>OX419603.1:445505-1137850 GCA_948473455.1 Teleiodes luculella
GTAGGGCACAGCGACCTTGCAGATTGCCGGTAGTAGTAGGAGGAAGAGGAGGAACCCCGATATGGGGAATAAACACTTTTTAATTATTATTAAAAATATAACACCAGTAGCAGCAGCACTTATTATATTTTAAAGAAGAATTTGTAATTGGAAGAATTTATAATTTAGTTTTATAATAAAGTAGTGCTTCCTTGATAGCTGCCGGAACGAAAATGGCCGAGTCATAGGAATGTCACGGAGTCGTGACGTAGTAAGGTGAACTCAAATCTAAAGTGCCTGACAAAATATATGCCGCAACAGGAACTTCAGAATACATGTTTTATTTAATTATCAGGAATATTTTAAGTAAAATTTTATATTTTATTAGTTTAATTTTAGTATTTAGTATTAGGTTTTGTAAATAGATAGTTTTAAGACTACATTTTATTAAAATATTAAAAACTAGATTTAAAATTAATTTAATAAGTACGGAAGTGTAACGAACCGTTACAACATGAAACAGCCGTTTAGTTCAACACAAGATGACGAAGTAATTTTATTGTATAGAACGCATAGATAAACAATCGGATGTACATAATATTTTATTTAATGTTACCATTTTAATTTTAAGTAACTTATTCCAAGAATACCATATTTTAAACGAACTACAAAAGAAATAGAACTCATTCCGTTATTTAGTTTCAGTGTGAAAGGACGACAAATAAAGCAAATAAAGAACACTGTGGCACTTAATTTTATACTCTTGGCATCATTGGCATGTTTTTTCTTTCAGTGTCTTTTGGCGGAGCAGCTGGACTCTTTCTAGGAGCAAGCTTTATCAGTTTTGTTGAGATCTTGTATTTTGTATTGGAGAGATTCTTGACATTTTGCGTTGGGAGTTCAATCAAACAGGAAACCGAGAAGAAAACTGATAATCAAAACAAGGTATGTGAACAACTGCTATATAATTATATCCTACGAATATTATAAGTAAACGCAAAAGTTTTTGAGGATAGATCTAAGGATGTTTGGATTTGGATTAATGTTACTCTTTCACGCAAAAACGACTAATTAGATTGTAATGAAACTTTACAATAATATAGCTCATCTACCAGAATAACATATGGGTACTTTTATTGCCGGAAAATACCTCATTCCCTCAGGAAAAACATGGAAAAAACAGTAAGCGCGGACGGAGCTGCGAGGCAGAAATACTATACTATTAAATACATTACTATTACTATAATTACCCTGTTACAAATCTAATATTGCTAGCTGCCCGCCCGCGGCTACGTCCGCGTTTGTTTTTGACTTTTCCCTTGGGAATGATATGTTTTTCCGCGGTAAAAAGTAACCTATGTCCTTTCCGAAGGTCTATTCTATCTCTGTACCAAATTTTATTAAAATCGGATATCAGAGTTACTTTCGTATTTGTGATATTAATTCAGTTTTCATCTTTTGCTGTGGTAGTTTATAGAGGCTTCCAAATTTTTCGACATACTCTAAACAACAATGAACAAAATTTTATATAATTTCAGATGAACCAATCAAAAGCACCCTATGAGGCTGAAAGGGTTTTGGAGTTAACGAGAATACTGGAGGCACAGCACCAGTATGAACAAGGGAGGCACATGAAGCTGTTTTATTAAACAACTTTTCATATTCTGCCTTTTTCTCTGTTTATTTAGTTACGTAATATTTGAAATTCCCAATACCGCCATAACTCATGTTAAAAATCTATTTTAACTGCAATTTCTATTTGTACACATCTTAGACGGTATATTTCTTAATTATTATTTTTTCATAGAATCTCTCAAATACTTATAGACTTCGAATAAAATAAACAACCTAAAGAAGTTGTCTCAGCACCAAATGTCGACTTCTTTCAGAACAAGCTTGACAAAATATATTGAACTGAGAAAACACATGATTCATGTAAAGGATACGGGCACATAATAATATCAACATCATTTTTATTATATAATAGTAATAATAATAAATAATAGATTAGAGTATTTCTCTCACTAAGTTAATTGCAATATCAAGTTTTAATTGTGTTTTCCATTAACGTAATGGGCAATTGACGTTATAAATAAATATCATTATGAGGCTCTACAGGTCTCTGGTTAACGCTCTGACTGTTACACCAATTTATTTAATAATACATTTTATTAAAATGATGTGTCAACGTTATTTAGTTTTATTAATAAGTACTTCAACGTTAACGGGGGTTGTGAATGGGAAGCTGGTAGAGGAAACCATTGCACCACAAACGAAAAGTAAGTAGGTGTTTTTACGTGTTACCACAAAAAAGTTAAACACACGTCGAGCGCGTATCTAATTTACTTCTACGAGACTTTTTGACTAGCGCGTAATGAAATCTCTTGTTAGAGATTTTAATTAAAGATTTTTAGACATGTGTTGGACTCTTTGTTTTCGGTAATACGTTTAATTTCTAACTGACTTACCGAACAGGAACTATTTAAAATCCTTGCTAATTATAACCTTGCCTTTCAGGAGACCATTGCGAAAGTTCCAACGACTGGGTAGCATCTTCCTCCTGCTCGGATAACGGGAACACCCCGCAAAGACCCTGCAAGAGGCAGGAACCAAACGGCGCACTCATTACACATGAGTGTCACCAATTTCACGAGAAATTTTACAGTACTTTCAATATAACTATAAAATCTAAGCATGTTGCGGAGTGCGCCAATGGAAAATGGGAAGGAGAGCTTGACTGCGTTGAAACAAGTGAGTACGACCGTTTTAGCAGATTTTGCTAAAACTGTCTCTGTAGCTGAGTGGTGAAACGCTCGTCTGACATTACGGTCGTTCCGGGTTTGAATCCCGGGCTAACCCTTCCGTAGCAAGTGGACAGATTCGCAACTGGACGGATTCTCAACTGGACAGATTCTCAGCAGTGCCGGATTTATAATTTTTATGAGTGTAGGCCACTTTATTTCCGCCGCCCCCCCCCCATGTCTTACAAACATTTCTAAAATAATAATTTTCCATTTGTAGCTAGGAAGGCCTTAAAGTAAATAAACGAATAAATTATGAAAGAAGTTATCAAGAAAGAGAGTAAAAATATAAACAAGATATTAATTTTTTTACGGGACTTTTAATAGCAAAATTATCACTATCACTATATATTATGAAACAAAATCGCTTTCCGCTGTCTGTCTGTCCCTATGTGTGCTTAGATTTTTAAAACAACGCAACAGATTTTGATGCAGTTTTCTTTAATAGATAGAGTGATTCAAGAGGATGGTTTTTATATAGAAAACATATATACCTACTCGTATTATACAATACAATACAATATTCTTTATTGACACCAGTAATAAATAGGATAGTTACAATTTTCATAAGTGTGAAACAATGAGCCAATAGGCGGCCTTATTGCTAAAGTAGCAATTTCTTCCAGGCAACCAAGCAGGAAATTGCGAAAATATTAAACGGCGCGGGTCGGTGGCACTAACATAAATAAACTACACAAAATACTTATAAAGAGGTACTTAGAATACTTAAAATGTTACACATATAATGTTCTATTAACTATACATAAAATAAAATATAAATAAATAAACATACTAATACATACATATTTATTTATAGTAGAGAAACACTGATAAATTAAGATGTTTCTAATGTCCGCTCTGGTATATTTATCTCTGGTATGTTTCCATCTCCTATTTAAAACCTGACCAAAGAAATAAAAAACCCCGCCATATTGCGGAATTTCAATGGAACTAATTTTATAAGAGAAATTGTTGCTATAAACATAAAAATTATACACACGGCGCGCGCCCGCCCACAGAGCAGGATTTTTATTTCTTTGGTCAGGCTTTACGATAAATAACGACTTATTTACGAAGCGATTTTAAGAAATTACACATTAATCCTTATCGAATAAAGTACCATAAATACATTGTAAATTTAATTTAGATTAATATGGCTTTTACAAAATGCCACTTAAATGAATAGCTTCGAAGATATTACCGTAGTAGTAGGCCGGCCGCTTAGATTTGAGTATTTTTCTCGCAAGCGCAACGGTTGCGAATCGCAGAAGAGAAAACGGCCGGATGGGTAAAAACATGTCGCTCTTTCAAAAGTTACCTTTATGTATTGTTTGAGACAAAAAAGCTGTGAAATTTGTACTTAAAGACATTCTGTAGTATATTTAGTATCAGCATTGCACCGGTGCGTGCGTATAATAACCAGTGGACTTGTTGGACTTTTATCCTCTGAAATTGAGTGACCAAGTGACCATCCTCTGAAATCTGCCGCCCCTAGGATGCTGCCGCCCCTAGGCCGCGGCCTATACGGCCTATTTATAAATCCAGGACTGATTCTCAGATGGACGGATTAGCAACTGGACAGAGTACAATCGTACACAAACGCTAATTCTTCCAGTTGAAAATCCGTAATCAGGGTGTATAATATGATTTACCTCTAGGAATCGTTAACGACTAAAACTTTAATATGGTATTTTAAACATGTTTACTAAAAAACTTAAAATATTCAACAAAAATTGTCTTCTCAATCATAAAAACAAAAAAATGCACTTTTATCATAAAAACAAAGATGGTCAACTCCTGCCTTAAAAAAAGTTTTTAAAATATAGATACCTACTATAATTTTTCAAAACAGGCTCTTATATTACACGCTTTTTATTAGCTTCACTTGTATGTTTGTATGTATGTATGTAACTCTCCGTTGGACTAAAACTAAGCGTTCACAGTTCGGTATTTCTCATTTCTTATGCGATTTGGCTCAAAATCTGTATACGGGTGGTGGACTGGTACCCGAACTCGAGTGTGACGTCAGTTTTGGAAAAAGTGGCCGCCATCTTGAAATTTCTCTTTTCTTATGCGATTTGGCTCAAAATCGGTTTACGGGTGGTGGACTCGTGCCCGACAAAAAAATAGACAAAAATAAATCGAACTAAAAAGTTAAAAATAAATATAGTTTAAATAATAACTTTAGAAACCAAGGAGATTAATAACGAGATAACGATCGTAGACGATCTAAGCACGTGATTGCAGAAATTTTGTTATTGATATAATCCGATACTATATTTTGTCTGTTTACATAATTAATATCTTTATGTAAATATTGCCTGAAATAAATGGATTTATTATTTATTATTATTTTATTTGTATTTGCATATCTATCCGAATTTGCTTTAACCGACGTTTCGTTTCTCCGCAGTGAAAAGAACTTCTATTTATTTTTGTATCAACAATTTGTGATTCCCTTTTTAATAACTGAAGAAATAAAAAAAGGGATGGCTTTTTTGGTATTTTGGCATTCATTCGACGGTGCCAGCCTTCCACAGCGTTAGTTGTACGAAATTTTTCTCCGTAGCAAGATAACTGCTCACTCGTTATTTGCTTCATCCAGTAATTTATGAAGTAATTAAAAAAAGCTTTACTTTGATCATCATCTGTAGCCATTGCATGTATTGACAAAAATCCCTCAGGTATTAAGGTACTGGGCAATAACGCTAGTTGCGTACACAATTGAGTCAATTTCCGACCATTATTTGTAGAAGAAAATTTTAATTCGTTTGATTTTTTCCACACGGCACGTTGAAAATGATAATAACATCCTTTAACGATAACATCCGGATAGATACATTTTACAGATTGTGCAATAGCTAATTCATAGTCGCACTTGAAAATACTTATGTGAACAGACAATTGCTCTTTTAAAATCCGAAACATTCTTGTATAAGTGTCCTGACACTTATTAGGTAATAGAATATACAATACTGGTACAAAATTTATACAGTCTTTACCCTTTGTTATGTCAACATGTAGTGTGAAAAGCTGGTAAAATAGTACCGGTACAATTTTGAATGTACCATCTCCATAAAATTCGTCGATATTTTTAATTAAATCTTTTGCTTTTCGACTGCCAAACACAATTATTTTGTTTTCACAACCATCATCGTACAGAAAGAAATCTTTCACAAGAGATTCTGGTAATTGAATATCTTCTAATTTTTCACTTTTGCACCTATTTACACCAAGGATTTTTTTGCGATGTCTATATAATGTGTCCTTTTTGTTAATATGAAGGTAATGAATGATCTGATGATTTCGATGAATCAGAATCTTTTTTTTCAAAAAAATGTTTTTCAAATATTTGTTGGATGGGCTCCATGTTACTACATACCTCTTTTTTACATTTATCTAGACGTTTCTCAATTCTATTTCGCTGAAAGTTTGGAGCACACGAGTGTCTGCCTTCTTTTACTATATCATTGTTAGTGTTTAATGTTATAGACGTATTGCACTCATGTTTGTTGCTGCATCTCCAATTAGTAGAATTAGATTTATTCCGTTTCGCAAAATTATATCGATGTCCGGCATGTAAAAGTACAGTCCCATGAAGCGGGTCTTTCCCGCGTTTTCGCTGTCCATCTACGAAGACTAACTTAGGTTTCTTTTGACTAGGACCAGCAATATTCATTTTACAGATAATTTCAATTAGAAAACTATAACCTGTGAACTTTGAGTATAGTATAGGTATTTCTATTGATGACATTCAATGTCATTGCTATCAATCATAGATTTTGTTGTTATCAAAGAGTTTGCATTATGTAAATAGATCAGTCAACAGAACTATATAGTTTTCTCAACATTCCCACTTCATTTGCCACTACATTCACAAAAGATTGAAAGCTATTTTTAGAAGATTATACTATAATTTAATTTTCATTCCCATTTCATTCCTATTTTTATTCCCATTTCATTACCATTTTCATTAACACTTTTCTCATTCCTATTTTCATTCCTACTTCATTCTCTCTACATTCCCACTTCATTCTCTCTATATTCCCACTTCATTCTCTCTATATTCCCACTTCATTCTCTCCATATTCCCACTTCATTCTCTCTACATTCCCACTTCATTTGCCACTACATTCACAACTAAGTGTGAGGATAGCTCAATCTGTGTAATCTGTCCCTATAAAAAAAAAGAATTGAGATTGTTATGTTATGGACTGTACATGTCCTGTCCAGTTGCTAATCCGTCCATCTGAGAATCTGTCCAGTTGAGAATCCGTCCAGTTGCGAATCTGTCCACTTGACACCTGGGTTTGTAGGGTGGGTTATTTGAGGTAACCCACATGATGAGCAAGTTTGCAGATTTTTAAACAAATGTTTCAAAGCAAGCTTTTAATTACTTTTTATTTATATATATCTTTATATGCATACTAGTTTCCCGCCCCGAGGCGTCACTCGCAATCACCTTTTTTTCCGGAATGATAAGGTAGCTATGTCCATCTCCAAGGTCTATTCTATCTCCGTACCAATTATCATCAAAATCAGTTAAGAGGTTTTCACGTGAAAACGTAACAGCCTTTCGCATTTATAATATTAGTAAGGATATTATTGTACCAATTCTGTTAATAATTGTACACAACTCCATCCACAGAGTGTGAAGAATATGTACCGGATGGCAGGACGGCGCCGTGGGTTGCAGATATTTATCGGGAGGAAGCTGACGGCGAAACGGAGAATGTCTGCGGAGGAACTATCGTGTCCAACTTATACATCATTTCAAGTTTATTTTTAACATTAATATATCAGAACACCAATAACGTTCAAATACCTAAACGTTGAACGCGTGTTTAAAACATCTCCTATGAGATATTTCATACAAGAAAATTTTAGCTGTTTAACTTGTGTTTTTTTGTGGTAAGACCGTTTGGTATTTACAGGGATTTGAAAATGAAACATATGCCTATCCCGAATTCATAAAGAAAGTCCTGTGTAAGATAACATTTTCTACACATGTAGCTTTTTCAATACATAACGTTTTATTGCATTCCATGTTGCTTTCGAGATTTAAAATAATATTACATTATTGTTTTCAGGCTCCAAATGTTTCTCCCGTCAAAGAGCGACTCCCACGTCTAAGTATTTTGTGAAGGTGGGAAACCTAGATTCAATCGCTAATGATCCCAGAGAAACTTTAACTTATGAGGTTAGTATTTGTAAGAAATATCATCTATCCCGACTCCCGGTAGACACTGCACAATTTGTCTTAAAGAACAAAAAATACACAGCAAACCTATCTTAAATCTTGGTGTTAGAATTATTAAACCCCCTGATTTTTCAGACATGGCTCGTATAACTGTACACTTTCATATCATCTGTATGTCACTGCCTACTGAAACGTACACTGATCGGAATGGTGACGTAATCACCTCGCCTCGGGTAAGATGAAAGGGGATAAGGTTACGATCAATTTTCAGAGATGTCTTGTTTTTTTTACTGTTTGAATTTTTTACTCTTTTCGTCGGGAAAAAATTAAATGCTTACCAAAAAAATTGATTGCGCCCCAAAGGTTAGGTTAGTTTAGGTGCTTTTATTTTTTGGTAAGCCCACAGGGTAAGCCTTTAAATACTACACTAGGTACTACTTTTTTCTACTTCTATATGTATAGCATTAAATGTTGTCTTTTTGTCTTTTTTCTACAGGTATCTGACGTCATCTCCACAATTCCTCAGGATCGGTCAGAGCCGTCCACTACTTCAGCGCTAGTTGTTGTGAGCAAACCGATAAAGTTTGATGCAGATGTGCGAGCTTCCTGCTTGGAATGGGCCCTGATGTGGGATTAACACTGCAAAGGGACCAATTTCATGGTCCGAGTATCCATTTATTACAGAGAATTTTAACAGGGATACAAAATAAATTATAACCTGTTCAGTAAATAATTTATCCTATATTAACTAAATAAAACCATAAAAGACGTTAGAAATTAGGTCGTAGGATACGATGACAATAATTATGATTACAAAGACGTGACGTCATACATAACTGTGTAAAACAATATTTATTTTATTTATATACTAGCTGCCCGCCCGCGTTGTTTTTTGACTTTTATTTGCAGTTTCCCGTAGAAATATTTTCCCGCGGTAAAAGCTATATAATAATAATAATAATAATAATAAATTTATTTAAAATAATATTACATTACATCACACATACAATTTTAGGGCTTATTATCTAAAAAATGGGCTAGTAAATATAAAGTTACTAAGTTACTAACTATCTAAGATAATCGTGTATAATTAGATGTCCCCAAATATTTACTTATTATTTTGGATTGATTATTTTCGTCAACGATTCTTCTGGTATATAACGGTAACGTGCCGAAATTAAAACAGACAAGTTTTAAAACTTGTTAGTTAGCTTTCCATCGAGGGACAAAGAACCCATTATCGCGTTATATTATGCAGTTTGTACGAATCCCTGATTCTGGTTCTTATCTCATCTGATTTGATCTGATTATTAGCATACACATGTCACATCATTAAAGCCCGACCAAAGAAATAAGAAACCTCGCCATATTGCGGAATTTCAATGGAACTAATTTTAAAAGGGAAATTGTTGCCATAGTCGTAAAAATATACACGTGGCGCCCCCAGAGCAGGTGTCATATTTCTTTGGTCAGGCTTTACTAAGGAACGTGAGCGTTGAAGTGTTCATTGTCCTCAATAACAGATGGCGCGCTCGTCGCTTTTCATATTAGTTATCTATCAAGCTTATTTATTATACAATACCTTTTAAGAATTATAGGCATTTGAGCTCTGATTAATGAATTGCGCTTTTCTCACCTCTCTGAATTTGAGAGCATAAATATTTACTTGTACCTATTGATTTTTTATAAGCCGAAAGTGTCCGAAAGCTAGAAACTTTATAGCCTTAATTATACAAGAGTACTTATTTTTTATTATTATTTGAATATTACTTGACTCCTTGTTTCACTTCAGAAAATTGAAATTTTGTATTTATTTCTGATGTCAAGCAAGAATATTAAAATTTGTGTTGTAATGTAGTAATAAAGAATAAGAAAGATCTCGCTGCTGTTCCACCTGTCACCTTCAATGGCGCGCCTATCGCTTTTGCCAAATCAGCCAAAAACTTGGGTCTATTAATGGATAACCATCTTTCTTGGAGTCTTCATGTCAATGAGCTTAGCAAAAAAATACACTATTCACTTCACTCACTTAGACGCCTTCAATATTTCCTACCCCTGAACACCAAGATCTCTCTTGCTCAAACCTTACTGTTGCCTATTCTCGATTATGCTGACTGTTGCTATCTGGACGCCACTGAGGAGCTCCTTAACAAACTTGAGCGTATTCAGAATCTGTGTATCCGTTTCATATTCGGCTTACGCAAGTACGACCACGTATCTGAGTTTCGTACAAGGCTCAAGTGGCTCCCAATTCGCTTTCGCAGGAATACCCATATTTTGTCAACTCTTTTTAATATCCTTCACAATCCTTCGTCCCCGAGTTACTTAAAAACCCGTTTTTCCTTTCTACGTTCTGAAAATAAGCTTAGCCGATCCCGTACGTTCTCTCCTCTCTGTCCCTTCCCATAACACCCGTATGTATTCTGACTCCTTTACAGTTCACGCAGCCAGACTATGGAACTCGCTCCCACATACTATCCGTGATAGCCCTACATCTTTCGTCTTCAAGAAACGAGTGAAGGAATATTATCTCTCTTTATGTAATTAATTTGTATTTTATGTGTATTTATATGAGTAAGTATATGTATGTATTATTTATTCTATGGTGTAGGTATGTATCTATTCATGATATTCATGTATTTTTTCGTGTGTATTGTGTAAATTTGTGTATATGTATTTATGTGTGTATGGGTAGGTATATACAGGATGATAATGTAATCCTTGGCAAAAAAAAAACCAGACACTCAGTATCGTTAATAGAACATATTCCACCAAGAAAAAAAATTAGTTTTTTTTTCATAATTTTCCATAAAGTTGTCCGAAAATATCGTAACGCGCAGTCACAGGTTATCTGTGCGCGTAGTAAATCTAGTTATGAATGGAGCAACGCGTGACAGACAGACAGAGTGGCTCGCACGGTGACCTTGAGCGAAGCAATGCACCTCACCGCACCCCCGCGCACACCCTCCGGGAGGCGATCGATCGCCCGACAGTCAGTCGCCTACGATTCCTTGGGATACACGTGCGCGCGCGCATTTACCCGCCTCGCGAGTTTAGTGCGTAAGTACGTAAGAACGTAACGAAAATGTGAAAAGTGCAAAGTGTAGTATAGGAAATGAAATGGCCTGCAAGGTGCAGTCAAGAGCACGCTACGCAGAGTAGGTAGGTACCTAACTTTAGTTGATCTTTTAAAATGAACAGAATCACAGTGCGTTTGTTTAGTTTGCCCTGATGTGGTTGTACTTAATTTCATACATAACAGTACACATTAACGTTTCTAACGTAAAATCTGTAGGTATGTAGCCGTAAGTTCTGTATTCTGAAGCCCGTGAAAGTGCCTACTACAAAAATTGCAACTTGTGTAACACCATTAGTTCACATTTCGACGTAAATTGCGAACCCAGTATGATAAAAATCAAATTGATTTACTTGAGACAATGATACTACGCAATAAACATCAAATTACACTTTGTTTGCCACGGTATCTCCGTAGAGAGATGCGGGCGCGGAAGGGGCGAGGTGCGGGGGGGCGCGCGAACTGGTCGTTCGACCGTCAGTCGCAAGTAGGTACAAGTGCGCATGAAAACTAGAATTTTTCGGATAAATTTCAAAATTTGTAGACTGTTTTGTATAAAAGAAAATGGAAAATTAGGGAAATTATATTTTTTATTCATGTCATAGAGTCCGTAGCCGCGTTTTTGCTAAACATTCCGCTATCATGCTGTATATATAATATATGTGTATGTGTATATATATTTATATATATTACATTCCCTTTAATAATGTATTTAACTGTTGTGCACGTCTTTACCCGTTCATTGTCAAATGCTCTCTTCGCCAAGGCCAGCTGGAAGACATTTCATGTGAAATAAGCTGCGCCTGTTGTGTCATTCTTATAAATGTATGTTTCTGTCCATATTTTTGTGTGCAATAAATAATAAAAATAAAAAAAAATAAAAAATATGTCTAAAAATGCGCTATCCATAACAAAATAGCAGCGGTAGAATACTGTGATTATTTTTATTTAGTAAAGTAACTGAAATAAGAAGTAAAATATTAAACTACTTTTTCGCTTTAAATTTGAGGATAAAGTTCTAAAAACTAAAACGGAATAAAACAAATTTTCCCTGAGAACCAACACACACTGCAACTGCAAGCATTTTTTTGGTAGGCCCATGCACCTACCAAAAAACTAAATGAGAGATTTCTGTCTTTCAATTTTATCACACTACTTTAGAAATACTTTATAATAGTTGCGTGATTACATGTGAATGCGGCCCCTCTTCCGACTCCCCGCGATTTTATTAATAATTATTATTTTCCCCTTCGAGAATATTTTATTTTAGTCCTAATTTTAATCTCAAGCAAATCTTAAACAAAAAAAATTACCGTGACGCGTCGTGGTAAATTTGGACACCGTACATTGAAAGTGACGTCATAGACGCAGGTCTCAAGTTATCGCGTCCGGGTAGTAAAAAACATCTAAACTTAAAGTACCTACATAAAAGCGCCCAAACACACATAAAAGACGAGCATCGTTGAAATGAGACAACCTTGGTCGTGCTAGGAAGAACAACACGGCTCGTCGTGGACTTTAGGGAACAATTATTAAGGGGCTACCCAAGGCTAAGTGGCGCCGCCCTCTGTTAAAAAATAATTAATCGCGAAGTATATTTTTTTTCTAAAATCCGGACGGTCATTTTAAAGTTGGCGTGCTATAGGATATATAGGGGCCATAAACTGTATTTATTATAGTCCGCTGTAGTTACAGATAGAAAATTTGACAAAAGTGGCCGTTTTTAGCAACTTTTCTATCTGTAACTACAGCGGACTATAATAAATACAGTTTATGGCCCCTATATATCCTATAGCACGCCAACTTCAAAATGACCGTCCGGATTTTAGAAAAAAAATATACTTCGCGAGTAATTAAATTTTAACAGAGGGCGGCGCCACTTAGCCTTGGGTAGCCCCTTAACGTACAGAGGGAGTTAAACTTAACTACGAAGCAAACTAGATGGCGCTGAGATCATTTGAGAGTTCTCTATAGTTTTGGTAGATGGAAAGTATACTCTGTAGGCTCTGTGATAGTATACACCGTGCTTTTTTAACCGTCTTACAAACGAAGCCCAATGTATATGCCCGTGATATAGAATATCTTGGCAATGTTTTTTTTTTTTTTTAAGAAAAAAAATCTAGTATTTTTTTAATAAAATAATCGATCGAGAGATCGAAAAATGTGTTTATCTCATATTTTTCTTTTGTTTTCCCATTATTTACGATTCTCACGCATGCGCAAATTGTTACTAAATTGTAAATATTATGTACAGGTTGATTCAAAATTATTTTGCATTATTTTATTTTACTTCACGGTTTTATTATTTTATTGATAAAAAAAAAATAACATTGCCAATATATTCTATATCACGGGCATATACATTGGGCTTCGTTTGTAAGACGGTTAAAAAAGCACGGTGTATAAATGGTTTACTACGCGGCCGTTGTTGTATGTATGTACAAGTTCTGGGTAGGCTGCAAACAAAGCTACACGTTTTCGTTGTATATTAGTACATTAAATTAAAACAGAATAGAATTTAACATGTACAAATACTTTGTTTCATTATTTTTGATTGTATCTTGCGTGGGGGCATTGCCAAAAGCGGCGACAGCCGCGGAAGATGAAACAATTCTGCATCAAAAAGGTGAATTAAAAGGTCTGTAACTTCAATCTATTTATTCCAAATTGTGTTTACAATTAAGTATTGTATTGCTAACTAGTAAAAATATAAGTTAATTATCGTACAAATATTTTGTATATTTTAATTCTATGAACTTGTATTTAAAGCACTGTAACCTTGTTTTTGCCTCCAGGTTTTGATCGCTGCATGCGACCCTACGACCGAGGAGTGACGTACTCTTGTTCAGATGATCCAAATGCTCCTCAAAGGCAGTGCAAGGAGTTTGAACCAAACGGCGTCATTATTACCCGCGAGTGCAACCAATACCATGAGGAATTCCAAAGGGTTTTCAACGTAACTGTAAAATCTACGCAAGTTGCTCAGTGTGCTAATGGGAGATGGGAAGGAGATCTAAACTGTGTTAAAACAGGTACCTAAGTTTTTAAAAGCATATTTTTTTACACGTTGGTCAAACGGGTCTATATTAAAACCCATAATTGAAAATGTATATATTGAAAATCCATAATCGGTAAATGTCATAACGATTAAAATCCATAATTTTGAAACACATATATTTAATAGCCCTAAATTTAATACGAATACTGTCAGTATGTGTAATATTTAAAAAATATAAATTTGACAAATACAGCCCACATTTTTTAAATTATTATTTTTTATCACCATAAATGCTGTTTCTCTTATGTTCTTTTTTACCAAAATATCTTAAATTTATGATTTCGAAACATTAAAGAATTATCGATTTTAATAAGTATGCTAAATAATGGTATGTATTTTTAAATTATGGATTCTAATTGTTATACTATTTAAAGTTATGGCAAGTCTGTTATGGATTTTCATAATAGGGATATTTATATTATGCAATTTAAGGGGCACCCTGGTCAAACATTAGAATTAACCAATCTTGAACCCCTACACAGATACCTGGCGTTTTTTAATATACCTATACCTCACATCTTATTAGATACACTATTACTTTGCATTTTTATTTCTTCAAGAAAAAAATCATTGGGTTGCAGCTTTTGCTAAAGGAGGCCCATTTTCAGTGGTATCGCAGTTTTCTATTAACATGCTATTCACTGACTGTCATTATTTTGTTGTTCTCGTATTTATTAAGATTACTTTTCTCAGTCACGTTGTGATATCCCGAAATTAATCTTTCTGATTTGTGAAATTATAATATTCTTTCCGCCCCGCGGCTCCGCCCGCGTTAACAGTTTTCCCGTAGAAATGATTTATTTTCCCGCGGTAATACAGGTAGTGAGTTTGTTCTTTCCTTATGTCAATTTAACAATGTTTACAGGATGTGAAGAAATTAGAGCAGGGAGTGGCCTAGTTCCATGGCTTGTGAACATTTATCAAAGGGAGCCCAATGGCGAGATAGACAATGTGTGCGGAGGGGTCATTCTGACCAACGTGTATGTTATGACAGGTTTGTTTTACCGTTGTACAATATACCTACTGTGTTCCCAGCTTAAACAAGAGCAATCTATTCCTCAAAACGTATTTTAAATAATTTTGAAATTATCGCGTCTAAAACCCATTTAAATAGGATGCGTCATTATGTGTTCAAAGCGCGAAAGCCTCAAACAAAGTTCCTTCCTATGCGTATCGTATAATTATGGCAAATAAATGTGCACAACCCAGAGAATGCGCGCAGCATTCACTTGTGTAACTATTGTCAAATACGACGTTTAACGTGCCTTCCGTGCTTCCTGACACGAAAACAACAGAATTCTCGTACATAATCAAAAAGCATGTGGATTAAGGTAGTTTTAGTAGAAAGTGCTTTTTGTGGTAGCAGAACACAGAAGTAGCTAGCAGCTCGTCTGATAAATTTATTTGTCTTGGTGAACAATTGTATGTTGACTCATCGCTGTAAGCGAGCCATAAATACTCCTCACGTTGCTTCAACAACTATTTAACTAGACTGCGAATTTAGTCCTATAATTATGTGACCTAGTTAATTACAACTATAAACCAGCATGCAATTGTTTAGACAAATAATATCAGACGGCTTTCAACTTTTCATACAAAGTAGCCGGTCCCGTGACTGAAGTCCGGTATGAAAAGTTGAAATTAATATTTGATATTACAACCTATGTTCCTTAGGTAAAATTGTTCAGTTTCATGGGTACTACATTGCGGATAATTATCCAGTTAAATTTTACGGTGTGCTGACTTCTTTTTCTTCTTTATAGGTGCCAACTGCTTCACCAAAGGAAGTCCCGGATCTAGATATCTAGTGGTACCTGGAGAGCTGGTCGAGAAGTTTGATGATTCCAATAAAGCCATTACAAGAGAGGTTAGTAAAACAACACATTCAAAAAATAAATGGAACATTTATGAGGCCCAGCCACATTCAGATAAGCCCAAACACGATACCTCTACTGTAGCGTAGCTTATTATCGCTTACAACTAGAATAATAACTGGAATAATCGAAATATGTTACAGGTATCAGAAGTTGTCCCGATGCAGTACAACCCACCAGCGGGAAAGACCAAAGTAGCGTTGGCTGTTTTGGACAGGCCAGTCAAATTTGACAAATCTGTGCATGCCCGGTGCTTGGACGAGGCTCTAAGGTGGTACTGACATTGCCAATATAACGTCATAGTCGTAGAACAATGACGGATCTGTGGTTTTAAAAACTTTACAGGACAGCCATTTTAAGAAATTTGTAAGGTATTTTTGTCATAACTTTGGAACCACAAAACCTACAAAGTTGAAAATTTGCATGTATCTTCTTAAAACGTATTTCTATATGATGCCATACCAAAAATATGTTATTAATTAGTAGTTTTCGAGAAATTTCACATGCTTCATTGTTCTGCGGAATAAATACAGTCGTATAATAACAACTGTCGTTGTTCTACGGAAATTTTATTAAATAAATTGACGGATTTTATTTTAAAACGATATTCTATGGATTTTGGTAGAAATATTTTGACGGTTGTTTGTTCTTTTTAATTTAATGTCTTCATTATTATTAAGAGATGTCCTAAAAGCGCCGTTATTGACAAATCGTATCTCAATTCGCGCACCACTTTCGTAAAAGGGCGCCTTACGGATGATTCATGTTGCTATTTATCAGTAACATAAACTCTATTGACAGAGAATTAAAGATGTAATTATATAGTTTAAATATGGTGATTCACGAGACATTTGAATATTGAGAGATCCCTAATCGCATTTATCCATCCATCCATCCATCACGGCCCTTGGGTTGTCCATCTTCGGACGTAGGCCTCCTTCAAATCTTTCCATATCTGCCTACTTCTTGCCACTTTCATCCAATTCGGTCCGGCTGTTTTGGATATTTCATCGACCCATCTCATAGGGGGACGTCCTCTGCGGCGACGATTTTCCCACGGTCGCCATTCCTGCTGTAGTCACCTGGTCCACCTGTAGGTACTGTACCGTTCTGGCTATGTGTCCTGCCCAACTCCACTTCTGTCGCTCTTCTATTGTAACAACCCCCTAACATGAATCTTTTCCCGAATCCATTCGTTTCTCCATTGATCCATCAACGATATGCCAAGCATAGCATGCTCCATTGCTCTTTGTGCAACTCGGAGCTTTTCGGCAATTTCTATGTTAGAGTCGCTGTTTCCTTCCCGTAGGTAAAAACTGGCAGGACACACTGATCGAAGACTCTGGTAAAGTATCGCGGAATCATATTCGAGCGAGACATGCTTGAAATATTGGAAGATCTCCGCAGAGAATCATTGAACATAGGTCTGAAAATGAACTTTGGAAAGACGAAGATTATGATGAACATACCTGAACGTGAATCTTGTAGATGTGACATGCCTGTAGAAGTTGTCGATGAGTATGTATGTATGTAGGCTAAACTATCTCTTGGCTACAGAAACCAAACAGCAGCGATCGAAAGAAGAATTTCACAAGCATGGTCTGCCTTCGGTGCAATCAAAGCGATTATTATTGAATTTATCGTTTTATACAATATCTGAATCGCCTCGCGCTTTTCTTAGAATTCAGTTTATAAATCTTTTCGCAGTTGACATTTCTAAAATGGCGCTTTAGTTCCCCAGGTCATATTTTTAAATGTTTCCTCCGAGAGGCTCAAGCCTAATCTGCATTTAGGACAATCAGGGGTTAGACAACCACGCAGGCTCAATGGATTGGTTAACCTTACATGGCATAATATTTAAATTCTTCACATGGGTGTACTGGTTTCCTCACGATGTTTTCTTAGAGCGTAATTTATTCGTTAGGTAGGTCTAGGTATAACATAGTATAGTTAGTTTAGAGTATTTAATTATATGTTAGTTAAAACAAAGCTTGAGGTAACATAAAAGAAAAGAAAGAAAATTAGGGTACTTGTGTGTGTGTGTGTGTGTGTTGTAGTTTGTTTTGGTTTTCTATAAGTAAGTTTTTGTTTCGTTTTCTGCCTAGCCCTACGACAATTATGTCTTGGGATCGGGTATCAAGCCACTAGCACCTACTAGCACCACTAAGTAGGATGAAGACTGTATAACATAGGAGCAGGACAAAAAACATACATGCTATTGAATTATGGTTATTTATTGCGTATAGCATGGGTGTTTGCTCATTGTTGTCAACAGCAAGTCAACAGTTATGTGGAAACATCTATTAGTATTAATGCTGAGCTAACTGTAGACCTGTAGGTACCTGATGGTTTGATACGTTGTTATGGTTAGCTGATGGCAGTAGAGATTAGTTGTTAAGATTTGTAGAGCTAATTATTGGATAATTTCTCAAAGGACAATTCGACAGTTTGTTAGTTATCTGAAGGAATAAAAATGGGTCGCATTTTGATCCACAGAAATTAAATTATCTTCTGTAAGAATGCCTTCAGGTATGTTAGGGTGGATATCTGGAGATTTTTTATTTCAGACAAATCTCAATTGTTTTTTCTATAACATTATTACACGCTCATAAACGCGACAGCCTTCAGAAAAAAAAAACATAACATACAATACACCGTGCTTTTTTAACCGTCTTACAAACGAAGCCCAATGTATATGCCCGTGATATAGAACATATTGGCAATGTTATTTTTTTTTTATCAATAAAATAATTAAACCGTGAAGTAAAATAAAATAATGCAAAATAATTTTGAATCAACCTGTACATAATATTTACAATTTAGTAACAATTTGCGCATGCGTGAGAATCGTAAATAATGGAAAAAGAAAAGAAAAATATGAGATAAACACATTTTTCGATCTCTCGATCGATTATTTTATTAAAAAAATCCTAGATTTTTTTTCTTAAAAAAAAAAATAACATTGCCAAGATATTCTATATCACGGGCATATACATTGGGCTTCGTTTGTAAGACGGTTAAAAAAGCACGGTGTATACAAGTCTCTTATTGTTTACTTCTTTAATGCAACAAAGTTTTGGTATAATGAAGGATAATAAGGACAAATTTACTTTATTGTCTTTAAAAAAAGTCGCAATAGACGAGTTGCGGAAATAGGCACTCCAATACCTATACCAATACCAAGTACCTTAATAGTACTGATAACAATGCCACATTCACTGAATTAATTCATTATTATTATTTAAATAATAATTAATAAAAAAAAATTCAATATGATACAAAATAAAACTTTTTTCAAAAGTATAAAGACGGAAGTAGTTTTTCTGTTCCCAGAACAAAGTCGGATTTGATCACACGACACCTAATTACGAAAAAGTGTGCACAGAACATCGACGGTTGTGATGATTCGTCAGAGTCATGTCCATAGTAAAATGTGGTATGGTTACATACACCTCAGTTTGTTTAAATATCTTGGATAACATAACACAAAGTCGACAGTGAAACTTTGACCATTGTTTACATTACTGTGCTAGGATGTGAAATAAGAAACTGATTAATAACTTTACACAGAAAAGTGACGGATGAGAATAACCGACACTTTAATTATCTTCTCTGTAAATCTACTTAAAAAGTAGATAAAAATAACTTCAAAAGGTCTTACCTGGTGTTCATGGTATGCATTTCTCTTCATAATCACGGTCATCGAATAGTGACGAGTGTGAAGATCCGTCGGGAGCGGGAGGGGTAGGCGGAGGAGTCGTACGCATAGTACATAGTCGTAAACTAACATCCGTCTTTGTTCTACGAGAGCACTTCACATCCGTCATTATACCGACTAATTATTTAATAAAATACATCAAAATATATATTTTTTTTGATGTGGGAATAATCTTTATGTTGTATTAAACCTAAATATAGCAAAAAGTGGGTTTCGAAAATTCGACTCTATCCGACTTTGTTCTACGATCATGACGATAATGTACTTGGCCGGCACTATATCTACTTTTGGGTTCTCTCGTCTTATCATTAGTAGTGATATTCAAGGCAATAATGAAAACAATGGGATTCGCTAAATTCCATAAAAAAATATTATATTTATTGTAGAAGAGAAGAATAAAATAAATAACATTATTAATTATGTAAGGGTTTGTTATTATTTGGCTTATTGCACTTTGCCATGATTCCCAACAACTCTACTCTTTCTATTTATTACTATCGGTCATTGAATAAACTACCATTGTACTAGCGTACTTGTACATAGCACCTTATTGTATTATCTATATCAGTCTAACGAGATAAGGTATTTTCCTAAATCCTAATTCTTGCGTTGCTGGAACATGCATACGTCATCATCATCAACGATGGACAAAGAGCAAAATAATACACCGCACCAAGACGATTCTCGGTATTATCGAATGACTAAATACTGGAAATTCAAGGTATCTATAGCTTTGATTTGATAATATCGCCCCTACTTTCCGATCCGTTGGATGTCAAACTACCCACATCATGTGTTATAAATATATTTTGGAGCACGTACAGTTTTACTGAGTTTATATTTCCTAACAATAAGAGAATGTGAATCTGTGATGTACAATTTATTGTGAAAAGCTGTGATGGTATATCCATTACCTAGTACTTCTTAATCCACGTTAATATATTTTAGTACCTAGAATAATACTAGAATAATAAGCCTGGAATTTATGAAATTGAACCTAACCTACCTGAAATAAAATTCTACTTTTAATTACTGTAAGTATGTACTCTGACTCCCAAACGATGATTTAACCTGTATTTCGAGATATTTTTCGTGTTGCCATCAAAAAGTAAAACACGCGTTGAACGCTCGTCTGCAAAAATATTTTCTCTGCTACCCTATATAAAAACCATACCAACTAATTTAATGAGCCTTTAAAAATTTGATTTTAATTTTTCAATAAACAATTTACAATTCAATTTATTTTCAGGAAAACTGCAATATTTATTTAAGTTTTCAAAGAGTTTTGTTAAAACTAAATATCTGAACACGAAAAGCTAAGTATAAAAAAAGACATACAATAAGTGCATAAATATCTAATAAATAATATAACAATATCAAAGAAAATGTATCAGAATTTATGGATTGGGTTAACTTTAACTATAATTTTGACTTGTGTGGGTGCAGCAACATTTGAACGCAATAAAACGATTCAACTGAGGAGGCAAGCTAAATCTGTTTCGCCGTGAGTATCCTTATTGTTATTATTATTATTTTTCTTATTATTATTTTATTACGTCTCAGTCAGAGAATTACAGCCAGCTCATACATAATTAATCTCCCTAGGTACTTAAATGATTGTATGCCGGCACATCGTTGTAAGAAACTTGTTGTTATATAAACGCAGCCGCAATTGAGTATTAATATGTAATGTGATTTTTACAATAAATAAATAAATGTATTAAAATACGTAACTAGATCAGTCAGTCGGTCTAGTCTAGTACTAAAAACCGGGTGATGGGGAGGGTGAGAGCGCCTTTATTCAACAGCAGCAGTAGAGGCTATTTCGCAATGCGTGTGTGCTGCCTGCCTACTGTACATTATAAATTCGATATATGCAAGTTAAACTTTACACGTAAAGTTATTCTGTTCCCTATTTATCTATACTATATTATTATAATATATATTAATATTATAAAGAGGAAAAGTTTGATTGTTTGTTTGCATCGAATAGGCTCCGATTCTACTGAATCGATTTCAAAAAATCTCTTCCTGTTTAGAAGCTATGGAGTAACATACGAGTAGTAGGCTATATTTTATTTTCATAAAAATTAGGGTTCCTTACTAAAACCTCAATAATGTAACCCAAGGCGTAGAAAAAATATCTAAAATATTCCTAATAATTAAATAGATTTATACAATAAGGACATCACCTTTACGTTTTCCTTCACGTCTTGTTCAAAGAAAATTAGCCACCACACGAGCCTTATTGACTTTATATTTGTTTAAGGCTTTCACGCTTTAACCTCTGGCAAAAGTAAGGTTTAAAACATACCAATTTAAAATGCGTCTAAGGCTCGTGAAAATAAGTAACCTATCTCTATAATGTTTAACTGACTTGATGTTTGTAGAATGTGCACCCTTCCTGTATACCCAGAGAATGGAGGGTATTCTGTGAGAGGTGAAGGCAATGCCAGGCCCGGGGACAGGTTAGAAGCCGCTGAGATACAGGTCTCCTGTCACCCCGGCTACAGGCTCCTCAACAATCACACCACCCTACTGTGTGTGTTTGGACACTGGTCGGATGACATGCCCAAATGTGTCCGTAAGTGCAAAAAGTATAATATATATATTTTTAAAGTCGGTTAAAAAAAGAAATAATAATCGGAACTAAATCGTATCAGATCTAATTCTTTTTTTTTTTACCTATGCTTGTTTCGAAAAAGTACGAAGAATCAAGCTTCACCGGACTTGAAGATCTAATTCAACTTAACCCATATTTACTGGACAAAAAATGTTTTGAGGGCATTTGTTTTTATATGGGATTGTATTGCAATGTGTAAATAATATGCTTGAAATAAACGAATTTTAAAATATTTATTTCAAAATATGGCATATAAAGCTACTTATTATTTTATCACTTTTTGCGACTACATTTCACTAATGTTATCCATTATCACATAGGTATACTTATACATATTCTTCTTCGTATGGGGTTAAGGCCGTCGACCAACCTCATTAACCCTGAATTTATTGAGCATTAAGGCTTCTGCCATGGTTCGTATAACGGAGGCGAAAGTTTTACTACTAGGCTACGGAATCTGTTCTACTAATATAATAGTGAAAGGGCAACTCACATCACAAACAAAATAATACATTTTGATTATGTTTGTGTTTTCAGGGTACTGCAAACTGAAATCACACCAAAGCGTCCGCTACCAATGTCAGGTGGCGAGTACTATCAACGAATCTGAAGAGAGTTTTTACAGGTAATAGGCTATAATATCTTTCATCAGCTAGCTTATTTTATTAGTTTGTTATTACATATTATTTCCCCAAGGAGATTAAGGTAGACTGTGCGGGCTCCTCTTTATATGTGTTGCCCCTTACTCACAGAGATTTTCGTTAGCTGTTCGTAGGACCAAGATAGTTGAGGGGCCTTAACGATTCAAAAATTTAGAAGAAAAGGTCTCTGGTAGTGGACTCTGGTAGAAAGCTCCGATTCTAAATCCTACCATGAATGATCGTCTGCTTCTTCAAAGCTGTCGGACTCAAAGCTATTTAGCCAATGAGAGCCGACTACAATCAGATCCTTTCGGGTCACAGAGATCTTTAGAGCGATCTCTTACCCAATTCCTCTCCCACAATCATAATCATAATCACTCACAGAATATGTAGATCTCTATAGTATAGATAGATCCTGAGTCAAATTAAATATTTCCTTGATTGCTTTTGAATACAAAAAACACCATCCCTTTAGAGCGAGAACAAAAACATTTTATGGCTTTTCAGAGATTGCCAAGATGAAGAGCCGACTGGTGCAGTGGTGCGACCGCAATGCAATGAACCTAACTACTACTTCCTGGGCATGATGCCACTCATGTATTGCAACGAAGGCCGGTGGAACTATATTGCCGTATGCCAACCAGGTAAGGCTGCATTTGCTCTGAAACGAAGCGGAGACTAGCATGAATATTGATTATCTCAATACTCTAAGAATACATGAAAAAAAGATTGCTCACTTTTGCTCCAGTTGTGGCAGTAGAGTGAACTGCTAGAGAAGCATAGATTCATTCGTTCCAAAAAACTTCCAAATTAACGAATTTAATGCGAATCCATCCCGGGGTCAGATCGGCATCATGTTACATTGGCTTTATTTTTAAAATTTACAAAAAAGACTTTATGTTCATACCTGTAATTTTTATAATTCCTGTTTTTATTATATTTTAGAATGCGGAACAATAACACCTAGCGCCAAGCAACTTGTGTTTGGTGGCCGCACGTCTATACGAGGCGAGTTTCCTTGGCACGCGGCGATCTACCGCAAGGATACGACGCCCTTCAAGCTCATTTGTGGAGGCTCCCTCATCAGCAACACTTTCGTCATATCAGGTGGGAACAAAATAGTTGAACTTAGCTTATCTTAAAGGAACTAGGACCGAAAAAACGTGAGGAAATCCTCACTCGAAGCGAAGAGGTTCAAATGTCCCTTGGTGCATGAATAAGCGGGCTGTTAACGAGTTAACCTTCTCTTGTTTTTCCAGCTGCCCATTGCTTCTGGAACAAATATGAAAATAGGCCGCTAACAAACTCCTTGTTTGCAGTAGCTCTCGGCAAGTTCTACCGGGGTTGGAACAACCCTCAGGACAGTGAAGCACAAAAATTCAACGTAGGTCTTTTAGTCTATAATATTAAACCATAACCATACACGTCACTGTCGCTTGCTATCAGAGACTATCTATAAACATTATACCAATATAAATTGTGAATGACATATTATATACGCAAATAATGGACATGCCATCGCAGCATAATTTAAAAATTGTAAGAGTGTATAGCTAAAACCCCTTAAAACATTTCACGACATTGATTTAAATGACAGACGTCATTTTGCAACGACCTAAATACGAGTAGGTATGTAACACATAATGTAACACCACAGATAACACTTTTTTTTCTATTCTCAAGGTATCAGATATAAAAGTACCAGTACGATATCAAGGTGCTACCACGAACTACCAGGACGACATAGCTTTGCTGTGGTTATCTGAACCAGCCATGTTTCAGCCGCACATACGACCAGTGTGTCTCAACTTCGATGTTTCTGTTGAAGCACGACAGCTTCAGGATGGAAAACTTGGCATGGTAATCGTAGTGTCTTTTTTTTTTGCATTTCAAATTATTCATCATCATCTCAGCCGAAAGACGTCCACTGCTAGACAAAGGCCTCCCCCAAGGATCTCCACAATGATCGGTCCTGCGCTGCCCGCATCCAGCGGCTTCAAATTATTTTAGAACATTGTGTAGACATACAGCAATCTACCTACTGTAAATTAATTAAATATACAGTTTGTTCGTCTAGTTTTGTGTTTTCTAAAAGAACGGAAACATCGACGATAGTCGATGAACGGAAAGGACGCATAGACTTTTAATTGCTTGTATTAACGCGATCAACTATCTTCTATTTTATCCAGGTGGCAGGATGGGGCGTCAAAGATTTAGAAGGGAATCCCTCACAAGTCCTCAAGGTTCTGGAACTGCCTTATGTGAGACTGGAACGCTGCATCGAGGAATCTCCTTCGAGCTTCAGGCCTTTCATCACCAGTGATAAGATCTGTGCGGGGTATACCAATGGTGAGATCGTTATTGTGAAATACTTCAAAACGCACTGCTATACTACGTTTTACATATAAACGCAGCGCAGCACCTAGTGCTTGTGTGTATTTATTGAGAAATAAATATAAATTTGAGTAAAAGGACACCACGTAACTTCCTGTCACGATTTTACTTTAGGCAAGACCAAGCACATCTCAAGGCAACAAGCTAGTTGTATCATTTTAACAAATGGTGGTAATTACTAGGGTAATTCTGAAGGTGAAGATTCAACTTTAAAAGCCACCAAGATCAGCCCTGAGAATAAGAATAAGAATTATTCCCAGCACACAGAACAAGATATATACCTACAGAAAAAGGACATAACAAAAACAAATAGTAAAAGATAACAATACAACAATGCGAAAGGGCTGCAGCTCAGTATGATGCTGTATTGAGGTACCCACCGGGTAGGCACCACAAAACAATGCTATTGAGACACGTCAAGCCTCTAAAGTAAGGACTGTATGTAATATATTTCTTGAAGATCCTATAATATTTTGAGCAAACTGGAAATAGCTTCTCAATT
Organism: Teleiodes luculella; assembly: GCA_948473455.1. Classification (NCBI taxonomy): domain Eukaryota; kingdom Metazoa; phylum Arthropoda; class Insecta; order Lepidoptera; family Gelechiidae; genus Teleiodes; species Teleiodes luculella. Next base: position 471,372 of record OX419603.1, read on the forward strand.
TTATTCTAATTTGTTTGGACTTCAGGATACTGGTAACAGAACGACAAAAAGTGTCGATTTACTGTACCAACCATACAATCTTTGACATACACACGATCAAATGGTTTTATTATTTTATTGTGATGCAGGGTCAGCGGTGTGCCAAGGTGACAGCGGAGGAGGTCTGGTGTTTTCTGCGCATGACTACTTCACAGAGCGCTACTATCTCCGAGGGGTCGTCTCCACTGCGCCGGAGACTGAAGAAGCCTGTAACGCGTTTGCGAGAACCAGCTTTACGCAAATCACTAAGCACAAGAGATTCATCGAAAGGTTCGTAATGTAATGATAAAAAACATATTTGCAAAGAATTTTTTCAGCCATCCTATAGCCATCCAAAAAAACTATAATAGGTATATGGCACAGTGAAAATTTTCCTCTGGCCGTTTAGTATTAGAACAATTACCCGCCCACGCATTTATAAATTTCAAAATGCTAAGATTAAAATTATAAAATATTAAAAAATACATTTCCTACAGATATATTACTCAATTGGAGACCAACACTTTAGACACCCAGGAACCTGACATGTAAGTATTTTGTGTTGGTAATAGTTTATAGATCTATAGTGCATCAAGTGGTTACAATAAAGTAGACACAAATATATTCGACACATACATATATCCTGTAACTAACGGGCACTGCAAAATACATACATTATAACTAAATCCGATTTCTTGTTATTAGCAGTTTGATGAAATACTGCATGAAATTAATTACTTAAGGTATTAACTATGCTATGAGGGCAGACCAGCCATGCCTAATACCAAACGGGCATTGACATCTTAAAAAAATATTTATTTTTCTACCAGCCTATGCATACTTCCTCCATACCCTGAAAACGGCAGTTATGTGATGCTGAGTGCACCCACCGCGACTCCTGGGCAAGGCTACTATTCTACCAACCTGGTTGTGAATTGTGACAGAGGTTTCGAGCCTGAGAGAGCTTCCACGGTCTCCTGCACTTACGGCCGCTGGACTGACACTGTGCCCAGATGCCTTCCTCGTCGTAAGTAGCTCTTCACTATCTTGTAAGTCTTTTGATAATTTGGTACATCGTAATCACGTTTTCACGTATCCCCCATTCAATCCTATTGTTCTAGTCTTTTATAAACACTATAAAGTCAATCCAATAAAATCAAAATATCAAATATGAAATGTAGATCGAATCAGAACCGAAGGCAAACTCTAAAATCACAAACTTATGAGAAGTATGATGGCATTTAAGAAAAGTTCTAGAATACTCATGGTGATACAATAATAACATTTCTTGAAAACTGAGACTAGAGGCTTAACTAAGTGATGAAAAATGACGAAAAGTTACAATAAATTATTTGGTTTGATGTTTTGATTTACGTCGTAACATCAAGCAGCATTGGCAGCCATAAAAAAACTGACGATTCCAACCATTTGCAGGAACTGATCGATGCAAGCGTCCCTCTGATTGGGGACAAACATACGAATGCTCTGATGATGGAAGCAGTTTCCAGAGGTCTTGCAACCAATTTGAACCTAACGGCACAGTTGTGACGCGTTATTGTAGTTCGGAAATATTCCTGAACATTTTCAACAAAACCATAGCGTCGACCAGTATTGCTAGTTGTATTGATGGTGACTGGCAAGGAGACCTAGCATGTGTCGGTGATGCAAGTGAGTTTCTAAACCACAAATAAACAAATTCACTTTCATAGATTTAGTTTTCCTCTGAGATAATAATACTCGTATTTGTATTCCGAATCTCTTCTCCCCACTGCTCTACTAGATTACTGTTAAAATTATCCATTAAATTCTGGATATGTGCTAAATAGTAGCATTTTTCAGGTTGTGGGCTGGTAACTCTTCCAGAAGGAAGCGAACTACCTTGGTCTGCAGCTGTTTACCACAAGAAAGAACAATCCTTCCATTACGTCTGTGGAGGGACCATCGTTAACAACAAGTTCATCATAACGGGTACAATACATAATGAGTCAAACAAATATCAATCTAATAAATGTGAAAGCGTGTTTGAATATTTAGCGGTTTGTTTCTTTCATAGGCAAATTTTATCAGAAAACATAAATTTTCCAGGGTGATAACATCAAAGAGCTATTTTTTACTGCAGCAAAACAAAACGACACGGCAGCCGCTGCTCAAGCTACAAAGAGATTTTTTTTTACAAATAAAATAGTTAAATTTATATTTCAGCTGCTCACTGTGTGTGGAGTTTGCGTAAGAACTCTTCAAATTTCATGGTTGCTGTAGGAAAATTATATCCTAAATATGACGACTCCAGAGACACTCATGTGCAGACATCAGAGGTAACTGAAAAGTTTTAGTGTGTTTACTCAATAATTTACAAAGAGAGAACTCGATGGAACTCGATGAAGGTTAACAGCAGCAGCCTGTATCAGTCTACAGCTGGGCGTAGGCTCTCTTCATCTTGGATGGCTCGATCTTAGAATAAAATAGAATACAACGAAGAGAGAGAGAATAATTATGATCTTCCACACGCATCCATCTTCCGCTCGCCTTTTCACGCATATCGTGGTCGCAGTTTCATTAAACACATAAATACAACAGTCAAACGCTTTGCTCAAACCAAGGCTAGCTCTCATTTCAAATGAAAGAACAATGAATATGTCTACATAACAATAAATAAATAATCTTTCACAGAGGAAATGCAAATGTACTTATGCCTATAGTTTAACTTATTTATGTGTTTCGTTTAGGTCTCGGAAATATTAATTCCGGATGATTATGATATATCTAGCTTCGAAAATGATATAGCATTGATTGTTCTGGACAAGAGGATGCAGCTGAACACTTTCGTTCAGCCAGCATGCTTGGACCCCTTCTTCAACGTCACAACATTGAAAGACGCCGTTGCAAAGGTAATAATAAAACACAATTAAAAAGACAACGGCTTTAAAAAAAACGAATTATTTTGTGGCGCAATTTTAGTCGAATTCAAGTTCTTTATTCAGTCTTGTCGATTTGGCGACAAACTTTTTGAAGAACAGAACTCCGCCACCGACACAGTATTATCCGTAGCATTATTCAAGATTTGAGTTTCTTAAGAAATAGTTACAGTAGGCAGATTGGTTGAGCCTTGTTTTGGGACATATTTTGTCAATGTGTGTCTACGGTTTTCTTGTATTATGTGTGCAAAATTAAATATAATAATTATATCGAGGGCATCATTCCATAGGGGCGTATGCGCAAAAACCAAATTTTACAGGAGAGACAAAAAACTTAATATTTCAGTGAAAAATTAGTCTGTCAAAATGATTTTTTTAGTAGGGTGATATTATTTCATGTGTGTTCGTTGGGTAGGAATAGAAATTGGATTAAAAATGTATTTTAGGAAATATTGCATATACGCCTATTTGGTCCGACATCTATGGCAAATATCTGTTACTCTATTTTCATATATTTAAAGGGCGTAAAAATTAGAAGAATTATATTTACTGTTATTGTTGAATTATTTACGGAATTCTTTGATAGCCTTTTAATAATATTATTAAATAATCACCAAACACTTGATAACTAATCAGTTTCTTTGTTTATACGCCCATATGGCACAAACTTGAATTCAGTAACTATCAAAATAAAACAAGGGCGTACAACCAATACTCATAAAACCTCGGTATAATAACAGATCATCAACTCAATTAAACAATGATACAACTAACCCAAAAAGATACAGCCTCTACAGGCATCAGTTATACCGAAGTGGCGTGGCGGTGGCATATGGCGAAAGCGTGTCGCGTCGCCAAACACAACGGTATTTAACGTACTATTAATGAAAATAATTAAATAAGAATACCCTCAAAAGACAGAAATTGTTTATTTCAAACCGAAAAACCGATTTGAATGCCAAACTATGCCAGGGAGTGGACGAATACAATGACAGGTTCGTGGAAGCTGTCCATACAGCGGGGTCCAAAATACTAAACTAAAAAGAAGGAGAAAAAAGACGAAGGATGGTTCTGCAGTCCGATTGACGGCGGCCCAACAGGCAGATCTCAAAATATCTTACTCGCGAGCTTCGCCAATTTAATACGGATCGTAGAGGCCATTAGGCGTAACAAAAGCATCAAAGTGTTCGCAAGAGATTTGTCTGTTGGGAAAAGTCAATTGATGAAGCTGAAGACTGCGGACGGTAGGAACTGTAACATCTAACCTTGAGCTACTAGAGGAAATCGAGGAGTTCTATGGACAGTTGTACACAACAACGCGGACACCTGTCAGCCAAGCTGCAGAAGTCTGTCTTCTGTATAGCCAAGCAACAAGCTGCAGCAGACTGCCTTGTGTATAAGAAATCCCGGACCCCGGACGAGATAAGGATGGCGATCTAACAGTTAAAAAACAATAAAGTACCGGGTGATGACGGAATAACTTCTGAACTTCTGAAGGCAGGTAATATACCGGTCTTAAAAGCCCTTCAGAAACTTTAATTCCGTCATCCTCGAAGGAGTAACGCCGCAGGTTGCTAGATGTGTAGTGGTCCTCTTCGAAAAGGGTGATAATGATAAAACTCTTTTAAAGAATTAGAGACCCATCTCGCTTCCCAATTAGTCATATTTACAAATTGTTTTCGAGAGTTACTAATCTCGCGCGCAGATTCAACGACTTCTAGCCTCCGGAACGATCCGGTTTCCGAAAAGGCTATAGTACATAGAGAACATTCACATGTTGCGGCAGTTTATATACAAGATCGTAGAGTATACCCAGCCACTATGCTTAGCGTTCATGGACTATGAGAAAGCCTTCGATTCGATCAAGACTTGGGCAATGCTACGGTCTCTTCAGAGGTGATAAATCGACTACCAATATATCGAGGTGCTAAGTGTTTGTAACAGAACGCAACCATCCTATCATCTCAGTCTGACTCCAGGATCAGAACTCTAGTTAAATCCAGCTGCAGCGGGGTGTGAGACAAAGAAAAGTTATCTCTTCGAAGTTGTTCACCGCTGCACTTGAGGATGTCATTGCTTCTGGACTGGGAAGGACATGGTATCAATTGTAATTTTAATGATGAATAGGTACATTACGTACCTAAGGTTTTCCGATGATATTGTGATCATGGCTTTAACCTTGTTTCGAGGACCTCAGCGCAATGCTCGATGACCTCAAAAGTCTCCCAACAAGTGGGTCTGAATATGAACATGAAGAAGACAAAAAGTAATGTCGAATGCTTCTGAAGTACCTAGGATTCCAATAAAAGTTGGGGACTCTGCTCTTGAAGTTATAGACCATTACGTCTATCTGGGACGAAGAGTCCAGTTAGGTTAGGTTAGGTTATAACTTCGAAAATGAGGTTAATCGTCGAATCCAACTCGGCTGGGAGCGTTTGGGAAGTTGTGCAAAATCTTTTCGTCCCAAAAACCACAGTGTCAAAAGTCGTTGACCAATGTGTGCTGCCAGTGATGACTTACGGATCTGAGACGTGGTCGCTTACGATGACGGGCCTCATAAGAAGGCTCAAAGTCACTCAAAAAGCGATGAAGAGGGTTATGCTCGGAGTTTCCCTGTGCGATCGTATCAGGATTAATGAGATCCTCTAGAAAACCATAGTCACCGACCGGTGGAGCACTTTCCGCATAGAACCGACACAGTAAGTATTAAAGGTATCAGTTAAAGTATACAAAGTAAAAAATAAGTAAAAATTATTCGCAATTCTCTTGTAGAAAGTGAACCTTTCGCTATATGGCCCTTTTGTACAAAGCTGCGAGCTATTACAGGAGATGTACAGTGTAGGTCCCCTCCGCCCTCGTGCCTTTTTATTATATTTTGTAACAGACCAAAAAGGCATACACGTTCATACTACTGTTTGGCTTGACAAAATATTAAAAATTGGGTGGTTACGCCTAGTATACGTCTATCTGGTTCGATATTTATAATTTGTTATTAGGTTACGCCTATAAAACTTTAAGCAATATTGGGAGTAATATATAAGATGCTAAAATGAGTGTTTTTGCATCTGGTGCGCCATTTCAAACAGAATCCAATGGCATCATAAAAAATTTTTCGTAAATCCGTATGTACGCCCCTATGGAATGATGCCCTCGATATACTTTTAGCGACATAGATTTTTTTTAGTTACATTTTTTTTTCTTTTTTTTTTTTTTTTTTTAACTCGCGGCACTACATTATTACATATGGCTTGGAACCCACAACACAACCCACAACGTACCAGCACTGCCAGAAGGCAGTGGCTGGCAGGGTCGCCATGAAATGTGCGGAGTTAGGAAGACAGAATAACACGACAGTAGTTGGTAATAGACTGAACATTTATTTAGTAAAATACAAGGGTTTTTATACTAAATATTCGTGTCGCTGAACTACAGGCTTTAACCCTGACATTTACCATATCTAGAATAATATTAAGTTACAGTGATATTTAATACATTGTTATTATAAACATCTTAATTAGGTTTTTCCTTATAAGGTACCGTTATGGTAAGCTGATATTCAATGTTTATGTAATAAAATATTAATTAATTTAATTTATCATTTTCCTAATATGGTTAAATAGGACATACCTTTGTACCTACTCTAAAAACTGCTGCATTAAAAACAAGATTTCTAATAAATAAGGTAAAAAAAGTGTAATATATATATTTTTAATCTCGTTAATTTACGTAAAACGTTGACTAGCATACCATTTCATCAAATAGAAGGTCTTGGGCCCAGGCATTCATGTCATCAGTCGGTTAATCAAATGGCCCCAACATCCCATTACATACACTATCCCACACCTATTAATCCATCTCATCAAATGGCCGGACCATCCCAAGAAGTTTCCTGTCCTAGGCTTATGGGTCCAGTTAACCATCAACCATCCCATCAAAAAAACCCCATTTCATCGCAGAGCATGACCAGCGACTGACCATCAGTCTCTCATATGGCTGAACCAATTTAAAGAATACGCAACGTTCATAAATTGTTGCTTCATGGAGCGGACATAATCGCTGAAAATGTTATTGTACCTATAGGGAATCTTTCAGAAGAAGCTTCAGAGGACCACAACAAAGACTTCAGAAAAATCAGAGAACATCATTCCAGGAAGAAGAGCAGGCAAGCATCTAATGAAGATATTCTCAATATGCTTGTTCTGACTTCTGACCCTCACATTAGTTCAATAAGACCTAAGCTCATTGCCCATAAGAAACATGAATACTTTCCAGAAACTTTGGACCAATTAGACCTACAGGAACCTTTTCCTACAGAGTTTATAGATGTAATGGCAATGGTAGAGTCTGATTCTGTAGTGGATTCTGATAGTGAAGAAGATTGAATATTGTTTTTTATTGTTTCTGTTAACTAATCTTGTAGATATTTTTGGTGGTTGGATTTCCATTTCGTGTTTTATTTTGACAAGATGTTCATTACGATGTATAAATGTAAAATTTAATTGTATGTAAGTAGTATTTTTATATAATGAATTTAATCATTGTAAGTTTTTAATTTGATAATTTTTCTCATTTTAAGTTGTTAAGGACTTTGAAATAGGTATATTTATTACAATTTAAGTTTAAATTGCCCAATAATAATGTTGTGTTTTGATTTAAAAAAGTATTTATATTTAACTCATTTTATTATGAAACTTAATAATTTGTATGTTTTGTGTTTATCCGTTATCATTATTGACGTTATTAACTAATGTACCTGCCTTACCATAAAGAATGGCAAATTTATATTTGAGACATTAATTATAATGTTTTTTTAAATAATAATCGCAAGTCAGTCCGTTACTGGTGTATGTTTTTGGTTCTTGTATATAATATATTTTACTATTAACTGCACATAATAAACATAATATATAAACATTGAAGCAATAATATGGCTCAAGAAATATGAAATAAATGAAAGTAAAAATATTATAACTTTCGTATTTTTTTTCCACGAGATCGCACTGATTCCTGTTATATGAAGTATGCCAAAAAATCATAAATAAATGCCTCTAAATATTCACCGAAGGATATAACCCGCAACCTTGCGATTACTGAAATATCTTTATTTTTCAAGTCATCTCTAGGTGTTTACAATAAATGCCGACTACTGAACCGAATTGTTTGTTCTCATCCATCCCTCGTATTCAAACCATCTCGCTTTTCCTGCTTTTTCTGAATACTTAATAAGTTCCAACTTCCAATCTATATTGGACTGTTGATTTGAAACTGTTGTGACATCTTACTTAACTTAAGCGTAGAATCATAACCACTAATTATGTTAATTCGATTATAAAAGTAATGGCCACAAATTAGCATAATTATTTGTAGTCAAAGGAATTTAAGTTGAATGTCACAATTCGATTTCTAAGACGCGGCTTCTTTTGTTCAAACAAACAAGCAATAAAATATGATTTTTTACTGATTGCAATATTTGATAACGTTAATGAGACAGGAATTTACGTAGAACTTTGTATATTTTAAACAGTGTCCGTTTTCTGAAGTGGACCCAAGTAGTAACTGAGGTTAGGAGTGCAAATTGATAAGGGAAATTCGCGGAATTACCGACTGTTCTGTTTTCAAATCAATTATTGAGTAGCTCTATCCCCTCTCCCTCAGTATAGTCACGTGTCGTTTTTTATTACAGTACACGTTTCGCGCGCAAATATAAATACTGTTTCATGTGACATAGACATTCGAGGACTGCTTATTTTAGAATAAATAAGAAAACTTTTTTTTCAGATGGGAAAAAAAGAGCAAAAAAATAGTTTTTGTTTTAGTTTGAGGATATGCCTTTTAAGCACGTTAAAGATTATGTCTGGTTGCCAAGCTTTTACCAGTAGTGATGATGCGACAAGTTTGCCATCTTATGATTCGTTACGACAAATGATAAATAGAAAAAAAAAGATGCTGAATGTACCAAATGAACTTAATGAATTTGATTTTGTTATTGACCACCAATCATTGTTGTTAAATGATAATTTTGTCATCAAAGAGAGAATATTTGCCCAAAATAAAAGTCATCATATTAAGTACAAAATAATTTGTGACATATTTACAGTGCGGCAAAAAAGAGTAGAAATTAATGTTTTTGGAACTAAAATATTTACTGATGACGGCAACACTAAAGAACTGTCAAACTGACATAAGCCCATACTTTTTCTGTGTAAGTTCTGCGAGTTTCTACAATTTTTGTCGAGTTTGTTAGGTGTTTCGATAAAAAAAATACTTTAAGTTGCTTCAAAATGAATAAAACTATTCGTGGTGGTGCACGGGAAGTGATATATAAAGGCCCATACTTTTTCTGTGTAAGTTCTGCGAGTTTCTACTATTTTTGTCGAGTTTGTTAGTTGTTTCGATAAAAAAATACTTTTAGTTGCTTCAAAATGAATAAAACTATTCGTGGTGGTGCACGGGAAGTGATATATAAAGGCCCATACTTTTTCTGTGTAAGTTCTGCGAGTTTCTACTATTTTTGTCGAGTTTGTTAGTTGTTTCGATAAAAAAATACTTTTAGTTGCTTCAAAATGAATAAAACTATTCGTGGTGGTGCACGGGAAGTGATATATAAAGTTTTCATGCGATGCTTGGCCGAGTTTCAAGCTGGTAAAGTGTTATCTGATTTGGACGATGTTTACAAGCTAACATCAGACATGACCGGTAATCTACGCACATTTTACGAAGCCAGACATAGTGTTTTAGTATTTTTGTGCGTAAATTATCGTAACATTAATGTCATCAATATCATTTAATTTAATTTTCGTAATTTTGATGGTAAGCTAGGCGCCTGTAAAGTGACAGATAGCATATAGGATGAATGACCAATGTTGATACTTTTATCATAAGGGATGGATGGAATGGAATGTTATATGGTAGGTAGGTGTTAGGTAGAAGTATGGATTTGGGTGTAAGGTAACATATACTCTATACTACTTATATACTTGTGTGTTATAACAGAAGTAAGTATATAATAGTCCCAGGGCAAACATTTCTTTTATCTGGATATGACGCATGTTTATATTAGCATACACGTATATATACCTAGGTATATGTATGTGGCAGTCTATATACAATAAATTAGTCTTATTCCAGCACTCGCTTGTTTCACTTGTCTGCTTCCCTATATGGCGACCCTGGCATCGAGCGGTGGTCTGCCTCGCGTTCGGGCGTAGTGTTCAATGTTTATACATTCCTAACCATATTTGGCATCAATCATGATTGCATATACTCGGCTCAGAACTTTCGTTGAAAAAGGACGTTACATTATTATATTCGCTAAGTTTTTATCAGAAGAAAATCTACAAAATGGGAAAACAACAATCTAAAGAAGCCCGAAGAAGTGATCATAGCGCAAAACGCAGCAGGAGGTTCAAATGATGCCGTTGTTGAACAGCTGTCCCATATTGGAACAACTAACGCATGCATCATTTCCTATATGGGCACAAGCTAAAAGAAAAGTCGCTTCAAAAAATTTTGGTGCAACTAATATCAAGGAGTTGACTGAGGAAGCTTTTCAGAGCGTAACTGCACAAGACTGGAAGAATTGTTTACGAAAGAGGGACAACTTTATACACCACAATTGATGAGCTAATTATACGAGTTGGCGAAGACAGCAGCAGTGATGAGTTGGAAGATGAATCTGAATTTGAACCAGAATGTATGTAACGTATGTATAATAATTTGTGAGAGGTTGTGTGTGTTTTTGTAAAACGCCTTAAAAGAAAATCCGGGGTAGTAATATATTTTCTGTATTATTTTCTCATATATGTCATACAAAAACATCAAGTATCAAAACTGGTTCTGTCGTTGTATTTGGTGTTGCTTTGTTAACGACAGTGGCGCCCTCATTTTTGGTCTACTCTTTTTTGCCGCACCGTAAGCCTGTATCGTAAGTAATTGCTGTATCGTAAAATACCGTATCGCTATAAAAACGCCAACTATTTGAAGTTGATGCTTTGCAACCATGATTCTGCCTAGTCTTACGGAAGCGGTGAGGTTGTTTCAAGAAATCATGGGATCAGCGTGTCCTCGCACAATCTTAGGAGCCTAACAGCGGTTCCGAGATTGGGGATATTCATGCTTCCTGATATCCTCCTTCACCATGAGGATCACCTCGAAGCATGAATATGCGGCATCAATCGGGAGACCACGGATTTCTTATACTGGACTTCTTCAACCGTCACCGAATAACTAGCACAAGGGATGCAGCTGCAGTGTTCCATTTGAGTGAGTACGTGTGGAGTTTTAAAAAGACGCGCGTCCAAGAGCTGCGTGAGCGTGACCATGCACCTAGGGTGGAGTTCTGCCACTGGCTGCTTCGGAATCGAAATTACAACGTTCTGTACACCGACGAGTGCACTTTCATCAGGGTGGGATTGTTTAATTATCACAATTCCCACTATCGGTCGCAGAGAATCTTCACTTGGTGTGGCGCAGCCTGACCACTTTCAGCATCGATTCAGTGAGAACGTGTGGACCGGTGTGCTTGCAAAAAAAAGTGAAAAAAGGACCAGTTGCTAGGACCAGTGTTCCTGGACCGCCTCAACGGGGCAACCTACCTGCGGCACCTGCGTGAGGAGCTGCCGGAGCTGCTCGCCGACGTGCCATTCAGGCCACGCCGCTGGCTGTACTATGGATGGATGGAGCACCAGCGCACTACACGCGGCAAGTCCGCACTTTTCTGGACGTGCAGTACCAGGGCCGGTGGATCGGGCGCTTGGACTTCCATGTCTGGGGTCGTGCTAAAGATTTGGTTTATGGACAAGACGGCTAGACTATTTCCAGTGCTGAACAATTACGTGCGCGGATAGTGAGTGCTTTTGATACAATGAAACGTGACAGACACTGTAAACTCTTTAAAGAGAAACTTGGTGAGAAGGGCCCGTTTGTGCATTTCACAGAGTGAAGGACATTTTCAGCAGCTATTGTAAATATGGGAACATTTTATTTTATAAAATACTGTAAGAAGATATATAATTTGTAAATAGTAATGATCTGCTGACTTTTAAACACTCGGAGTCAGTAAAGAAGTAATTGTAATTACTTGTAGTTATTATATCGTTGAAGACATATGGAGGTATACTTATATCATCTTGCCAACAAATGTACTTTTTTTATCTTAGTAATTTTCACATTATTACAATTTCTTTTTCACTAACTTGCCAGTCCAAGACCTGTAAAAGTGTGATGGGAAGTCAAGGATTGTATTATCTACTTGAATAGCTATGTTATTTAAGTTAAGAGTTTAAGTAAGTGCTTAGTTGCTTCCCTACCTATGTTACATTAAAATTATACAACAAGGGGCGAGCGAGGTACCTTAGTAACAACATGTTGCATTGTTAGCGCAACTGGACAAGCCCTGCCACCAGCTATGGTTTTTCCGAGAAAGAAGTTTCAACCGCATGTTACAAGGAGCTCCACCGGGTACATTAGGTTTGGCTGCAGCCTCGGGATGGATGAATGGAGAAATATTTGTGGATGTCATGAAACACTTTATCAAGCATGTTTCAGCATCAAAAGAAAATCCCGCTCTTTTGATAATGGATAACCACGAAAGCCGTTTATCAATCGAAGCTTTAGATCTTGCAAAATCTTCGGGAGTCACTATTTTAACTCTTCATCCCCATACAACCGCGAAACTTCAACCGTTGGACGTTCGACTAAACGGCCCGTTTAAAACCTACTACAATTCAGCAGTGGATTCATGGCTGATGAGAAATCCAGGGCGACCTCTAACTATCTACAACGTTGCTGAATGTGTTGGTACTGCGTACCTATATGAAATCTATGACTCCTATGAACATAGTTCAAAAAATGTGGAATATTCCCATTTGATAACGAAATTTTTACGGAAGCCGATTTCTTGCCTAGTACTGTTACAGATAGGCCGCTTGTTGGTCCTATAAATAGAGAAGAAGAGTGTCTACTTGAAGCTGAAAATTCCGATCCATAAAATCTTAATGAAGATAACAGACAGAATCATGAACAAAATATACGTCCGTCTTCTACATCGCCTTCTCTTCTTCAGGATGCCAATCCTTCCACAAGCCAAGTACAAGATTGCACACCACCAACATTAGAAGCTTCTGATTTTCAACCGTCATGTTTAATTCCCAATAACAATCATCAGAATTTTAATTTGTCGCCGAATGTTTTCAACAGTCAATCACCAAACCAAACTGAATATAATCGACAGCTGAATATAAATTGCCAACCAACTCCTTCCACAAGTCGAAAGTTTATTACACCTATGGAATTCATGTCACCAATTAAAGCAAAACCTCGTAATCCGAAAAGACGTAAAGCTCCAGGCAAAAGTATGATCGCTACAGACACTCCTGAAAAAACGCTCTTGCAGAAAAAAAGAAGAAAGCAAACAAACAACAGATTAAAAAAGTAAAACAAGATCTCTTTACAAAGGATAAAAACCAAAAAAAGGCAAATAAGAATAAGAAGAAAGGATTTATTATAGATAATATTGACACATCAGATGAAGAAATATTTGTGGCCAGTGGATCATCGTCAGGTAGCGAAGAATTCATAAGTGATAGTGAAGATGACGAAGGGAGAGTTATGATAAATGGCAACTTTATGCCACTATCGCGAGATCCAAAAGAACAAGAATTTGTCGTCGTATTATTCCCAATGAAGAAAATATCTGTTTATTACGTGGCCAAAATTATAGAAACTATAGACGACAACGACGATGAGTCCGACTTTTTTTTAAGTTTTTTTAAGACTGAAGAACAGGACACGCCAAACATTTTGCGAGCCTCTCGTACCTGATACGGCAGGAATACAGATATTTATTCATTTGATATATATTTCGACATGGCGCAGTTAAATTTGCGTTAGTTTTGTTTTAATTATATTTTACTAATAATTGTTTTTTATTCATCTCAGTCGTTGATCTCAGTATTAAGACTTTTTAAATATTACTACTTACCTATTTTTATGATGGCGCGGTTAAATTTGCGTTAATTTTGTTTTAATGACATTTTTCTTATAATTGTTTTTTATTCATCTTTATCGTTGATCTCAGTATTAAGACTTTCTAAATATTACTACCTATTTTAATGTGAACGTCAAGACTAATGTTATGTGCCATTATATGATCTAGTTGTAAGAGTAGTTAGTGAATCTCAATAGTAAATAGACATTGTTGTTTAGCTGATTAATATGTTACACTTATTCTTAATTATTTCTACAATATTATTGTAATAAAAAAACTTTTATCTAGTTTTATAAAAAATACAAAAATATTTTTGGTCAAACCTTTTTGATATATAGCATAATTATGATTATTGTGATTACTTAGAAGAGAAAGTTCTGTTTTATTAATCTTAAGATGTTTTTTAATACCTAATAAAGAAAACTTAAATTTCGTAACATTTTTGTCTTATTAATGATAATTTATTTACAATTTTATATTTAGTGGTTAAATGTAGCATACCCCCCCGGTTAAAAGTGTACCGTGCTGTGGACACAGTTAACCAAATCTCGGTTTTAAAAAAAAGTCGTTTTTACTAAAAACCTGTGGTAAATTACATATTTATTAAATGAAATAATGTAGTCAATTAACCTATCTCTTGATTACTGCAGATAAACATACATTTAGAAACAATACTCCAGCTTTATCGTAGATAAAAAAAGGGTGGTTAACTGTTGAACATATCACCCTACTAAACATACCCCTTTATGGCATTCTAAGTCGGGTGTACTAAGTAGTTAAAATATTTTATCATGCTATTTATTCTCGACCAAAATCCTATGGGGGGAGGTACATTTTGTAGACATACGATGCTGGCATTAAAAATACTATTCACTCCTAAGCATACACGGTTATGAAATCACAACTCGGGTATAATTAGTAGTTAAAATATTTTGGAAGCGCTGTACTAAGTATACCCGACCAAAACCCTACAGAGAATCTCCACAAGGTACATTTGTAAACACTTGGCGCGCATCATTCACTCCTAAACACCCCAACTCGGGCATATTTAGTAGTTCGAATATTTTGAAAGCGCCTTGCTAAATATACCCGACCAAAACCCCATGGGGAGTCTCCACAAGGTACATTTAGTAAACACGCGGGAGAATATTTTACTGAAAGAAGACTTTATTTTACTTCTAAAAACTATTAAAACTACATTCATACATTTTTTAATAATTACATGGTTGAACCGGGAATCGAACCCGCTATACGAGAAAAAATAATATCCTGTAGTTTTATCATACCGATCGAAAGGCTTCATCTTAAGGGTTAATAACGCTATTTTATTATTAACAGTCAATAATATAAAAACTCGGAAATAACTTAAGTAGTTGCGTATTTTATTACTCTTATGCATCACGAAATGGACGACTCACGGGGTGGGTTGGTGAGCATACGCGTTCTACACGCCGCGACCCACCACCGCATGGGTGTTGCGCACAGCTGTAAGGTGGATTGTGCAGCGAGTATCGAATCTCGCCAGGCGGGTTCGAGCACATTGAAAATAAGACGGCCAAGACCCATACGTTGAAGATAGTGTTAAGGCACAACGTCCACGCTGATAATCAACGGGCTGTTGAACGTGGTCTAATCACGATTAAAGAGTTTATTGATAGCACGAGTCGGCTTTTGGATATTAGGTCTGGAATCATTGCCGAGGATGTTCCAGATTGTGGCGTCGAAACCGAAATCCCAATGGGACCTGAATTGGCTCTTCCGAAGTCACCACGGCAAAATAGGGACGTCGCCGACATCGCAAAAGTGCTGGAGCAAGTAATTTTTGAAATTCAAGAACCACTTCAAAATCCTTGAGCCGCCCGGAGCTGATGCAGTTCCTTCGCTTTGCGCCATATTTTTAGAAAACACGATCATCAAATTAACAAGGACCAAATTATCAAATAGAAAATATATGTGTATTGTGCGCTGATGAAATGTCTTTGAAGAGACATCTGCATTATCAAATTAACAAGGACCAAATTAATAGCTTCCATTAAATTGATGGAATACAAGTAGAAACAACCCTTGGCTTATTGCTTTTTAAGTCAAAGCAAAAATTACCCAGAGTTGAATGCATGGCTAGACAACATAATTAAGAAAGTTTTGGATATAGGTGGGATTCAATGTTGTTGCATTTACTTCGGATCAGGGGTCTAATTTCATTAGTATGGCTAAAGGCAAAAATGTAACGGCAGAAAAAATTTTTTTTTTATGTTAATGGTAAAAAAAATTATTATATTTTTGATGTGCCCCACCTACTAAAGTCTTAAAGGAATAATTTAATAAGGTATGATTTCATATAATAATATCATGATTCTGATGGAAAAGAATATCGTTGATGTGCCCCACCTACTAAAGTCTTAAAGGAATAATTTAATAAGGTATGATTTCATATATCATGATTCTGATGGAAAAGAACAAACAGCTTCATGGGAGGATGTACAAAACTTATACGAGTATAACATTGGAAAAAGAAAGAAGCTACCAAATGGCTTTTAAATTAACAGAGTCGCACATAAACCCTAACAGCGCAAGTTCTGAGTAGGTGTGTGGCTACCGCGATTCAGTGTAGTGTGGAATGAGGTAAACTGCCTGAAAAAGCATTAGGCACTGCAAAATTCAATCAATAAATAAACGACATGTTTGATATTTTGAATTCTTCTTCATGCAATGAAACATATAAATACAAAAATGCATTTTCACAGCAAGGGGATCAACTGGAAGTATTGCAAGAGGTATTACATTTTTTAAAAGATTTACGTATTGTCAACAAATCAAACGGTAAAAATGTAACAAATAGTTTGTGTATGGTCTCACTACCATACATACATTTTGCCAACGCTGTGATTTCATAATATCGCGCGTCATTCGATATCATTGCATTTACTTATTTTTAATTACCGATCAGTGCGTCTACAACTGCCACCGAGCAAACACTATTCAAGGAAAGAATTGTCATAACCTAACTTTTTGTACTTACGTGTTTACACTTTATTATACTTACTTACTTTACTACTTGGCGTTCTTTCTCTTCGACGTGCTCCACCACTCAGCATCCATCCAGTCAACTACCACTACTAACTACTACTTATTCGTGTCTGTGTCTAACTGGACCAGACAGTTTGAAATGCCTAAAAAGCCTTGAAATAACCATACAATCTGTTATACAACTGTCAACTGATTTGTGAACATAAAATTAAAAATTTATTTTTAATCGAAGCTGTGTCTAACTGGACCAGACAGTTTGAAATGCCTAAAAAGCCTTGAAATAACCATACAATCTGTTATACAACTGTCAACTGATTTGTGAACATAAAATTAAAAATTTATTTTTAATCGAAGACTAGATCAGGATGTTTTGGAAAACTTTTTTGGCACTATTAGACAACAAGGAGGTAACTAGTAACTACCGTGAGCCAACACCAGTTCAATTTGCAGCTGCTTCCAAAAAACTTTTTATAAAAAAATATTATTAGACACTCAGAATTCGCAAATTGTGCAGAGAATATTGACAAGATAGCAGTAAAATGGTTCAGTTAGCAGAAAACGAAAGTGAAGACGTGAACGTTTTAACTGTTGGAACTGTAGATTATTGTTTCGACCTCCCTGAAGAAAATGCATTTAGCTATGTATGTGGCTATTTGTTCAGAAAATGTAAGGAAGTTCACATAAATTGCAAACTTATGGATGAGTACGTAAACAACAAAGGCAAATTAAATGTTACTAATACTTTGATAAATATGAGAGCATTTAATACTGCCCAACCGTTTGGCTCACTATTTAATGCCCAAACTGACTTTAAAGATTATGTAAGGCAAATGGACGAAATTATCACGACAATATTTAAAGGAACTGATAAATTACCTCTTCATGTGGGCAATGAAACATACCTTGCGAATGCTTTCCTAATGATTATTTAAAAAAGGGTTCTCTATTGTATTCCCTAAAATTTGTTATCCTACTTTCTATTTTCCTTAGCATTTTACTCCTAAGTATCGATTGTCCTAATGATCCTTGTCCTATTTTTTTAACTCCTACTGTTCATTGCCCTATTTTTTTTCATCCTAATTATGGTAAGCCCTAATGCCCATAGTTATAATCGTTTATATTCCTAAAATTTATAGTCCTAAATAAATCAAAGACAGTATTTCTGATATACAAAAAAGTTTTAGTGGTGCTCCTCCAGCTCAGAAAAAGCGGCCAAGTGCGAGTCGGAATCGCCCATGAAGGGTTCCATAGCAGCCAGTAACATAATATAAAAGTTTTTGTAGTTCGTTGTGACTTTGATCGATGTTTTAATAATAGTGAACATTATTTCGAAGATAGTGAAAGGTAAATTGCGGTTTTACGATTTATGATGTATTAAAAAAAAACTACTTACTAGATCTCGTTCAAACCAATTTTCGTTGGAAGTTTACATGGTACTGCACATCATACATATTTTTTTAATTTATCATTATCATATTTTAGAAGTTAGAGGGGGGGGGGACACACGTTTTTCCACTTTGGAAGCGTCTCTCGCGCAAACTATTCAGTTTAGAAAAAAATGTTATAAGGAACCTAAATATCATTTTTGAAGACCTATCCATAGACACCCCACACATATGGGTTTGATAAAAAATTTTTTTTGAGTTTCAGTTCTATGTATGTATGTGTGTATGTATGATGTATGTATGGCGACCCCCTAAACTTATTGTTTTTTTTTTCTATTTTTGTAAGAAAA
Organism: Teleiodes luculella; assembly: GCA_948473455.1. Taxonomy (NCBI): domain Eukaryota; kingdom Metazoa; phylum Arthropoda; class Insecta; order Lepidoptera; family Gelechiidae; genus Teleiodes; species Teleiodes luculella. Next base: position 490,054 of record OX419603.1, read on the forward strand.
TCTTAATGCGGTTCACAGAATACATATACTTACCAAGTTTAAACAGTATAGGTATTATAGTTTCGGAATAAAGTGACTGTGACATACGGACGGACAGACAGACAGACAGACAGACATGACGAATCTATAAGGGTTCCGTTTTTTGCCATTTGGCTAAGGAACCCTAAAAAAGGAAGTATTTACGAGTATTTGGACAAAATGAAGAGAATTAAAACTATTATTGAAAATCAATGTCAGTATTATACAAAATGCGAATTTTGAACAGCTATTGCCACGAATTTAAAATTATTGTAATACCTACCTAATTGGTAAAATTGTTTACGAGTAACAGTTACCTACTTATTCTTTTTATTATTACTTATTCAACCTACCGAGGATTTTTTAGATATTTATATGTCTCTATTAGTAGAGAAGGATCAAAATTAGGAATTTCAAACTTTAGTGACAATAATATTAGGACTAAAGAATATTAGGACAATTATTACAATAGGATAATCAATATTTAGGATGATCGAACATTAGGACAATCGAATATTAGGAAAAGATGTTCGGATAATCGACTTTAGGACTATAAACATTAGGAAATACAACAGGTTCCCGTATTGGCGCTCAAGTCCATCATACAAAATGCCTCATTTTAAAGAAAATTCAAAAACTGGATCGACAAAAATATATATATTTAATCATAGAATCTGGTCACAAAATTTCATGAGAATCGGTTAAGAATTGCGACCTGTAAAGGAGAACATCCGGACATACAAAAGCAATTAATTACAAGCACACAAAATAATTCGACGCCGCTATTACAAGATCATCTCATATTGCGTTCCCGATTCGCGAACGCACTAAAATGGCGGCAACCCTAGCATGTCTTATCTCACTCACACAAGCATGGTACGCGTTCACCTACACGAGCTTAGACTGTGTGCGTAGGAGAACGCATTTGTTTCATACATTTGATCGCTAGTGTCCCAGGTGTGGCGCCGCGGTAGCCAACGCCAGTCGTTCAGCACCTCTGCTCGAAACTAGTTTCGTTGAATCCTTAATTCGTAATGTAAAAAAATTACTGTTCGGCTATTTGAAAATCTATTCCTGTTAACGACCTCGGCTTGATTTATGGGCTATTGAACTGCTCATCGATTGGACTATCGCAATGGAACGCCAGCGCCATCGCACGCAACTGTGTTAAGCCGAATTTACATTACGAAAGTAGTGGCATGAAATTAGTTATATGACACTAATTTCATCAACAATTTCACGTGTAAATTGACAGTTTCATAATGCATGCATCAGTTTCGCGACACTGGATTAATTTCATGCGATGCGCATATTTTTTGTAAAACTAATGTCACGCAACTACTTTCACGATGAAAACGCGACACGAAACTAGTGTCGCGAAAGCATTTGCACAGGGCAGACGTGTGTTTTTGAGTGCATCGTGCAGCTAGTTAGCGTCAAAATGGCTAACCAACGTTGGTCAGTCGATAAAAATATAAAATTCATTAATGAATACCAGCGTAACGAGTGTCTTTAGGATCCAAAACACCCTCAATATAAAAATAGAGATGCTAGAGAGGCAGCCTACAATGTTATTAAGGAATCCATGGAAATGGCCACTGTGAAAGAAGTTGTAACCAAAATACGGATACTTCGTAATACTTATAATAACGAACTATTGAAAGCAAAAAAATGTAACACGACGGGCATGGGAACTGATGAGGTGTACGTGTCCAAAATACCGTGGTTGTCTCATATGGATTTTTTGAAAAATATTGATAGTTACACAAGAGAAAATACGGAAAATTTGGTAAGTTATTATTTATTAATTTAATAAATCATTCTTTCTTGCCATTCTAAACGGCCTTTTGCAACAAAGTAGTCACTATAATGTTCTCTTATTCTGTGGGCATTTCTGGAATGATTTCCACTACAACTGCTGAGTGGCCTGAATGCTTCCTGTGGAATTTCTCGCCATGAACCTCTCCTTATTTCTCCTGTATTTGGATTTTCTTCATCAATTAACCCTGGTTGAATATAGGACGATGATCTAGTTTTTAACCAATTGTGCAAAACACAACATGCCTTTATAATTTTGTCCACAGTTTCTGGCACTAAAGGAATAGGTTTTTCAAATATCCGAAATTTACTAACCACCAACTACTACTAAATACACCAAAAGTGTTTTCTATAGCTCTCCGAGCTCTGCATAGTCGGTAGTTGAATATTTTTTGTTTTTTCGATAAATTTGTTCGACGACTATATGGTGTCATAAGATATTCAGTCAAAGGGAATGCTTGGTCTCCCAAAAAAACCATTCCTTCAGGACAGTTCAAAGTCTTTTCCTCTTAGGTCTTTTTAAAATTTGATCTAGCAAATATTCCTCCATCAGAAGCTCGGCCATAGTGACCCACATTGATATACCTAAACTTTAAATCACTGTCACAAACTGCTAGGAGGACAATACTGAATGTTCCCTTGTAGGGTGTCTCAGAACGATCCGACTATTTCGAGAGTGAACGAAACGCAAATTAAGCGAATTGGCTGTATGTAGTGAGTGTCCTGTGCCTGATCCGTTCTTAAATTTTTAATTGCCGCCATGATTTACGCGGGAGAACATCGTTCGTTTTGTGTTCGTGCTTATTATGAAAAAAATCGATCTCTGATTCGTGTTCGACGGTTATTCCGACTTCATTATGGATTGCGGAATATTGGGGAAGCACCAAGCAATGCAACAATACTCGCTTGGATCCAGACTTTTAACACTACCGGAAACACTATTGGCGACACCCACCATGGCCGTCCACGAACTGCAAGAACACCGGAAAACATAGAGTTAGTTGCAAATTCAGTTAGGCAACAGCCTCGGGTCAGCGTCAGGAAGCGCGAGTCACAATTAGGACTATCTAGAGCGACGATTCACCGCATCATGCGATCTGATTTGCATCTTAAGGCATACAAAATTCAAATTGTGCAAGCTCTGAATGAAAACGATTACGTTACAAGACTCAATTATGTGAATGTAATGTTGGAGAGATTTAACAATTTTGACAACATTTTCTTTAGTGACGAAGCGCATTTCCACCTGGATGGTTATGTAAACCGCCAGAATTGTCGCTTTTGGGCAGAATCTAACCCAATGATGTTGCATCAACGCCCGTTGCATAGCCCCAAAGTAACCGTGTGGGTCGCTATGTCAGCAAACTGCATCATTGGGCCTTATTTTTTTGAGGACTACAGAGGCAGAGCAGTCACAGTAAATTCACCACGCTATATCGACATGATACGCAATTTTCTTGCTCCTCGACTGCAAGAATGTGAACATTACAATCAGTTGACATGGTTCTAGCAAGATGGAGCGACGGCACATACCACTAACAATTCACTAGCAGCATTACACGAAATCTTCCCTGAAAAGGTCATTTCACGGAGGGGTGACATTGAGTGGCCGCCTCGAAGCCCCGATCTGACCCCACCAGATTTTTTTTTATGGGGTTATCTTAAGAGCGTTGTCTACGAGAACAATTACGAAATTTGGCACATTTAAAAAGAAATATCGAAGAAAAGATAAGCTTGATTTCTCGACAACTTCTAAAAAAAATCTTCCGTAATGTTCGTGAAAGATTCGAGGAATGCCGACAACTAAACGGACGCCATTTGAACAATGTCATTTTTAAAAAGTAAAATTTCATTATTTTTCTGTTTGATGGTGTGACGTAGCCATCATACGTCGTCAACGGCTAGCCCCGCCCAGCAGTGGACCTGCGCACGCGACGGAGCGGAGCGGGCGGCAGGGATGGCGCGTGCATATAAGGCTCTGCGCGACCCGCAGGAGTTCAGTTCACAACGGGCCGGCACCGCGACCGCTAAATACTCCAGCCCGCTCTATAGGAGGAGCATCCTGACTCCCGTTAGATTACCAGTTTAGTAGAATCGCCGCGTGTGTCACGTAAATAGTGTGTGGCCTAATTGCCTAACCCAATATTGGATTACAGTGATTTGGATTGCAGTGTTTTTGGGATTTGCAAGGTAAGGGAGAGATTGGTGCCCGCGACCGTTCTCTTACCCTCCGGGTGGTTTATTAACCCGGCGCTCCCTGGACAGACGTGCAGTTAGCTACCTAGGCAATTTAGGTAGGGTTTACAATCCGGCCTGATATGATGATTTACCGTTGTGGTTTCGGGTCTAACTAGAAGCCACTTACGGACTTTCTTTAGATATTCGACCCCGCTATTAATTATTGTGATTGAAGGGTAGCCACCCTGACTTGGTACCTCGGCTGATTTGATGATTCACCAGTAAATGGTGCCCCGCGTTTGAGTAGCCGTCATTCCTTCAGAGGGCGGTTACTGGGTTTGCAGTAGGGACCCAGCGCAGTGTCAATTCACTTGGCAGCTGCATAGGAGCTTGTGAAAGGCAGCTCACCGTCTGTGGGCTTGCGATAGGGACCCAGAGCTTGACCCCTTTAATGAGGAGTGGTCGCAGTAGGTTTGCAAACGTAGACCTCTCCGGAGGGATACGGTTAACTTGTCGTAGGGAAACTTGCCAGTTGCTCCATTTATGTGGGCTGCACAGCACGATTTAGTTTGTCGTTCGAATGTAGGGATGAGATAGGGTCTAGTGAGTTCACTGCACTGTCTACCCGGGAATTGTGATAAGCCTGTATCGCGTTCCGTTTGTAAGAGTGCGTATCCCGACGCACGTAGAGCTTGGTGCCACATCGAACCCGTTTCGCTAGCCTATAACACAGGCGCTAATATTAGATGCTATTTAGCCACATGAGTACTAACCCGGCTCACTCTATTTACCTGTCATAAACTGATTCACCGTGTACTATATTTGCCTTGCCGCCCGCCACCGCGTCCGTGCCCACGTTCGTCTATAGCTTTGCCCACTAGTGGCCTCATAGAGTCCATACCCGCGCACTGCTTTCATTATTACCAGTCTCCGCTTAGCCACGCTCTCCCGCCGTATAGCTCTAATATAAATAAGCTTTTGTCTCGCGCCCTTTCCCGATCTAGTTTCAGCAACGTACCCTTGCCGGCTGGCTACGATCGCGGTAGGTTCGCTTCTTCCTGTTAACCTCAACTACGATAGTACCTAAGCGTATGTGTATAATAGTTTTAAATAGTTTTAACTGCGTCTCTTTACTTGAATTGAATGTTATTTAAGTTTAGTGAAATATTTTTTTTTATTTTTTTTTTATTTTATTATTTATTGCACACAGAACATTTTACAATTACAGGTATTTAAAAAGTGGACACAACAGGCACAGCTTATCTCTCACGAAATGTCTTCCAGCTGGCCTAGGCAGGAAATAAATACTTGTATAAGTTGTACCACTGCTGTTTTCCTCACAAACTCCCCCTCGTCTATGGGTCTGCCTTCCTCTAAGGCATAAATTAATCTAGTGTTAGCCTACCCCTAGGAAAGCTACATTACAATGGTATTAATAAATATTAGTTACAAAAAGTTTTTATTTTAACTATATAGCATTGTAATAGTTGGATCGTTCTGAGACACCCTGTATAATAATCACTTCCGGAGTGCACGGGACAACGTACCTATTTGAACGTGTTTGCCATCAATAGCGCCACCACACAGTGGAAAATTACATTTTTCATGAAACCCATCAATTATATCTCTCCAACTTTCTTCATCGTCTGGTACCTGTAAAAGAAAATAAGTAGTTCAATATATTGTTTCAGACACCAAACGTCGCACCAAACACTCAAGAAGCTTCAGTTTCTGAATCGAACAATGAAGAGTTCACTGTACCACGTACACCTTTAAGAAATAAAAGGAAATTAAAAGATCCACTCCTTAAAATGCATTAGAAAAAGTTTCTTCGAAGCAGTTTTTAAATAACTCGGGTGATGATGAATTTGACCTTTTCGGACGCACTATAGCTCAGCAGTTACGCCAGCTTCCATTAGAAGCTGCCCTAGAGACCGAAGAAGTAATATTGGCTACTATAAGACAGCAACGTATAAAGCTATTAAAACAGACAACGTTAACACAAGGAGGTACATCGGAGTCAATTCCTTCTACTAGTACTGCTACAAATACTGATACAGAAAAAGAATATTATACGAGTACATATAATGAAGACATACTCTCCCAAGCTGTAGCAAGCATAACGGGTTCTGGTTTGGATAGAGAATTAAATTTTGATGATTATTAATATGCATATCATAATAATCTTATAATAATGTTAATTAAACCAAATAAAAAATATTTTCTTACCTGAATGTAGTGTTTTAATTGTTCATAAATTTCGTCCAGCACATCAGGTAAAAATTGCGATATAGTACACGAGGGCACTCTAAAATCGTATGATAGTGAAATCAAACTATTTCCTGTCGCAAGAAATCGTAAGGTGATTTGAAGTTTCAATTTTGCTGTCAGTGCTTCTCGACATGTTGTATCCTGTTTAGATATTTTGTATGACACTTTACTTAATAAAGAATTAAAATAATCTTCACTCATTCGAAAGTAGTTTGTATAGCTCTCGGGATCTTCATCTGCTAATTCAGAAATTAAACGCGTTGCACCCAAATGCTTTCTTCCTACCCATCCTCGAATCCACCATACCTAAATAACCTTTTTTTAATTTTATATATTAACATCTGCACCACAACGTTTTGCATCGCAAAATAAAGGTTTGATGTTGACAGAGACATGGCGATGGTGATACTGTTGATTTCACGACACTATTATTTTTAATGAAAGTAGTTTCACACGTGCTGCAACTACTTTCATGAAACTCATTTCAACATGCACGACACTAGTTTCGTAATGTAAATTCGGCTTTATGTGTCGGCGAGGCTTTTACCGTGTAAGATATAGGGAACATGTTTTAGCTGATGATCTTCCAAGAATGCGTCCGGACAAGACATTGCAGCATACTTCGTACTTACAAGAAATGGACATCATGTTTAAAATTTCAAGAAGAAAACTAGAGCGGCTACTAGTTATTGTTCGCGAATGCCTCATCAATGAGTACGTGATCCTACATTTGGGAATAGATCACGTTACTCGGAATAATATACCACAAAGAAACCTAACCATACCTAAAGCGTTATTAGGAAGTGACTACAACGATAAAGCAACATTAATATACGATGGCACGTACATCTATATAAACAAAAGTTCAAACTTTTTATTCCAGCGGAAAACCTTTAGTTTCATGAATAATTAACCTGATATTTTTATTCTAGTAGCAGAATGAGGTAATGATTTTCTCCCGAAAAGCGATATTTAAAAGTTTCTAGTCCCATACAGTCTGTGTGGTTTCCGGCTTAGAATTGGACCACCCCAACTCTTCCTGTGGGTGTCGTAAGAAGCGACTATGGATAAATAAACCAGGGAATGGACAGTATTTCAGGCTTCGGCTTCTAATTGGTTGCTCTTCTCATGACGTATGTGACATTGTTTTGTTGTGACTGCAATCGTATGCTCTCTGCAGTGTCAGCTTTATGTAGCGCGCGATATTCGATGAGTCAGGCGCGCCGCTACAAAAGTATTAAAGCAGAGCAATTGGAATGAGGTCGCTGATATTATATACGATGACTGGCAAAACTTAGAAGAAAACACTAAACAAAAAAGAAGTAAGTTCCATTCAAATTCATTTATTATTAATTCTACAATATACTTGTATCACTCACTACATTAAACAAAGTATCATCATTAACCTACATATTATTTGCGGTTTTACAAACTCTGTTACACTATTTCGTCCTGTAGCTAAAACTTACAAATACTTATTTTGCCAGGGTAGCTTTCCTTAGTTAAGAAATTTGTTTTTTAAGTTTTCTCTTGTTGTTTTTCCAGAATTTGATACAGTAATAATTTTGTTCCTTGTACTTGTGAAGCTGGAGAATTGTATCAGTGAGTGCGAGCAGGTGTCATGCGGCGTGCCGCAGGGCAGCATCCCTGGCCCCACTTTGTTTTTGATTTATATCAATGACTTGTGTGATATGCGGATCAAGGATGCTCGCTCATATTTTTTCCTATGCCGATGATACCGCCATCGTGTTTACAGCGGACTCCTGGGATGGAGCAAGAGTCTGTGCGGAGCGGGGACTAAATCAAATAGATGGCTGGTTAAAAAACAATAAACTTACTCTAAACACGGAAAAAACAAATTACATCTGCTTTAGTATCACTGATCATACTCAGCCTAGGCAGGATTTCAACATAAAAATTCATAGCTGCAATGACAAATCACAGGTAACTCACTGCTCCTGTCCGTCAATACAGAAAGTCGGTCAAACCAAGTATCTTGGCGTCTATCTGGATCAGCGGCTCTCGTGGCACCCACATCTCGAGTATGTAAGTGTGAGAATGAGAAAACTCATATGGATTTTTAAATCTCTGCGGCATGTGGTGCCGAGGGAAGTGGCTGGTCCGGACATCAACTCCAGGAATGTAATCAAACAAATAATTTGGCTCTTGTACAGTCAATCCTGACATATTGTATCACGGTCTGGGGTGGTGCGACAAAAACAAGATTCCTTGACGTTGAACGTGCTCAACGTTGTCTTATAAAAGTGATGTACTTCAAAAGGAAAAGATACCCGACAGATGAATTATATCAAATGGCGAATGTTCTCTCGGTTAGGAAACTGTATGTTATCAACACTGTACTAAGAAAACACAAGACTCTTCATTTCAATCCCAGTATTGTGGAAAAAAGAAGGAAGGATATAGCAGCTGTGGTGCCACAAACTCGCACTGTGTTTGCGGCCCGGCAGTATGATAAGCGAGCTGCAAATTTATACAATAAATTAAATAAAGACTTAAATATTTACGATAAAAATTTACATGATTGCAAAAAAAATATTAACAATTGGTTAGGGATAAAATCTTACGAAATAGTGGAGGGGCTGCTGTCTGGTTAGTGGTGTATGAAATACATGAAACCGAACCGAACCCATGACAAAGTGGTAGGGCTAACCACAGCATCTCAATCATTTATGGCGACTTTCAAGGCGTAATGACTCACACACACACACATGCACACACACATACACACACACACACACACACACACATATCCAATAGCGAGTGGGAGATTACTGGAGGCAATGTGAATGAAACACGTAGAGACGTTGTACCAAAAAGAGATTTATTATTACTAAGTGCTAACTTATATACCTAAATATTGCTGATCAAGCGAGTTGCTCGTTTAAGTGTGTGCGTGAGCGTCACTACACTACACCTCCCCTTTTGGTTCATCCCTTCCCGGGGCACAAAAAAAAATGTGGAGCAAATCACTTGATACACATTTTTACCTACAAAGTAGTAAATATTAAAATAAGTATTCTAAAATTCCAAAATTATTAATTAAAAATACATTATACTATTTGGGTCCATTCGAAAGTTCATTATGTTAAGTTCTAGAAAAAAAATGGATTTACTATTGTTAAACAACTGAAAAAAAAAAAAAAAAAAAAGTTCACTAAATTATATGTTCATTATTTCACTTATACTTTTGTCACTTTTGTCACATCCTTATTTTTATTCGTGTCGTATCCGATAGTAAGTAAGCCATATGACTATGGTGCTTTGTACTCGTATATTTCATGCAGCATTTTTGCTGAGTCTGCTCTGCCGTGTCACGCGCTTCAACCTCGTGTGGTCGTGCGTTCAATGAACTGCATTTTTGCTGTCACGGTGCATTTTTCTGTTCATATTTAAAGTTTCTATATTTTATATTTTTTCTTGAATTGTAAATCTCTCGCTAACACACTTACGGTGGATTACGATCGAGATATCACAAATAAAACCATATTTTCAGGTTCATACAATTTTCAAGCAATCTATTTCTTTTCTTTAGTTAATCAGAATTTAATCTTCATTTTAATATCGGAGTTATTCTTTTTAAACCTTCTTGGTACCAAATATTCTCACGGAGGAACGCAGTTCGCACTATGATCGAATAAAGTGGCTAACTCTCTATATTTCTATATTTCATTTTCTTATTTGTCTTCCAATACCATACATCCGGTCTTGGTACATACATAGGTAGTTACATTGTTCTACCTAGTCATTTCGCAATCATCGTCCGATCGCTGTCCTGAATCCAAGCGTATTTTGCTGATTCGGCTGAAATATGCTCGTGGCATGGCGCGTGCAATGCAACGCGTGTCACTTTTTCGGTTAATAACCATTTTCTTTTCCTTTTTCAAATTTTGACTTTTCACATCCTTTGATTGATCAGACCTCGTGGAATGCGTTTTGTCTATCTTTCTCGGTGTATATTTCGAATACGATTTGCATAGATTATAACTTCATAGCTGCAGTATGATGTCGTCTTCCTTGTTTTGGTATTCTCTGTCTTATTTTTGGAGTTTATTCACTCATGTTTTGTGTAGTCGTGATTTCTTCCATTGTTCATATTTAATATTTTACCAAATAATATACTTTCGTAATATTCATGTATCCGTCTTCGGTTATTCGATATTATGCTTATTCCTTGATTTTGTTCCATTTTTTAATTTGTATTTCCATCATTCGCTTTTACGCGTTGTCCGCAGTGCTCGTGCGAATACTCTTGTGTGTTATTTTTCTACTTCTTTCACCTATACATAATGGATACCGTCCGTTCCGATGTGTGTTTCTTCGTGGCACCCGCTGTATTGTGGTGCGGTCGTCGGCGTAGAGACTTCGTTTTTCGGCGGGCTTTTATTTATGGCCGTCTGTGCGTCGAGGCCATACCATGGTTGGCCTGGCACGAGTCCCCCGTACCCTTGGTGCTGCTGGAGGAGATGGGTGCCGCGGACTATGGGTTCCACATCGACTTCGGGGGCGGCGACGTGGCGATGTTTTTGCACGCCGATGGGATCTTGCATCTTGAGGGCTGCCATCGTCTCCTGATCGCCCTCGGAGTTGGTCTGCCTGACGACGGCGATCCCGCTGCCACCGGGTGACGGTTTTTTACGTGTGCGGCGTTTTCTATTTTTTTTTTCCATTATATACTTTATTTTATTTTCCTTCGTTTAATTTCTTGCCCTTTTATTGCATCTGTGTCGTGTCTTCGTGGTAAGTACTGTAACGTTGTTACTGTAATCTCCTGTACTCACTATATGATTTTCTGGTTCTTTCTTTTTTCCTTGATTGTGCACGGAGTTGTTTAAATCTTGCAATAAATTTTCTTTAATTCTCCATGCCAACCAACGCAGCCTACGGCCGCGCTGGCAGGGTCGCCATCCAATAGCGAGTGGGAGATTACTGGAGGCAATGTGAATGAAACACGTAGAGACGTTGTACCATAAAGAGATTTATTATTACTAAGTGCTAACTTATATACCTAAATATTGCTGATCAAGCGAGTTGCTCGTTTGTGCGTGAGCGTCACTACACTACACATACACACATCTATTATTGTACAATATTATACTATATTTTCATTGTTCTTTTTTTTTGTTTTTTTTTTTTGTTTTAATTTTGTTTTTCTTCAAATCTAACTGAGGAAGAGCGGTGCCTCCTAACTCAGGCGATGAGCCTTATAGGAGACACCTGCCACTAGTATTTTAAGACCTTTTGTAAAATGAAATAAAGAATATTTTATTTTATTTATTTATTACTTGTAAGAGGTAGTTGAGGTACGTCGCGAAATATGTGCATATTGTTCTTGTTCTCTTGCTATCTATGACAAAATTATGTAAAATACAAACAGCTTTTACGATAGCAATGATTGTATTCACATTAGTTGCAATCGGTGTATGCAGAACTCTCCATTTGCCTGTTAGGATGCCGAATGCACATTCCACGCATCTCCTAGCCCGGCTATGACGATAATAATTGTAAATTCGCTCTTCCTTATTTAAACTTTTATTAGGAAAAGGCCTCAAGATATGCTTTTGTAGTCCAAATGCCTCATCTCCAAGAAACACGAAAGGTAGGGGCAATCCATTTGAATTATGCAATTTAGTAGAGTTAGGAATCTGAAAGCACTTTCTTTAAATATAATATTACTGTCTGCATTTAGTCCGCAAGCACCTATATCAATAGCAAAAAAAGAACAGTTTGCATCTGCTACGGCTAACAGAACAATTGAGAAGAATTTCTTATAATTAAAATAGTTAGACCCACTTATTGGTTTTCGAATACGAATATGCTTGCCATCGATAGATCCTATACAATTAGGATAGTTGGTTTTATTATAACATCGTTTTGCTATTGCTAGACACAATGCTTCAGAAGGTTCTGGCATTTCCAGTGGCTGTAAAATATCTCATAGGTATAATGCGTGCAGTTTCATTTATTATTTTCGATACCGTTGATTTTTCAACAAGAAACTGTTGGGCAATTTTTCTGTAACTTAAGCCCCGTATTCATGGGAAACATTTGTTGAGCAACAAAGTTGAATCAACGTGTTGCGGAGTTGCTGTCAACATGTTGCTGGCAACACTGCGTGTTGCAGAGTTGACAGCATCATGTTGACAAGCTCTCGCCCGACAAGCGTAAACATCAGTTTAGCGACAATTGTTGACGTGTGTGGACGAGTTTGCAACAGTTTATAAACATGGCAGTAGTGTGGAGCAATGATAAAATAATGCAATTAATAGAATTATTTCAATCAAAACCATTATTATGGGATTGTTCTATAAAACAATACAAAGATAGAAACAAAAAGAACGATGCATTCGAAGAAATTTCTCAAGTCCTAAATATACCCAAAAAAGACGTAGAAACTAAAATACATGTACTGCGTACTCAATTTACTAGAGAAAAAAAAAATGTCGGCAAAAAAAACTACAGGCAGCGGCGCAATAGAAAAATGTAAATGGATTTATTACGAGCCATTGGAATTTTTGTTATGTGGTGCAACTACTTCTGGTGAAACGGATACTATGAATAAAACAGTAAGTTGTTTTTGTATATAATTGTTTTATACTATTGTCTGTAAAATTATTACAATTACGCTACATTATTTTGCCATGGAACTCTTCCCTCTGGAGTTATAAAGTAATCGGCAAACTGTTCTCTAATACAAAGAGCTGATTGTGATGCAGGCCTGCCCCGTCTTTGCAAATCAATCATAGGAAACGAACTTAGTTCCCTTCGCCAAGAACCTTCTAATAGGTTACCTTCAGAGTCTTCAAAATCAAAAGTTTGTGGAGGTGTATATATGGATCTGGAAACTGAGTTACGTCTTAAGAAGTTATGTAAATATACACAAGCAATTACCACGAGTTCACAATTGGCTGGTTTTAACGGAATAGGTTTAGTGAATACACGGAACACCACACATAAAATGCCAAAAACATTTTCTATAATCCTCCTAGCTCTTGATAGTCTGTAATTGAATATACGCTTTTTGTTCCCACGTTCATGAATGCCAGGATATGGTTTCATGATGTTCTCCGTTAGCGCGAAAGCACTGTCACCTACAATTACATACGGCATTTCTGTTCCGCCTTGTGTTATTGGTTCAGGCCGTGGCAGTTTAAGTGAGTTTTCTAACAATGCATTATAAAACGGTGTTTCTTGAAATATTCCACTGTCGGACGACCGACCCTTAGCTCCATAATTTGCGTAAATAAAGTTGTAATTGCCATCTGCAATTGCCATAAGTACCATGCTGAACTGATTTTTATAATTGTAGTATTCACTTCCAGAATTATTTGGCGCCACAATCATAACGTGTTTCCCATCAATGGCCCCAATGCAATGTGGAAAATTCCATCGTATTTCGAATTCACGACTTATTTGTTTCCATTCTTGTTCCGAACTTGGAACCTAAAAAAGAAATAAATATATAATAAGATAATAATTTACAGGTAGATGAAAACAATGCACTTGAAAGTGGTATGGAGTCAGAGCCATCTCAATCACCAAGGCCGAATGCTACAACATCTACATCTTCGAGGAAAAGAAATAAGACAGATGAATCAAATGAAATATTAGAGGTTTTGAAAAGTGCTAAAAAAAAGATGGATGAAAGGGAGAAGAAGGATCCATTTGATATATATGGTGAATATATTGCTGCTGAATTAAGAAGTGTTAAAGATGACCAAGCCGTGACACAGGCAAAGTACCATATTAATAATATACTGTATGAATTAAAAATGGGACGATATAATACATATGGATATCAAACGGCATCTTCTCATCCATCATCAACACCAAATAATGTTCAGGAAACTGAAATAAGGGAAATTGAGAGACACGAAACAAATAGACTAGATGCATTACGAGACGAAACAGAAGATTCGGCTTTACTAAACTTAGTTAACTATCTCAGTGATGAATCAACGCAATAGCATACACTGTTTTTTTTGTGTTTTTTAATTAATAAAATACTTGATTACACAAATAGTGTTCTTGTACCTTGACATATCCTGCTAGTGAGTTAATTAGTTCTTGACATACATCTGGTATAATTTTGCTAATCAATTGTTTTGATACTCTGAATGTGTATGAAAGAGAACTGTATGAATCTCCAGTTGCAAGATACCGTAATGTAATAGCCAGCCTCGTTTGAGGTGAAACTGGCTGACGAATATTTGTTTCCCTTTTGGCTATTGATGGACCAATCATTTCTAGAAGATGTTCGAAATCACTTTTCGACATTCTCGTAAAGTTACAAAATGATCCATCTGTCATTCTGAGGTCACTCATCAAATTTTCTCTTTGCAAAAGATAATTTCGAATCCACCATCTTTTTCTCTTTTTTTTATTAGAGATTCTATACATCTGATACAGAGAACACAACAACACTACCTCCTCGGGCAACATTTTAACGCAGACTGGCGTGTGGACAACCTGTATTGATTTAAACATAGTTGCTAGCAACATTCTCGCCGCTCACCAACAATGTTTAGCAACTCTTGCTCAACAAATGTTTCCCATGAATACGGGGCTTTAGTCCACTTGACAGGAATCTGGAAAGGATATTGAACTACCGATTATTTTTATTTCAGTAAGAGACCTACAAAAAAATGGAAGAGTTTGCGCGACTATCACGCCAGAGAAAAAAATAAAGATTCCTCACTCAAAAGCGGAAGTGGGGCACCAAAAAAACGCAAGACACCATATTTGGACATGTTACACTTTTTAAATGTTTCTAGAGCTAGCAACCAGGCAACATTAGCGCCGAGACGTCTAGCGACATTAAATACATTAGATGATAATGATTGTACTGACTCGGTAGTCAATGTCAGTAGACCAAAAAAGATGACTGTTTCAAGAAGCACTAATTAAATCGATGGAAAAAAAGAGAAAACGATCCAGATTTCCACTTTCTACTAAATATTTTACCGGAAATGAAGACAATTATGAATTTCAGTTCGAAGTGATGAAACTTGTGAAATGTGCGGAGTTAGGGAGACAGAATAACACAAAAGTAGTTGAAGTTGGTAATAGACTGAAAATTTATTGAGTAAAACAGGGGGTTTTATATTAAATCTTCGAGTCGTTGAACTACAAGCTTTAACCCTGACATTTACCATATCTAGAATAATATTAAGTTACAATGATATTTAATACATTGTTTTTATAAAAACATCTTAACTAGGTTATTCCATATAAGGTACCGTTATGGTAATCGGATATTCAATGTTTATCAAATAAAATATTAATTCATTTACTTTAATTTTCCCAATATGGTTAAATAGGACATACCTTTGTACCTACACTACGCCTTCCCGCCTTTTTTTTGAGACAAAAAAATACTAAGCAATTTTGGCTTCAAAATACAATCTTTATTTTGCTGATTTTGTTATTAAATATTTGGTTACACAATATTCTTGTCAGGTTTTATATTAATCAAACACTCATCTAAGATTTCGCTTACGTTTCTATAGTTGACAATTCAATATTTCATCTTATCTTATTTCCTATTGCAATTGGAAACCTCGTGATCCTTATTTGGATTAGGGAATGTGTTGTCTTGCTTTTAAATTTATAGTTTATTTTCTCGGTTCTTTTATTGAGCTTCAATATTCTCTAAATTATGGACGCTTCTCAACTCCTGGCTGAGATACGCTCTACCGTCTTACCAGAGATTCGGACGCGTCTGACCCTCTTTTCACTAAAATACCTTATCAAAATTTTTGGAACATGGGTGACATTTTCACCCGAACCCACTATTTCTTGCCTATTGGATGAAGTGCCTGGGCACCCTTTACTGTGCCCCTACAATCCTATAGCTGCTGGACGCGCTAAACGCGGAGCTGTCGGTGCTGCACGGCACCATTTTGTGGGAGCTGGAGTGCGATCTCTCCGCAAGCCGCCTCTTTTGGATTGTTCGGTGGAGACATTGCAATTTATCAGCGTCATTTGTATAATGTATGCGTGTATGAAAGATGGATAAGTGTCGTGCTTTAATGCGATTATATGGCGCAAATCAGTATTTTTAGAATAGTAAATGCAGTGATAAAAAAATCATTGCAAAAAGATGCATCAGTGCAGAATTGGGCGTGCCGGTACCTTAGTTACCAAACGCCAAAACCTGCGACTTCCCATCAACCATTTAATGTAAGCTAAAAGACAGAACAATCATCCACCACCACCAAAACTATTAGCAAAGAAATTGCGTGAAATTCCTTCTAGTGATTGGAAAACTGTTTATGCATGTGATACATACTTTAATTAGGGAGAAAGAAACTTTAAATATAGAATTAAGAAGAAACGAATTGGACATAAAACCCGATCTCCTAATATCTCAGCATAATAAATTATGACATTTGTACATAGATCCCATCTTTATTGATTAACAAAATCACCTTGTCAATTTTAAATTGTGTATTCGTTAACAGCTCATATATGTCCCCACCGAGGGGCTCGAGCCTACCCTGATACCAGGGTGAATAGGCCTTAGTCGACCACGCTGGCCCAGTGCGGGTTGTGATAAAGTCTGTATAAAGTCTAATAAATATATAAGAACAATTAAACCCCTCATAAAAATCGCCTGCCATTTGTCTATTTGTCTTGATCTTGATTGAATAGCATGAATCGATGATCAGAAAGACAGAATCAAAGTGCCTCATCTTCATCCCATGCTACTCATTCAAGTAAGAGAGACCGAAATTCTGAACATTTTAACGGTGTTGTTCTTCAGACTTTTTGTTGAATGGATTAAATTCCCAGCCACAGAACGTAGACTGCATGAGGTAGCCGCCTTCGTGTTTGAGGAAAAATATGGGGTACCAAACGTGCTG
Organism: Teleiodes luculella; assembly: GCA_948473455.1. Classification (NCBI taxonomy): domain Eukaryota; kingdom Metazoa; phylum Arthropoda; class Insecta; order Lepidoptera; family Gelechiidae; genus Teleiodes; species Teleiodes luculella. Next base: position 507,222 of record OX419603.1, read on the forward strand.
GGAGCTTTGGACTGCACCCGTGTGAAAAATTTTCCACCGTTTGGGCCTGAAGGTGCTCTGTAAAAATTTGAGAAAGGGCGACCATACAATTAATGTCCAACTGGTAAGTTTTACATTTTATATCCACTTATTTTTCTACGCAAATTAATAAAATCTCTTACAAAATTTTAACCCAAACATTATTAGCTCTCCACTGCTGCAAACATGCTCTAGTGATGGAAAAATGTGTCAAAAGATCTAGTTTACTAAATTTAGAATATATGCAGAAATTCGTGGACTAACATGGCCAGCCTTTGCAGGAGTAGGTAGTAAGTGATTTTGTAAATTTACATTCGCTGTCTAGAGCTTGTAATGGCCCAAGTCTCGAAAAGTATTTAGAGAAAACTTATCAATTATATACATTAAAATATAATGAAACGAAATAAATATTGTAATAAAAAGACATATTTAACGCCTTTATCTCTGTGCTGCGCTCATTAAAAAAAATGGAGTAAAAATATATTCGTAAGCTTGATGCAAAGTCGTATTTTAATAATTAAGATTAATATGGACAACTCGGGCAATATTGATCTTGTTATAAAAACTCTGTACATTCTAGTTAAACAAATGTGCCATTGACGCAAAAGAAAATGTCCTGTCCGTATGCACTAAACATGCAAAATTTGAAATGTTGTCAGACGAAATAATGCAATATGTCAAACAATATTTAGTTCAAAATTGTGATGATCATGATGCTCTATATAAAAAGAGTATGTTTTACAAACGTTTTCCATCATAATTTCACGTGTAAATCCGTGTAATACGAAATAATGATGATGATGATGTAGGTTCATCGAATAATGATTATTTCTGTCCAGAGGCATTTCTAAAAGTATTAACAAATATTTACCTCATCTTCTATTATGGTCAACAATATTAACAAAAGAAAGATACAGTGATCATGTTGTGATATTAAAGAATCGACGAATTTTGATTGAAATGTAGGCATAACATACTGTCAATTGCAAAAGACAGTCGTTTAAGTGTAACAAGTGAACGCGATGTTAGAGAAATTTGAAAAAGAAACCAATTAAAAATTTCCTTCTGCAAATCCAAAGTTTCAAAATACTGTTCACTAGGAGAAATGTTGGACAGAACCCTTGGATCATTTGTGCATATTGAAACTACCTAGCCGAAACAACTCACGCAATTGCTTTTTTTGTGTTAGAGAGGTGGGAAATTAACCAAGAATTGGAATGGATGCGAGCACGTTTCATGATCCCTCTGGAAAAAAATGTGGTGCGAGAAGTCATCGCGCAACAACTCACTCGTGAAACGGAAGAACCTTATTTTTATATTATTAATTGAAAGCAACAATCAAAGCCAATTTTTGCATCACACATTCATCGAGGAGACTTCCAACAGAGCAAATAAAGAATATTATTATTATTATTATATTATTAATTGAAAGCAACAATCAAAGCCAATTTTTGCATCACACATTCATCGAGGAGACTTCCAACGGGGTCTGTTGGAAGTCTCCTTTTCCTGTTTGTCACAAACTTAAACCTAGTTAAAACTAATATAATATTAGGGTACATAATTAAGTTAAGAATGTGAGAGCCTGGCGTCCGTAGCAGGGTTAACCTGTGTGACGGAACACCAGGCCCCACACTAACAAATTATTGAGGGATATACTTAAATAGGTATTTTATATAATATAGAATAAGTAATGATTAAGAGTATTTGGTATCTATTGGGATGAAAATGTGCAGTTATGTGTATGAGTGTGTGCGTTTGTGTGGGTGTACTTGTGTGTGTAGGTGTGCGTGTGTGTATGTATTTGTGAGTAAAAGTGTATGTTGTTTAATGGATATATATTATGTAGGTACTATTTATGTTATGGCTACGAAGAAGTTTTCAATCCCTTCATAGTCATAATCTTCTAACCATTTTTTGACATATGTCTTAAATTCATGAAGATTCAAATGTTTTATAATAATAATATAATATAATAATAAATTCATTTATTTCAAGGTGCTCCCTCACCGGGAGCATTCGCGTGTAATGTAACGTTACAGATTTGAGCATTACATCAGTGAAGGAGGAGAACCGAGCATTACAATGCGCACCTTGTAATGATACAAAACGGGCATACATCAGTGAAGGAGGAGAACCGAGCATTACAATGCGCACCTTGTAATGATACAATGTGTAATATCTTGATACAACTTGTAACATCAATGCGCTTCACTTCCCATGTAATGCTCAAAGTCGAATCTATATATTACATTACACGCGAATGCTCGTCAGTCAGGGAGGTATTATTGTAATGTAATGCTCAAAGACGAATCTATAATGTTACATTACACGCGAATGCTCGTCAGTCAGGGAGGTATTATTGTAATGTAATGCTCAAAGACGAATCTATAATGTTACATTACACGCGAATGCTCCCGGTGAGGGAGCACCCTAAGGCAATATTTACATAATTATAGATGTTAAATATGTAAACAGAGGCCCATATCATAAATACCTTACAGACTAACATACATATTTTATACTATATTTAACAATAAAACTAAACGCACAGCACTTTACACGCAAGCCCAGGGTATCGTGTCCTTCCGCGGCAGGTTCCCCCTGAAGCGACGAAACACGACCCCCTTCGGCCAGAACTGCGGCGAGGTGAAGACGCCCAGGTGGGCAGTCGGGACCCGCACCACGAACGACTTGAAGTTGACGTGGTGGCGAGTCCTTGAAGGCACCGTCTTTATGCCTCTCCTTGATGAAATCCAGCACGTCTTCCCGAGTGGTAGTTTCGTGCAGGCGGGAGATATAAAGCGATGTCTTCGTCGTGGCGGCACGCAGGGGGATGTTGGGGTCCATCGGCGCGGTGCCGCACGTGCTCTGGCGTGTTCGCTGTCTGCGCCTCTTCTGTACCGTGGTGAAACCTTCCGCGTCCACCACGTCCACCACATTATTATCGGACTTCTCAGCTTGTCTGGCTGAAGCCTTCTTTGACTTATGAGCCGCTGGCTGTGTGGGCGGCTGAGTCGGCCGGATAGCGACGTTCCGGCGCAGGGTGGGCCGGCTGGCGGCCGCGGCGGGTGCGCCGCTCGCAGGAGGCGGCGGTGGGGCCTTATAGGGCGGGAGGAGGCGGCGCGGGCGGGGGTCGCTCGCGTTTCGGTGCGCTCGGCGCGAGGTGTCGGGTGCGCGGGCGAAACTGCTGACGCGTAGCTACAGGCCGATGCAGGTAACTGACCGGCAAGTGTAGCCCGTCGTTCGTCAGCATTATTCGAAGTTCCAGCTAACACAGCCGAATTGCGCAACTCGCTAACTTCGGTACGCAGCTCGGCAATAGTATTCTGTGAAACTTCAAATTTATGTTGAAGTTCAGCCAGTCCTGCCTTTAGGATCACGATGTCCTTCAACAAACTGGTGGCGTCGACGTGATCGAAAGTGACGGGGGGCAACTTATGCAGATCCCTCGCCACAAACGTAGGCACGTCATCCGGGTCCGTTTCCTTCAGGATTTTGATTATATCCTGAAGGCTTTTCCTCCCATTTTCGTCCCCTCTTCTGTGGGGCACGTACCTGGCAACCACGTTGAGCGACTTGCACAGGAGCTCCTTCGCCCTGCAGATCTCGTCCACGCTGTAGCTGGTTGAGCAGATCTGGATGGCGCTCACCTCGTCCATGACGTCCAACTTCTGCTGCAGGAACGCCAGGAGTTCATTTGGTATAAGTGTAGCACTCATATCCAAATAATAAGCGCAGTCTGAGCCGCGCTGACAAATTAGTAAAACTAATTACGTCTGCAAATGCGTCCGCATCGCTCGGTGCATTGCGACAGACTGATTTTTACATTCTTCTTATTATTTAAGAGTTTTTTATAGAGAAGAGGGGCATTATACACGTAGTGTCTTTTAGCAAATTGACTATTGCGCTTGGGTAGTGGAACTGAATCAATTCTCTTTCAAGTCCCGAATAAGTGCTATTTTATTATAGATGGGTACCAGGGCAGCATGAATCGTTAGAAGGTGAAGCGTCAAGTTCTCAACACGCACTCAGTGCGTGCCTGTTGTAGTATAGATGGGTACCAGGCCAGCATGAATCGTTAAAAGGTGTAGCGTCAAGTTCCCAATGCATTCCCAGACCGTAACGCGAGCCCAACTCAGACGGTTGTAGTATAGATGGTTACCAGGGCAGCATAAGCCTATAAGATGTTGAACACCACGACGCGCGTAGCGGTAGTGCAACTGTGGTGAGTCCGCGCTTGGTTGTGTTGCATACGTACAATCGGTCAACAATAGCAGGTAGGATAACGGCGTCACACGCAGGCAGCGTTCCGGGCGTGTGTGTTGTGTTGTTGTGTTGTGGCTAGGTAGTTGCGAACGCACACACGTCTCGTATTAGCGCCGCCTCGCCGATACTCACACGCACAATAATGTGCAGACTTGTCACTCACTAAGTACAGGCTAGCTGTGGATTACTCTTCACCATTTATGTGATCCTAATTTTTCACTTGGTATTAATTTTCAAAATTTGGTAATAAATATTTAAAATAAATTTGCGCAGTGGTTTACACACGTCTACTCGCTATCGAGATCCGGAGGGGAGGGGGAATTAGAAGTCGATTGTAACCATTGATATACTAGGTAAAAAGGCGTAGATAGGTCACTTACAAGACATACGGTGTTTTGACATGGCACAAAACTCACACAAGTATATTAGACGCCACACAAATAAATGATCACCAATAGTGCTGATAAATTAGGACGGCAAGTCTAAGCATAAGTGCGAAAAAGAGACAATTATATAGCTCTTTGTATCGTCGCGCTTAGAGACAATCTGCACGGTATTGCCGTTTGTAAAGAAAACTGTGCAAATTCACTTGCATCGGCACCAGAGATTTTATTGATTGTATTTGAAGTAAATTTAATTGAAATAAACGTAAAATAACCGAAGTATGCATTTTATTGTACACCTAGCCCTTATAACTTTGAAAAACACTATTTATCTGAAAAATGTAGGACGAGATTTGTTAATATTCATACATTTCTTTGTGTGTCCCTTTCGCGTGCATTCAATGCCCATCTTCCGTCAGATTTTGGGTTTGGCAGCACTGATTTCGTGCAAATCTCAAAGATAATGAAGCAGACGCGACAATCATTGATTTATGCCTATAAGTGAATTTTGGGTAAATAATTGATAGATCACTAGCGTAATTTTATTTCGCATGAGTACTGTTTGTGTACAAAGTAATAATAATTAATTTATTCATTAAGTAAAAAGGACTCATAATTAAATTGTTAGTAGTAAGTAGGTGCTTTAAGTCAAGAATTCAAGATGTTAAGTAGATAGATAACAAGTATTATTATGAACTATTTCTAAACTACGACAACTATTATTATTATCTTTATTTTATTTGTTATTATTATAATTTTAGATTTTTGTGGATGCGTGTTTACCTATTTTATCATAAGTATACAATCGAGTTAAGTACTTTAAAAAAAATTAAATTGTTACTATTATAAATCATAACCTGAAAATAAAAATAATTCAAAAAGATAGGTAATACACTAAAAAAAAAAAATTTTTAAATTGAAAGCAACTAGGTATATATTTTATGAAAAGAACAACGAGCCTATAACACTACATAATAATATAACAACTATACCTTCTGTTTATTTTATTATTTTATTCTATGGCCGCAGGCGATACTACCTCTCTGTTACACTCGCGCGTAGGTATATTTTACTATTCACTCTAAAACGTTTTAATGCAATATTTTAGAAAATAATCACTGAATTTACCTACAAACCATTTAAATTGTTATACTTACGAATGATAAGTGATTCCTTGGCTTTTGGAAGTTTTGTTTGTATAATTTGTGCAAAACCTCATTACACACGACGGCATTTTTTGATTCTTTTGCATAAACCAGACACGTGTGAACACTTTGACCTGCGACGCGTGACTAAGTTCAGGTTGGCTAATTAGCCAACTTTTGGTGTGCCGCTTTTTGAGCGCGTATGACCTATCTACGCCTTTTTACCTAGTATATCAATGATTGTAACATTTATTCGAGTGACGTAGTTAAACCACCACTGCCAAGTACTACACTATGTGAATTGCTTCTCCTGCCATGACACCTATAAATCCAGGATTTGGCATATATCAGAACGCAATAGCTTCTTCAGTTGTCGAAAATAGTATTTTGTTTCATGACGATTTTGAAGCTAAATTATACTGGATTTTGAAAAGTTAAATCCATCTTTATTTTTCAGAATTATAGGCGACGAAACTGTCGTTGATTGTGGCATAAAAGATTAGACATGGGCTAAGTCGTTATTTTGCGATCACCGTGACTGTCGTTCCAGTTCCAAAAAAATCACTGTGAAAAATCACCGTGACTTTGTCACGTCGTTACTTGTCGGTTACATGGAACGACATTGGGCTTGGAACTTAGATAACTAGGTGGAACGGTTGGAACTTGGAATCGAAGATTCAACCTTTACGTGCGAATTTTGTGAGCAATAATGGGTTAATTTTAGCATACCCCATCTTGCCCCAAGGGGTACCCCATCTTGCCCTCCCTCCATTACGGCTTTTTTTACTTATTGATTTTTTATTTCTTTATTATAATACATAAGTTCCTAAAAGTACTTAAATACGAAAGACTGATTACCAAGGAAGATTATTAAAATAAACCAATCCAATGATGTTAAGGAAATAAAATAATCTGAAAACAGAAATTTCTAATAGCAACTTGCGAAATACCTAAACCTACTCAACGAATTGTTAGCAAACCGAAAGTTAAAGTTGACAGAAAATCAGAAATTCCAAGGAAACCAGATCTGAAAACAGAAATTTCTAATAGCAAATTGCGAAATACCTAAACCTGCCCAACGAATTCTTAGCAAACCGAAAGTTGACAGAAAATCAGAAATTACAAAGAAACCAGATCTGAAAACAGAAAATTTCAATTGTAACTTGCGAAATACCTAACCCTGCCGAACGAATTCTTAGCAAACCGAAAGTTGACAAAAAATTAGAAATTCCAAGGAAACTAGATCTGAAAACAGAAATTTCTAATAGCAACTTGCTAAATGCCCAAACCTGCCCAACATCTTGATAAACAATTCTGCGAATGCCTCAACAAATTCTTAGCAAACCAAAAGTTGACAGAAAATCAGAAATTCCAAGAAATCCAATTCTGAACACGGAATTTTAAATAGCAACTCAACAACAACAACTTAGTGTAGGAAATAACAACACTGAAGTATATGGAATGTTACCAGAAAATATAAATTCTACTTTGACAAGCAGTAGTAATATTATACAGGGCGTCCCACGGCTATGCCACATGGATGGAAAGTACCTTAAATATTGTAGGCCACATGAGCGCCAGTTGATACCTAGGTATCCTACTCGGAGAGGCGGTCGGGCGCCGGGGATACTAGGGCATGCGGAGGTATACCGCAGTATTTATTGCCATCTTTTGGGTGATTTCTGTATTAAATTTGAGCCCCCCTTTTGATAAATACATTGTCTATGGCGAGTTGGACCCGCTGGCACTGTTTCCGGCGTCAACCCATTTTTTTTTTTCCAATATTCAATCTTTTTCCTTCGCGCTCCGCCGACGACGACACGTCAAGACTGGAAAATAAATTCTAATTGGAAAATGTGGTGAGTTTTGTGTTATTTCTTATTAAAAACAGTGTCTGTGTAATGGTCTACCTGTGAAATGTGTACTTTTATCAAATTATGTACGAAAAACACAAGAAAAGTGCTTTTGAAAATAGGTCGCGTGGTGTTGAGGTTAGAGGAACGGATTTCTAGTCGTAAACGCTGTAAATGTGCAAAATATGTTTCAAAATGATATTATTTATTAATTGTAAACATAATTCAATTAATAATTAACCCCAATTATTACGGATTATCGCATCAGGACGAAAATTTTATCAACGGTTTTTCTACTACTACTACTGGATGCTCTAGTATCCCAAGCGCTTGGACTTTCAACGGTAATAAGGGTAAGAAACAAACGGGGATTGTGTATGCGTGATTTTTTTTTGTCTTGTGAATGTGAATGTGTTGTCATGGGTTTTTTTTTTGCTGTGCTTGCTTTTTGCTGCGGTGGTAGTGGTAATAAAAATTAAAAATTAAATAAAATAAAAATTAAATTAAATCTAATTGTTTTTTTTATTGTTTTGTGTAATGTAAAATCATAATTAATTTATTTAATTTTTAATTTTAATTATTTGTGTGGAATTTAAAATTAAATTAAATTAATTCAATTTAATTACATTGAATTACATGTGTTACATAATTTAATTTTAAAATTAAATTAAATTAATTCAATTTAATTACTTGGGTTAAATTAATTTTTTTTTGTGTGTGAAATTTAAAATTAAATTAAATTAATTCAATTTAATTACTTGGGTTAAATTAAAAAAAATATTTTTTTGTGTGAAATTTAAAATTAAATTAAATTAATTCAATTTAATTACTTGGGTTACTTTTTCGTTTAGTGTGAAATGCGATGCCTTTTGTGTGTGATAGTAGGCCACCTAAAATCACAAAAAAATAATTATTTTCCTGAAATTGTAGGTATAACGATGAGTTCGTCGTTAATGAAGAGGTGGAGGTGGTGACGCAATCCTCATCACCTTCACCTCCACCTCCATCTCCAACTCCACCACCCGTACACCCGACGTAAGTATTAAGCTACGATCATTTAGTGTCACTTTTATCACATCATGTCACTTTTATAAATCTATTATATTTCTTAAATCGTAGGGGTGATGGTGAAGACAGTGAAGGCCGGGGCAGGGCCCGCAGACGCGGCGGGGTTCGCACCCGTGGCGGGGTTCGCACCCGCGGAGGCATTGGCGGGGTTCGCACCCGCGGAGGGATAACACCACGACTTTCTGCTGTGCCATCTCCACGACTTTCTGTGGATGAGGTTATATCTCAACAACTTTCTGTGGATGACGAGCTTTCATCTCCACGACTTTCTGTGGATGAGCCCCTGTAAGTATTTTAATACAAATTATATACTTTGTTATTTGTTGTTTTTGTGTTTGACTATATATTGTTTTTGTGTTTTAGGTCTAGAAGAGGACGACGTGGGCGAGGTGAGGTTCGACCGATATCTCCACCACCCATAGATCCGACGTAAGTATTAAGCTACGATCATTTAGATGTTTTTCACGTGTCACTTTTATAACAATAAATTATTATTTTTCTTAAATTGTAGAGATGAGGAGTACATACCCAGCGCGACCCGGGGCCGGGGCAGAGCCCGCAGCCGCGGACGCGGCGGGGTTTGCACCCGCGGAAGGATAACTGCAGGCGATGAAGCCCTGTAAGTATTTTAATACAAAAATATACTTTGTTATTTGATGTTTTTGTGTTTGACTATATATTGTTTTTGTGTTTTAGGTCCAGCAGGGGGGGACGAGGACGTGGGCGAGGGGCGAGTGGGAGTCGCGGCAGGCGGGTGCAAGAAATACCCAGGTATTATATTATTTTATTTTAATAAAATACACCTGTGTCTTTACAATTGAGATGAATACTAATTTAGTTTTATTTATATTTCACAGTGATCCTTTGGCGAGGGCACGCCTGGCTCTCAAGGACCAAAAAAGGGCGGTTGCCCTACTCCAGCCTGAAGAGCGGAAAAGGCTGGAGGAAGAGAAGAGGGCAGCCGAACTTCATAGGGTTCTTATGCCCGACGCGCCTCCCCGCAAAAGGCGAAGGAAGTTAGTAATTTGACAATATATCAATTAGTAAAAGATTTCAACACTTGTAGCTAATAAAATTACTTTTTCCAGCATACCATCTCCTGAACGCCACCCCTGCGAGGTTATAACACCCGACTGCGACAGCAGCCAAGACCAACCCAGTTCCTCCCAACCCCCTCGTTTTGAAATTAGTGAACAAGATAGACTTGAAGCTGGTAAGTGAACAACAGTATACATACAGTGATGTTGCGTAGAGTAGTTGTTTTTGTGTTTTTCTAATATATATTTTTCTTGCAGGACCCAGTGGAGTTCACCCCCCTCGTACGAACTCTGTCGAACAAGAACAAGACCGACATGCACCTGGTAAGTGAACAACAGTATACATACAGTAGAGTAGTTGTTTTTGTGTTTTTCCAGTGTTAGATATTTTTTAATGGATATTTTTTACTGGCGGCTCTGGATGTCTTTGGGGGAGGCCTATGTTCTGCAGTGGATGTCTTTAAGCAGTAGGGCAGATACGTCATATCCTCGAACCCTGTGTTTTTCAAATATATATTTTGCATACATGTCTTGCAGGGCCCAGCAGACCTGACAGAAGTACAATTAACGTAAATGACAAAGACTTTGATGAGACCTTAACTAATTGGCTCGGTATAGCCGACGAAATGGACGACGACCCCGATATGGACATAGAATTGGCGGACGTACACCCTGAGACTAACCCACGCAATGCTCCTCAGGAGCCTTCATCCATCGAGGATATGAACCTCGAGCAACAAGAATTTTTACGTGTCTCTGACCAAGCCGACGATGCGGCATTGCGTGTTTTAGCCCCAGCTGACGTTAGTTTTGACTTTCGGTGGCAGAGCGACAGAAGTGTCTTTTCAGGACGAAAGGAGACTTTTAGGGGACCGACTCCGGGTCCGACTTTCCCTATGACGGAGGACACGACCGTATTGGACATTTTTTACAAAATGTTTGATGAGGCGTTCCTCGACACACTAGTAACAGAGACGAATCGCTACGCACGACAGACAATAGATAAATTGACTGCACTTGGGAAAATCTCGGACCATTCTCGATTCAAATACTGGACTCCAACCGATAGGGACGAAATGGTGACGTTTTTAGCAATGATCATCCAACAAGGACTGTGTCCTTTACCCAAGGAGAAATCTTATTTTTTATTTAATGGGCTGACTACGATGCCATTAATGCGTCGTGTCATGTCGTACAATCGATTCATTTTGCTAAAAACGTTTATCCATTTCGTTGATAATGACACATTACCTCCCCGAACGCCCGACGACAACAAAGACAAGCTGGACAAAATTCAACCTATTCTTGACTACTTCAACGCCAAATTTACCGGCTTATACAATCTGTCGCAGCATATTGTCATTGACGAATCGCTGCTCAAGTGGCATGGGCGACTTGGGTTCAGCCAAAAAATTAAAACCAAGGCCGCACAGGTAGGTGTCAAAACCTACGAACTGTGCGAGTCTTCAACCGGCTATCTTTGGCGATACTTTGTACTACGCTTAGTGAACAATGATTCGAAAACTGTTTTAGAACACCCAATACTCCGTTATGAACGGAACAGGTGTAGAAAGTGATCAGTGTAAACGAGTCGTGTTAAATACTCACCAGAAGTTTTCTAAAACTCTCTCACATCACATCACGATAACTAAAATCACTGAGGGTTCTGGATTGCTAAGAGTGCTCCCTCGACACTGACATCGGTTGATTGGCTGAAGTTCGCTGAATTTAAAGAATTATAAGTTTCGTTCATTATCAGCAGAGCCTGGCTGGGATTCGTCTTGGTATACAAAACTGACTTGGACCATCATCCGTTGACTGGCTGAAGTTCAGAAAACTTCCTTCAACTTCAGTAGTGACAAGTCAAGGGTTCTGGATGACCAAAACAAAATTCCCGACAATGACATCAAATGAGTGGTTGAAACTTATAGAAGAACTACTTTCAACCTCAGCAGTGTATGGTTCAGGGTCTTAGATTGAAAAACCTTCCCCCGTCTAGTGGTGATGAAAGAATATGAACAATACGTCAGTATCTCACCACGACAACTTGAAAAGTACAAAACTGCTTACAGTAACATCAATATTTACCCTAACTATAAACTGTAAGCGATTAGCGGAAAAACTGACAGCCTTAGTAGCATCTTCCAGCCGACCTTAGAACAAGAAGAATACATATATGCAGTGATTTATTTATTATATTTATTGGGTGTTGAATTTTTATAAATTTACTGTATAGTTCCATACTCTAAACAAGTGACAAATACAGCAGTAGGTAAAGGATGAAACACATGATAAATAACAACAATTTAATAATTTAAAAAGCTTTCATTTAAATTTATTAATTAAGTTATTATTATTATTCCATGACAATTTATTTGTCACATGTATTATTTCTTAAAATATTTCGTAAATGACATAATGAATTGAGGAAAAAGTGATTTCAAAGATCTTCTGATGAGGTCTGATGAATAAGTTTCTTGTTTACATTAAAACCAAAATTGCTTTTTACGTTTTACCATGCCAAACATAGATTTAGTTTATTAGAGTTCTAACCGGTCCTCAGTGAACGGAGCGTGATAACATATCCGCTATAAGGCAATAACTTAAACCCAATACCTTTATTTAATAAAGTTCGAATTAAATTGATGGGATCCGTACAAAATAAACATAGAATTACATTCTACGAACAGGTTTTTTTATGCTTATAATTTAAATGTAAGTAAGACGTATATAAATATTTGAATTAAGAAAATAAGTCGTCACGTACCTTACTCTCTTAATTATAGTTATTGTTGTTGTTGTTGTTGTTGCTATTACGAGAACGAAAAATCTCGTTGAATATTTGTCATTGTTTAAATTTCAGATATTTATAACAAAATCGTGGTATATTAAGAATAAGAAACATTTATTTGCAGGACATTCTCATCTACCGAACTATAGTTACAAAATATTTAGCCTTAGAATAAAAATAACTTTCTCTCTATCATAGCATAAATAAAAGAAAACTATTTAGAAAATATTACTTAGGTATCATACTGTTGAATGTAGGTCACGTTCCCACGCTATGAAGTATAAATGCAATTCCTAAAGAACCCTAAAGCATCAATGCAACGCGAACATGCTGACGATGACTCGTTCCGCGAAGCTAGGACTTTTGCTGACGACGACGCTAGCCTAGAGCTCAACAAGCCGGTTCCTTTTTTAAAAAAATAACCCTATCATTGTAGAAATAATAAAGTGTGGGTCTCGGTGATAAAATGTTTTTTTTTTCATTATGAGGTTTTCCAATTACAAGTATATTTGCGATAGGTCATTAAAATTTTTTCGAAACGAGTTAAAAAAATGTTTTTGAAATCAATCAACCTTTATTGTATCTATTGTTGGTTCCACCTATTATCGTTTCAAAGTCGGTTAAAAATAAAGGTAGATTCATATGAGCACGGTTTTCACTATGTAGAGTTTAGAGGTATAAATATTAAAACTCGTATAAATAATAAAATAAAACAGTTAATATATAATAATATGAGTATAATGTACAAGTTAAAAGTAAAGTTTTGCTTATCTGTAAAATCTAAGTCTGTACCTATAGGTTGATATATTTCATCGTTGTTGTGACAACCTCCGTGGTCGAGTGGTAAAACGCTCACCACATTACGGAGGTTCCGGGTTCGAAACCTGGCACGGTCGACCTTGGAATCTGGAATGATTCTGTGCGTCGGAAGTAGAGAATGCAATCCGGATTCTTCGGAATTCGAAAACAACTGAAAAATCAGGATTTTCCGGAGTTTTTTAAATCCGGTTTTTAAGACTACTATTCGGTTTTTTCGATTTTTAGTTAAAAATGAGTTTATTGGATAATATTTTGCATTTATCCACAAATTTTCATTGTAAGTAATGAGTAGATCGGTATTGCTTACTTTAATACAAGAATTCGAACAACATTTGAATTTTTAGGATTAAGTATAAGCTATTATGTACTTTGTTTGAACGAATTTGGCGCGAAATCCGTGATTGACTCTGATTATGCCCATATAAGGCAATAAACCGAGCAAAGTGGAGAGACGCGCGCACATTATGCCTGGCACATGGTGTGCAACTGGCTGTATAGGATGTCGTACAAAAAAATAATTCACCAACACGCGAGGATCTGGAAACATGCTCAGACTCTGACTCAGATGAAAACTCTGATGATGACGTTAATGACGGATTTGTTCTCGAGCCCTCACGGAGACACGGAGTGCTAAATGATGAATATATGAAAATAATTAAAAAAGTCCGGTCAGTTGTGAAGATGTTTAAAAACTCTCCGACAAAGAACGACACCACGCTCCAAAAATATGTCAAAGCGGAATATGGAAAAGAGTTACAACTACTGCTGGACTGCAAAACTAGGTGGAGCAGTCTATCAATTATGCTGGAACGATTTTTAAAACTAAAACAATGCATACAGAAGGCATTGATTGATGTGAAATCTGGTTTTAAATTCTCAGATATAGAAATCTTATGTCTAGAAAATCTGTGGAAGTACTGTGCCGCAGAGATGCCAATATTCTAATGGCCGATACAGCTTTCAAATTTTTGATAAAATCATTAGCCAAGACACAATGTCTGCCAAGCAACTGTCAATTTCATTGAAACAGAGAATTAAAGAGAGGCGGCTCTACAATGTTGCTGGTGCCTTACAATACTTGCACAACCCTAATCAATTTTTAAATGAAATTGAGGAAGACGAAGATACATTTAAAAAACCTACGTATGAAGAAATTAAAAATGTGTTCTATCAAGCTGCATCCCTGAATGTTAACGATTGCACAACCACATCGACTAATACGAACTTCATTTCAGAAACTCTGTGCGATAGTGCTGTTCCATCGCCGCTCAGTTTTAAAGAAAAGCTCAATCGTCAACTTTCTCTTGCAAGTGTGGGTATTGATCATCAACACCAGTCAACGGGTGTAATCAACACAACTGACTTGCCTTCAATGATTCACGTTAAAATGGCTTTACTCGAAAACGGTGGAGAAATCCTAAAAAAAGCTCTGAACAGGTTGCTTTCCATACCGCCGACCAGTGTTGAGTCTGAAGAGCTTTCTCTACAGCTGGCAGATTCTGTAATAAAATAAGATCACGTCTAAACGATGAGACACTTGACGCTTTCATGTTTTTAAGATCTCGTTTTCTAAAAAAGACTGATTAATATAATTTACTGAATTTACTAATGTCATAAAATAGAATTTATTAATTATTTTTTCTCTTATTTGTAACTGAGTTACCTTAAAAATTAGTTTTTGGAGACTGCAGTTTTATAAAAAAGGTGGATATCTGAAATATCTTACGTTTTGTTGCATTTGATTTTATGTTATGTTCAGTTTATGACTGCGTTAGTTAACTAATTTACATATATCAGGGAAAGATACCCAAAGTTTTGCTGTTCTTTTTGTTGATTTTATTCTGTCGTCTCTGAATAAATGCAGATTTTAAATTGTTTATGCTGTTTTATTTAAGTATCATCAAATCGGTTTAAAACTTCGAAAAATCCGAATTATCCGGATTTAAATCAAAAGAAAAATCAGAAATCCGGATTTCAAAAAAATCCGGATTTTGCAATCTCTAGTCGGAAGGCACGTAAAACCTGGTCCCGGCTACTATCTTCGGATATAGTCGTTTTTTATTTTTATTTTATTTGTAATAATCAGGTAACAAGGCTTGTAGATAGAATAATAATATAATTTAAAACTTTTAAAATATTATACATACACTGAATTAAATAAAAAATATGCAACTTAAAAAACTTATTGACACCAAGTTGTTCTATCGTTGTGAACTTACCTTTATATATTTTCGCTGTTGTCGTCAGATTTTGGTTCCAATTTCAATTAAATCAGAATCATTTTTCTGCAAATTATGTGACTTTAGCGTGTGAAATAATTTCATTGAATTTTGCTTGCTTAGGATTTTTAAAATATAAAAGCGGATATGTGTCGTGAATATTTTACATTCTGTGCTCGACGCTCAAGCTGAAAATCAGGACTTCCACTGTGGTTCCGACGACTGCTCACGTCACCCAGTCACCTCGAGCTGCTTTATACCCGTCACCCTGAGGCATCATTGTATCGCGATCATGTGCGTAAGTTTTACATACATTTATATATTGTCCCTGCAGTTTCATTTTCTTTAACATGATAAATATCATTAAAACTACCTATCTTGTGGCAGTATATTTTTGTTTCCTGATTCTCCAGGGAATAAATAGTACCATGAATGATTAATATAATTTGAATAAATTTAATTTCAGGTCTGAACAAAATTATCGCAAAGTGCAGAAGAAGAGGGCAGGGGACAAATTCCTGGATAGTGACGAGGAGGAATTAGTAAGGTAGTGTATATTTTCTCACATTAAAAAACATTTAATCAAATAAATTAAAAATTCAATATGATACTTTGACCTGTACCCATTTATAAATACAATCTAAACTAAAGTTTTTTTTTTTCAACTTTGATTATAAAATACTTACGGAAAATAGACATAACCTAATCTAAACATTAAACTTATCTTAAACTTACTTCCTAAATTTATTGTTTTTATTTTAATGAAATTAATCATTCTCATTTAATTACAGTGTGAAGAAGAAGGTGAAGCCTGCACCCAAAAAAGCAGGCAGGGGAAAACCTGCTCACAGCAAGGACGAGGCCCCCAGCGCGCAGGCGTGGTTGTTCTCCGACGAGAACGAGGACGGCGACCAGGTGCGCTCGAAGCAGGACCCTCCAAACTGCGTATTCTCTAGGCGCGTCGCCGGCGGCTCCGTGCGCCGGCAGGCTACCTTGTCGGGGGACCTGTTAGCGGAGGTCCGCATTTATAACCCGGAGGAGGTTCGTAACCTAGACGGCTACGAACGTTGTGACAAGGCCGCAGTTTGGATCAGGTATCAGGGGGATTCTCATTCCCCTGAAATGCACGATTTAAGGAAATTTGTTAAAGGGGCAAAGACATACTTTACCGAGGAGGGTAAATTCTTTGCCTCCAAATATAACAAGTGATTTTGTTATTAGTATTATGTATTAGATAGATGTTTATCATATTTTTACTAGGTAGTTTGCTTACATGGAATACGAGTAAGATAGAAAATACCTATATTTTGATATAAGTAAAAACTAATATAAGCTGGTACCCCCACAATGCTTCCTACCGCTGGCGCTCGTCTATAAAAGCGATGCAGTGCGCGTGCTAGGTTTTCACTTCGTTCGTGCGCTCGGATCGGGAGGTTGCCCTGGGAGTATCAGCTTCGGTCGTCTCCAAGTTACGTGAGCCATTTTTCTTTGGTTATTTTGTTATTTTTCTGATTATTTTACCAGTGCTGTTTTGTATTAAAATTGTTAAACTAATTAAAAATTGTATTTGGTTTTAAAATAAACTTTAGGTTATTAGTGATTGTTTTTTTTTAAAATAATTTCCACTTCTGACGCTAAAACTAATATATTTTTTTCTTATTTTATAGAGTAAACATTCCACTAAAATAATTAAAATATTATTATTACCTATAATAAAAGTTAAAACTAATAAACTTGTACTTTTGATTTAATTCCTTATAGGTAATATTGAATACTTAATACTTGATTAATATTTCACATTAATATCTTAATAATTTACCTAAAAGTACTTAGTAAAGCGTGTATAAAACATGGTTCGATCAATATTTTGCACAGTTAGCGATATATCAGTTAAAAGTAACGCCTTTTCAGCTCATTTGAAGTCTATCTTACACAAAAACAATACTGCAGTTACCGAATGTGATGGCATTGAAAAAATCAGTAGCGCATTCCGAAGTCGCATTGCATCTTATCGCGTGTCGTGTGAGGCAGCCGCGAGCGGGAGCGATGATGGCAGCGTCTCTGCTGAGGCACTTCCCCCTTCGCAGTTCCTAGCGCGGCTGCGATCACGCGTCCGCGCCTTACTCTCTGCGCGTATGCTAGCTCATGATAGTGTGAAGGTCAATTTCGAATTGTTTTCAGAGTTTTTTTTGCCAAAAGATAATTCTATGTCTATTAAATCTTTTTCTACAGAAAATATTGTTCTTCATCAGAGTTATAACTTTGAAGACGTATTTTCTAGAGTTCTTCAGACAATAAATAAAAAAATTGAAGAATTTGAGCAAAAAGATAGCGGGTGGGCATTTATGCGAAACCTGTATCTTGAAGTAAATATAAACAAGTATAATCCTATGAGAGCTTCAAGTTATCTGCGATAGTTTCTTTTAGTCTGTCGTTGATATTGGTCTAACCATGTGTGAAGGTTACTTATTTGATTGTGTTGTATCCATGAGAATATATAAACATTCAAATGGTATACATATAAAAACTGGTCTTTGGGTTGAAAATGACTTCCTGCCTCAATTAGAGATTAATAATTCACAAGAAACAGTTTTTTTATCTTTGGACGAATGGGAAAATATATATCAAGATTTTAAACATTTAGTACCTAACAACAAGAAAAATATCGACGACATGTATTTATATAAGCTCATTTATTGTGATAAACGATGTACAGTGGAGTTTATAAATTTAATATTGGACGCTATCGTCACTTATGGTATTTGTATAAATTTAAGATTTGAAGAACTTAAAATTGAATATAAATCTGTTATGCTAATTGTTAATAAAATATTAGATTATTCTTCATTAAAAAGTCTATCTTGTTTCCAAAACCTACCAAATATTTTAATCAAATTTGCAAATCCTTGTTCTATAACAGATTTAGAAGTTATTAATTTAGGTAGTGCATATTTTTTGAAATGTCTTAATTTGTAGATAAATGTAACTTTGTTGTAATAAAATAAATAATGTAAAAAAATCATATGCGAATGTAATAAATTTTAAATGAAACCTATCAATTTAAGAAATTGTATCTAGTAAAATAAGAAAGTAAATAATGTAAGAATCATTGTAATTTTAAATTAAATATAAGAAATAAAAATATGATACCTACATGTACTTAAATAAATATTTTGTTTCATTTTTAATTACTTTATAGTTCCTGTACAATACCAATTTTAATAAAACTTATAAAGTGTTGGCACAAAATCAAGTTATGACATGTACAGTCAAAGGCAAGGTTAGCTGAACACGCACACCGCTGATCTTTCTTATATTCATTCAATGAATATAAAAACGATGTAAAGTCCAAAGTGCTCTGCTTAGCTTGCTTTTGACCGTAACCAGTGTCATAATATGCTGATGTTGTATATCCGCAACAGGAAGAAAGGCATGTTAAGACTTGTCGGTCGAAATGATTGCAGCGCGGGGCGGTGCGTGGTCAGATGGAGCACGTGGATGGTGTCTTATTATCATTACATACATACGTAAATCTATTGAGTTATGATATAGTCACCAGACGTTCTTCATTTGTTTCCTTGCAATCATTGCGTTCGGTTCACTACAATTCCTAAAATGTCAGAATCTCGAACAAGTAACATGCAAACTAGTTACCTTGTTGTGAGTGATGATGAAATTCCTAAATACATAGTGCACATCGAACTTTTAAAGTGTATAGAAAGTGAAATAGATGTGAATGTGGTAGCAAATTCAAAAGCTCAATATGTTGTGTATAGAGACGAAGATAATATACTGTATAAGACAACACAGTTACTGTGGCAGATCGGTGCGGAGCTTGGTCTACGGAACGAGAGATCGTGCAATATAGATATAACAAGGTATGTTTTAGGTGATAAAAATAAGTCATACTTATTTTTAAACAGTTCCTTGTATAGTTTTAGCCAATGTAAGTATTATTTTGTTATAGACAGGTGTGATTGAAAGGTGGAGGGAGTGTTCGGAACGTCAGACTCACGCGACGATGCGGCCGCCTTCGACGAAGATGACGGCTGCGCTAGCAGCAGCGGAAGAGCAGCGAACCGAACGCAATGAACATTAGTTTAAGAATTTATTATATAATGACATTATTTTATAAAAATAAACAACAAACAATATTTTTGTCTTTTATTATATTTAAATAATAATAACATTTTTACACTGAGTTAAACAAAAAAAGTAACAATTAATTACTAAATTCTTTAAAAAAATCTACATTTGCAAGCTTATCACTTTTACTAAAAAATTTGAACTGATACATATGATTATCAAAAAACCATTTTTGTAAGCAAATACAATTTTTAAGAGCACATTGATTTTTATGAATAAAACAGTTCAATTCACAAGTTTTATATTTTTCTTGTAAAGTTTTCAAAGGACAGCCCTTTTCTCCAAGATCTACAATATCACAATTTTCACATATTTTTTTAACCCATTTTTCTTTTTTACTTCCTTTTACGAAAATACTCTTATTTTGTAAATAAAACGGAATTAATCGTTTAAATTCTCTGTAGTCAATGAAGCCATCACTCCAAAGTATTCCTCTGTTTCTTTCTAACCAATTCACTTGCTTTTTCTCTTCCTTTATTAACGTAGAGTACGCATAAGGTGGTTTTACAATAAACACTTGTGTCCAGTCAATAGTAGCTATGGCAAACTCTTTAACGATAAAATCATTTTTGGAATTTTTGAATCCTTGTACATCAACAAATATAGTTTGAGGTTTCATTATGATATTTTCCTTATAATATTGCTTAAAGGTCTGTACTCAAAAATGCAATCATTAAGTATAAGACAATAAGCTGAAGTTTTGTCAGGTATGTCTCGATCTGCTTCAATTTCTAGCCTCACGTCGACCGAACCCTTAAGAGATTCTTGTTGACGACAGCAATCAATAACAAACATAGGCGCTATATCTTTAAATTCCTTTAAACTCAACAACGGTGCTGCTCGGCGTCCGTAATAAGACTGTTGAAATCTACAGTATTGTTCATATAATAAGGAAATTTTTTGGTCTGAGAAACTAACGTTCAAATTTTCATAAGGAAAGTACACAGAATTTAGAAATACTTTTACTTCTGTTAAACTGCAATGATCAAATGCAGACATAGAGCTCTTTGCATTTTGTTTTCGATCAGTTTGCAAACCTACAATAATAAAACGAGGTTTTTCTATCTGAGAAGATGTCTTAATAGACCAAGTATGTTTTCTTGTTTTTGGAAGTAAAGGATATTCATATAAATCCCAATTTCTGAACGCTAAAGTTATAGCTCGATCTCTTTCTAAATTTTTTAGAAGACCAACCTTTTCACGGTCTGATACTTTGATGTGTGGTACTCGCCAAACAATTTTGTTTATAGTTATATCTTCTAGTACTTCTTTTTCACCTAGTATCAAAGCATTTAAGTTCGTATTACTTCTTAATAAAACTAATTCATGCTTGCAGTTCATAATTATTTTTCTATAATCTTCAGCAAAACCTAGAATTTTATCCAGTGGTATAGATACAGAAAATATGCCGTTGTTCTTTATAGAACTACCATTTAAAGACCAACCCCAAACATTTGCAGGTTTTGATTCACTCTCTGTCATTGACAAATATGATTTCATTGTCGTTGTAATACCAGCGTTTTTTATCTTATCTATTTCGATTCCATTTAATTCATAACGAATTTCTTGAAAAAGGAATAAAATAGGATTGTTAACAAAATTAGTCGTTTCTACATATGTTTTAGTTTCACTGTTGTAAATTTTCACCCTTCCTTCTAGGTATAAAGTACTAGCAGAAGGTAGGATGTATAAATCTTGTTGGTTAATAGGTATTCGAATTTCATCATTCTTGTTGAAACTTGTCACATACGGTTTGTAGGAATGCAATTCGAAGCTCTCTATGCTGTTATCAGACACTGGTGGCTCCAAAACGTTTAAAATACTCATTTTAACAGGCCTATTAATTTAAAGAATTCTTTATTTGCTTTAGTTATTTTTTTAATATTTTTGATGTGTGCTTGTTTTACAGTAGCAACTTTTATACTGGCACTTTTTTGAGATTTGTTTCCAGTTTTATTGAAGTCTATCATTCTTTCTCAGATGAAGGTACAGCTGTATTTCTTCTCCACGTAGATTTATAAGATTATTATTAGAGTCTAATAATCGAATATTTATTTCACTTATTGATTCTTGATTAACAGGAAAGTAGATCAAATTTTTTGGTATTTCCACTATTCGGTACCCCGGTGGCACATTGGGTACAAATTCATATATGATGTGTCTTGGTATACCGTTTACAAATGAACCACTCACAATATCACATTCTATTCGTACAATGGTTGTAGACAAAATGCTTACTGGATAGCGAGACTCGTGTGTTATATTCGCTTTCAATACCTCCTTACCAAAACCAAATAAACTTGCGCATGAGTTTTCCCTTTCAAAATGAATGTCTTTCGAACATTGTAGCGTAACCTTTAGCGTATTATTATTTGTTGATAATTTTAGTGAACAGTTTTTTACATTCGTTCTTAAAAAATCACTGATATCTTGTAGCTCATATGAGCCTTCTGGTATCTCAAGAATTTCGTGATCATTATAATGAAATTTATTATTTTTGGTATCAATGTTCGGTATTGAATTAAAAGTAGAGAAGTATATCAATGCACACTCATATCCAGTATTAAGCTCCAGAGGAGGCGAATAATGTGTTGATAACACAGAATTTTGTCCTGTTATAGACAGAGTGAAACCCATGTTTGAAATGATAGTTTTCAATGTTAACATAAGCTTTTTATTTATGAATTTTCCAAAATTTTCTAAGAAAATGTATACATAAATGTTCACAATTAACAGTATCAAAACTTTGATACTGATCGTGATTATAACTAATCGTAACACCTTTCATATACTTTATTAATTCTAAAGGAGGTTTCAAATTGCCGAAACTGTCAAAATATTCACAATACTTGTTAATTTTCGCATAAGCTACCCAATGTGTGCCTTCATTATTAGAGTTATCTAAATTTAATATAGCACATTCTTTTTTTTTTTGTTTTTCTTGGTAAAGTGTCTCTCATGTATACGCCTCTAAAATAAGGAATATCATAAGTATGATTTAGTATATCGATATTGGTCAGTGCGCGTTTGGGTAGCCGCTTTCTTAGTTTTTTGAAGTGTTATTTAAAAAATAGCCCTGCACCATTTTTGTATGGTTTTATGTACAATCCTTTGCCATTGCCAATAGCAATTGCCTCCATCATTTTATTGTGTCGTTCAGATTCAATAAGATTTTTTTGTGCAGATTTAGAATCATTTACTGCTTTTGCAATTCCTGCAGCTCCTCCAGCTAATGATCCTAATGCTGACAACCCAGCAAATATAGGAATTAAGGGTAATATGCCTCCAGTTTTTGGAATAGAAATGATGCGTGGTAATTTGACATTCTTATTTTTCTTGAATAATTTCTTTGCTGCAGCAAAGGCGATTTGAATAGCTTTATTTTTATCTTTACATTTAAAGTTTTTTAGCTTCGATCGAATTTTACTAATAATGCTCTTAAAAGTACGAACACCTGATCCAGCTTTTAATTTTGCTTTCATTATATTTTTTATTAACCAAGAATCAATTTTTTCTCTTTTCCCTGCATCTTTAGCTCGAAGTCTCTTGTTTGCCATATTGATTAAATCCAAATCTGCTTTATGGCGTATTAGCTTGCAAATCGTCATGAGAATTTCGTCATGAACGTAAATACTGAAGAACCTATTGCGTTCTGATATATGCAAAAACCTGGATTCAGCTATAAATCCAGGTTTTTGCATATCATGGCAGGAGAAGCAATTCATATAGTGCAGTGCTTGGAAGTGGTGGTTTCAATACCAATTGAAAGCAACAATCAAAGCCTATTCCTGACTCCGTAGACGCGCATTATCACAAATACGCAACGGAGTTTCCTTGTGGTACGCCACTGCGAGAGCTATGTAACTTGGAAGGAACGTGGATTAGAGTTATGCCACAATCAATTGCAGTTTCGTCGCCTATGATTCAGAAACCTCAAAGAAAGATGGATTTAACTTTTCAAAATCCAGTAGAAATAGAGAGGTGGGAAATTAACCAAGAATTGGAAGGGATGCGAGGGGTGCGGTTCATATCGTATAAACACAGATAATCTAATTTCAAAAGACATAACGTTATTTTCATATAACATTCATTTGCAATAACATTCACAAGCTATAATTTTAATTCATATAAGGCTCATTTGGTATAAAGTTCAGTTTTTATAAAAACATTTAGTATAACACTCATTTCATATAACATTCGTGTCACATAACGTTCATTTCAACTAATTATCATAAGATATAATGCTCATTAGATATAAAATTCCAAATAATTTTAATGGAAAAAACTTAATTAATTATTATATTAATGTACAATTAAAATTAGGGCACCGTAATTCAGGGCGGGTGCGAGCGTAGCGAGCACGGAAATCCGGGGCACACCGACTTGGATAGGTTAGGTTTGAAGGGTATGGCGAAAACGAGTGAGGCGAGCGTAGCGAGCCCACTCGATTCCGCCATACCCTTCGGGTTAGGTTGACATGTATGCATCCCTGCATGCTTTCTTGCTTGCTTGCATGCTTGCTTGCATGCTTGCTTGCTTGCTTGCTTGCTTGCATACTTGCTTGCATGCTTGCTTGCATGCTTGCTTGTTCGCACGTTTGCATGCCTGGATGCTTGCATGTGTCATAAAATACAAAGTATTTGCGGTCCATTTCGTTTACTTTTGAGTATAAATCAGGCGTTATACGAAAAGTTTATTATGTCTTGTAAATTTTATATAAATTGTCCGTTATGACAAATAATTATTAGTTAATATGAACATTATATGAATTAACTGTTATATCAAGTGAAATTATATTAAATAAAATTATATTAATGATACATTATATCATTTAAATTGTTATACTAAATGTTTTTATATCATATAAAATTATAGCACTTGAACGTTAGTTTATCTAAATTTATATCATATATTACACACCCGGATGCGAGATCGTATCATGATCCCTCTGGAACAAAATGTGGTGCGAGAAGTCATCGCGCAACAACTCACTCGTGAAACGAAAGAACCAGACCCCGTTGGAAATCTCCTCGATGAATGTATGATGCAAAAATTGTCTGAGAATGGTCAAATCCTGGGGAAAGTTTATCGGATTCGGCACTACTTGTGCCTGACTCATCGGTATTTTCGTGATGTTAATTACAATAGTAACGATCATCGATATCTTTATTTGGGGCTATGCTCTATACTTACGTTATGGATGTTCTATTTACATCCTTACAGCGTTTTGGGATCCCTTAGCTAGTGAAATGGCCCTCAAAGGCAATGATAGAGGAAACTGAATTAGAGCTATTCTCTGCCTTGTAAAACAAATTCCAACCTACACTCCAAGTGCATGATTGAATTTAAATTTACCAAGTCTGCTATCAAACCGAAATCTGTCAAAAAACCAGAAACTCTAAGAAACCAAATCTAAATACCGAAATTTAAAATAACAATCACCCTTGCCAAGTACTTAAGCCTGCCCAACACTCTGATAAAGAATTAGTCATATGTCTAAAAGAATCAAAATTTATAAAGTCCGCTGGCAAACCTAACGTTGACAGAAAACCAGAAATTCCAAGAAAACCAATTCTGAACACAGAAATTTCAAATAGCAACTCCTCCTGCGAAGTACCCAATCCTGCCCAACACCTTGACAAACAATTCTACGAGTGCCTCAACGAATTTTTAGCAAACCGAAAGTTGACAGAAGATCAGAAATTCCAAGAAATCCAATTCTGAACACGGAATTTTAAATAGCAACTCAACAACAACAACTTAGTGTAGGAAATAACAACACTGAAGTATATGGAATGTTACCAGAAAATATAAATTCTACTTTGACAAGCAGTAGTAATATATATACTTATACAACAACCCAAAACTTCCAAAAACGATATTAAAATATCTAGTTCGAAAATTCATAGACCAAAGCATCCAAAAAACAAAAGTCATAAGATTGAAAAAACAAAAACAACTTGTGACTGGCTCAGCTCATTCCTATTGAACGAAGAGATTATGAATAAGATATATGATGGTAAAAATCTTGCGACAAAAAACTATCTATATATTTTTAGGAAAAAAGATACATAACCATGTAAAAATGTGACAATAGTCTAAAGCGAAAACAATGCCCGACAATATCTAGTCTACTATTTAAATTTATGCAGAAATCCGTGGACAAACATGGCCAGCCTTTGTAGGAGTAGTAAGTGATTTTGCCTTTGCAAATTAATGTGCGAAAAGCATTTAAAGAAAACATATCAATTATTTACATTAAAAATATAATACAAGATTGTAAATGAAGACATATTCAAGACAAGTAGTATATTTACGAAGATGTGATTGCTGCCATGATTAATATGGACAACTCGGGCAATATTGATCTTGTTATAAAAACTCTGTACATTCTAGTTAAACAAATGTGCCATTGTATTGACGCAAAAGAAAATGTCCTGTCCGTATGCACTAAACATGCAAAATTTGAAATGTCGACAGACGAAATAATGCAATATGTGAAACAATGTTTTGATCAAAATTATGATGATCATGATGCTCTGTACAAAAAGAGTATGTTTTACAAACGTTTTTCCATCATAATTTCAAGTGTAATACGAAATAATGATGATGATGATGTAGGTTTATCGAATAATTATTATTTCTGTCCAGAGGCATTTCTAAAAGTATTAACAAATATTTACCCCATCTTCCATTATGGTCAAAAATATTAACAAAAGAAAGATACAGTAATGATGTTGTGTATTACAGAATCGACGAAATTTGATTGAAATGTAGGCATAACATACTGTCAATTGCAAAAGACAGACGTTTGAAACTTAAGAAAAATCGACTAACTAAGCTTGATGTAACAAGTGAACGCGATGCTAGAGAAATTTGAAAATGAAACCAAAACCTTAAAATTTTCCTTCTGCAAATCCAAAGTATCAAAATACTGTTCACTAGGAGAAATGTTGGACAGCACCCTTGGATTATTCGTGCATATTGAAACTACCTAGCCGAAGCAACTCACGCAATTGCTTTTTTGTGTTTTGGATAGCTTAGCTTGCAAATCGTCATGAGAATTTCGTCATGAACGTAATGGTAGCTATCAATGAATTGTATTTGTATACAATTTGTATGAAAAAATGGTGAGCGTAGAAGGAGTATAGATGTTAGTCTTGGGTGAAATTTAGTAAAGAAACCCATACAAAACTTCAAGACTCTATGTTCAGCTACGCGATTTCTGAAGAGACTTCCCTTACATCTGGACGAACTCATATGTTAGTACTTAGCGAATTTAGCTAAGAAATTAAAACAAAACCTCAAGAGCTCTATACAATTTGTCTGAGCGCATATGTTACGTGACGTCAGAAATGGCTTGAATTTGTCGAATTTATTAAGGCAAGAAGCCAATTCCTAACAGCACGTACTTATTTTATTATAATAGATAACATTTAAGCAGTGTAAAAGAAATAAAATAGTTCTGCTCTTCCCATACAAAACTCGTGTATGATAAACAATACTCATGATTAATTAATATAAAATTGTTTAAACACATGTTTCGTCACTATAAGATACAAAACAATTTAGCGGGAACTGACGAAGATTGTTCGTGATTGACATAAGTGGTACACTTGACCCAAATGCGACAAATCAGTGGACTGAGCATCCGATTGAAATGACAAATTAATTTGTTCGATCGATCGACTTGAGTTCAAGAGCCGTGTTCAATACCGATTCATATCAATTTGGAACAACTTTTGACAGATTGTGTGAAATAACTGCTCTAGTATTCTGTAATAGGAAACAAGTTTTTATAGAATAAAAACTCATTTGTACTGTGTTTACTTTATTTAAACCTAGATTAACACATTACATAATGTGATTTAGTTTGTTTACGATTTCTTATCGTTTTAAGTTACTATAGTTACACTATTTACTGTAATGAGTAGTTACAAATGATTTTTGCTAATATTGACTAATCATGAGTACAAACACTACGACCGAAGTTGCGACACCTGAAACAAAACAAAAAGAACCATTGGTATGCAAACAAACTATTTACTGGAACTTGCAATACACCTCTGTTGTAAACCCTCAGAATAATATTAAATTATGATACAAGTCTACTTACGTCCTTGAATCAAAGTATGCACTTCATCTTGATTCCATAGTACTCGTTAGCACGAGGATACTGACTCCCGTCCTCCGCTTTCCGCATCCAAGGAGCATGTCCATAATAGTTAAATTTAGCAGTAACGTTTTCCAAGCGAATTGTAGTCCCCTCCATATGCCTGCAGTGCTTCCACTGATTTATCGCTTTGTCTTCTATGGTACTTTTTAAAAACTGTTCAGGGTACACCTTCCATTCTTTTGGAACATAACATGTGTACTGATCGGCCATTTTTAATTAAACGCAGAGACACAATAGAAACATCAACGGCTAGTTGTAAAGTGATGTCTGGTTTCGGCGGCAGTAGAGGTATTTATAAAAATAGTTCAGGATTGAATAATTTGAATAAAATTATAGAACCGTTGGGCGTGTAACGTCACCCACGCAGACATGTGTAAAGACCTTAGCAACAAATCCTGAGCAGACTACGCAATCAGCACCTTTATAAACAATAAGTCGCTTTGTTGCACTTTTTATTAAAAATCGCCTGGGCTACATTCAATCATACAAAATTAAGTCTTAGGCAGGTTCACGTGTACTGTTTTAGCAGTTTGTAACATGATGACGCATTTGCTGTAGTACGAGTAACTATTTAATTTTATTACTCAATGATCGTAAATGTCAAGTTTTATCAACTTTAATGAAATAGTAGCTCTAAGTTTTAACTTTTATGTTTAGAGTGGGTATTTAGTGACTTATAACTGCTATAAATATAATTTTGTCCAACATAACAACAATCTAGAATTATGCTTAATCTAGAAGTACGGACAATCCAAAAATAAACCCGTTTTAGGATGAGCCTACTCTAAATTTTACGACTTTTTAATAAATGTTAATGGATTCGGCCGATTTAGCGTTACATACAAATCGAGACATTATTGAATTTAAACATCTGAATTATTATTGTAACGCATATGACGTTGTGTCAAATAAAGTGAGTAATTGATGGCCATAATACTGTCAAACTGTTTTTGCAAACAGCTTAACGGAGTAATTTTAGTGACATCCGTTCTCCGAAGTCGTAAAACGTGAATTCGCATATGAATGTCACTCAAATTGTCAACACACTTTACGTGAACTACTTGTTTAACAGGTGGGCGTCTGTTGACCATCAGGAAATTGGTGGAATTTGCCTTTATTACCACCCGCTGAGCTGCTATAAATGAATGGTATCAAAAGATTGGGATTATTTGTCACTGAATATCTTCGAAGGAAAGACGTCTGTCGTTTAGCTGACGAAAATGTACAAGTACAACTCACCTCAAGAGTCAGAAGCTTTAGTCCGTTGTCAGTCATGGAGTCTAGAGGTGTCGCCCCAGAAAAGAAAACAAATTTGGGAACAAGAAAAACTTCGTCTGAAGGATACTTTTGGACCCATGGATTCGTTATGTAAAGTAACTGTGCTAAGAAGAAGTACCAGTGACTGGTCTATGTCAAAAAACAGTAAAAATCCGTCTAGGTCCTAGAAGAGATATTGTTAGCTATTAAGATTATGTTTTAAGTAAACTTTTGAGCTGTGGAATAAATAATACTTTTCTTTATATAAGCATGCGCATTGTTTTTTTTACTACTTAGTGATAAGAAAATTCCAAATCTGTACTAAAATTTAATAGCATTTCCAATAAGTTGTGCAAATCATAAGATTAAAAAGTACACGATGTTGTTTAAACTTTTAGCCTCTATGAAACATAGTTTGGCTTATCGTTTGACTCAAAACCCCATTGAGTCATACCTACAACTATTTCTAATCCATATGGGTATTTTCAGAGGAAAATGTGGTTTTCATGGTATAACCACATCCTGTCAATAAGTACGCATGTGTTACAGATTACTCACGCGTCAGAGGTTATCAAAATACCGATCAACAATAGAATTAGGTCATATGCCTAGAAATTTGCCAATTAAGAGTATATTTTTTCAGCGGAATGTGACTCTTGACCTCTTCTAACTTCCGGCGTTATCAATAGGATTACTCATTTTTTTCTGATCAGAGAAAATGTTATTAGAAATGAATCATCGCATGGTTCCCGAAGAAAGCTTATATTTCTTAACATATATTTTTTACATCTATCTAAATCAACTTTTGAAATAGTTAATAGTTACAAATACTTGTTGGTGGAGACACAGTACAGCTCAGGTGAGTTTTATAACTGTTTTAAAATCCATATTTTACTAAAGTATTTTCACAAGTTTTCATGGTAGTAAATCGAATCTTAATGGAAAATGAGCGGAAGTTAAAATAGAAAGTGTAAAACTTAACTATATTTAGGCCTAAGCTCAGTTACTAAGCCCTTCAATGTGTAAATATTATTTGTTCCATCAACTTTGACTCCTGACCATAGGTTATTGTAAAATACTTATCAAACTAAACTAATGACTAATCCAGGGAATTTCTAATCATGGTAGGCAAATTTAAAACAATGAAGTAAAAACACGTCATACAATAGCAATAGGCAAATATTGGCTATATATACAGCGAATAATTATTAATTTTCAACAGTAGTTGAGGAAACTTATCAACGATGAGAGTCAAAACAATTATTGTACTAACTATTATGTTCGGGATTTTATGTAAGTATTCCTTTTGTATTCTAAGGTTCATATCGTAGCGCGCGCAGCTTCTATATTAAACCTTATACTGGACTATATACAAATCAAAATGATACAGAGTAAAATAATATATAGTGCAGTGCAGGGTCTTATATGCAAGCTGCACGCGCATGCAAAGAACCTTAACCATTATTGTAAGCTTAATATTTGTGTTAATTTTTTACTGACAGTGTCTTAGGTCATAAAATTTTTTAAATTAATTCCGTACTAGTGTTTTTGAATTTGATTTTCATAATTATAGAGAGTCGTACTAAAATGATAATAGTTATAAAAAATTAATTAATTTTATTTATCTTTTTCTTTTTCAACTTTGCTCATACATTATTTTGTTTTTAAATATTTTGACTTGCATATTGTGAAGATAGATTATAAGAAAGTTTTAATGATTTTTAATATTTCCAAATAGTTATGATTTTTACGAGCTTTTCGAAAGATCATAATGAAAATAATGTTTTTACATAAAAATTACACAATTATCTGTTGCTTTTTCTCAACAATAACTCATAATACTATCCATTCAAGTGTATTCTTCAGAAAACAATTTTAGTGAGATTTTAACTAATTAATTTTGTTTTTTTTTTCAGGGCACTCGACTGCAACGGAAATCCAATACATACTCAACCGAACTATACTTTCGTTGTCCCTTTCCAGCAAAAAGAACCCGGCTGGAAAATTTCGGTTGCAACCATGGCCGAGTGCAAACCAACTGAATAGAGATGAAAATCGGAAATCCAATACAAACTCAACCGAACTATACTTTCGTTGTCCCTTTCCAGCAAAAAGAACCCGGCTGGAAAATTTCGGTTGCAACCATGGCCGAGTGCAAACCAACTGAATAGAGATGAAAATAATGTAATGCGAAGAAGAGTCACACATGTGAAAAATTAATCAACTGATTAATGATTCGTGCTACGAAAAATGAAACAAAATAACTTCCATTTAGTGAATCATTAATATTATGTACTTAACTAGCCATTTTGGTTGTAATAATAATACTCTGTCTCTGCAAAATAGATTAAGTAGATCGCTAGATTCTTCAACAATAAGTTATCGTACTAGTTTTCGACTAACATAGTGTGATAGTTTAGTAAGTTAAACGAGACTTATTTGTATACCAAATTGTAATTAACTAAGTTAGGAATATGTGGTATCTGCCTTTGTTATTGCCCTGTTATATTATCATCGTATTATCTAGCAGTATTATGCAACATTCATAAGCTCTGGGCATGTATTGCGATCTCTGTAATGTAAGGGTCATTTTAGATTAAGAGGTAATTACTTTCCTGATAACGCGGCACGACAAAAATTTTAATATAAGTTGTTACAATTTTATTAAAACCTTTTTAACTCTTAACTAAAAATGACCTATGAGGCTCTTATTTAGTCAGCACTGATCTAAGCCAAATTACTTAATTATTGACGATAATTATAGACTAATCAAAACAAATTTTAAGTCTATTGTCATTACTATTCTCATGTGTTTTTGCACGAGAGTAATAGGTTAACAGTTATCACCAATTTTAGAGTTCAAAATAAATAAAATTTGTTACTAATTAAATATTTTAGTTTGACATTTCATACCCTCAATATTATTTCGTACAAAAGCAAGTCAGTTTTTTATTAAAATTAAGAGAAACTACTCCTCATATATCAGCTAAAAATACATTACTTCACTGAGAAAAATTTTTTGTTACTGCAAACTAACTAATGTTACGGCAACAAAGGTTTATGTTAATATACGGATAAAAAAACGTTTGTTATAGTAACAAAACATTTGTTATAGCGACAGATAGTTTGTTACACTAAATAAAGATTTGTAACTGCAATAAAACTGTTTTGCTACGATAAATAATACAATTTGTTGTAGTAAGCAAATGAATTTGCAGCGGTAACAAAACTATTTTGTTACAATTTATCGAATACTCAGGGAGACGACATCTTGGTACAGAGTTTAAATTTTTTTACCCTTCAATGAAAATATTTAGCCGCTAACTATCCGAATTTTTTCTGTTTAAATCTACGGAAAAATATTTTAGTTGCCGTGTACAAAATTAACCAAACTTCTGAGTAGTAAATTGAATAATAATTCGAATAATTGTGATATCCTGGTAAATTTATGTTGTTGCCCTAGCAATTACTTTATTTGTTAATTTAATTTTGATGGTATTTAGTTACCGTTACCAATGGATTTTGTAATGGTAACAAATGACGGTTGTTACTGCAACTAACCTGTTTGTTATTATAACTCAAATTTTTCTGTTGTGATAACATAATGTTTTGTTATCCTGTCTTATGTTACGGTAACAAAAACCTTTTTCTCAGTGTTTTAATGAATTATAATAGTAATCAAATGAAGAACAATTTCAACATAAAATCAAGACAAATCTATAATTGCTCTGTAAGTCTATAGCTTCTAGAATAGTGAACACAAATAACGAACAGATACTTCTGAGCTACTAGGAGCCGTCACCTAATCTGCTGACAATAATTCATAGTCATACGTATACCATCACGCTTCAATAATTGTAAACAGACATAATCTCCTAACTTTCGAGTTCGAAAACTTTCCTTGTAAGATTGAAAAAACAAAAACAACTTGTGACTGGCTCAGCTCATTCCTATTGAACGAAGAGATTATGAATAAGATATATGATGGTAAAAATCTTGCGACAAAAAACTATCTATATATTTTTAGGAAAAAAGATACATAACCATGTAAAAATGTGACAATAGTCTAAAGCGAAAACAATGCCCGACAATATCTAGTCTACTATTTAAATTTATGCAGAAATCCGTGGACAAACATGGCCAGCCTTTGTAGGAGTAGTAAGTGATTTTGCCTTTGCAAATTAATGTGCGAAAAGCATTTAAAGAAAACATATCAATTATTTACATTAAAAATATAATACAAGATTGTAAATGAAGACATATTCAAGACAAGTAGTATATTTACGAAGATGTGATTGCTGCCATGATTAATATGGACAACTCGGGCAATATTGATCTTGTTATAAAAACTCTGTACATTCTAGTTAAACAAATGTGCCATTGTATTGACGCAAAAGAAAATGTCCTGTCCGTATGCACTAAACATGCAAAATTTGAAATGTCGACAGACGAAATAATGCAATATGTGAAACAATGTTTTGATCAAAATTATGATGATCATGATGCTCTGTACAAAAAGAGTATGTTTTACAAACGTTTTTCCATCATAATTTCAAGTGTAATACGAAATAATGATGATGATGATGTAGGTTTATCGAATAATTATTATTTCTGTCCAGAGGCATTTCTAAAAGTATTAACAAATATTTACCCCATCTTCCATTATGGTCAAAAATATTAACAAAAGAAAGATACAGTAATGATGTTGTGTATTACAGAATCGACGAAATTTGATTGAAATGTAGGCATAACATACTGTCAATTGCAAAAGACAGTCGTTTGAAACTTAAGAAAAATCGACTAACTAAGCTTGATGTAACAAGTGAACGCGATGCTAGAGAAATTTGAAAATGAAACCAAAACCTTAAAATTTTCCTTCTGCAAATCCAAAGTATCAAAATACTGTTCACTAGGAGAAATGTTGGACAGCACCCTTGGATTATTCGTGCATATTGAAACTACCTAGCCGAAGCAACTCACGCAATTGCTTTTTTGTGTTTTGGATAGCTTAGCTTGCAAATCGTCATGAGAATTTCGTCATGAATGTAAATACTGAAGAACCTATTGCGTTCTGATATATGCAAAAACCTGGATTCAGCTATAAATCCAGGTTTTTGCATATCATGGCAGGAGAAGCAATTCATATAGTGCAGTGCTTGGAAGTGGTGGTTTAACTACGTCACTCGAATAAATGTTACAATCGAATACCAATTGAAAGCAACAATCAAAGCCTATTCCTGACTCCGTAGACGCGCATTATCACAAATTCGCAACGGAGTTTCCTTGTGGTACGCCACTGCGAGAACTATGTAACTTGGAAGGAACGTGGATTAGAGTTATGCCACAATCAATTGCAGTTTCGTCGCCTATGATTTAGAAACCTCAAAGAAAGATGGATTTAACTTTTCAAAATCCAGTAGAAATAGAGAGGTGGGAAATTAACCAAGAATTGGAAGGGATGCGAGATCGTATCATGATCCCTCTGGAACAAAATGTGGTGCGAGAAGTCATCGCGCAACAACTCACTCGTGAAACGAAAGAACCAGACCCCGTTGGAAATCTCCTCGATGAATGTATGATGCAAAAATTGTCTGACAATGGTCAAATCCTGGAGAAAGTTTATCGGATTCGGCACTACTTGTGCCTGACTCATCGGTATTTTCGTGATGTTAATTACAATAGTAACGATCATCGATATCTTTATTTGGGGCTATGCTCTATACTTACGTTATGGATGTTCTATTTACATCCTTACAGCGTTTTGGGATCCCTTAGCTAGTGAAATGGCCCTCAAAGGCAATGATAGAGGAAACTGAATTAGAGCTATTCTCTGCCTTGTAAAACAAATTCCAACCTACACTCCAAGTGCATGATTGAATTTAAATTTACCAAGTCTGCTATCAAACCGAAATCTGTCAAAAAACCAGAAACTCTAAGAAACCAAATCTAAATACCGAAATTTAAAATAACAATCACCCTTGCCAAGTACTTAAGCCTGCCCAACACTCTGATAAAGAATTAGTCATATGTCTAAAAGAATCAAAATTTATAAAGTCCGCTGGCAAACCTAACGTTGACAGAAAACCAGAAATTCCAAGAAAACCAATTCTGAACACAGAAATTTCAAATAGCAACTCCTCCTGCGAAGTACCCAATCCTGCCCAACACCTTGACAAACAATTCTACGAGTGCCTCAACGAATTTTTAGCAAACCGAAAGTTGACAGAAGATCAGAAATTCCAAGAAATCCAATTCTGAACACGGAATTTTAAATAGCAACTCAACAACAACAACTTAG
This sequence comes from Teleiodes luculella, assembly GCA_948473455.1. Lineage (NCBI taxonomy): Eukaryota > Metazoa > Arthropoda > Insecta > Lepidoptera > Gelechiidae > Teleiodes > Teleiodes luculella. Next base: position 542,701 of record OX419603.1, read on the forward strand.
TGTAGGAAATAACAACACTGAAGTATATGGAATGTTACCAGAAAATATAAATTCTACTTTGACAAGCAGTAGTAATATATATACTTATACAACAACCCAAAACTTCCAAAAACGATATTAAAATATCTAGTTCGAAAATTCATAGACCAAAGCATCCAAAAAACAAAAGTCATAAGATTGAAAAAACAAAAACAACTTGTGACTGGCTCAGCTCATTCCTATTGAACGAAGAGATTATGAATAAGATATATGATGGTAAAAATCTTGCGACAAAAAACTATCTATATATTTTTAGGAAAAAATATACATAACCATGTAAAAATGTGACAATAGTCTAAAGCGAAAACAATGCCCGACAATATCTAGTCTACTATTTAAATTTATGCAGAAATCCGTGGACAAACATGGCCAGCCTTTGTAGGAGTAGTAAGTGATTTTGCCTTTGCAAATTAATGTGCGAAAAGCATTTAAAGAAAACATATCAATTATTTACATTAAAAATATAATACAAGATTGTAAATGAAGACATATTCAAGACAAGTAGTATATTTACGAAGATGTGATTGCTGCCATGATTAATATGGACAACTCGGGCAATATTGATCTTGTTATAAAAACTCTGTACATTCTAGTTAAACAAATGTGCCATTGTATTGACGCAAAAGAAAATGTCCTGTCCGTATGCACTAAACATGCAAAATTTGAAATGTCGACAGACGAAATAATGCAATATGTGAAACAATGTTTTGATCAAAATTATGATGATCATGATGCTCTGTACAAAAAGAGTATGTTTTACAAACGTTTTTCCATCATAATTTCAAGTGTAATACGAAATAATGATGATGATGATGTAGGTTTATCGAATAATTATTATTTCTGTCCAGAGGCATTTCTAAAAGTATTAACAAATATTTACCCCATCTTCCATTATGGTCAAAAATATTAACAAAAGAAAGATACAGTAATGATGTTGTGTATTACAGAATCGACGAAATTTGATTGAAATGTAGGCATAACATACTGTCAATTGCAAAAGACAGTCGTTTGAAACTTAAGAAAAATGGACTAACTAAGCTTGATGTAACAAGTGAACGCGATGCTAGAGAAATTTAAAAATTGAAACCAAAACCTTAAAATTTTCCTTCTGCAAATCCAAAGTATCAAAATACTGTTCACTAGGAGAAATGTTGGACAGCACCCTTGGATTATTCGTGCATATTGAAACTACCTAGCCGAAGCAACTCACGCAATTGCTTTTTTGTGTTTTGGATAGCTTAGCTTGCAAATCGTCATGAGAATTTCGTCATGAACGTAAATACTGATGAACCTATTGCGTTCTGATATATGCAAAAACCTGGATTCAGCTATAAATCCAGGTTTTTGCATATCATGGCAGGAGAAGCAATTCATATAGTGCAGTGCTTGGAAGTGGTGGTTTAACTACGTCACTCGAATAAATGTTACAATCGAATACCAATTGAAAGCAACAATCAAAGCCTATTCCTGACTCCGTAGACGCGCATTATCACAAATACGCAACGGAGTTTCCTTGTGGTACGCCACTGCGAGAGCTATGTAACTTGGAAGGAACGTGGAACTATACTTTCGTTGTCCCTTTCCAGCAAAAAGAACCCGGCTGGAAAATTTCGGTTGCAACCATGGCCGAGTGCAAACCAACTGAATAGAGATGAAAATCGGAAATCCAATACAAACTCAACCGAACTATACTTTCGTTGTCCCTTTCCAGCAAAAAGAACCCGGCTGGAAAATTTCGGTTGCAACCATGGCCGAGTGCAAACCAACTGAATAGAGATGAAAATCGGAAATCCAATACAAACTCAACCGAACTATATTTTCGTTGTCCCTTTCCAGCAAAAAGAACCCGGCTGGAAAATTTCGGTTGCAACCATGGCCGAGTGCAAACCAACTGAATAGAGATGAAAATCGGAAATCCAATACAAACTCAACCGAACTATACTTTCGTTGTCACTTTCCAGCAAAAAGAACCCGGCTGGAAAATTTCGGTTGCAACCATGGCCGAGTGCAAACAAACTGAATAGAGATGAAAATCGGAAATCCAATACAAACTCAACCGAACTATACTTTCGTTGTCCCTTTCCAGCAAAAAGAACCCGGCTGGAAAATTTAGGTTGCAACCATGGCCGAGTGCAAACCAACTGAATAGAGATGAAAATCGGAAATCCAATACAAACTCAACCGAACTATACTTTCGTTGTCCCTTTCCAGCAAAAAGAACCCGGCTGGAAAATTTCGGTTGCAACCATGGCCGAGTGCAAACCAACTGAATAGAGATGAAAATCGGAAATCCAATACAAACTCAACCGAACTATACTTTCGTTGTCCCTTTCCAGCAAAAAGAACCCGGCTGGAAAATTTCGGTTGCAACCATGGCCGAGTGCAAACCAACTGAATAGAGATGAAAATCGGAAATCCAATACAAACTCAACCGAACTATACTTTCGTTGTCCCTTTCCAGCAAAAAGAACCCGGCTGGAAAATTTCGGTTGCAACCATGGCCGAGTGCAAACCAACTGAATAGAGATGAAAATTGGAAATCCAATACAAACTCAACCGAACTATACTTTCGTTGTCACTTTCCAGCAAAAAGAACCCGGCTGGAAAATTTCGGTTGCAACCATGGCCGAGTGCAAACCAACTGAATAGAGATGAAAATCGGAAATCCAATACAAACTCAACCGAACTATACTTTCGTTGTCACTTTCCAGCAAAAAGAACCCGGCTGGAAAATTTCGGTTGCAACCATGGCCGAGTGCAAACAAACTGAATAGAGATGAAAATCGGAAATCCAATACAAACTCAACCGAACTATACTTTCGTTGTCCCTTTCCAGCAAAAAGAACCCGGCTGGAAAATTTCGGTTGCAACCATGGCCGAGTGCAAACCAACTGAATAGAGATGAAAATCGGAAATCCAATACAAACTCAACCGAACTATACTTTCGTTGTCCCTTTCCAGCAAAAAGAACCCGGCTGGAAAATTTCGGTTGCAACCATGGCCGAGTGCAAACAAACTGAATAGAGATGAAAATCGGAAATCCAATACAAACTCAACCGAACTATACTTTCGTTGTCCCTTTCCAGCAAAAAGAACCCGGCTGGAAAATTTCGGTTGCAACCATGGCCGAGTGCAAACCAACTGAATAGAGATGAAAATCGGAAATCCAATACAAACTCAACCGAACTATACTTTCGTTGTCCCTTTCCAGCAAAAAGAACCCGGCTGGAAAATTTCGGTTGCAACCATGGCCGAGTGCAAACCAACTGAATAGAGATGAAAATTGGAAATCCAATACAAACTCAACCGAACTATACTTTCGTTGTCCCTTTCCAGCAAAAAGAACCCGGCTGGAAAATTTCGGTTGCAACCATGGCCGAGTGCAAACCAACTGAATAGAGATGAAAATCGGAAATCCAATACAAACTCAACCGAACTATACTTTCGTTGTCCCTTTCCAGCAAAAAGAACCCGGCTGGAAAATTTCGGTTGCAACCATGGCCGAGTGCAAACCAACTGAATAGAGATGAAAATCGGAAATCCAATACAAACTCAACCGAACTATACTTTCGTTGTCCCTTTCCAGCAAAAAGAACCCGGCTGGAAAATTTCGGTTGCAACCATGGCCGAGTGCAAACCAACTGAATAGAGATGAAAATCGGAAATCCAATACAAACTCAACCGAACTATACTTTCGTTGTCCCTTTCCAGCAAAAAGAACCCGGCTGGAAAATTTCGGTTGCAACCATGGCCGAGTGCAAACCAACTGAATAGAGATGAAAATCGGAAATCCAATACAAACTCAACCGAACTATACTTTCGTTGTCCCTTTCCAGCAAAAAGAACCCGGCTGGAAAATTTCGGTTGCAACCATGGCCGAGTGCAAACCAACTGAATAGAGATGAAAATCGGAAATCCAATACAAACTCAACCGAACTATACTTTCGTTGTCCCTTTCCAGCAAAAAGAACCCGGCTGGAAAATTTAGGTTGCAACCATGGCCGAGTGCAAACCAACTGAATAGAGATGAAAATCGGAAATCCAATACAAACTCAACCGAACTATACTTTCGTTGTCCCTTTCCAGCAAAAAGAACCCGGCTGGAAAATTTCGGTTGCAACCATGGCCGAGTGCAAACCAACTGAATAGAGATGAAAATCGGAAATCCAATACAAACTCAACCGAACTATACTTTCGTTGTCCCTTTCCAGCAAAAAGAACCCGGCTGGAAAATTTCGGTTGCAACCATGGCCGAGTGCAAACCAACTGAATAGTGATGAAAATCGGAAATCCAATACAAACTCAACCGAACTATACTTTCGTTGTCCCTTTCCAGCAAAAAGAACCCGGCTGGAAAATTTCGGTTGCAACCATGGCCGAGTGCAAACCAACTGAATAGAGATGAAAATCGGAAATCCAATACAAACTCAACCGAACTATACTTTCGTTGTCCCTTTCCAGCAAAAAGAACCCGGCTGGAAAATTTCGGTTGCAACCATGGCCGAGTGCAAACAAACTGAATAGAGATGAAAATCGGAAATCCAATACAAACTCAACCGAACTATACTTTCGTTGTCCCTTTCCAGCAAAAAGAACCCGGCTGGAAAATTTCGGTTGCAACCATGGCCGAGTGCAAACCAACTGAATAGAGATGAAAATCGGAAATCCAATACAAACTCAACCGAACTATACTTTCGTTGTCCCTTTCCAGCAAAAAGAACCCGGCTGGAAAATTTCGGTTGCAACCATGGCCGAGTGCAAACCAACTGAATAGAGATGAAAATTGGAAATCCAATACAAACTCAACCGAACTATACTTTCGTTGTCCCTTTCCAGCAAAAAGAACCCGGCTGGAAAATTTCGGTTGCAACCATGGCCGAGTGCAAACTAACTGAATAGAGATGAAAATCGGAAATCCAATACAAACTCAACCGAACTATACTTTCGTTGTCCCTTTCCAGCAAAAAGAACCCGGCTGGAAAATTTCGGTTGCAACCATGGCCGAGTGCAAACCAACTGAATAGAGATGAAAATCGGAAATCCAATACAAACTCAACCGAACTATACTTTCGTTGTCCCTTTCCAGCAAAAAGAACCCGGCTGGAAAATTTCGGTTGCAACCATGGCCGAGTGCAAACCAACTGAATAGAGATGAAAATCGGAAATCCAATACAAACTCAACCGAACTATACTTTCGTTGTCCCTTTCCAGCAAAAAGAACCCGGCTGGAAAATTTCGGTTGCAACCATGGCCGAGTGCAAACCAACTGAATAGAGATGAAAATCGGAAATCCAATACAAACTCAACCGAACTATACTTTCGTTGTCCCTTTCCAGCAAAAAGAACCCGGCTGGAAAATTTCGGTTGCAACCATGGCCGAGTGCAAACCAACTGAATAGAGATGAAAATCGGAAATCCAATACAAACTCAACCGAACTATACTTTCGTTGTCCCTTTCCAGCAAAAAGAACCCGGCTGGAAAATTTAGGTTGCAACCATGGCCGAGTGCAAACCAACTGAATAGAGATGAAAATCGGAAATCCAATACAAACTCAACCGAACTATACTTTCGTTGTCCCTTTCCAGCAAAAAGAACCCGGCTGGAAAATTTCGGTTGCAACCATGGCCGAGTGCAAACCAACTGAATAGAGATGAAAATCGGAAATCCAATACAAACTCAACCGAACTATACTTTCGTTGTCCCTTTCCAGCAAAAAGAACCCGGCTGGAAAATTTCGGTTGCAACCATGGCCGAGTGCAAACCAACTGAATAGTGATGAAAATCGGAAATCCAATACAAACTCAACCGAACTATACTTTCGTTGTCCCTTTCCAGCAAAAAGAACCCGGCTGGAAAATTTCGGTTGCAACCATGGCCGAGTGCAAACCAACTGAATAGAGATGAAAATCGGAAATCCAATACAAACTCAACCGAACTATACTTTCGTTGTCCCTTTCCAGCAAAAAGAACCCGGCTGGAAAATTTCGGTTGCAACCATGGCCGAGTGCAAACCAACTGAATAGAGATGAAAATCGGAAATCCAATACAAACTCAACCGAACTATACTTTCGTTGTCACTTTCCAGCAAAAAGAACCCGGCTGGAAAATTTCGGTTGCAACCATGGCCGAGTGCAAACCAACTGAATAGAGATGAAAATCGGAAATCCAATACAAACTCAACCGAACTATACTTTCGTTGTCCCTTTCCAGCAAAAAGAACCCGGCTGGAAAATTTCGGTTGCAACCATGGCCGAGTGCAAACCAACTGAACAGAGATGAAAATAATGTAATGCGAAGAAGAGTCACACATGTGAAAAATTAATCAACTGATTAATGATTCGTGCTACGAAAAATGAAACAAAATAACTTCCATTTAGTGAATCATTAATATTATGTACTTAACTAGCCATTTTGGTTGTAATAATAATACTCTGTCTCTGCAAAATAGATTAAGTAGATTGCTAGATTCTTCAACAATAAGTTATCGTACTAGTTTTCGACTAACATAGTGTGATAGTTTAGTAAGTTAAACGAGACTTATTTGTATACCAAATTGTAATTAACTAAGTTAGGAATATGTGGTATCTGCCTTTGTTATTGCCCTGTTATATTATCATCGTATTATCTAGCAGTATTATGCAACATTCATAAGCTCTGGGCATGTATTGCGATCTCTGTAATGTAAGGGTCATTTTAGATTAAGAGGTAATTACTTTCCTGATAACGCGGCACGACAAAAATTTTAATATAAGTTGTTACAATTTTATTAAAACCTTTTTAACTCTTAACTAAAAATGACCTATGAGCCTCTTATTTAGTCAGCACTGATCTAAGCCAAATTACTTAATTATTGACGATAATTATAGACTAATCAAAACAAATTTTAAGTCTATTGTCATTACTATTCTCAAGTGTTTTTGCACGAGAGTAATAGGTTAACAGTTATCACCAATTTTAGAGTTCAAAATAAATAAAATTTGTTACTAATTAAATATTTTAGTTTGACATTTCATACCCTCAATATTATTTCGTACAAAAGCAAGTCAGTTTTTTATTAAAATTAAGAGAAACTACTCCTCATATATCAGCTAAAAATACATTACTTCACTGAGAAAAATTTTTTGTTACTGCAAACTAACTAATGTTACGGCAACAAAGGTTTATGTTAATATACGGATAAAAAAACGTTTGTTATAGTAACAAAACATTTGTTATAGCGACAGATAGTTTGTTACACTAAATAAAGATTTGTAACTGCAATAAAACTGTTTTGTTACGATAAATAATACAATTTGTTGTAGTAAGCAAATGAATTTGCAGCGGTAACAAAACTATTTTGTTACAATTTATCGAATACTCAGGGAGACGACATCTTGGTACAGAGTTTAAATTTTTTTACCCTTCAATGAAAATATTTAGCCGCTAACTATCCGATTTTTTTCTGTTTAAATCTACGGAAAAATATTTTAGTTGCCGTGTACAAAATTAACCAAACTTCTGAGTAGTAAATTGAATAATAATTCGAATAATTGTGATATCCTGGTAAATTTATGTTGTTGCCCTAGCAATTACTTTATTTGTTAATTTAATTTTGATGGTATTTAGTTACCGTTACCAATGGATTTTGTAATGGTAACAAATGACGGTTGTTACTGCAACTAACCTGTTTGTTATTATAACTCAAAATTTTCTGTTGTGATAACATAATGTTTTGTTATCCTGTCTTATGTTACGGTAACAAAAACCTTTTTCTCAGTGTTTTAATGAATTATAATAGTAATCAAATGAAGAACAATTTCAACATAAAATCAAGACAAATCTATAATTGCTCTGTAAGTCTATAGCTTCTAGAATAGTGAACACAAATAACGAACAGATACTTCTGAGCTACTAGGAGCCGTCACCTAATCTGCTGACAATAATTCATAGTCATACGTATACCATCACGCTTCAATAATTGTAAACAGACATAATCTCCTAACTTTCGAGTTCGAAAACTTTCCTTGTAAGATTGAAAAAACAAAAACAACTTGTGACTGGCTCAGCTCATTCCTATTGAACGAAGAGATTATGAATAAGATATATGATGGTAAAAATCTTGCGACAAAAAACTATCTATATATTTTTAGGAATAAAGATACATAACCATGTAAAAATGTGACAATAGTCTAAAGCGAAAACAATGCCCGACAATATCTAGTCTACTATTTAAATTTATGCAGAAATCCGTGGACAAACATGGCCAGCCTTTGTAGGAGTAGTAAGTGATTTTGCCTTTGCAAATTAATGTGCGAAAAGCATTTAAAGAAAACATATCAATTATTTACATTAAAAATATAATACAAGATTGTAAATGAAGACATATTCAAGACAAGTAGTATATTTACGAAGATGTGATTGCTGCCATGATTAATATGGACAACTCGGGCAATATTGATCTTGTTATAAAAACTCTGTACATTCTAGTTAAACAAATGTGCCATTGTATTGACGCAAAAGAAAATGTCCTGTCCGTATGCACTAAACATGCAAAATTTGAAATGTCGACAGACGAAATAATGCAATATGTGAAACAATGTTTTGATCAAAATTATGATGATCATGATGCTCTGTACAAAAAGAGTATGTTTTACAAACGTTTTTCCATCATAATTTCAAGTGTAATACGAAATAATGATGATGATGATGTAGGTTTATCGAATAATTATTATTTCTGTCCAGAGGCATTTCTAAAAGTATTAACAAATATTTACCCCATCTTCCATTATGGTCAAAAATATTAACAAAAGAAAGATACAGTAATGATGTTGTGTATTACAGAATCGACGAAATTTGATTGAAATGTAGGCATAACATACTGTCAATTGCAAAAGACAGTCGTTTGAAACTTAAGAAAAATCGACTAACTAAGCTTGATGTAACAAGTGAACGCGATGCTAGAGAAATTTGAAAATGAAACCAAAACCTTAAAATTTTCCTTCTGCAAATCCAAAGTATCAAAATACTGTTCACTAGGAGAAATGTTGGACAGCACCCTTGGATTATTCGTGCATATTGAAACTACCTAGCCGAAGCAACTCACGCAATTGCTTTTTTGTGTTTTGGATAGCTTAGCTTGCAAATCGTCATGAGAATTTCGTCATGAACGTAAATACTGAAGAACCTATTGCGTTCTGATATATGCAAAAACCTGGATTCAGCTATAAATCCAGGTTTTTGCATATCATGGCAGGAGAAGCAATTCATATAGTGCAGTGCTTGGAAGTGGTGGTTTAAATACGTCACTCGAATAAATGTTACAATCGAATACCAATTGAAAGCAACAATCAAAGCCTATTCCTGACTCCGTAGACGCGCATTATCACAAATACGCAACGGAGTTTCCTTGTGGTACGCCACTGCGAGACCTATGTAACTTGGAAGGAACGTGGATTAGAGTTATGCCACAATCAATTGCAGTTTCGTCGCCTATGATTCAGAAACCTCAAAGAAAGATGGATTTAACTTTTCAAAATCCAGTAGAAATAGAGAGGTGGGAAATTAACCAAGAATTGGAAGGGATGCGAGATCGTATCATGATCCCTCTGGAACAAAATGTGGTGCGAGAAGTCATCGCGCAACAACTCACTCGTGAAACGAAAGAACCAGACCCCGTTGGAAATCTCCTCGATGAATGTATGATGCAAAAATTGTCTGAGAATGGTCAAATCCTGGGGAAAGTTTATCGGATTCGGCACTACTTGTGCCTGACTCATCGGTATTTTCGTGATGTTAATTACAATAGTAACGATCATCGATATCTTTATTTGGGGCTATGCTCTATACTTACGTTATGGATGTTCTATTTACATCCTTACAGCGTTTTGGGATCCCTTAGCTAGTGAAATGGCCCTCAAAGGCAATGATAGAGGAAACTGAATAAGAGCTATTCTCTGCCTTGAAAAACAAACTCCAACCTACACTCCAAGTGCATGATTGAATTTAAATTTACCAAGTCTGCTATCAAACCGAAATCTGTCAAAAAACCAGAAACTCTAAGAAACCAAATCTAAATACCGAAATTTAAAATAACAATCACCCTTGCCAAGTACTTAAGCCTGCCCAACACTCTGATAAAGAATTAGTCATATGTCTAAAAGAATCAAAATTTATAAAGTCCGCTGGCAAACCTAACGTTGACAGAAAACCAGAAATTCCAAGAAAACCAATTCTGAACACAGTAATTTCAAATAACAACTCCTCCTGCGAAGTACCCAATCCTGCCCAACACCTTGACAAACAATTCTACGAGTGCCTCAACGAATTTTTAGCAAACCGAAAGTTGACAGAAAATCAGAAATTCCAAGAAATCCAATTCTGAACACGGAATTTTAAATAGCAACTCAACAACAACAACTTAGTGTAGGAAATAACAACACTGAAGTATATGGAATGTTACCAGAAAATATAAATTCTACTTTGACAAGCAGTAGTAATACATAGGCTGCTACTTATGTATCCGGAACTGGCCACTTACATTGATAATTTTAAAAAAGTAATTATAACATTTGAAAATAGAACTCTTTAGCTGTCGAATACAATTTGTTTCATCAGATTGTCAATTGTTTTCACATTGTGGCGTCATTTTCAAAATTCCGTCTCGTTCATTAAAATGAATTTGTCTCGTGAACATTTTCGTGCGATGATTTATTACGACTTTCGCCGTGGGCTAACACAAAAACAGTGCATGGATCAACTTTTTTCGACTTTTGGAGATGAAGCTCCATCGAAAACCACTGTGTATCACTGGTTCAGTGAGTTTAATCGTGGTCGTCGAATGCTCACGGACGAATTTAAAGAAGGTCGCCCTAAATCGGTTGTTGTTAATCAAAATATCGATGCTGTGCGCGAACTAGTAATGCAAGATCGTCATGTTACATATCGTGAGATAGAGGCTTCCCTGGGCATTAGTATGACGAGCATACATAAGATATTACATGAACATTTAGCTGTAAAAAAAATTTGTTCACGTTGGATTCCGCACAACTTGACAGTTGAACAAAAACAGGCTCGTGTTGATTGGTGCAAAAAAATGATAAAGAAATACAACCATGGTACGTCAAAAGCTGTTTATAATATCTACACAGGGGATGAGTCATGGATTTATGCGTATGATCCTGAAACCAAGCAGCAGTCAACGGTATGGGTGTTCCAAAATGAGCCAAACCCGACTAAAGTTGTTCGTGCAAAAAGCACTTTAAAGCAAATGGTCGCCTGTTTTTTTGGCATACATGGTCATGTGGCTACAATACCACTAGAGAATCGTAGAACGGTTAATTCGGAATGGTACACAACCATTTGTTTGCCAGAAGTCATTGAAAAAATAAGAAAAGACAACCGACAGCGCAGAATCATCCTTCATCAAGACAATGCTAGCTCTCACACATCGGCCGAAACAACTCGGTATTTGGAAGGTCAAAAGATCGAATTGACAGGTCATCCGCCGTACAGTCCCGACTTGGCACCCAACGATTTTTATTTATTCCCAAATGTGAAGAATAAATTACGCGGTCAGCGATTTTCGACCCGCGAAGAAGCCGTTGATGCATTCAAAATGCACGTTTTGGAGATACCCCATTCAGAATGGAAAAAGTGCTATCAAAATTGGTTTTCTCGCATGCAAAAGTGTATCGATCATCATGGAGAATATTTTGAAAAACAATAAAACCATAATAACTAATAGACGTCTCTTTTTTTTTTTTATTCCGGATACATAAGTAGCAGCCCTCGTATATATACTTATACAACAACCTAAAACTTCCAAAACCGATACTAAAATATCTAGTTCGAAAATTCATAGACATTTGAAATGAATTAAGTTTGAAACAATAATAAAACAGTTCAATAAACATTGAGAAAGCGTTTTTGTAACGCGAATGAGAATAAGAAACGGGAGTTCATAAAGTTTATCCAGTTTTTGAAGAGTTTAAAATGATTACCTATAGTTAAAAATATTTTTTGTCAGCGTGCCGTGGCAACTCAATTCTTCTTTAGTAGATTGGCTAGGTATGTGATTAACATCAAAATTATACTTTGTAAAACAGACCCAAAAGTATTGCAATAAACAATCGTCACGTACAGTTTCGGTTGAAACATTTCAAACAATATAGACCAATGGGACCATGATATTGCACGACCTAACGACTTTAGCCAAGTGACGAGAAAAGCCACGCAAATGGCCAAGTTCATTTTATTCAACAATGAACGTTTTTAAAATTTATATCCAAAATTGTTCAAAGAACAGAGTAGGTAAATGGCCTGTATTTCACAACTGATGGCATAAGATTACGTTCTTAAAACAATTTTGTCATTAACTAGACTTCACATATAGACATTGGGAGTTGATTCGGAGGCCCACGACTTAACTTGTTTGACAGAGCTAGACTTCATAATTCTCTCTTTGCCATAAAGATAGGAACTGAAAGAAGAACAGTTTAGTCCTGTCAAATGGCCGTGCATGAGTTTCCGTATCGACCCCAATTTGCGAACAAAACAGGAGATTCTGTAGAGCAGTCATCATTATATAAGAGTTCTAAAACTTAATCTAATACAATCTCTAATGGCAACTCCACAAGGTAGGATTTTGAAGTGCAACGTAACCGTTGGAGAAACAATTAGATTATTCGTCACTAAATTATCTAAAACTCGCTGTAAAATTATCTAAAAACGTTAAACCTAAACTCTGTGACACACAAATTTCTTATTCGTGGTCACACTCAAAATGAAGGCGATAACGTCCACTCAACTATCGAAAAATCTATAAAACGGGCGAAAAAGTCTGGGCCAATTTATGTACCAAGCCAATATGTGCAGCTTATTCGCAATGCTAAAAAAACTGGACACCCATACAATGTTCAGGAACTGAACTTTGATGACTTTTTCGAACTGCAAAGGACGTCGACCGAAATTCGATCAAAGTGTCTGAAATCAAAATGATTGAATTTACAAAAAACAGCGAGACCTACAAATTCAAAACTTCCTACAACCAAGAAAATTGGACAGAAGCTCTGATCAAAACAACATCTGGGCGCTCTAAACGAAATAACAAAAATGTTGAAAACGTACAATTGAAACCCGCCTACACATCTAAAATTTGTGTAACTGGACGAAAGAAGGCAGATTTATCACAGTTGCTTTTATAATTCATTGTTTTAAATGTTAACATTTATAAAACAAGCAAAAGCCCTCTGAATGATGAGTGACGAAAATTTAAAAAACCATGTAAGGCTTATAGTGCGGGAGCCGGGGGCCTAAGTACCTACCTCATCGAGTACCCCAATAGGCTATCTCTAGATCGTTAACCGACACTTAAACACTGAAAAAAAAAAGTCTGCCAGAGCCGATCCTGCCGGGTCATCGAAATTTTTGACGTATTTTTTTCGTGGAACTTACCTCATAAAGTACCCGAATGAAAGTGGTGGCATCAGTTAACAATTGATTAATTATGTATAAAAAAATTTTCTAATTTCTTTATGAGGTAAGTTCCACGAAAAAAATACGTCAAAAATTTCGATGACCCGGCAGGATCGGCTCTGGCAGACCATTTTTTTTTTAGTGTTTAAGTGTCGGTTAACGGTCTAGAGATAGCCTATTGGGGTAGGTACTCGATGAGGTAGGTGAGGGGTGTCAGATGGGCACATTTCAGGGCGTCTGCCAAGTACTTCCGGCAGGTTGCGCAATGGCAGACAATTTTTTTTATACATAATTAATCAATGGTTAACTGATGCCACCACTTTCATTCGGGTACTTTATGAGGTAGGTTCCATGAAAAAAATACGTAAAAATTTCGATGACCCGGCAGGATCGGCTGTGGCAGACAATTTTTTTTTTAGTGTTTAAGTGACGGTTAACGATAGGCCCCCGGCTCCCGCACTATTACCACAAACCTAGCATTACTGCCTTGTCAGTATATTCCTGAAGGATGGTTAGCAATACAAGAGATGATGCCAAACAATGAAGTTAAGAGTAGAAAATTTTCAAAAATATTTTCTTGAGCAATGGCAAAAGAGGATTTCTCAAGATATGTGGTGTAGTGCAACTGAGCGCCATCGAACCACCAACGCAGTAGAAAGTTGGCACCGAAGAATAGGGACAAAGGTACAAGAAAAGCATAATCTGTTTATGTATTTAAGTAATTTGAAAAAAGAAGATCATTATTATTTAAGAAAAGTTAAAAGAGAAGACAGTTATAAAAGGAAAACATCTGACATCATGAAGGATGCTAAAATAGAAAAAAATATAGAGAAGTTAATTAGCGGAAAAATAGATTATTGTTTGAAACAGTTGTGTTGGGTATGAATATAAATTTAAAGATTAATTGATTAAAGTTTAAAAATATAAAATTCTTTCTTTAATTATTTATTTTTATTAATTGTATGAGTAAGAAAATAAACTAGTGTACTTCTATTGCTAATGACTATACTTTGTTAAGTTGACGGATAGTGTTTGGAAAATTTCATAATTTGTCGAAACAAGGAACTTCACGAATACTAATTTGACCATCGACGACATAGCCTAATAGACGCCGCATGCAAGGCGAACACTTTCTGGCAACACGTTAGACGTATAAGTCTTACTTAAATAGTGTTGTAAAACTACTCACCGGATGCCCGGTAAAACTAGTACGAGTAATTTAATAGCAGAATGTTACTGTTAATATGTTTGTTTTTTTAATATGTTCATAATTATAAATTAACGCAAGTTATTTAAAATATAAACCCCATTTTCTCTTGGTCATGCTAATACTTGGGAACGGTTTTACTGTTTTTTAATATTTGTGGAAGGTTCCACGTTAAAAGAAATAAAAAAAGGGAATACTGCTAGCGCTTGTTTTAAAATATAATATTTTAACATTAAAATTTGTAGTTTTTGCGTGAAAAAGTAACAAACATCAATCTATACATTCATCCTCACAAACTTTCACGTTTATAATATTAAGAAGGATTATATCACTTTCACATTAATAACAAAATTGGTATCAATAACAATTACAATAATTATTAGTTTCAGTATTAGTACTCATGACGAACAGTAACTTTTTGCGCTACCCATCACTACTTGTGATTTACGTCATGCGTAACCTTGCGTGGGCCAATCAGCGTGCACTATTTACCGCTCCCCCGACCCTCATTCCTCAACGTTTCGACAGAATTATTTGTTTGGAGAAATGTAAACATTAGGCGTCTATTAGGCTATGTGGTCGATGAATTTGACCTATGTCCGACTTGACCATTGTCGTGAAACTCATTTTAGCCATATTGTTAAAGATATTTCTTTTGTTTTCCTGTAAATTCCTCATCCACTCCTGTTATTTTTAATGAAATTGATAACAATGGGCTCAATTCCGGCGAGGCCGCTATAAGCAGCGCAGATAAAATCAGCTTAATTTAAGTGGAATGCTCGCATTATCACAAATACGCAACGGAGCTGCGAGAGCTATGTAACTTGGAAGGAACGTGGATTAGAGTTATGCCACAATCAATTACAGTTTCGTCGCCTATGATTCAGAAACCTGAAAGAAAGATGGATTTAACTTTTCAAAATCCAGTAGAATTAGAGAGGTGGGAAATTAACCAAGAATTGGAAGGGATGCGAAATCGGATCATGATCCCTCTGGAACAAAATGTAGTGCGAGAAGTCATCGCGCAAAATGTGGTGCGAGAAGTCATCGCGCAACAACTCACTTGTGAAAACAGGTTCAATTTCGAAACTAAAACATAGGGACTTTGAAATTTTCTGTTATACAGAAAACACAGCTTTATGTAACTGGCATTATTATTAATGAAATAGTTGTAAGTTTTTTATTATACATCAATAAACAATTGAAAATATATATTATTTTTTTACACCGTTTCACATATCACAGACCTTATATAAGTTAAGACATTTTATTATTTTTACTCTACACCTCATGTTTCAAGTCGTTAATTTTATTGAATCTTCTAACAAAGTAGTGGAATATTTTTTAAATTTAATGTCTAACTTACATACGTAACTTAAAATGTATTGAGCCCACACCCGGGCTCGAACTCACTACTACAGTTTGAAGATAAGCGCGCTGACAACTCGGCTACTACAAGTAATAAATTTTGAATGAATTTAAAAGATGAATAGATTGAAGACATATAAGTATTTAAGCAAGGGTTTATAATGTACATAAGATTTAAATGTATAGCTTTCTAAAGAGTGAACAATTGGGACTCAATTCATGCACTTTTGTATCGAGCGAGCAGCTCTCGGACCCGTGTCTCCATCTAGCGCTCGCTTGTTGAAGCTTCTTACCAAGGAGATGCAGTAGCTGATCCATTGGCGTCTGTAATACCAATCATTGATTCATTAGCCCCAATTGCGTTCTACACTATGATTCCGTGATTTAATTATTTTTTCTGCCATGCGCATCGATTAGTATGGCAAAAAGTTTTGGTAAATTCTCAAATTTGATACAATGAAACTATTGTTTTGTTAAATCAGCCAGTGACTCACTAGCTGTAAAATGTCACATTTAAATATGTTATGGTTACGAGCTAGTAACACGAACCTTAAGTTTAGTTATCGTAGAGCTGACCCCGTGACCCTCAATGACGTAATTAGAACTAACCCGGGAATTCAGCAAAACAATTCACAGAAAAACCAGCGTGATAAGCTTATCGGCGACTAATTAAGCACATGAATGTTATGTCGGTATTCAAAGCGATGACTTTGACTTTGACAGTAGCTTTGACTTGCACTAATTTACTCCATATATAAGAGAAGTCTCTGCTAGGATCTCATTTTGACTTTAGTGTTTGAGAAGATAAGTAAAGATGGAAAATAACCGCCCATTTATTGTGGTTCAATTTATATATTTACCTCTTGAAGGTATTGCTAACTGCGTAGTCGTCCCAGATTCATGGCTGATAGTACGAAGGCCGATAAATCAGAGAGATTTTGTTAGTTACCCTGATAAAGATGATCCCGAATTTACCAAAGATCGTGTTATGAGACTAGAAGGATATAATGAGGAGTGGAGGTTCTATAAGGCGGAAATTAAACATGTATCAGGTGAGAAATTATTGAAAGTTATGCTTTGTAACACCTGAGAAAATAGTAAATAGAAATGTGCTTTTTTCAGATATTTACGAGGATGCAGGGAAGTGGATTGCTATGAGAGATAGCTTTGGGCCTCAGCTAGAAGTATATGGTAAGAGACAATAATATTGTAATTTTGGAGCCTAAATCTTAATAAGTAATCTAATGAATATTTTGTTTATAGGTACGCAGAATTCTAGCAAACGGAACTATCGCTTCAAAATAAAGAAAAGATTGAGGTTAAATCCGTATCAAAATCCTCAAATGCCATCGATTTCTGATTGGCTATACTATCAGGGAGAGGAAAACTTTAAAAATGTAGAAAAAAGTGTTTTCTTACCTATAAATCAAGTCGACTTAGTATCTAGTTTTGAAAAAATGGCAGTCAGTTCCGATGATAGACCCAAGAGATGTCACTAGTGTCGTGCTAGATTTACAGAACCTTCCGAACTAACCTTATTAAGTGGTTGTGATAAGTAAATGGTGTTATTTTAAGAAATTAGGTTAATGTTTAATAGTTAAGTTGTATACAAGATATATAAAAATAACAAATAAATGAGATGAGTCAGTCATTCCTCTTTGAGAATTTATTTGACTCATCATGAGTTATGGTCACCTCATTCCTACCATAATTTTAGCTCTAACTATTGCCTAAGATTCCTTAATCATTAAAACATTATTTAAAATATGTATTTTGCATAAATATTGAGCTAAAAACATCCGTACTTACAATGACTCAAGGTGAGTAATAGTGGCTTTGATGTTATCGCATGTACGGTTTTATCGACAGGACGTCCGTAAAGTTGGTCCATTAATTACCATTTATGGGTAACTATAACGTTTATTATTTCACGTAAACACAATGAAGAATATAGAAACAGTATTGTTTTGTTAAATACATATTGTGGTTTCGTGATATAGTATGACGGTATGAAACCGATTACAGGAAAATCTATTTATAAACTATCAACGATAGCTCATGAAATGTTAGGTAAGGATGCGAATAGTTGCGACGAGGACAACAAGCCAGTCCATGCGCGCTATCTCTTTCTCGCTCAGTAATTACCCTACCGGTCGACTTTCTTTCTCCTCTTCTAGTATAGGTCTATCGTATTACCACGCGCGCGCAAGGAAATATCACCGCACTCCCGTGACATTAGAGTTCAAATTAGTTGGACCATCGAAGGAAGACAACAATGTACTGAATGAAGTATTATACGGCTACATTTATGCGTCGGTCTTCGCTTCGCAAGTTGATACAAACGTCTAAACTACGTCGCTTAGCCGTTGACGAATTCAACTAGTTGATCGATTAACTGTTAACCGTCGCAACGTTCATTGTACGTAGACGGTTGATTTAACTAGTTCGTTGATTCAACGCCCACCCCTAGTGAGTGAGACTGCGCGCGCTTTTTTTTTTTTTTTTTTTTTTTTTTTTTTTTTTTTTTTTTTTTGAATTGACCTATGCTTGTGTCGAAAAGGTACGACAAATCAAGCTTCACCGGACTGGCGGGGGAGTGGAAGACTCTACCCCAAAAAAAGTCATATACCAACGCGTCTAGGGGCGGCTCGAGGGAGCCTCGGACCACGGCCTAGCGCGATGATATTGAAAAATATCGTGAAGGAGGACTGCGCGCGCATCGCGTGCATGTTCATGTTGTAGGCACATATTCAAATCGTATTTTAATGAACCGTCTAGATGATTCACGTACTGGAAATGTTACTTAGACAGTGCACTATTTAAAAGACCAAATTGTTGGTTCTCTTGCTGTGGACTTATAACATTTTGAACATTGAAGTCGAACGTTTCTACTTGAAGACTAGTTGCCTTAATGTTTCAAACTGTAAATTTGTGTTACAAAATCCCTTCACATCTCTCTACACCGGGCCTCTGTAATTCCTATCTACTCGTACTTCTCAACGACGTCTTTGTTGCTAGTATTATAATAGTTCTCCGAATCTTAGTTGTGCCGCGTAGAAGAATTTGTTTACGTGTTGGACTGTGCGACATAGAGCTTTGATTGTGTACCTCTGCGTAGTAATAACTTTTATGACTATGGTGAATATTACTTGGTACTGAGATGTTAAATAAGAATTAGTTTATTCATACTGTGTGTAACGCTCAAACGGAGAGCACGCCGCGCTTTATCTTTGTGTCTTTGCGACTATAAGTATGGAACTAAGTGAGATTTCTTATTGCGCCACCCTGACCCACCTTCTGTTACATTTGGTTAAACTTTCATATAAACCGAAATACTTTTTTTTTCTTTTGTTAGTTACAGCGGAGGGAGAGTATATATAAATATATAATTCCGTTCATAACGGAATAGTTTATGCTTAGATTATTATAATGTAGCCTATGTTTCATTTTATAATCCACCTTTTTGCCAAATTTCATTCAAATCCATTCAGCCGTTCTGGTGTGATTGAGTAACAAACAAACTTATACTTGCAGTTATAATATCAGTAAAGATATAAAAGTTACTTGCAACTTGCTCAGGAATATCTAGACAGTTGACAAAATAGCTGATTTCACACCATGATGGTCGAATGCCTACGTTGCTGAATTATTAATCTAGGGAAGGACGGAAAATATCGTTAAAGTATCGATCTAACAACAATTACTATATTAAAATAGAGTAAGAGAAGAGTAAAAAGAACTAAGTTTGTTAATAATAAATAATACTAACAATACAACAATCTCAAACACAAGCGTTATATTTTTTTCAGTAAGTATACGTATTACTGTGAGGGCTATATGGTATACTTACCATAAGTATACCAGTTTATTTACGAGAAGAAAATAGTTTCTTGCTAGGAACCTTAGTGTTGTAAAGGTTGCGATTTAGTAACAATTAGTATCGATATAAAGTATTGAGCATTGCCCATCTCTCTAGTCATCCCGCGCGGCTATAAATTAAGAATGCAACATTCGCATGAAACTTCAGACCAGTCACATTTGAACGCCGACGGTGGTACTCCTGTGCTTTTTGAATAAAAATTTGAAAACTTGAAACTCATAATTAAGGTAAGAATATGTGTGCAAACTTTTATGTTTTTAAACTCGACTTTTGCTTTTCTAAATATTTCTTATCTTTATCAGAAGCCGGTTTGTTTTTGTTATTGTTAGACTTTTTGAAGAACTTTCGTTATCATGCATAGCAACACAGTACTCCTGCTATCGATAACGAATTTATTGTAGCTATAAACTTTGCTCTCAGGTTCTGAAGATAAACCCTGTCAGGGTATTAACTAATACTAATTAAATTGTAATTTATTTCAGATGGAAGCTTGTAAAATTGTGAAAACAGTTCTTAATGGCAAGATGGTCATGATCAGGTATGCAGACAATGAAGGTTCGTCAGTCACAATGGAACGAGTCAGAAAAAATGAAAATCCTGACAGCCAGTGGCCGCTTTGTCGTGGCAGAATTGTATGCGGTGCCGGTAAATATAATTATGTATTATTTGTTCATGTAAATTAATGGATGTTTGAATTTGTGCGAAGATGCACAGAAGTGGTTAGATGCGAAAACCAATTGTGGTCCTTCTAACCAGGAAAATACTAAAAGAAATAGTAAGTGTTTATGACATAAGTTTGAATTAGAAATGGTTTGAATTGTCCCGGTAGTCATAAAAATTTTTATTTTCAGATTCGCAAATGAAAATTACTAAGAAGTCACCTAAAAACCGGATATTTAGAAAAAAAGTAAAGCTTCGGGAGCTGAGAGTTGTCCTTGAGCGGATCCCGGCGGATAAATTGTTACAGTTAAAATCTAAAGACGGTTCAAAGACAATGACCACCAAACCTACGACCACTAATGCAGAGAGAGATGAAGCTACTGAAGAAGAAGGCTGTGATGACGAAATGCTAGTGACGCCGATATTTGACATCAGTGGAGACGTTGTACGATTCTGCGTGAGTGACAGCTCTGGTACTAGCGATACATCTTCTGAGCAGGAAGAGTTTCCGCGTGTGCCGAGTTCTGTAGCTGTCTCTGCTGACCTGTTTCAAATAAGAGCAACTCCAAGGCCGGTTTACGAAACAGAAAACGGCCCAGGTCCGTCTCAGAGCTCCAGAATCCCGCAAGTTCCACAATCTAGTAGACAAATGCCCGGGCTTATAGAAGGAAGTCCTGATTTGGTGAAATAATATGCTGATTCAGAAACAAATTGAGCTGATGAACGATCTAAGAAATCGCCAGAGATCCCCTCATACGGAACCTCATCAAATTAAAAATTTCTCAGATCGTTTAAACATGGATACGTCAGGTAACAAGAGCGCGCAGTCCCTTCCTCTACCCAAGAAATTTCTTTCTAACACTTTCACATTGCAAATTAGTGGGAAAGTGATTCTTCCAACTGGAATGTATCTGGTGCGAATGTATGATAGTCGTCTGGAAGAACTTATCAAAACTGACACCATTAGTAAGAACGGTAGAATTGTTAAAATCATGGGGCCTTGTTCCTTTTTTATCGCAGAATGGGGTATATCTGTGATGATATCACTAGATGGATTTCGATTTGGTGGAATGCGAGAGGCAGGTCGGTATAAAATGTCTTCAGCTTCCATTGAGCGCTATGGACGTGAGATTTTTGAGGGGCGTGAACGCTCCAAATTTCAAGTTGCAAGTGCTTCATCAACCGTCATTCCTTTTACTCGTAATGATCTTCCCGCACCTGGCTCACGTGATAATGTCTGTGAGGGTGACATGATTAAAATTCTTAATGGTGATAATATTATCGCCACTCTTGATGCTTTTAAACTTACGAATGAATTAGCTTATCAGCGCTTTACTGATCATGAGAGAACTTTCCTAGAGAGATCCACTCAATCTTTTGCTACTGCATCTTTCTCAACGCCAAACTCAACGGCTTACGCAGATAATCATTATCCACATAGAAAGCTATCCACATCATCTTCGGAGAATGATGCTGATGAAGAGACACCGCAAAATGTCAGGTCCTAGGCCTATGGGTGCATTTCATCAACAACAAATTCCTCATGAAACAGCACCGCATCAAATGTCAGGTCCTAGGCCTATGGGTGCATTTCATCAACTACAAATTCCTCATGAACCAGCACCGCATCAAATGTCAGGTCCTAGGCCTATGGGTCCATTTCATCAACAACAAATTCCTCATGAACCAGCACCATATCAAATATCCGGTCCTAGGCCTATGGGTGCATTTCATCAACAACAAATTCCTCATGAACCAGCACCGCATCAAATGTCAGGTCCCAGGCCTACGGGTCTATTTCATCAGCAACAAATTCCTCATGAACCAGCACCGCATCAAATGTCCGGTCCTAGGCCTATGGGTCCATTCCGTCCACAGCCAATTCGTTATGAAACAGCACCAATTCAAGAAACATGTCAACTTCCTTCTATACGTCCACGGTATCAATCATCAGTCATACATCCTCCCCCGTTCCAGCACAACGTTCATCTTCCACCGCAGCAGAATCAGTTTCATCGTGTCGCGATGGAAATCACATTCTGGTTCCAGTCTTCAGACCAGTTAATGAATCTGTTCCTGCTTCAGAAATCCCGCATCAGCCAGCCGAGAATTTGGAGGAAGATCATCAAGAAGACAAGAAGATACTGTAATGCAACAGATGCTAAGATATGCCGATGCCATTGAAAGCGAGATGGGTTTCATCTCTCAGAATCTGAATAATGTATTACAGACTGTACTGGAATTGAGAAGTCGACAATCTCAATTGCGGAGCTTGTATTTGAGATTAATCAGACTACTTCATACCAGGCGGCAACACTGATCATCTTCATTACAATTTTAACAACTCTGCTTAACTAAAGTATTAATTTTCTAAGTATTGTATAGCGTCCAAAATTTTTGAATCAGTGGCACTATTGTATATGTCTTAAGCCGGGAAATGTACCCGCCATTTTGCGCCTGCACTGTCTGATCTCAACGAAAACACGGGGATTGTTCCCGATTTTATACATGTGACCATAAGGCACCTCGTGATGTTTGAAGAGCCTCATAATTTGAAATTTTTCGTAGAATACGTTAAGCTTAGTTCACAGTATTTCTATTGTTAAATTTAATTTGTTAAATAAGTTCTAACGTAAGTTTTAGTCTGTAATTAGTATATCTCTTGTGTTTGAATCTCAGAATTTTTTATTTAAATATATACTGACTATTATAACCAATTTTAAATTGACATTTGTTTGTTATCTATTCTTAATAATCTCAGCCAATTAGAATTGAAAACGCATTAATAGAGCATCTGGATCATAAATAAGTATCGCAAAAATTCTTTGGGTTCAAAGGAATTCAAGTTAAGTATTAAAATATACATAATAATTAGCGGCTTCCTTTGTTCGGTAGTAAACAAGCAATTAATAACTACTGATGACAATATTTGATAATATTATGAATCAAAGGTGACTTTACACAGAAATGTGTGTTATTAGTTCAGTTGCTATTTCCTTGAATGGCATAAGTATAAACATAACTAAGGTCAACGCTGTTGTGTGGACTCACCGAAAATATAATTGAAATAATAAATTTAAATTTTTATAAAAGGTACATTCAATTTTTTTGAGCTTGCTCCAAGTGAAGTTCTGTAAATGAAGTGAAGTTTTAGTGAAGTTCACTTTGTTTTGAATTAATATATTTATTGTGAGATTTATATCGCGTTACAAATGATAGGGGTGTAGTTTTTTTTTTTAATAATATTTGTATTTTTTATATGTAACAACAATTAAAATTTTTTTTAGAGATGTCAGTGATACAGTAATAAAATGTGTTCATTTTTTTTACTTAATTGAAGCCCGATAATTGTTATTTTGCAAGGATAAATAGATAATAATAATTAATAACCCTAAAATATGTTTGTTTATTTGCTTCAGATGTCTCAACTGTACAGAACAGCAAATAAACGCTCAGTGGATGAGGTATGTCAAACAAACGGGCCCTCACCCAAAAAACAACGGCGAACAAAAGAAAGAAATAATGGAAACCAGGAGCAAAAAAATGTAGCAGACAGGCTGCAAAATGTGCAAACTTTTGAGATGCTAATTGAAATAAGACAATCATATGATGACTTCGTAGAAAAATTAAACACGACGATATACTGGAGCAATCTTTTAAACGATTGTTTAGTCGAGGCGTATTCTAATAGTATTGAGTTATATCAAATCTTAAGTGATACAAAAAGTGCTTTAAAAACAGTGTTAAAGATGAAAAAAAAACCAAAGCTAGTGTAGTGCCATAAATGACTTTAATTATAGTCTGAAAGAAATTGCAAAATATTTTTCAGTGCAAAATTTTTTTTTTTGATGGAAAACACAAAACCGAAAAAGCGATTCTCTGTTATTAAGTTTCGAGCTTTTCCGTCGAAAGGTGTTGATGGTTATATGTGCCGGTATGTGTGCCGGCCAATTGGATAAAATTAAGAAAACTAAAAGATGACTATGTAATAGTTGTGTACCCAGATGACGAAAATCCTAATGTAACAAGACATCGGGTTAAGTTACAAAAAAAAACAGCTACTGGAGATTGTATGCTGCTGAAATAAAATATGAATCAGGTAAGTTCAATTCAATTGAGTCAGTAGACGTATTTTGAGTTTTGAAACATGAAAAATTAATAGAATATTAATTAATAGAATATTAATTTTTTCAGATTATTTCGACGTTGCACAGCAATTCATATATACAATGAAAAATTATAAAGGAAATAAGGAAGTTCAAGCATAAATGGTAAGAACACAAGCTCACAACTTTTTTCAAATAACAGTAGTTCAATATTAATCAATCATAGTTATATATTGTACTTACCGGAAAATGCTATGCGCGTCATTGTTGTTTTGATAACAATATTGTAAATAGTTAATAATAATTAATAACTTAAAATATATTTTTGCTTGTTTCAGTTCCAGAATGTCCAAAGAAATAGTGAAAATGGCTGTAAAACGTACAGTGCAAAGAGAAGATCGGGCGTGCCAGCAGACGCGCCTGTAGAAAAAAAGATACGGCCAACAGAAAAAAGATTTGAGATGCCACCGGAAATACCGCAGCTTCTTGAAACTTTAGGAGAACAATTGAATACAGCACAATATTGGTGCTCTCTTCTGCATGATAGTCTGCAGGAGGCGTTGTATGAATTTCCCTTCTTATACCATAGGTTATTGGAAAATATTGAGGGATTAAACAGGTCACAAAATTTAGCTCGGCAAGAGCCAATTTCAAGAAATGTGGAACAAATAGTACCAGTAAATGATGAAATAAGAGAAATTTCCGGTACTAAGAATACAAATTTTAACAGTGAGTGAATTATAAATTTTAAATATAGAGTGACAAATTATAAACCAAAAATAGTGCCATAAAAAACTTTAGATATAGACCCTCTATAAATTAATTTGTTATGCCATATATGTTTTAAGTGTTTAAAGTTTTAGTCGTAATTAAGTTTCTAGGATAAGTTACTTTAGTTTCAATCTTATATCTAATTTTGATAGCTCGAATTATAGCTTTTAAGTTAAAATCACAACCAGTTACGAACAAAGCTGTGATACTAAGAATAATTTCTTGTATTTGTAAGCGTTGCATTTATTGTACACTTAATATTAATTACAACACAACTCTGTAATTATTGAGAACAATGTAAATGGTGTTGAAAAGTATTAGTTTTATCAAGAGATTAGTACTTTTAAATCCCGTTTCTATTGTTCCAATACTTTTTTTGTAAACAGGGAAATATTGTGTTTGAACAAAGATCTGACTGAATCTAAAGCCTTAATTTAAATAAAATTAAATAAACTGTTTTAATTTATAGATAATTTGTAAATTTCGACATTGAAAACTGTCCTGGAAACGGAAGAACCAGACCCCGTTGGAAATCTCCTCGATGAATGTATGATGCAAAAATTGTCTGAGAATGGTCAAATCCTGGGGAAAGTTCATCGGATTCGGCACTACTTGTGCCGGACTCATCGGTATTTTCGTGATGTTAATTACAATAGTAACGATCATCGATATCTTTATTTGGGGCTATGCTCTATACTTACGTTATGAATGTTCTATAATAGAATAGAAATAGAACTTCTAATTACATCCTTACAGTATTTTGGGATCCCTTAGCTAGAGAAATAGCCCTCAAAGGCAATGATAGAGGAAACTGAATTAGAGCTATTCTGCCTTATAAAAATACTCCAACCTACACTCCAAGTGCATGATTGAATTTTTTACCTAGTCTGCTAGCAAACCGAAAACTGTCAAAAAACCAGATACCTTAAATACCTTGATAAACAATTCTCCGAGTGCCTCAAACGAATTTTTAGCAAACCGAAAGTTGACAGGAAATCAGAAATTCCAAAGAAACCAAATCTGAAAACAGAAATTACTAATAATTCTCCGAAACGAATTTTTAGCAAACCGAAAGTTGACAGGAAATCAGAAATTCCAAAGAAACCAAACCTGAAAACAGAAATTTATAATAGCCACAGATGACACCATCTTCAAACTGTCCCTCTATCACTGCATTTAACCCCATACAAATAATCGGGGCTCAGGTAAAGGGGCATGTCGGAAGGAATAATAAAGCACTTAAAATGTATGAAATAAAATCTCTGTTTCAAAATAATATAGGTAAGTGAAGTGACTGTATTAGCCACACTATAAGAGTGGAGTGGACTATCTCAAATCATGTGTCCAATAAGCAACGACTGCAAGACGTCATATCATATTGCTTTCATAAACAGAGACAAAAGGATGATGAAGAAAAAAAAAGGCACAGTGCAAGATTGCTTTGCAATCCTGTTTAAGCAAAACAAGAGTCATACTGACTATTTTTAATTGTATTTCAGATCAGAATCCATCCTTACGCATTGCTGTAAAGCTTGTCATGCGTTAATAAATAAATAAATAAAATAAAAAGCCTTTTATTTCTTACACAATAAATAAGAAACATAAAAAAAAGAATAAAATAAAATAAAGTGTAAGAACCCCTGCTTAGGTGAAGGCCTCCTCCAGAGAGCGCCACTTGTCCCTGTCCTGGGCTGTGGTGAACCAGTCCCGGCCCGCCGCGCGCGTGATGTCGTCTGCCCATCGAGCATTCGGCCTGCCCCTTCTTCGGCAGCCTGCTGGTCCCGGCCACAACGTGGTGCGGGTCGTCCATCTGTCGTCTGTACTCCTTGCTACATGGCCCGCCCACTTCATTTTTAATTTTTGGGAAAAAGTCAATGCGTCGATTGCCCCGGTTTTGTCGCGTATTTCTCTGTGTGGGATTTTCTGTATTTTCCTTATTTTCATCATACTTCTTTCCATGGCTCTTTGACAAGTTGTTATTTTGTTTTTAACTCTACTTGTAAACTTCCAGGTTTGACTTGCGTATGTCAGAGACGGTAGCAAACACGAGTTCATAACTTTTTGTTTTATTTTATTATGACAATTTCCCTTCATTATCTCCTTCAAACTCCAAAACTTATTCCAGGTCTTTTGAACTCTACGATTGATTTCTTCTTCGTTGTTTTGTGCCCTAAATGAGATTTGTTTTCCTAGGTATATATATTGGTTTACATATTCTAATTGCTCGTTTTGAAGTTTAATAGAGTTGCAGATGCTATTTGTCATAACTTTAGTTTTGGATAGATTTATTTCCAACCCAACCTCCCCACTGGCCTTGTGTAATGTTTTTATCATATATTCCAAGTCGCAATGATTTTCAGAGAAGATGACAATATCATCGGCAAATCTTAGATGAGACAGGTATTCATTATTGATTTTAATGCCCAGTGTTTTCCATCTCAGCCCACTCATAACTGTCTCCAACACTGCTATAAAGAGTCTTGGTGACAGTGGGTCTCCCTGCCTTACTCCTCTTTTTATATCTATAGGAGGCCCTGCGCTTTCTAGTCGTATTCTGCTACAGCTCTTCTCGTAGAGATTTTTCAATAGCTTTATGTATAATGGGTTCACATTTTGAGAGTGAAGAGATTTCCATATTGATTGATGAGATATGGTGTCGAAAGCTTTCTGGTAGTCAATAAACGCAATGTAGAGCGGTCTCTGAAATTCTTGATATTTTTCTATCACCTGCTCTAAAGTGTGTATGTGATCTATTGTGCTAAAGCCTCTTCTAAACCCAGCTTGTTCTATGGGTTGTTTCTTGTCTAGGACTGGACCAATCCTTTTTTCTATAATGGAAGAGAATAGTTTATAAATTGATGGTAGTAAGCTTATAGGGCGGTAATTAGAAATGTCGTTTGGATCTCCTTTTTTATAAAGCAGTATTATATTTGATTCCGACCATTGTCTCGGGCAAGAAGATGTTTTAATGATTAAGTTAAAAAGCCGTGCTAAAGGGGTAGCTAGGAGAGGGTGACCAATTTTTATAACTTCATTAGTTATGTTGTCAGGACCCGGACTTTTATCTTCTTTCATGTTTTTTATTTGGTTTATTATTTCAGTTTCAGATATTGGTTCTGTCTTTTCAGGGTTTGCTGATTCCGCAGAATCTTCTTTATCTCGGACGTGATTAATAGTAGGGCAGTTGTACAAGTCTTTATAGAACTCTGTTGCTATGTTCATTATATCTTTTCTATTATTACAAGTCTTTTTTTCATCGTCTTGTAAACCTTCAATCCAATTTTTATGTGTTCGTAATTCTTTGTATGCTCTCTTTAAACTCCCAGTAGTATTCATATGTTTTTCTATTGTTCTCAATCTATGCGTTTCATAATCTTGTTTTATATACCGGCTTATCAGTTTGTAGAGTGCTTTTAATTCGTTTTTCATGCTTCGTGTTTTCGGTTTAGTTTTTTGTAGTTCATGTCTACGCTGAATCAGAGATCGTGTATGATCTGATATTACAGACGGCCTTTCATTCGTCATGTTAGCGGAATGTGAATTATTTAAACTTGTTTCTATGGCATCAATCAATTTATCGTAATATTCTTGTGGTGTATAGTGGCCGTCGTCGTTTAGAAGCTGAGATATATTTGTATTAAGACATTCTAAGTAAGTAGAGATTTGCTTGTCGGTTTTTAATGTTTTCTTTGTGGTTTTAGTGTAACTTGCTCTACTCTTTTTAGTTTGTTCAATTTTGAGTTTAGTTCGTACAGGTCTATGGTCGGATGGGTATTTTATGTTTAAAACTTCTATATTCTCAAATTTGTTTGGGAAACTTGACAAAATATAGTCTAGCTCGTTTTTTGTCTTGCCATCAGGGGACTTCCAAGTCCATCTGTCTCTAGATTTTTTCTTGAAAAAAGTGTTAATTATTGCTAATTTATTTTCATTTGCGAACTCTACTAGTCTTGTTCCGCGATTGTTTCTGGTGCCATAGCCGTATTTTTTCATTATTAAACATTCTTCAGGTAGAGGCATTCCTATCTTGGCGTTGAAGTCTCCCATTACTATAATTTTTCTGTCGCCTGCCAGCAAAAGAGCCTTTTCTACGGTTTTATAAAATTCTTCAAGAATGGAGTCGTCAGCTGCCTCTGTAGGAGCGTATGTTTGTATTATAGCGAGTTTATAACTGTCTATGTTTAATTTTAATATAGCAACCCGTTCCGATATACCTGTAATAGATTCTATGTACTTTTTCAAATATTTTTTTATAATAAATCCAACTCCATATAATCCAGCTGTTTTTCCTACATACTGAAGAATAAAATCGTCATACTCTTCGATAGAATTTCCAAGTCTTCTCACTTCACTTAGGCCCAATATATCGAACTTAGTATTTTTTAGAGAATCTATAAGCTCAATTAGTCGTTCGTGAGATGAAAGAGATCTCACGTTGTAGGTTATTATGTAAAGAATATTTTTTCCTTTCTCTGGAGGGTTGTGGTCTGAAGCTCCCTCGGTGACCAATCTTAACGGGAGCCTAGGAGGGGTGGCGTATTGTTAATCTTGATTGGAATTATTTTCGTTTTGTTCAGTGAACGTAGAGCTGGTGTGAGCGGTTGCATTCTCGTTAAATGATCCTTTATTAGTTTGCAGTAAAAAAGAGTCCATTATTTTATTTTTCTTTAGAGCGTTAGTTGCGTGGGTAGAGTTCTTTTTCTGCGCTGGCGGAGTCTCGGTTTCAGGGGACTGGCTTTGCTTTCGTTTTTTGTATTTTGTGCTTTGCTCCAAGTGGACTATTTCGGTATTTTGGTTTTCTTTTACAATTATCTTATCGTATTTTAAAAAAGCTTTCTCTCCCTTTTCCCTCCTTTCCTTCAGTTCTTCTTGAAGTTCTTTTCTTTTATTCAGAGTTTTCTTTGAAAAATCCTCTTTTATATAGATATCACTATTTTTAAATGCAGCTCTATTTTTCATTATTTCCATTTTTCGATTAAAAGTTGTTAGTGTTAATATAACGGGCCTGAAGCCATTGCCTTTTTTTCCAATTCTGTGTAAGTTCTCGATTTCCAGTTTGCTAAAAGATTTTATTTTCATAGTACCTGTAATTATGGATAATATATAATTTTCTAGGTCTTTATAGCTTTTCTCTGTTTCCTCTACTCCAAATATCACAATATTCTTTCTTTTAATTTGTTGTTCAAGCTTTTCAATCACGTCTTGCTGGTCGTTAAGTTTCTTTTCTAATTGTGCGGTTTTAGATTCGAGGACACTAAATTTGTGGTTGATGTTTTTATTTATTTCTTCAATTATATCTCTCTTCATTGATTGCATTTCTTTTTTTTGACTTTCGAGACTAGCCTGAATATTAGAAAGAATTGTTGTTATTTCTTCCATTTTTTTATTTATTTATTTTTATTTCAGCGATTTATTATTTAATTTTCCTGAATAATGTATATAGGGACCACCTTGTGATGTATAGAAAAACTTCTTGGAAATTGTTTCGTGTCCTTTTTATTTCTTTGTGCTTTTGGCTACTTGTCGGTAGAGGGCGCTGTTTTACTGAATTTATTTAAGTATTTTTATTTTGAGAGCCCTCTAGCGGATAATTGTTGGTCCTTCTAAAACCAAAGCTCTTATCATGTTGTCTGAATCATATCGAGCTAAATATACTACTTCTTAACAGATGGCGCTGTTTGCAGTTTAGGAATATAAATTTATTGTAGTAAAATGTAGGTGCTTCGCAGACTATTTTTGGAACAAATAAGTCCTACCTGCATGTATTGTACAAATATATTTAGGTTGTTTGCACTCAATTATTGGCTTTTGCACTTCAGTTCCAGAGTTTTCATCAATTTTCAAGAGTCACTTTGTTCACTAATGTGGATTTGAAGTTATTCGCAGTCTCCATAGAAACTTTGATTTAGGGTTTTCTAATGTCCGTTACCCTTAGATGTTTAATCAGATTTCTCGGCTTTGTTGCACTTTATCATTAAGATAACAATTGTCTATTTGAATCAAGCACTAACACGTTGTTTTAAATACTGGCACAGTTAAAATACGTACTTTTTAGAATTTTTACAATAAATAAACATTAAGACTATGACTGGCCGAGCACAGTGGCGCCACCTCCCAAAAAAAAAAAAAAAAAAAAAAAAAAAAAAAAAAAAAAAAAAAAAAAAAAAAAAAATTCGTTACGTGAAATAAAATCAGTTGTCTGCAATTATCGTCGTTTCTATCTAATCAAACCAAAAAGTCCACCGATAAGGCCAAGAACCCAACAAAACGAATCTAATTCTGCTGATGAAGACTATGAGCCACAGTGCAAAAGCCTGAAGTACCTATAAGAGGGTTAGTTTCAACAACAACCTAATATATGAAGATACATAATTTTTGGTCGGGTCGTTAACCCAGTCGAATTCCTCTATTGGAATGAATATTCGGTCTTTTTGTCAGGCGCCGCTACACGAGCAACATCTCTTTGCTACTCCAGTGTCGCGAGGCGTACCCGAGTACTGAAGCATTTGGAGGCCCGGGTGGACATCGGTTTGCCGAACCTCAACTAGAATCAGTTTTCCCTGGTGGAAGGAACCTTGCGGCGTTGTCCATGATCATAAAAGCATCCGTCGGGGCCTGAAGGGAGCTTGCTGCCCTGGCCCATTTTTATATTTTTACATCTGTTGGAGGTGTCACGTACCCCGCCTTACAAACCTACCTGCTTGCCG
This sequence comes from Teleiodes luculella, assembly GCA_948473455.1. Classification (NCBI taxonomy): domain Eukaryota; kingdom Metazoa; phylum Arthropoda; class Insecta; order Lepidoptera; family Gelechiidae; genus Teleiodes; species Teleiodes luculella. The sequence continues at coordinate 574,892 of OX419603.1, forward strand.
TTTGAGCTGCGGCCCTGTCTGTGGCAGCTGTCTGTCATCCCGGGTGATGTACTAAATTTTCAGCATCAACTTTGGTGCCGTGTTTTACCACTGCTGTATTCTTCTTAATTTTAATCATCGCTCGGTTCATGGTCGCACGGGGTGAGGTGTAGTCTTTGTGAACAAACAGACTAGGCGCCCTTGCAGAACTGAGAGAAAGAAAATTAAAATAAATATTTTTCTTGTTGAAACTAACCCTAGTTTGCTTTCAATTACCCCACTCAAAATTTCAATACGTTACACCATGCTCATTCAGACCGACTATATCAAACCATTCGTTGTGAGAACAGACGCCAGCACCTATGCTATAGGCGTATCGAATTTTGTTTAACTTTTCTTAAAAAGAATATAATTAAGTAACTATTTTCGTTGTTATTTAACGACTCGAATTTGAGAAAACACGAAGTGGAAAAATGAACGAAATGACGACGCTCAAATTAGAAAGCATTAATCAGTTTACAGCAAACCTTCAAACATCAAACGTCTCTTCAAAAAGCATAAGAAAGTTTTGAAGACTGAAATACCATCAAAATCAAGGGGTGCGCTATGGACCCAAGAAGGGATCCTCTACAAAAGTAATCGAGTGAATCTTGTTGGAGAAAAGGGTTAGTCAGTAATAAATGGCAGCTGCATCGACGGCTATAAGCGAACCGAGACGCGAGCTAAAAAACTGGGAAAACAATGTGGAGGCATGACACCAACGTAATAGTGATGCTCAACGAACCTGAGGAAAACAAAAAAAGCCATTGTTACTGGAACCCTGCAGTTGAAAATTCGTCCAAATTTGGAAGGTAATCAGTTGATACAGGCAAAGGTTTTAACATTTTACCAACTGTTCAAATTGCGAAGCTCGTGGTACATGGCAAAGAGAAAGATTGATTGTCCGTTTACCATTTTTTATAGTACAAATTGTAGCGATTCTTATTATTCATTTCTAAATAATTTAATCTTTGATGACATGTGCAGTCGTGGTCTGCAGTTCATACGTTAAGATAAAAACAATACTATGAACATGAACCAGCCAACAATACCTAGGTAACGAGAAGATTCTCCTTGAACAGGAATTTTAACATCAGCTACGAGAAAGTCAAACAAAATAATGTAAAACATCTATTATCTAAAAGCCCCACATAAAACAGGGATGAAGTCAAGCCAGATCTGACAAAGTACTACCCTATGACGATTCGAATATACGAGTAAAAGACATTTGAAATTAATTAAGTTTGAAACAATAATAAAACAGTTCAATAAACATTGAGAAAGCGTTTTTGTAACGCGAATGAGAATAAGAAACGGGAGTTCATAAAGTTTCTCCAGTTTTTGAAGAGTTTAAAATGATTACCTATAGTTAAAAATATTTTTTGTCAGCGTGCCGTGGCAACTCAATTCTTCTTCAATAGATTGACTAGGTATGTGATTAACATCAAAATTATACTTTGTAAAACAGACCCAAAAGTATTGCAATAAACAATCGTCACGTACAGTTTCGGTTGAAACATTTCAAACAATATAGACCGATGGGACCATGATATTGCACGACCTAACGACTTTAGTCAAGCGACGAGAAAAGCCACGCAAATGGCCAAGTTCATTTTTGTCAACAATGAACGTTTTTAAAATTTATATCCAAAATTGTTCAAAGAACAGAGTAGGTAAATGGCCTGTATTTCACAACTGATGGCATAAGATTTCGTTCTTAAAACAATTTTGTCATTAACTAGACTTCACAGATAGACAATGGGAGTCGATTCGGAGGCCCACGACTCAACTTGTTTGACAGAGCTAGACTTCATAATTCTCTCTTTGCCATAAAGATAGGAACTGAAAGAAGAATAGTTTAGTCCTGTCAAATGGCCGTGCATGAGTGTCCGTATCGACCCCAATTTGCGAACAAAACAGGAAAAATTCTGTAGAGCAGTCATCGTTATATAAGAATGACAACTCCACAAGGTAGGACTTTGAAGTGCAACGTAACCGTTGGAGAAACAATTAAATTATTCGTCACTAAATTATCTAAAACTCGCTCTAAAATTATCTAAAAACGTTAAACCTAAACTCTGTGACACACAAATTTCTTATTCGTGGTCACACTCAAAATGAAGGCGACAACGTCCACTCAACTATCGAAAAATCTATAAAACGGGCGAAAAAGTCTGGGCCAATTTATGTACCAAGTCAATATGTGCAGCTTATTCGCAATGCTTAAAAAACTGGACACCCATACAATGTTCAGGAACTGAACTTTGATGACTTTTTCGAACTGCAATGGACGTCGACGGAAATTCGATCAAAGTGTCTGAAATCAAAATGATTGAATTTACAAAAAACAGCGAGACCTACAAATTCAAAACTTCCTACAACCAAGAAAATTGGACAGAAGCTCTGATCAAAACAACATCTGGGCGCTCTAAACGAAATAACAAAAATGTAGAAAACGTACAACTGAAACCCGCCTACACATCTAAAATTTGTGTAACTGGACGAAACGAAAGAAGGCAGATTTATCACAGTTGGGTCAGTGATAAGATAATATTGTACCCAAACAGTACAGTTACTTTTATAATTCATTGTTTTAAATGTTAACATTTATAAAAAAGCATAAGCCCTCTGAATGATGAGTGACGACAATTTTAAAAAACATGTACCTAAGGCTTACCACAAACCTAGCATTACTGCCTTGTCAGTACATTCCTGAAAGATGGTTAGCAATACAAGAGATGATGCCAAACAACGATGTTAGAGTAGAAAATTTTCTAAAATATTTTCTTGAGCAATGGCACAAGAGGATTTCTCAAGATATGTGGTGGTGTAGTGCAACTGAGCGCCATCGAACCACCAACGCAGTAGAAAGTTGGCAGCGAAGAATAGGGACAAAGGTACAAGAAAAGCATAATCTGTTCATGTATTTAAGTAATTTGAAAAAAGAAGATCATTATTATTTAAGAAAAGATAAAAGAGAAGACGGTTATAAAAGGAAAACATCTGACATCATGAAGGATGCTAAAATAGAAAAAAATATAGAGAAGTTAATTAGTGGAATTATTTATTTTTATTAATTGTATGAGTAAGAAAATAAACTAGTGTACTTCTATTGCTAATGACTATACTTTGTTAAGTTGACGAATAGTGTTTGGAAAATTTCATAATTTGTCGAAACAAGGAAGGAACTTCACGAATACTAATTTGACCTATGTCCGACTTGACCATTGTCGTGAAACTCATTTTAGCCATATTGTTAAAGATATTTCTTTTGTTTTCCTGTAAATTCCTCATACACTCCTGTTATTTTTAATGAAATTGATAACAATGGGCTCAATTCCGGCGAGGCCGCTATAAGCAGCGCAGATAAAATCAGCTTAATTTAAGTGGGATGCTCGCATGCCTGCTAAACTATTGCGAACTACGCGTAAAATCGATGTTTGATGTATCTAAAAAATAGGTTGACTATCACCTGTCCCTTTTTGTTCTTGAGAACGTGAAAGGGACAGGTTTTTTTTTTTTATTTAAGTTGGAGCGTAATATCGTAGAGTCGAGCCAAATATTATATCTGCCCTTTCTAGACCTTTTATAATATTAGGATATTTTAACGCTCAGCTTCGTATTATAACGATGGAAGCTCATCTCTGCACCAACATGCTTATTTAGTACCTATAAGACGTCCAAGTATTAGACATTCATTAACATTGTATCTCCAACTCGACGAACTGGTGTATGGAGTATGAAGGGTTCGCAGAGCGAGGCGCGGTCCATGGCGCGGTGATTTCAAAATGGCGGACCTTTTCCCGCGCGCACCAGTTGGCGGCCTTCGAGCAAGTGTTCTCGAGCGAGCTGACGTCATCCTGCCGCGTGCGGTTGCCCAGGACTACCATTGTTACCTGCACAAATTATTCTTCATCAAATTTGCTAATAAATAACGCCGGCCAGAAAAAGAAACAGCCTGGTTGTTTGTGTGGCGTAAGGTGTTCCTCTTAATTCTTATTGCGTCCAATATAAGTCCCTTTTTATGCAAAATGGCAAGATTTTTTATTTTTTTGGTGGGACTAAAATATGTAAATAGGTACCTAAATAAGCCAAGTAGGCAAAATATGTCACCGTAAGATTGTGCCTCGCGAGATTTTATTTTTATAAACTGTCGAAAGATTGTGAACCGAACGTACTGATTCGGCCCAGTACGTCGATAGAAAATAGTTAGTTATCGAAAATGCCTTGCCAACATATAAAGCAGATGATAGCGGAGATCACATATAATTTATTTTAATTGCATCAGTCGCTAGTCTATCAGTGCCCCGTCCTGTCTGTCCCTGACCTTCCCAGACGACAAAAATACTGCGTCGCGATTTCGCCCATCGTTAAGTATATTTAACTTTACTTAAAAAATATATAATGTTTTATCACTACATAGTATAAAACAAAGTCGCTTTCTCTGTCCCTATGTCTCTTTGTATGCTTAAATCTTTAAAACTACGCAACGGATTTTGATGCGGTTTTTTTAAATAGATAGAGTGATTCAAGAGGAAGGTTTATATGTATAATACATGCATAATATACTTAAGGATAACCCACAATAACCATTTTCCCGTGCGGAGCCGGGGCGGGTCGCTAGTTCATTATAGGCTGAGCTTATTAAGCTGCCTTAGAACACTTAATTACGTCATTTCAGAAGTTAAAAACCTTTGCTCAAACCAAGACCGGCTCTCGTCTTAAACGAATGAACAAGTCTAAGCAATAAAAAAAAAATCAATACCCAAACATGTTAGTTTTTCTTTAATTAAGTATTACCAATACATAGGCTCTGTTCTTCAATAAGTATAACACTAAATTAAAAATTTTAATAACCCCCGACACAGAATCGTTACTTGATCCTTTCAACAACTAGAAAAGAGCTGATAATCTTCAAATGGCTGAAGATATGTTCTTGGATCATAGCTTAAAACACTCGATTGTGACACCTTGCAAACAAAAAATTATACATTAGGAGCTACGCTACGATGCCACAGACAGACAGACAGACACACTCATAACACCCCTCTTTTTCGTTGGGGGCTAAAAATTAAATGTAACAAACAAGTCAACACAAAATAATACAACTTGATTAAAAACATACAAAAAATCTGACTAATAGAGCATTATATTAAAATCCAATCCTTATGTAAAGAGGATTCATCTTTAGCTGTCTTATTTTGTAAACAAACCACTCACCTCGACAAAATCACAAGTTTACGTGCTAATCACACTATAGAACTAGCTGAAAATACACATACACCTCACGCAAACACTTATCAAGCATTCACTCACGATTCTGTTGGAATTAATCATCAAAAACCTAAGTATTTCGCAAAATTATTAACAAATCGCTCTAACCTCAAACTATATTTCAATCGGTAATTTTTAGACTGTCTGTGGATTTTAGGGATGAGGTATAATCATGCACACGTACACAATTCAATTATTTTATCGGAGCTGCGTTCCGATATGCGCTTAAATTACTTTCGAATCAAACTGTCAGCGCCGTCAGCTCAAATCTAGTGGAAATAAAGTATCGCGGAAATATTTGGCAGTACAACATTTGCAAATATAATGAACACTAAGTATTATTACGTAATATTACATTTCATTTGTAAATAATGATGACAATAATAAATCTCAATTGCTGTATTCCTCATTTTGTGACCACCCTAGCATATTTCTGTCATGCCGCTCTCGACGGCAGTATCGGACGACATCAAAGGCGTTTGACCACTGTTGTAATTGATAATTAAACACTGTTGTAATTCGGTTCGCGCTTTGAGTGCGCTCAAATCGATTTCAGCGCGTTTCGGAACGCAAGGTAATTGAATTTTTCAGAATTGAAATTAATATATCATAATGAATGAATGACATCGATTCCTTTATTTGCGCGACTTCTTATATCAGATCAGAGCTGCCAGATGAAAAGACATGTTATATAATATAATCGTACACTTTTTATTACCAATTTATAGGATATTCCGAAATGCTTGTAATTACCAATTACAATCAATCACAAATTCAATTACATTCAATTAATTCAATGAAATTTATTATTTGGCAGCACTATTTTGTATCCATGGCCTCAAGATGGCCGCCTATCGCCATGTTTGTTTACAAAATAAGACAGCTAAAGATGAATCCTCTTTAAGTATACTAGGGTATCAAAGTTTTCACCTACTACATGTTTATAAGTCTTTAGTGTTCCTATCCTCCTATTCTCTGTTTCATCGAATTTGTTAATCTATAGGTACTAATACTAGCTTTCCGCCGCGGCTCCGCACCATCTCCTATTGAACTACTGAACAGATTTTGATGAAACTTGATACAAAGATAGAATAGACCCTGGGAAAGATAGGCTACGATTTACAGCGGGAAAATTTTTTGAAGCAGGTGGAGTTGGCACAAAGAAAGAATAGACCTTGCGGAAGAACATAGTCTAACTTTTACTGCGGAAAAAAATTACATTGCCATGGGAAAAAACTATTAACGCGAGCCATCAACGAAAGCTAGAATTATTGTAAAATAACATTCAACTTTACAAGGAAATAGATAATGCTATGCTATAAATAATTTTGTGATCACTGCTGTGCTTTGCTTAGCCTATGAAATGTGACAAACAGGAAATAGCCAAATAGGAATATTGTACATGAAAAACAATATTATAAAATAAAACGCAATACTCAGTAGTGGTGGCAACATACCAAACTCAAATATTTTTTCAATTCCACAGCAAACAGTCATAATGTTCAGTCAGCGTTACTTCATTCAATAGAATAATAGTTCTGAATAAATGCATGTCTTTGGGGGCATTCCACGGAAATATCTACTTTTGTCGGGCACGTGACACATAATTTTCCCAAACATCGTCATTCTACCATCATTTGAAGTGTGCTACATAGACAACCGGCCCCCTCTTAGTAACAGCAACTAAGAAAACGGGGTCAATTGTCCCTGTAAATGACCGTACAATAGCGTCACGTGCCCGACACCTCCGTGGAATGCACCTTTGGCTTCTGCCGTCTGTAAATCCACAGACACAGACTACTGCAGTCAAACAGAATGTGCATAGATTACACAATATGCATTATGTTTTAATACAGACCAGTGACTGTGGAACCGGGACCTAAGACAACTTAAACTTGCCTGTTATAGGGGACTCCAGAATCAGCCATGACATATTAACATACTCAATCCTTCTCTTCAATTGTCTCTTAATCATCTTGGAAGATGAAATCAGCTATAATATTATAGTGGGCCGCAAATCCAAGACATGTTCCACCTAAAAATAAAGACAGGTTAGGTGTCGGCGACAGAACAGTTTTTTGGATGTTTTTACTTTTAAGCTTTTTATGTTTCTTTTATATTTTTGATATTATTTTGTTTTATCAAATTTGTCACTTGCTTGCTTACTTAATAACATCATGCAAGTTTAACATCATGCAAGTAGAACTCTGTAGAACCATGTATGTAATATATATGTAACACCTAAAAGTTTAAGTACAACTGAACCTAGGTTTAGTCGGCTATAACTAGGTGTAGAGTAGGATCGCTGGAAAAAACTAGAATTAACCAATTTTTTTCAACTACACCTTGTTTTAGCCATTATCATATCAGCTAAATCTCGATGTAGCCAAATCTTAGTGGCTAACACTGGTTGTGAATCTTTTGTTCCTAAGAAAAACATGGATTATCTTATATTATAATTTTAACCTAAAATATCTCAAAAACTATGCAATCCTAGGTGGTGGTACCAGGGGCAGGCAGAGTATGGGTAGGAAAGGAACCCATTGACACAAAAGTATAATACCTACTAGCGACCCGCCCCGGCTCCGCATGGGAAAATGGTTATTGTGGGTTATTGAATTACTATCTATTAAAAAAACCAATTTAAGCATAATTATAGGGATATCACTATATCATACATAGGGACAGAGAAAGTGACTTTGTTTTATACTATGTAGAGATTTAGATAGGATAATAATGAGTTATAGAATTTGACTCTGAACCATTGTATTGTATGTAGGTTGGTCGTTTAGTGTCAACTTACCAGCCTGAGCTTGGTTCCTTGGATCTGAGTCACCTTCAGAGCGGGAGGGCCGACGACGTGCCGGAATGTGATGAGACGTGAATGAAACTCATTTCATCGGCCTTTATAGCGGAAGTCAATGTTGTATTCATATCCTATGATTATAAATGGTTGTATGTTGTCGCTTATCGCCGTTTTAACAAGCAAGGCCAACCGCGGGAGACGAGGCGGCGAGATGACTGACCTGCAAGCAATAAGTAAGACTTTTAATAACATGTAATTCAAACAATGTTTTACCGTAGGCAATTAATCCGTCCGTCTCAGGTAGTCTCAATAGTCAATAATTAAAGTAAACAAATTTATTTTCTGTACGTACCTACGTACACAAGCATGTCGGCCGACGAGACGAGACGAAAAGAAAGAAAAGAAACAAAGAAACGTGCAGTGTTACCAGATTTGAAATGAAAATTCTGCTGCTAAATCATTTTTAAAGGGCCTATTTGACAGTGCGATACATCGCATTCAATATACGTAACGAGTAGAGTGGCGAGACAGCAAATGGTCACTGGGCCGAGAGAGTCGGCCAACCGAGTCGCTGTTCACACGTATTTACAAAAGTGGCGAGACAGTTCAGTTTGATGCTGTTGATTTTCGTGTGCAATGGATCGCAGAAAAATTGATTTTTATTTAATTTTCATTCCTTATTGCAATTAGGGCTGCACTTGACTTTGTTTTTATATTCAGGTGACAAAAATTCCATAAACATTCGTGTATTTTTTAACACTGTATGAATTTAATTGTCGTTTCTAATGTCCATTTCACATTATTCCACATAAAAAAACTAAAATAACAAAAATAAATAAACACACGCTGCTCGGTACAAATCGGACGAGTGGCGAGTGGCCAACCGAGTGCCTGTCCACACGAGCCGAGCGGGATAGCGAGTGCCTGCGGGGGCTGAAAAATAAAGCGACGGGGTGGTCACTCGGCCGAGCAAACAAATCATGATTCTAGTCGCTGTCTCGCCGTTTTGGCTCGGCCGAGCACTCGCTAAAGTGTTCATACGTAACAACCACTCGGCCGAGCGCACTCTCTCGCCACTGTACTCGCTACGTGTGATCCACCCATGATTTAATTCCACGCGTCCACCGTCCAAATAACTTAAAATTAAAATTTCTAAAATTTTACTAGTTTTAGTTCGTTAAATCCACAAGTGCTATTCTACGGTGCCAGGCCAACTAAATTTAACGGGGTTTAAGCGACTTGCTAAATTGTCTAAGTTGAGTTCAAGTTGTTGTTTTTCCATGTTATTTTGATGAGAAAGACCAGTTATAGATATATTCTATCCTTGCCATACAATCTAATCATAATATTTATTTTAATCGCCGCTAAGATTAGTCAGTTTAGCGATTTTTCGCGTAAAAATGGCATGCATAGAATTGCGTTTGGCCAATTATAGCTTAGTTGAATTTATTGTCTATGGATTGTCTAAAATAAGGAACGTCAGATTAAAATTAGCGATGTCAGTTGAATTTGACAGTTCCCGTAGAATGGCAAAGTGGTTTAGAGACAACTAATTAAAATTAGAGATTTTATCGGCCGCTCTGAAATTGGGTCCATGTGTGGTTTTTTTTACTCATGATTCTCTAATTTTGAAAAAAGAGGCAACATTCCAAACGTCATCCATCAATCTATTTGGGAGTCCCTACAACACACGGCCAAATAATGTACAGCTATAAAAGCACGATCAATAGTTGACAATAAGTAAAAAATGTATTCCAATAGAGCACGACAACAACAACAATAAAAATCAAATTTAATTATTGCCAGGAACATAAAAAAATACATGTGGCGCCACGGTATTGTGTTAATGTGAGTAAGTCATATATGCAACATTGCCACGAGTTTTGATGAAGCATGTTAAGTCTGCTCCTCGTAACTTCTAAAATAAGAGAATGTTAATGTATGATGTACTTTACCATTTTATTCATGCAAACTTCCAGCGAAAATAAGTTAGAACGAGATCTAGTAAGTAGTTTTTTTAACAATACGTCAAAAATCGTAAACCGCAATTTACCTTTCATTCGATCAACTCAAATATAAAAAAAATACATTTCATTTTATGACCATGCCATAAACCTTAAGTTAAAAAATTTACTTATTATTAAAATTAAAATCAATGTTACAACGAACTACTAGAACTTTTATACTATGTGCCTTGATGCTACGGAACCATTCATGGGCGAGTCCGACTCGCACTTGGCCGCTGTTTTTACTTGAAACATTTTATCATACCCTGCAGATAAAATGCTGCTCTAAAATGAAAAAAAAATGCATTTTAAATAATTGGGATCTCCATTCGCATTCAAGGTAAGGTAAATTTTCAGTCAAAACTGAATAGAATTTGTCCACTCGACTAGACGAAATCGGTCTTGATTTGACTTAGAATTTCACAGTTCAATGGGGAACACTAATGCTTTACCAGTGTGGTCTGTTAGTAACGAATTTAATACTACCTTACTATTATAATTAAAATTACAGAAAAAATATTGACGCAGGTGGTTGAATGATGAATCTGGTCGGTTCTACATATTCATAATTCAAGTCAAATGATCTAAATCAATTTAATATTTGTGTACCTACTGCAATTGAAATATCCACATTAAAATCCCCGCATACAAATTACTTGTTTTTTACTGCTGCTGGAAGTGATTCTATTATTATTTACTTAACACTTTTGTTTTAATTTTTGTGTGCGAAAGCTATGGATGGAGCCTGCTCGGTACACGAATTATCTGGTCGTACGTTATATACTTTGTTTCTTTCTTTTTTTTTTGTGTTATGGCACTAGAGTATCTTTGTGCCAGTGTCAAGTATAGCCGCGAGCGATTAGACTACACAATACCTACACAATTTGTAGGACACTTTTTCAGTTAGGATCCTTAGTAAGGACAAGACAGTGTAAATTGTGGCTTGTTTACACGTATTAAGTTGTTAAGTAGTTAACTAAATTTGAAGTTAAAATTAACTTAATTTTAAGTAACCGATCGTTTACACGCTTGTCTAACTTATGCACTCTTTAGTTCACTGTACTACTTAAGTACTTCACTAAATTGTTGAGTTCACACGTAACTAAATGACAGTTTAGTAGAAAGCCACGCCTACCGGGGAATGCAAGCGGTGCGGGAGGCGCGGCTACTTAAAAAATAGACTAGATTCTATTTCACTTGTTTGTTTGTTCACTTAACCACTAAATCGTTTACTTACCACTTGTGACTAAAGAGCTCTTAAGTGGTTGTTTACACGCAAGAATTAAGTTAAAATCAAGTTAAAATTTAGTTAATTACTTCGTCACTTAATACGTGTAAACCAGCCATTGCAGTTAGTGTCCTAATTATCGGAGCCCTGCAATTACACTTAAGGTACAGTTACACATGCTCATTAGTAGCACGAAAGCATGCCACTATTGAGCAGTTGCTACCTAGTAGCATGTGTATCGAAGCATTGCTAATTATAAGCATGCTAATTTCGAGTTTGCTCAAAAATCGACAGTCGTGCGATTTTTGGGCATGCTACCTGCAGCGCGGGTAGAAGGGGGGGTGCTTTTAGCACGTGTGAACAGGTTTGCTTATTGAGCATGCTAGTATCGATCAATCGTTTGCATCAAGTTTTTGAACACACTGTATTGCAATCAAAATGGTTATTCTATTTAATTTTCTGGAGAGGGCTACTTAGATTTCCATTTTTCACGCACTGACACGGACAGAGAACTTGCTACTATGTCGATACCGAAGCCTAGCCTGTGCTCAATTAGCATGTGTGTTTAATCATTTGCTTTAAGCATGCTTATTTAAAAGTTTGCTTAAAAGAAGCATGCTAAACATAAGCAAATGTGTCAGTTCAAAGAGCATGCTCGCTTTAAGCATGCTAATAAGCATGACGTTTTATTAGCATGTGTAACTGTACCTTTACTCCAATTTGTAGAACGCCAATTTGTCGGTGGCTAACAATTGTGTAGTCTAATCGCGGCTTATTTTCTCTCTTTCTTTCTTCTTGTCTTGTCTTGTCATGATGGAGCCATAGTGTTTTCTTGTAATTATAGATGTTTGTTTGGTTAATTTGGTTTTAATATGTGTTCGGTTTATTCAAACACGTTCAAAGCATCACAGTAAAGGTCTGAGGATTTAGGTTTATTTGCTTTCACGAATTTTGTACGTGTAGGGTCATAGGTCATTCGCTCGGACTCTCTCTGGTTCAGTCAGAGTAAAGTTGGGACTTGGTTGGAAGAAAGGGTCAGAGAGTCAACTTCAGGGAAAGCGCGTGCGTCACTCATAATGGTGTTCAAGGTTCTGAAGAACGGGGTGAAATCCTCCACATGTGTTTTATACCTCTCGGCAATCGCCAAGGACAGCACTCCGTGCCAAGCCTCGTTGCCTAGATGTTGCATGTTGTCCTGCAAGGATACTTTGTACCTATTTCTCTACGCGCTCCGGGTTGCGTAGATCACGCCGGCCCAACTTAGACAAACTTAGCACTTTATCAGATCTGGTACTAAGTGCATCATTGTGTCTTGTTGGATCAAGAATTTCGAACAGAAAGAAGTAAACTTATATCCTGTAAGCAACTGGTATTCCAGGTTAAACATGTTGGCCAGTCAGTCAGAGTTGTCGACGAGGGCCCAAAAAGGTGCTAGCATCCCCAGACTTCTGCTGGAAACGCATGCGCGCAGTCACACCGTTCATCTTGTCCAATAATGTTGACTGCGCATGTGAATTGTACCATAGATCAATCAGGTGTTCCGCTACACCAAAAGCTTGCATAATCGAGCATTCGAGCTGCAGCACAGCAGAATCTTGTGATTTGTCATATTTTCTCATGTCGTTTTCTACTGTGTAGGTAACACCTAGCCAACAACTTGGCATCAAACTATTTTTATTTTTTATTTATTACATACATGCAAAGGACAATGCAAATAATCCATAGTGTATTGGGCCCAAAAAAAAAAGTTGTTGTGCAGGAATAAGACGACTGTCACATTCAAGATTGGGCACAGGTCGTTAATTTTTGTTAAGACACCAAAGAAATCCGTCCGTGGAAAATTAAGTTATAACCTAAAATACCTACATTTTGGGTTTGATGGTAAAAACACCAGGTTTTTAATTTTTGCTATGAAAAATTAACAGCCAGTTATCGCTGACTGTGTTCGTATACTCACCACTCTTAATGCCACTACGAAACTAGCGCCACCCATTGAAAAAATATATCTCAATACCTAGACTTACATTATTATTATTAGTTATTGCCATACATTGAATATTGTGAATTAGTTCTTTTATTGTTTAAAAAAAGTCCTGTCTTACGTGACTTAAGTGACGTCTGGCTAATAAAGGCCAAAACTCAATAAATATAAATGACATGATTCAACTACGCGCCGTTAGAAAAAAACGTACCTACGTGTGTTATGGTTAAATGAAACAATTAGTGCTTTAAATACATGATTTATTATTTAGATACAATTACAGGACATGTGCTAGTGATAGCTACTACGCAGATAGAAGGCCAATAGTAAAATGTTGAGCTAATCATAGTTTTGATGCAACCAGTCACTTACTCATCATTATTGTAAATCACTTCGTCTAAATAAAGAGCAGGGCGGTGAATTTCACCCTGGTGCCTGGCCCAAGCAAGGTACCAAACCACCGACATTACATGGGCACATGCACCAATGGTTCGCCTGCCTGTAAAGCAATTACAGCAATAATTGTCAATACTTGCCCTGCCTTCCAAGTTGCTGTCAATTAGTATGTAGCAAAAATAGGTTTTGGAACCACTATGCCTACTCTTTATTCTTGCTCTTATTAAACAAACATCTCCATGCGGAAGATCAAAATTCCCCAAATGTGCCACCTGGTGTTGCGCACATATTTCAATAGAATAATCGCCACCTCTAACATGCTCGCTATAATAACTAGCTGCCAGTTTTAACTGATATGTTCCTACTGAAAATAGTATCAGTTCATCATGGGTGAGTTGAGGGAACTGTGGAAGGTTTGGAACGTCACCTAGTATATTATTAAATGCTACTATTTGCCGGTTTAAATGATTTGCGTCCACATAGTCGGCCAAACGATTGGGGTGATTTAATTTATTCTGAATTATATTCAAAAATTGGGAAGCGTGCCGATTATCTTCCAATGGGATGTGAAAGGCGTTGGTCAGTGCTGCGGCTATTCTGAAGTCCTGGAACATGTGCATCATTGATTTATTAAAATAATTTTGACGGAAAAGGCGAAAATCTCTTTTAAATCTCCCATTCACCACTTCGACAGGCCACCGGCAAATCGTACAAAGCCTTGATTTATTGGCCTGATCGGTACTTAATTGTTGAGATGATCTCACGCTACCGACTGGTATTACGGCTCGATATCCTAAATCTTCCAACGTCCTCACAACATCCCTAAATCCCCTGTCTAGGATAAACACATCCCCATGATTAAAATACCACGGAAGCACACTATTCTCATCCTCTAATAGTTCCCTTAAAATTGATGCATCATTTTTGGTCGCTGCGTATGGACCTAATACATCCAAGATGTAACCGTCGGTACTTACAATTACAAAAGGTTTTAATAAGTTCCTATACTTATGTAAGCTATAAGTGTCTTTTTGGAAAGCAAAGTTGGCACTTTTTTGGATGTAGATGTAAGTCGCATCGCAAATCACTGCTACTTTTTCATTGTGTGCATCACAAAACAATGATCTTGGTATCAGAAGATTTCGATTTGATAATTCTTCTCTGCTAATGTGGTCGAAACCCAAGTGTAGATGTACGAATGCGTCAGTTAAACATTCTCTAGCAACATTGAATTTGTGTTCAAGGTTTTGTCTTGTCATGCCAAAAAGGGTTGCAAGCCTATCATCTGCCTCTCCTGTTCGTAATTTGGCTAAGTAGACGCCAAGGACGGTTTTAGGTTTTCGAGATCTTTGAGCCAAGGATGGTGTTTCATGGAGTACTTGCAGGAATTGTTCCATAGTCCGCCCAGTCCAATAGTAAAGCTCTTGTGGATCGAAATCTTCGATTCGTTCAAAATCTAAATGATGGTTAACGGCTTTCTTTAGCAATTGTAGCATATCTACAGTGTACTGTGGCTTAAAGTTAAACCGTCGATTTGGAGAACTCAATAGGATTTGCCAACTACCTGTTGAGGCGTGTATGTGACAGACACGAGCTTCTGGTGGAATGTAAAAATCATGATCTCTACAGCCATTTTCATTTTTATACTTTCTGGAATTCTTCGTCTTGTAGTATTTTCGCACCCATAAAATATGCAGGTTCTTCCCGTATTAGGTGCCCTAGAATATCCAGGTAGGCTAAAATATACATTTGGATTTAGTGGTGGTGGATTCTGATTTTCCTCATCTTCGTCGGCCGACATATTATCGGGGTTGTGTTGTGGTTGCACCACCACGTTTTCCGGTTCCTCATGTGAGTGGTCCGGTTGTACAAAAATAGACGGGCTGTGTTGTTCTTGTTCGTCGGCCGATATATTATCGGGGTTGTGTTGTGGTTGCACCACCACGTTTTCCGGTTCCTCCTGTGAGTGGTCCGGTTGTACAAGAATAGACGGGCTGTGTTGTTCTTGTTCGTCGGCCGATATATTATCGGGGTTGTGTTGTTCTTGTGCACCTTGGGCAGATTCTTGGACAGATTCAGCAGTAATTGGTTCCAGTCTACCCCGCCCAGCTCGTACCCAACAGCGATTGCAGACATGCTCTTGGTTGTTGTATGTTATCTGAAAATAATAATAACAAAGGCAGATAAGCTTATTATGTCAATAAAATGATTATGTCAACGGAAGTATGTCAAGGGTACAACCTAAAGCCGGATTTACAATATTCCAGTCCAGTAACCCAGTCCAGCGCTGGAATGTCACTGGACTAATGTGCACCGGCACAGGAATCCACAGGAATGCATCATTCCAGTGATCAATCCAATCCAGTTGATTGGGATGATGGTCTATTTTTCTTTTCAATCAAAGTCGCTCATTCCAGTGCCTCTGGAATAGTATGAACGGCCAATCCAGAGCTTGATTATGATTAATAAACGTTAAACAGACTGGTGTTACTAATCGAGTGTATCACTGGACGATATGATTCAGTCCAGCATTGGATTGGACTACTCGCTGGATTACTGAACTGAAATAATGTAAACCCGGCTTAACCGCAACCGGCAACATGTGTTAAGCCGGGTTAATACGTATGGGTAGTTAATACTGTCTTTCGAGAAGCACCATTTTTCTACCTACTAATAATAATATTGATAATAGTAGAGTAGGTAGGTAAAGTGATAGATAATAATATAACATAATACCCATGTTTGTTTTGCAGCATAATATATTACATAATATGTGAAATAGTGATTGCTGTACATATAGAGACCACCTTAATTACGAAATATTTTATATAGGTACAGGCAAGTCAAATTCCGTAGGTAGGTACATTTTATTTAGGTACTTAAAATAACTCAGCGCAATCCGCCTAGGCAAATAAAATTATAGCAATACCTACCAGTGGCGGCTGTACCATATTTATTTTTTAAACGTACAAAAACGTATAAAAATTGAATTTCCAATTATGGTGAAAGAGTTTGAGCGCTTTACTAAACTATTAAGACTTATTTTCCTGTAAAGACCAATTCTCGTGCGCTACGGCGAGCGCACGAGGACTGCTAATACAACTTGTATGGGATACGAGTCAAAAGGCCTGGCGCGTGAAACAAGATAGTTCATAGAAATATATAGAGAAAAAAGTCGGTTCTCGAGCGCCGCACGCGCGAACCGAAGATTGCCGAGAGCACCCGATGTTTGGCGAATTGGCCGGCCGGCATGGGCGCGAGGCGAGGCGACGCGACGCGACGGCGCGCGGCGGCAGCGATGATTGACATCTCGTCATCAGTATAGTTTCACTGTATCTGTGACGCGTTAATTATTGTTTGTTTAAATTACCGTAGGTAATTGTTTTTAGTTTCTGGCGACTACGTGTCACATTTACAATACCTATCTTATGCTACCACGTGTGAATTACCTATACAGTCAAAATCTGTTATAACGACATCGAAGGGACCACTCATATTTGGTCGTAAAAACCGATAGTCGTAACATCCGGTGATATTATTGAGGTACAATGCAAAATAATTTTTATTAGTTAAGTAAGTATTATGTAGTTTTATTAAATCAAAAAAACTTATAGTACAATTATAATTACTCTGTATTAATAAAGTCACACATTCTGTATATAAGTTCACAATTAACTCAACAAAATGCTTTGGAGATTCTTGTGTACCGACTACCGACAGAAAAGTTACCAACTGACTGAATATATAGTATGAGAAAGCGGGTTTTGGCCTTTGTATACTGCTTGCACGTGTATTTTGTTTCGAAGAATTACAAATGACCCTAAACTCATCTTTCTTTTTTGCGATTTTAATGGCCATTGCCCATTATACTATGACCAGATGTGGACAGTGTTACTCATTCAAATTGTTTACAAGACAACTGGTCGTTATAACAAATACAATTCTCAAATATTAGGTAAAATAAAGTCGCTTAATGCGGTATGTCGTAATAAGCAATGTCGTAAAAAGCAGTATTTTTTATAAGGCGATCCTATAGCATTCAGCCGGGACCTATGATTTTAGTCACTGTAACCGGTATGTTGTTCTAAGCGATGTCGTCGTAAACGGTTTTGACTGTAGTTGCACATTTGATTTAATGTATAAAAAATAAACATATTTTATGTCAATTGCTGTTTTGTTGCATTTTCTCATTTTAATATTTTAGTAAAGTGCACCACCAGTTCGATAACCCACCAGCCGCCACTGATACCTACTTATATATTTTTAAATTATGAAAAGGATACAATCAAAACAAAACACCTTTATTAGAGGTTAGAAAGTGCTACAAAAATATATTGCCACTTACCACAGTAGACACTGCTGATTGAATGTTTTCTATGATCCGAGAATGTCTGTTGTAAAGCTCCTCAGTCAATGTATATCTTCGACTTCGTAACACCGAACAATGACATACCAAACAAAGTACCTGCGCTCGTGGCACAAACATTGTCTTAAGAATAATTAAGTCCAGTAAACAAAGCCAATGTAATCATGTAGAGGAGCACCAAAAAGTCCATAAGAATTTGCCAGGGGTCACGATATAAACACACAATGAAAACGCACAGTAACGATCCGAATGACACGCAAAGGACGACTGCGCGCGCGCAGGGCGGCGGGGGAGGCTCGAACTTTAAAGTACATATATGAAAAAGATAGACGATGAATGCATTAATATTAACCATAAGGGTGAAAAAGAAAGCTAATGCTTTGTCTGGTTTGAAGTAGCGTGGACGTCGGTTGTAAAACAAACAATAGTTTTTATAGATAAGGAAATATGAATTGACCGTCTGTGATCTCCACTTAAATCTTTTTGTTATTCTCTCACCAAAAGCGAGTTGTAAAAAATTGAATAGTGTCGATATTTGCATCACATTGTAGATTAGAAGGGAGCGACGGTGGCATAGTGGTTAAGGTATCTGTCTCGTAAGCGGGTTCGACCACTCGGCCTTGTACCAATGACGGTGAGGGAAAACATCGTGATGAAACCTGCACATTCAAGCGACTGAAGGTGTAACAATGATCCAATCCCGTCAGTTTCCCCTGGTAGCAGGGCGCGGAGGTCGGATGGCAGTCGCTCCACTGAAATTACCTGATCTGCCGAACCTTGGATTATGGTCAAAAGCGGACCCCAGGTTCTCGTGCGCGAGAGCACAACCGGGATATACGCTAAAATGAATGAAATGCACCGACAATTGGATTATATTATGTCCTGTAATTAATACGGTCTCAAGAAAAAATTAAATAGACGTCATTATAAAAAAAATGTTCATGAGCCTATATTTTTTTTTTCCGTGGACCAATTTAGCCGGCTTCATAATAAAAATAGATGGTGTTGCTTAGAGCTTTAAAATTATACATACGATATGTATGCACAACAACGTTTTTTTTTTGGGCCCAGAGTCTTGCATTATCCTTTAAATTACAAATTTACACCATACAAACATTTCTCCTTATTAGCTAAAAGCTTACAATATCGGTGTGCAGTAACAGTTCCAAAAAGGCCAAGGCCTGTGCTAAAACTAGTTATATGAGTAGTCTTACAATTTAAAAGCGGTCAGTTTAGCTTAAGTATTAATATGTATGTAAAATGTAACAAGCTTTATTTAAAGTAGTAATCATTATATTAATATTCTTTTAGTTATTATTTTTAGATCTACAAGAAAAAAAAAGAATATATGAGTTTATTATAAAGTATATTAAAACTGCTATAGTCCATATCTAAAAGAAAAAAATTTTTACCTTTAAATTTCGAATTTTTAAAAGTGATTGTTTTGGGTATGTTGTTTTATCCAAAAATCTATCTACAGTTTCCTTTACTTCATCCGATAGTTTGTCATACAAATGAGGACCAATAAAATCAAAATGCCTTTTTATAGGTTGAACACTAAGCCGCAAAACTTGAACAAATTTTTGTTTCTTCTTAACAAATCTGAGGCCGGGTTGATGGAGCCACTAGGTATCATTTCCTATCAATATGTCTAGCAAAGTGAACAATGACCTGCCATATATACAGTTGTCTTTGACTCAGAACTTTACAGACCATGTATAATGCTTCTGTCGGGAATAATCTAGGAAGTCTGAATGTTATATTTAGATTAAGCTTCTGTGCAATTTCTAGGCATTTTAACAAAGATGTACCACAACCTCCCCATGCAATAATCCCAACTGAGAGTTCATCATCTCCATAAAATCCGCCGGCGACATACCCGACACCCGAGTATATTCGAAAGGTTTGGTTTCAACACTCGGAAGATTCGATCTCTCAACTCCGGTAGGATGGTACAAAAGACCACATTGACGTGTTTGGTGTTATAGGCGATCGTTTGAACGCTCGCGTACTCGTGTTTAGGCAGCTGGATCCAGCGGTGGTTTGAGATCCGACTTCACCATTAGGAGAATGTCTGGAAATCCCTGTGCTCTATTGGTGTGTCACTCGCCGCTTGTGTTGCGACAGGCGGCTTCTGTGTCGCCAGCCACTTCTACACCAAGGCCGGACATAGATCTATAATATCTGATGCATATAGTCGTCCAACATCCACAACTTGTCTGGGTCGATGGCGCTGCGGAGGAAATTCTTCGTCATACACTCACCCACGAAATGTCGCGAATTCAGACTGTCGGCCAAGCGCGGGGCGTTATCGCTTGATCAACCCCAGCAAGGCATCTCGTTGACTTGGGAGACGCTTGGCCGGCATCATTGTGCGTAATCTGGGTACCATATGGTCGTACGATTTCGGTCTCAGGACCGAACGGCCAGGATCCACGGATACACTGTCCACACCCAAATTCAATTCGCTGTTTTCCACGCATAGTTGATCATTAGCAAAATAAACATCTCCAATATCGGGGAAGACTCTGTCGTATGTGGTTTGCAGAACCGCGATGTCATGGGATGCGGTCGTCGTTATCTTGACGTCAGGTGTTCTCCCCACGAGAAATAGTGGAGCATCTTGTGTGTCACGTGAGGTAACATAGCCAGGAGCGCGCCACCAACACCAGTCGTAGACATGAAGCGTCTACGCACGCAAAAAGATACACCACTAGCTGTGAAACCCCCACTTAAGCCAAATCTTACCTTCTTACCATCATCTGAAAAGAATAACTTAGACGAAGCCCGCCACGCGTCCACAAAATCATCCACACTTGTATTGTTGTCGTAATGGCCCAGAAGACCGAAAACCCACTTCTTTACTTCATCCACGGGCGTCCAATCCTCGTTTTCCTTAATGCACCTCTCAATCAAGGAGATGACGGTAGCTCTAATTGTTGCTTGCGGCGGCCTGTTCTGTGGTCTGTTTATTTCCTTGTTTAATCCAATATCTGTCTATAATATAATCGTTGTTTGCTCATCATCATCATCTCATCATTATTCGTTCATCCAACCAATCCATCGTTTCAAAATATTCTCCTACTCGTATTTGCCTATGCCGCAGGCATGCTCTTCTTAGTAATTTTTACTTCGCAAAAATTCATCAAAATACGGTGGTAAATCGATCAAAAAAAAGAAAAATCCTGAAACAAGTGAACGTAAGTAGCGAGCGACAGGCTCGAGAAGCTGTCAAACGCGACATATTGACGGAACTACTATGGCTCTGTCACTATGTCGCGTTTGACAGCTTCTCGAGCCTGTCGCTACTTACATAGTAGGCCTGATGTTCTTAGTTATCTAGTTACGAGTAACTGGCGTTCGAAGTTTGACCCTCCCGCTCTAATTGGTTAATTTTTGGCGTAAGTTGCCTGAATCTAGTTAGGTATTTCGTGTGTGTTTGTAATGGAGTTAGTTCTGATTCCTTGAAGTTGACTCTCTGATTGCTGTCTGGGCCTATGTGCTTGTATTACTTAAAGCTTGTATTCATAATAGCGCTTACTAGAATTAACATAGGAAGTAATTGGTGTGGTGATCCCAGTCTAGAAATTGCAAGAGTCTTATTGTGCCCAATCGATGCACCATCAGTCTACAACTGTATAAGATGAATATTTACTACCCTGTTAAGCGGACAATTTTGATCAACAGTATGAATGTTTACCTAATTTGTTTAAATAATTTTGTATAGTTTACTTTGAAACCTTAAAATAAAGTGTGCTATTAGCTTATTACCCACCCAACTTTCGTTTTAGTATACATTTATTAACTAAAGAAATAAAAATGTCAAAATTTATAGAGGGTACAAATTAAAAGGAAAGTGAATAAAAAACATCTTTAACAGTCAGTTAAAATATTTTTTCATCATAAGTATATCGTTAAAAATATGAAAGTACTAAAAATTAACTTAAAATAAACTAATTTAGCTAGTATTCAATCATCATCACTTATATCGCTATCATCAAAAAATGGTAGTATATTTATACACTTGACAAAGCCATGCCAGACATTCGAGGTCTTCTTAGCGCATTCCGTTGCACACCACTCGACTGCTTCTGGCCAATTTTCGATATTATATTCCTAAAGGTTCAGAATCACTGATTTTTCTTGAATCGAAAAGGCACCCCGAGGACGCTGCTTTCTGGGTGATAGAAAGTCTACATCTCGTGTAGGGTCAGAAGAGACCATTTCACGTGACGGACCAGGTTGTGGATCCATCGTTTTCCTAATCTTACCAAAAAGAAAACACTCAATAAAAAACAACACAGATAACAAATAAAACAAAACAGAGGTAACAGAACAAAATAGGTAACAAATAATTGTGTCGTCTAATAACAAACACCGCCACATCCCGAAAGGTCAATTTTACAATAATTGACTTTTTTCCTCTATCAACTTTACTAATGAACTACTATTTTATAAATAAATTAAAAAATAAGTTAATTCGAATAGCCGCCTCATTTTAATTTAATTATTTTTAGTTTTTGAATATATCAATAAAATATGCTATTTAAAAATGGATGTAGCGGATATTGATTGATATTCACTTATGGATCTGACGGACTTTGTTAATCAACTCAATGGATGTAGCGGAATTTGATAGTCACGCTCGCTATATACAGCATGTTCCAAAAGAGTGATTTTTATAGAGGTATTATTTATATGAACACTGAGTGTGGTGTGTCGTATCTTTAGCTTAAAAGTTGGAACTAATAAGTGACGTTGGGGGAATCAAATAAAACTATTTACGTTAATCTAAGAAATTTGTAATGGAAGAAAAATACAAAACTAACTATAACTAACGTAACTATAAAATTTTCATTTTATTCCAATGGAACGCATTGAAGGTTTTCATGTTCTTCAAAGTTTTCATTGTTATCTTCAATGTCTTTGAAATATTTCAAACTTTCCATTGCACGCCAGTCCTCACCGAAATGTTTCTTCAACAGATTAGCGACATCACTGATTTTTTTATCATTTACTTTATTTCCATTTCTCAAAATCGCTGGTGCTAAATCGGAGATATTTTTTCCTTTTTTGGTAACAAACTTTGGTTGCCCACATTTATGCTTATAGTTCTCTTCACCTTGCACACTTATATTTTGACGACCCCTGTGCAATATAAAACGTTTAGATGGGTTGAACTTGAAATGCCAATTTCCTGGGGGTTTAAATGTTGCGTTAACTTCTTTCTTCCAATCACGAACTTCGACATCCTCATCGCCTAAATGAAAAACAGTTGCGTGATCCTTGAATAAATTCCCATACATTTCTGGATCGCATATGATGGATCTCTTTTTGGTTTCTTTTTCAATCTTTACAAATATGCGGTCCGGTGGCAAGAACGAATGACCTACCATAGGAAAAATAATTTCTAGTTGAGTCACATGTGATGGTGCATGCGAAAATAACCAACTTGAACACATGCCCACAAGAGTTGTATTTTTATTCTGTCCACCACAGCCGTCAGCGAACAGTCTTACTTTATCAACAGTTTCAGGAATAACCAAATTGTTCAATGTGTGGAAGACTGCGCTTGCGATTTCGTTCGATGATTTTGAGTATTCATTCTCACACCAATAGTAAGTATTTACTTTATCCAAAGCCGACTTTGATGTTCCGATGACTACTGTGAAGTTGTATAAATTGAATTGCCTACTAAAGTAAGCCGCTTGATCCGGCAATTTGGGGAGGGGGCTATTTTTCTGACAGTCAAACGATAAGGAAAGTGTGTTGTCTGCTTCAACTTTTAATAAATCATAGAAAGCTTTAGCTTTCAGGGTATGAATTCTTTTTAGAGTTATAGCATTCTGTTTTTCTTCACTTGTCGCGGCAGTTTCAATTTTCCTATTTAATTCGAAGCATCGGGAACAGGTGTCCTTAAACCCCTTAACGGACATAGCGATCTAGCCAAGGTATTTTGAATTTGATTTCGATTTTGGGACGTTAATTATGTCTAAAAATAATATATGTATATTAAATATATAATATATGTATATATGTATATTAAATATATAATATATGTATATATGTATTGGTGGTAAAAATATTCCCTCTACCAGTAGCACACTTCAGGCAAATAAGATACGATTAATTTTTATTTATAATGTTTTTAATTTATTATAGCGAAAATAATAACCATGAAAGTCAACACTTAGAAAATATAATTAAAATTAATACTTAGAAAGCAAAATTTACTTAGAAATACATCATTGGTATGAAAATCAACACTGAGCAATCAAAATCATCATAGAAATTAGCAAAT
This sequence comes from Teleiodes luculella, assembly GCA_948473455.1. Taxonomy (NCBI): domain Eukaryota; kingdom Metazoa; phylum Arthropoda; class Insecta; order Lepidoptera; family Gelechiidae; genus Teleiodes; species Teleiodes luculella. The sequence goes on from OX419603.1 coordinate 599,268, forward strand.
TTAGGCAGGTAATTAGTGTAAATCAAACGACGAGTGACGAGTGCGACCTAACTCCAAGACTCAGAACAAGTTTAGAGATGTGTTATGCTGGTGCTTGCCTATGAAAATTCAGAAAGCATGGTGTTATGCATAATGGAACTCCACATTTGCAGCACATTATCTTGGACCGCTTATCCTTTATCTTTGTACTACAATGTCAGCATCTTTGATATGATGGTAGATCAACTGGCATGTGCTCCCCAACATTGGAAAAGCGAATTTCTGGAGCAATCATGTGAACTGACTTCTGATAGTTATCGGAAACTGCAACTTTCTTTCTAACTATGTAGTTTACTCCTTCAGAACGACGTTTTCGGGACGAAAACCCTCCGATAAGACCTCTGGCTAAAGCTATGCGAAACTCCAAATTGGAAAGCTTTGTGGAATTTGAATTTTTGCTGTATAGTATAAATGCATTTGTGATGCAAGCGTCCAAAAGAAAGTAAAATATGCGTAACCACCAGCTCCTGCTCCTTCGTCCTACCGAATATGTACCTTTGATGTGGTCGAAATGATCCACGCCACCCATTCTCTTCGTATACTGCTTTACAACTGCAGGACATCCAACATCAGTCTTCGTACCATCTTTTTGAGTCCTAGTTACAGATGTTATATTGACGTTCGGATGGAAAGCATTGGTCAAGAACAGCACCTCCTTTGTATCCTGCCAGATCACAAAAGCAACATCACCTTTGACTCTCCATTTATGCTCACCCTTTTTCAATTTCAATTTCTTCTTGCTCTTCACAATTTTAGGTAGGTCTGCCCTTTGTCTTCGAACAGTACCGCTAGCGTAAATACAATTATCGAACAGGGATTTCATGATTTCGTATCCGCAAAAAAAGTTGTCGAAAGTTACATGCACAGCTCCCATTCCTGTCAATTTTTCCGTCAACTTCGTGACTACCTTCGCTCCTAAATTGTCTTCAACTCTATCACCATCTTTTCCGGTATATATGTCAAACTCATATAGATAGCCAGTAGAACTGTCGCAACGACACCACACCTTGAATCCCCTTTTTATAGGTTTTAGGGGCATATATTGTTTCAACGAGGACCTCCCTTTGAAGACTATCATGGATTCGTCTATGGACTGTGATGAAGAATTATTCGCATTATTTTGAAAAGCACTGTTGAGAAGCGTCACTAAAGGTCGAATTTTGAATAACTTGTCATAATCTGGACTGGATCTGAGAGGTTGCTTTGAATTGTCATTCAAATGTAAACATCGTAATATAAGCTTGAATCTTCTGTATGGCATTGTGGAAGCTATTTCATCAACTCTAAAAGCTGGATCGGAAGACCAATAAAGTTCCATGGAGGGTAAAATATTGTAGCCCATTATAATTATGATTCCAAAGAAAGCTTTCAATTCTTTGATGTCGATTTCAGTCCACCCCAATATATTATTTTGACTGGCATATAAGTTGGTTTCCCGAACAATCAATTCAAAAACGTCTTGAGTAAAATTTTTTTCGAAATGACGAATAGGTCTGGCATTTGATGGTAACATTCGTATTGGAGACAAAGGAATACTATCGAAGATGTCAGGTTCTGGCCTATCTGCAGTCCACGAACTCTTCTTTCACATGTCTTCGTCTTCGTCAGAAGCATTTTCTTCTAAATCAACTTGGGCCTCTGCTAAGTCGTTTTCGTCTGTAGAATCACTATCTTCACGATCCGGACTTTTACTTACTCTCCTTTTCTGTCGTGTACCGCGTGTGCTTCCCCTTCCCGCTACGCGTCCTCTTACCCATCCTATACCACGTCCATTTCTCCTTCCTGTCCCACGGTCTATTTCCCTCGCTACCTGATGTCCATTACTCAGTTCTTCTTCAGGCAATGGGCTTGGACATTCAACCCTAGCAGAAGGGGCGCTCAAAAGTATGTCTGCACTTGAAGTGGAAGGCTGAGGTGAAACCCTAATTGCCTCAGTAGACCGTAGACCTGGGTCATCTATTTCCTCTAAAATCCGCTTCAGTTTCGCGGCATTGTAAGAAGTTTCTTCCTCATCCGATTCGTTGTCATCTTCAGATTGGTTCGGATCAGATGGGAAATCGAACATCTCCAATAACGCTGCCTCTACTTCATGATCTTTTAGAGCTTAACTCATTTTTATCGAGCTGTAAAGAATAAAAAAAGCATTCTATAGCAAAAACACACACCAAGAAACCACATGCAAGTTTATGCAGCCGACATTGAAACACCCACCAAGAAATTCCAAGCAAAACTTCGATCCACACAAAACCGTTATTGGTTACAGGGAATATTATTCCCACCAAGAAAAATCATCGAAAAAAAAAATACGTGCAAGATAAACCGAAAATAACTATCATTTGTGAGTTATTATAGATATATCAATAAATGCTAGAAGAACTTACCTTTTGATACCTGTTGAGTTTGAAGATTTATACCGATTTACTTCGAAGTTCAAAAAAACACCTGTTGTACATTTTCAAACCAACGTCACGAAAATAATGTACCTATCTGTCAATCTGTCAAATTACGAAAAAAAAAACTTTCTTTTTACTATTAAGTATTGCCAGGTTAGAAAAAAAAAAGTAAGAGTATAAATCCTTTATCTATAAAAAAAAAGTTGGTGGGAAAAGTATTTCCCTCTAACTGGAAAGGGGTGAGGAGATCCGAATCCAACATTGCACTTCGTATTGAAATTTTTTCGAAAGAATGACTGCTTCACTTTCAGTTCTGGAGTGGTTTGTTCTTGGTACATTTTCCAGAGCTTGACAATATTAAGTTCTGGCGGCAAGTACAATCTGACGGATGATTTAGATCGACAATAGTGTGGTTCTGCCGCTTCCAAAGTTTCTATGAATTGCTCCACTTTGCGTCGTTTTTCAGAATATCGTGCACTTTTACGGTCACCACTGCGATTTTCCTTAGCCGTAGTTCCTTCATTTTTAAAAGATCTTTGTATGATTCCGGTGACTCTGTCTTTTCCTACGTTTAATATTTTAAGAAAGGCATATTTGCATATCCTAATTTGTTTGTACGGATTTTTTACCGTTATGTAGTATTCTGCACTTACATTTTTTGGTCCTCTAGTTGCATTTTTAAGTCTGGTTCTTTCACATTTCGCAATGCGGCAGTGCTGAAGAATGAAATTATCCTGATCAATTTTAGTTTTCAGTTTATAGAAATTTCGATGCATCCGGGCAACATCTTGCATCTTTATTGACGAACAATGAAAAGCTGTATTTTTTTTGTGATTGCATTGTGGCGGTTGCGGAAATGCTTTGGACGCGTATCTGTAAAAAAAATACTATACTATAGTTTTTGTTAGCAAAGAACTACGGCCGAAATTACCTAATCATTGTCATAGTTAGATTTGCCAACAAATCTATATAGGCCGGGAGATGATGACAGAAATTTTTAGGTCATTTGTTACAGTATGGCGGTTTAACAGGGGTCTTAGTACGCAATGACAAAAAGAAAAATGATAGTCATAGCGCTGGTACTGGCGGCCCAATCGCGTGGGCGTTAGTGAACTAGTCGGATAAATTACGAAAGTCAAACGATTTGTACCTACCACGAAAATTTTATTATTTTCCGATAGCCCGTACAAAATAACTAGACGACAGTGTCATGCCATACTTCTCCGGTGTGACTTACAGCCCGCCATACCGACTTAAAAATTAAAAATTCAACCATTTGTACCAGGGTCATTTTTGCACAGTTTGATCATCTTCGTTCAGTCATTTACGAAAATCACCATGCCATACTTTTCGGACGGATCCAAATGGTCGCCATACCGCCGAAAATCTGCATTTTTTTTTTTCGCGATTGGGCCGCCAGTACCAGCGCTATGACCATCATTTTTCTTTTTGTCATTACGTACTAAGACCCCTGTAAAACCGCCATACTGTAACAAATGACCTAAAAATTTCTGTCATCATCTCCCGGCCTAATAAATAAATTTATAGAGGCGATTCGATTCTTTAACATATTTACAAGTAAAATAGGTACCTATGACAAAATAATAAAGTGATATGAACAAAAAATTGTCGTGATAACATGCAGAAAACCAAAAAAAGCCGGCAGCCGGCTGCCTGCTAAAATCCGGGAACCGTTATGGATCTGGCGGATTTTGATAACAAGTTCAGTTTTTAGGCTTGATTTACTCGGGATCTAGCGGGGATTGATACAGGTTTAATATTCCCAAAAATATGTTTTTAAAAAAGTAAACCATAGAGAATAAAATCATGTTTTTTTTAAAAAGTGGATCTGGCGGACTTTGATACTAGACGACACAATTCATCGAAGCCTAATAAATAATAATGTCGGTTTGACATGACGTAGCATTTTGTTTTTTTTTCTAGTAAGGACAAAGAGGTTTCATACATCTGAAATGAAACCATTACTAAAATAAATTAAATGTCGTTCAAAACGTAACTCAGTTAATTTGATAGTTTAAAATTAAACAGTGAATGCCCTATATTTTCTGATTGAAAATCTGAAAATAAGTAGGTAACGTATCTATTTCATTTTACTATAATGTGTTTGAACAGATTTTTAATTGACAACATAATAATATAATGAAATGTCAGGATTCCATGGAATAAAAAATCAGATGTTAAAAACAAAGTAGTGTTAATGTTTACACTGTAGAATATAAAGGAGGATGCCCAAAAACAACCCCGATTCGATTAAAATAATTTATGAACAGCAAAGTAGACCTTAAATAGTAGGTCGCAAATACGCAACAAGTTTCACTTAAAACCATTTCCTAAACAGGTCGGCAGGCGGCAGTATACCACAATTCTGAGAATCAGAGCGCTTTAAATAACTGGTTCCTTCTTTTGTTATTGTGTTTGTTTCTCGCTCGTGAAGGAGATAAAGAATACAGATAAGGGTTTACAATTACGAGAAAGAAAGAGATAGCAGATATATATTTAATTGTGACACTGTCCCATTGTCCACTGTTAGACAGAACGGTACCTATGAAATCGAAGTGTTCAGACATCCTCATATGATCAATATTGGTGGCTTAGGTGATAAAACTTTATTGAGGGGTCGCATACAGTCGCGGCATGTTCGATCTAGAACTTACTACACATACATAATGTATACACCGGGTCACCATAGCAGCAGGGATGCAATTGTTGAATATGTCTGTTCATGCATTCACGGTCGTCGAACCTTAGGCAGCTGTGCACTTATAAGCATGCTATACTACCTTGCATTTGCAAGACACGAAGGGCTTCAACAACCAGCGGGATTTTTCGATAGCGTTCTATTAGATTTAGAAAATATGTAATAGATTTTACTATTTTACGAATAAACACAATCATGTATTCAGTTGTTTTTATTTATTAAGCTACCTACCGTAACCATTGGCTATTAATAGCCTTATATTAATAACTAGCTTTCCGCCGCGGCTCTGCCCGCGTTAAGTTTTTCCCATGGGAATGAGGCATTTTCCCGCGGTAAAAGGTAGCCTATGTTACTCAGGGTGAATGTAGCTTTCTAATGGTAAAAGAATTTTTGAAATCGTTTCAGTAGTTTTTGAGTTTATTCATTACAAACATACACACAATATACAAATCTTTCCTCTTTATAATATTATATTAGTACCTATGATAATACCAGTAAAGTCCCACAGCTTTTATATGAAAAATAGCTCACCTGATGACGCTACTAGAATACTTTTGCATAATTAGTACGTAGTTAGTAAAACAATATTATGTAATAATATAATAAAACATGAAATACATATACATAACTCGAAATATTACGTACTATTCGTCAGAGAGTCACAATATCGTTTGTAAAATCGTCCTAAATATCATAGATTCCAATGAGTATAGTCAAATAGTTACGATTTTTTTTCAAGTACTTGGTGATCGTTTAATCAATAAAGATTATTGTATTTAGGATATAGTATGTTTACTCTACCCTACCCTACATAACTCGTTTTAATCGATTCCGGGTTTTTGCTCCATACATTTTTGGGCATTATCCTTTAAAAACAACGCATCCGAACTGATAAACATCAAGGTTACGTAACAAAGGTTTTATCGAAGGAGAAAAAAAATTTCGCAAATTTTGGGGACATTAGTAACGCAATAAATCTGGTTCTTGTAACACTGCCCCAAATTGGGGCCCCCAATCCTTGTCTGGGACAATCGCCAAGGCCTTTCTCTAATAGGTTCTGGATCAGGTAACTCTTGATTTGTTATAATGCTGATGTTGTACAGAACAGCACATGCAATAAAAATAATGGGGACATTATGGATCTTATTTTGTAAAGTTCTATTTGAGCATGCATGCATATCTATCTTCTTTTCAAAACCCTATTCAACCTTTCTTTCATAATGTTTCTAGTGCTGATGTGTGCTCTATTATATCGCTCTTGGGGTCGTGTTTGTGGATTAAGAACAGGGGTATACATAAACACAGTTTGTGCATACGTACTGTCCCCTAAGAATAAGCCAGTTCCCCTTAAGTCACCTTCAAAACGCATACAACACCGGCTATTGCTAAATATGCGGGAATCGTGCACTGGAACTGGTCACCTTGCTACATACATAAAGTCACGCCTCTTTCCCGGTGGGGTAGGCAGAGAACACTTCCTTCCACTTGCTACGATCCAAACACACTTCTTTCGCTTCATTCACATTCATTAATCTTCTCATGCATATTTCGCAAGCATAAGTGCTAAATGTTATGCTTATACGTCGAACATGACGCCTGGCAACTGGCTGACTTCCCACCTCAACCATTGTCTTGTAATTATTGAGTTTGTGTAGATTAGAAAAGTTAATTCATTTATTATTTTCCAAATTCTTGTGTAATTTTGTTAAGTGTTATGCTTATTTATTTATTATTGAGCGTCGAACATAACGCCTGGCCATGGCAACGCTATCAGCAGGTCTCAGTACCAACACTTGAGCAAGGTGTCCTGAATACCATTTACTGTAAACTGAACTGATGGGACTTCCCACCTCAACCATTGTCTTGTAATTATTGAGTTTGTGTAGATTAGAAAAGTTAATTCATTTATTATTTTCCAAATTCTTGTGTAATTTTGTTAAGTGTTATGCTTATTTATTTATTATTGAGCGTCGAACATGACGCCTGGCCATGGCAACGCTATCAGCAGGTCTCAGTATCAACACTTGAGCAAGGTGTCCTGAATACCATTTACTGAAAACTGAACTGATGGGACTTCCTACCTCAATCACGGTCTTGTAATTATTGAGTTGGTGTGGATTAGAAAAGTTAATTCATTTATTATTTTCCAAATTCTTGTGTAATTTTGTTAAGTGTTATGCTTATGCCATCAAAAACACAACTTGTAAAAAAACCAAGTCTCGCAATTCAGTTCTTCTACCGTAAAAAGTTTTGAGATCCATGTAATACCAAGTCGGTGAATTTATTCAGTCCCTACTTAAGGGTCCTTCTGTCTTAAGTTATTACGTAATTAGCTAACCTAACAACATCAGTAATCATATTAATATTAAAAATCTTTTATATTTTAAATAAATAGATTGACTTAGCCATCGCATGAAAACACAATGTATCTCTTAAAGTAATACATATTGTATTAAATTAGACCGTTTAGTGCGATGGCCAAGTCAGTCTATTTCGTCTTAACATAACTTTTGCTCCTATTTTTATAATTATGTTCTCTTCCAGGCCCGCAGTCATTGAAGCATCGTCTTCATATTTTTTTATGCATTCACGAGCTCTTTTTGTTAGATATCTGGGGCAATCTATGCTATCTACCGCTGTTAGTTTTATTTCGGGATGTGGGAGAGATCTAAGCATTGCAGTATTTAATTGATAACACATGTTTTTTGTAGGTAATAAGCAAACGGTATCATCAGGAAGTTTCGACAGGTTTTCTATTATTTCAATTAATCTGTTTTCATTTGAATCGGATTTGAGAGTTATTAATCTATTTGAAAGTAAGTCGCGGTCTTTTTGTGTAGTCACACCTAATCTTATTCTATTTAGCATTTCAACAAAGTCAGAATCATTGAGCTGTCGCATGTTAATTGTAAGTCCATTGTACATGAACAGTTCAATCCATAGATTCGGCATACTGAGGGAACCTAACAACTTGTTAGTTTCAGCAGTTGATAGTCTTTCAAAAGGTGACTTTTCTCTTACCGGCGGTAGCTGTAAGAGATCCTCGAAAACTACAAGTTGTTTTTTTCCGAACCACCCATTCTGATCATCGCTTGTGTCGAATATCTCAGACAAGCGTAAATGAATATATGTTAAAGTAACATTGGATATCATCGACACTTCGTCTATGATAAACAACACTACTTCTTTCAAATCCGATCTCAGAACTTGGAGCACTTCATCAGAAAGGGGCTTGTACTTCGGTGTTTGCTTGTGTTCCACAGGCAGCTGCAATAGTCTGTGTATAGTTAATCCATTCACATTGAATGCAGCTATTCCTGTTGGAGCACCAACTGCCACTTTTTTGTTTAAATACGTCTTAACCCATACTTTCAGAGTTTTTATTAAAAAGCTCTTTCCAGTGCCACCAGTTCCACTCACAAAACAGCGTAAAACGTCAGCGTTATTATCATTTGTGCCCATTTTATTTGTGATCATATCGAAGACTCTTTTTTGATCGGGATTAAGATTTGCGATCATTCTTTGAAGATCAGTCTGCTCTTCTTCTACCAGATTGATTCTCTGAAAGTCATCCATTGCGTTTGCAGCTTCTACAGCTTCAAAGTCTAAAGGGTTTTCAGGACCATCATCACCATCAACAATTTCATCTTTTTCGTTCATCTCAGCAACTTTAGATTCTATCATTTCAAATGCTTTTTGTATCTTGTATCTTGACTCTATCATTGTATTACCATAATCGACTCCTTCTTTTAAATCTTTTTTCGCCATATTAAAGGCCTTCGTGTAAGTATCACACCCCATTTTAAGTTCATCTAAGGAACGCCATGGCTTGAATAAAAGAAGTAAAGATAAGTAGTATTTCTCTGGTACTTGTTCTCCGTCGTAGAAAAAGTGATTGATCAAATATGGGTTAGCTCTTCTTTTCAGGAACTTTTTACCGTCATTTATTTCGTAGCACTCAACTTTAGAGGAGACTGGGCGTGTTTTGACAATATCATAATTTTGAGCATAACTGTACAAGTTAGTAGTCTCCATCTCTTTAGGCCGTTTAGGATAGTGGTCATCAATCCAAGACTCGTAAATCTCGTAATAAATGTCGGTGGACTCCGGTTCTAACATCATCATATCAGATTTAGATTTAACGCGCCGGTTGCCAAAGATGTTGACGTCCAGCCATCGGATTGTTGTGGTAGGATCTGTACCGTACAAAGGAATACCAAGTAGAGTGTCACTGGCTTCCAAAGAGCCGCACTCTCTACTAGATAAAACTCTAAGGCCAATATTAAATAGTCGGCTTCGTAAAGGTTTTGTAGAGTTTATGTCTTGAAACATATCAGCAACGTGAGTTTTCTCACTTTTGGTGGTATATTTAGTGACGTAATAATTTAAAATTGCTGTTTTTTCGCCAACATACTGAATTTCGGTATTGCCATTCCATGCTAACAAAATCGCGGGATTATAATCATTAACCATAACCCATTCTTTTTTGCGTACAATATAGTAAAGTAATTGGCCTCTTCAGTTTTATTATGTTTCATCATCATCAACAAGCTCATATATAACGTCCCGCTTATAATTATGTATTCTTGTATAGATTATTTAATTTTTTATACTTACACTGACTGATGCAATTTGGTGGTTCGTGTGTATACCTGTGATATAGCAATAAGACCCAAAGGTTGCCTGGAAGAAAGTGGCCGCTTCTCTGTGACGGACGGGAGGCGTGGAAGCCGCGGCGTGGATAAACCACGTCCGCCGGCCGTGGTTAGATTATTATAGTTCTTTCTTTCATGGCAGTTTCAGGCAATTTAGCGTACTTGATACCTACTTTGCGGAATTTCGGTACAACTTCATAGGACATGTCCCATTACTGGTTGCTTTTTCAATTCGTTGACCATTTTACATGTTACCTTTGAACATATTTATATTTAGGTACTTATCTACTTTATTTTGTTTTGTTTTATTTTATTTTATTATTTTTTATGTAAAAATTATTCGAATAATGCCCATCTCTGATACAGGTACACTGTTTTGATAACCGCAAACGTAACTTTGTAATTCTATGTTTTCCCCCAGATTTATATGGGATTACAAAGTTATCTAGCAGATGATGTATCTAAAAAAGTAGGCCGAAATTGCAAAATATTTTAGTTTTCCCTTGGTTTATATACTAAACACTAATTTCATTCTAAATTTGAAGCTTCTATGTCTGCTAGAAGTGCCTTAGAGTTTTGATGATCGGTCAGTCAGTCAGTGAGTGACAAAATTAAGAAACTTTGACTAGTTATAATTCATAAACTACTGGTTCTAATTGATTGACATTTGAAATGTACCGTATTTATACAATGCCTGCTTGATTACTGAAAACTCAGGCTTCTAGTTTATTCCACAACGAAGTTATAGGGGGGTCGAAAATGGCCTGAACTGCTTCGAGAAAAGTATGGTACGGCCGTGCTGCTTTTTTGCTCGACTTGGCGGGGGCACTGCCGTGCCCCCAGATTTATTTATTATTGAGCGTCGAACATAACGCCTGGCCATGGCAACGCTATCAGCAGATCTCAGTACCAACACTTGAGCAAGGTGTCCTGAATACCATTTACTGTAAACTGAACTGATGGGACTTCCCACCTCAACCATTGTCTTGCAATTATTGAGTTTGTGTAGATTAGAAAAGTTAATTCATTTAATATTTTCCAAATTCTTGTGTAATTTTGTTAAGTGTTATGCTTATTTATTTATTATTGAGCGTCGAACATGACGCCTGGCCATGGCAACGCTATCAGCAGGTCTCAGTACCAACACTTGAGCAAGGTGTCCTGAATACCATTTACTGAAAACTGAACTGATGGGACTTCCCACCTCAACCACGGTCTTGCAATTATTGAGTTTGTGTGGATTAGAAAAGTTAATTCATTTATTATTTTCCAAATTCTTGTGTAATTTTGTTAAGTGTTATGCTTATTTATTTATTATTGAGCGTCGAACATGACGCCTGGCCATGGCAACGCTATCAGCAGGTCTCAGTATCAACACAACACTATCTCAGGATAAACGCGATACTGCGCGTAGATGTTGGGTACCCTCATGTCGTTTCCATATTGCCTAGCGGTGTAGGCTAATTGCACTGTAGCCATACCTATGCCACGGCTTGTGACAGGTAGCATTACAGGCTGTAAAGTTTGAGGCTCAGCGAGTCGAGCCATAGCTTCATCATCCAATCCGACGAAGAGTTCTTTCTTAATCTCTTCCTGCCTGATAGCGCGATTTTCTTTTCCTTTCTTTTCGCGAAAGCTATCCATCTTGTTCTTATTATGTTTCTGATGGCTAGGGTTCTATCGGTACGACCTTTGAGGTTTGCTTGGTCGAGGTTCTTCATAATGATGTTCTTCATAATGATGATGATCGTTATGATCATGTCGTTTCTGGTGGTGTGGTACAAAAGCACGGGTAAAGCTTCGAGATATCGTGGTTAATGGCTCCTGACCGGTCAATCCAAATCAAAAAGCGGTCATACCACAAGATTGCAAAAGTTATTACAATGGTTAGTTGCAGCAAGGGTGGTATAGGTAACCTTTGGTTATTAAAGTCAACTTCAATGGCAAGCAATGGCAACAAAATCTCCATACACGTATCTTTTCTAAAGCGATAAAGCATCTTCGTCATAAAAATATTGAATTTTTAACATCTCTCAAGTACCTCTGTGAAAGATAATTATAGGAATCATCATATAAATAATCAATAACTTTGATTTCGCTATCATATTCTATTTCGCAAGCATAAGTGCTAAGTGTTATGCTTATACGTTGAACGTGACGCCTGGCAACGCTATCAGCAGGTCTCAGTACCAACACTTGAGCAAGGTGCCATACCATTTACTGAAAACTGAACTGATGGGACTTCCCACCTCAACCACGGTCTTGCAATTATTGAGTTTGTGTGGATTCGAGAATTTAATTCATATATTATTTTCCAAACCGCACATTCTTGTGTAATTTTAATTTTGTGTTGGGTTTAGGACAGAAACTGGATTTTTGTCCTCATATTGTAAATTGTATAATTTCAAAGAAATGCATGAAATTAAAAAATACGTTTCCTTTTGCTACTGCTTGATTGTTTTTACACAACTACCTAACCCGTTCAATACGGTGGTTATTTCTGACCACAATCGCTGGGCCCCGGCCTTCCCTTATATGTTCCGTGGAAAGCGACCACGGACCAAGTCCTCGTGCTCCTGCCTGTATAAAGTCTAACAAAACATCCACTTGTTCGGCAGTATCCGTACGTAGACATTTACGACAAAAATATAAATCTTCTTTACTGTTTACTTATTAATATCTCTGTAATATCCTAACTAACACTAAGGTGTACCCCGCCAACCCACAACGGAAACAAACCAATGATTTTGGTGCTGTGCAATTACTCAAATTGTGTGTGTTTGTTTACCCTACAACGACGACAGAACATTTTATTATTTTCTGGCACTGTAACTACAGCCACTTGCTGTGATTTATTTTGTTTATATGCCAAATCAGATGCTAAAGTTTTTGCAGTAACTTTTGGAAGTTCCTCAAATATTTCACTTTTTAATCAAACTTTTTCTATCTACTTGCATTTCTCCTTCAGTTCTAGCAGCGAATTAAAAGGTGCCAACGAGAGAAGTAATGAATACTCTGGTCGAATATTTCTTATAAGAATTTCTAATTTTTGCTTCTCCGATAAAGGTTCTAATAGTCGTTTGAAAATTTTTTGCATTATTGTATAATAAGTTAAAAAGGACTCATTTGCACCCTGAGTACGTGCCTGTAATTCGTTAATTAATCTCCAATTATAGTCTACAGGTAAGAACTCCTCTATAAGCCTTCACATAAGTGATGTTGTGAACACAACATGAACCACTGGACTGTTCATTTTGTTCATCTTGCAATTCATCCTTAAAAGTATTTGGTTTTAGTACACGGGCCATTTTAACTAACTTTTTAGAAAATACCTGTATTTATGGTCGCAAGTAGTTCACACTTCAACAATTTCTATTTATGTAGCTATTAAAAAAGTCTTTAGTAAATTTATTATCACAGCACAATAAAATGGTATTAATGCATATAGGTAGGTATACAAAAGATGAACAATTCCTAAATTATAAATATTTAATTCACCCGGCAAAATTTTATTAAAAGGCCGCCCTTACAAGCAATACTTCTTAAAAGTAACTCCGTTCCACACACACAATGTAAATAGAACACCAACAATAATAAATGAGCATGAAACTCCAAATGCAGAATTTATAATTTTATGCACAAAAAATAATTAAAATATAGTCGCAATAAGTAAGTAATCCAGTTGAGGCGCCAATGTAACGTATTGGAAGTTTGAGGGGTAATTATAAGGAAACTAGGGTTAGGTTCCACCAAATAAGTATTTATTTACATATCCTATTTTTATTTTCCGGTTCTGAAAGGTCTACCAAGTACAAAATGATATCCCTCCGGTCTATTATAATGTTGGGCGCCTTGTCTGCTAGTTCACAGATTGTTCGATTTATAAAAAGTTAAGTTACATACAAATAAGCTCAATTAAAATCTCAGTTAAAAAAAATATCAGGAACGTGGGTACATAGGAAGGAAGCCTACACCTCACTCCGTGCGACCATAAACCGAGCGTGGTATAAAATTTATTAGATGTTTTCTTCCAAACCAGTTTTATTTAATATTAAATTATCACAAGAAAATAATAGTAATAATGTAAATAACAAACAGTGACAATCACTTTCACAGATGATTAAGTTATGTAACAATTTTCACAGTAAAAATTAATAGCACAATTTGTTCCAATGTCACTTATATTCTTAATTCACTTTTATAGTTTATTCTTCTTGATGGAAGGTCATACTACTGGGTTTGGTTGGCCGCTGGATCTGGAGTAATCTGGACATTCTTCTTGTAGAGTTTCATTGCGTTGTTTTTATCTGAAAAATTGGGTTAAAAGTGAATTAATACTTAGCGAGTAGCTTTTTAAAAGCTATGGGGATTATCTGAATGTCTCAGATTGTAACCAAAATAAGAGAAACAAAATGATTTTACTTGAAACTTCTATGTCGATTCTTAGCAGTTTTCCAATGAAAACTTTTTTTAGTTTATTGAATCTTTGAACAAGTTTTTTCTTAGAAAACGTACTAACTAACCTGAGCCAGACCGAATGGTCTCCCTTTTTTGTTAAGATATCGGCGGAATGTAGACATAAGTATTTCTTTTTTTGTTTTGAGTTCCTTGACATCTTTTTGTCATGGAATCACTAAGGCGTGTCCATGCGTCGTGTACTTTTTTTCTATGTTTATGGTCCGCATGCTTTGGGTTCCATATACACTCTTCTTGCTGGTAGGCTTCTAAAAACGTCATCGTTGTGTCCACAGACCATGTAACAACCTAACCTACTTAAATTAAATAACTCGAACAAATATAAATAAATTGTTTATGTTTATATAAAATTATGGCCAAGAAACGTCTAGTGGAAAGACTCTACATTATGAACCGCATACAAGTAACCTCGAATCTTTTAGTGAGAATTTTGATAGTTCTAATAATTAGTTTATGATAAATAATAATGATTATTAAATATTGTGAGAGGAAAGGAAGAATAGAGGCCCCAACCATCGCCCATATTCGAGGATCCACCTAAGCTGATATGGAGTTGAATTGAATTATTCCAGTTTCAGCAGTTCTAACATTACAGAATTTTAAAATGTTATAAATAACTTATTACTTTAAATCTAAATGTTTCAAAGTGCAATTCAAGATTATATGTTAAAATTAAATTACTTTATAACTTTAATAAAATTACATTTATTTTATTATTAACTGAATTTACTTTTTTGATCCATTAGCCCAGCGGCAACAACAGCTGGTTCCTTTCATCTCCTAAAACCCTATGAATTTATTTAGTCCCAGAATTACAATTGATTTGATAGGTAATTCATTATGGAACGAGCCTTTAAAAGATTGAGACATTTCTTTGCATAGAATTATTTCTAAGCACTACTTTAGACATCTTGTCTTAAAGTAAGGATAAACAACTTGAATATAGAAGTTTATCAAAGATCCAGCATTCCGGTATCTTCCATGAATTTATTGTATGATTCTACTTAGGCTCTTAATAAATAATAATCTAGATCTTTCAATGCTTAGATTTATACAAAGCCAAGAATGATTCCTAATTCCCAACCAGTCAAACTCCATATACTTGATCTGATAAGTAGGATAATATGTCTTAGATTTCAACACAAACTAAATGATTATTTAATCTGAAAATATGTAGAAGTTCCAATCCGCATGGTATGGATACTTACTACAGGAGTGCTATTGCTTTTCCTCAGTCAGACTATAATATCATCAAGTATTTATTTTCAAATAGATTATGAACTTTTATTAACTTATGTTAATAAGCACATAAAAGCCTGACCAGTCAGTTAGAACAACAATCATTTGGGCATATTATTCTCAATGATAATTATATTAGAATTGATAATTTACTTTTACATTTATATGTCTCAAAATAAAATCTAGATAGAATCAATTTAATTAATAATTTTCCTAATTATTTTCTTAATTAATTAGAATTCAAATAATATTTTTATCTTTACAATGAATTTGCAAATCCTACCTATTTTATAAACTTACTTAATTTTCCTGTCTTTTGAAAGATTATATTTAAATAAATAAAGCTTTGATTATTTATTCTGAATGATTTTATTATTTGCCATTCCTATTTCTTTGCAGATTTTGGATATTTTATAATATTATTGAATTATAATTTCTGATGAATATTTTGAAGTTACCTACTTAGCTAAGTGTATGAATTTATCAATCTGGAGATAATAAGTATCTCACATTTACGTTAATTGTGTTGTGTGCCCACAAAGCTCCGGTGTAAGAACTTTGTAAAGCCTAGCTCAAAAGAAGCAAAAAACCTACTTCTAACATTCCCTATACTGTAGCGAACAAACTATCCTCCTAGCTCAGTGATGTATTTGAACAAACTAGAGGAAGACCTCACATTTATCTTTAAACATGCGATGTGTTATGTACCTGCCTCTCCACAGGAAAGGGAGGTCTAGCTAAAAAAATAACTATTTACAGCGTTGAGAGTGGCATACTCAGGTGTGTGTTCCTAATTCCTAAGCCACGTGTATTGTCCTCTATCCACGCAACCAGAAGGTAAGGATCGGGATGAAGAAGACGCCCTATTTCGCGCATTAGACTTGTCCTTTTGATGTTATGCACAGAGACGGTGCAATGAGACGATTCTCTGCCTCTGTGCCACCAACAGAACAAGGGAAGTATCACATCCCCAGTGCCCCATGTGATAGTCAGTCAATTCCAAGGTACTGACCCTAGTTAAAACCCAAACCCATCAGCCACTAGGACTGACAAGCATGTATGTGTGATCCCACCCGAAGGATTTACAGATTTGTCTAGGACCCGACCTCTTAAGGAAAGGCAATTGGTGTAGTGTATCATGTAGGATATATAAATATGTGTGTCCACAGACCGGTCAAAACCGGAATTACAGTTGTCTCAGACCCAACCACTGAAGGAAAGGCAATTGGTGCAGAGTAATTTGTAATAAATAAATATATGAATTTCCCTAAGTAACTTACGTAGTCGAGCGCTTGTGCTCTCACTCAGACGTCGTCTGGAAGAATGATACAAAGATCTCTCTTCTTACGTATTTATAGCTTTATTTGACTTCATTTGAATTCATTTAACGTCATATAACTTCTTTCAGCTTCATTTGAATTCTTTAAATTCATCTAACTTCATTCAACTTCATTTAACAAAAGATTTCGTCATTTAACTTCATTTGGCTTCTTCCAAACCAATTCCGCTCTTATTATCTACACTCGACTTCTCAAATTTCTTTGTACTAAATTTTGTCTCGATATCTGACGTTATCTTGTTTACTTAGAATTCTTTATAACAAAATTTATATGCTGAAATAATTTAAAGGTTCCGTATTTAATACTATTAATTTTAATTATTTTTATCAATTTCCCAATATTATTGAAAACTACTAAGACTTTTCAGCTATTAAATATGTAAATAATTTATCTTAATTTTTATAAAATATTTGTGAAATCTGTTCAGGACCCAGGTTGGTTCCGTTACAACCATTCAGTAATTTTTTTCTGAAATAGGTAATTATAATCGTATTAGCACATAAAAAGTCACGCTTCACTATGACAATCTGATAAAATAAGTGCTTTTCCCGAAATTGTACTTCATATTATTGTTTACATTAATTTAGAAAAAAAGCCGAACTGCATTTTAAATTTGGATAGCAGATTTCGAGTCTTAATTATTATGATATAAAAAGTACCGTCACGACGGCTGCAACACGTCGTTGCGCTCGGGGGGAGCGCTATCCTAGTCCTATCGGCCCTCGACAGTAATACCAGGAACTTTAGTTGAAGATCATTTATTCTTGAAGACATGAAACAATGACCAGCTGGTAGCTGGAGCTACGGCCGACTGAGGTGGCAGCCGCCAAATTCAAATCATTTATCGCTTTTCATAATTAAATGGCTCAAAACGCGGAAAGAGGTTGCCAACACGAACGCGGCGAGCATGTAGGACGCATGCACGCCACAATGCTACCTACCGTCAATAAATAAGTAATTCTAAAATGGCGGAGACCAGATTTTACACGAGTGTGAATAAAAAAACTATGCTTTCATTCAGGTACGCCTATGAACGCTGCCATTTAAAAATACTTCTATATTGAATTGACTCATCCAATAAATACCAAAAGAAAAGTAAATTATCATCACTATCCTATTTATGGTAAAAATGTTCCAATTGAAAAAAAATATAAAAGTCCAATAAAATTCCCCATCGCCATCTTTCAAAAGCACTAACGGAATTCACGTCTCCTAATTTCGGTGAATTGTATCAAAATAACAATTGGGACCCAAAACAAAAAAATATCGATCCCATTACTCACCTTGATTTATTATTAAAATACAGGTATATATACATGGTGTAAGTATATTAATAACTCATTACTTAAGGCCTTTTTGTCTACTTGACCATGACGTTTCGAAGACCGCAGGGTCTCATGCACAGAGTACCTTTGTATATTACGGGAAATAGAGACCTGTCTTAACTGTCAAAATTGGAAACGCATTTTCTATTGATTCTATAGTTATACATAAATAATAATAGTTCTTACTAGAAATAATAGATGGCGCTGACCTAGGTATACGACGTACGCAGCTCATCTATATATATATTACGCAAGCCCGATTTTTGTACAGGCCATCAAATCCACATCCAAGGTCCGATATTGATAAATTATACCTCATTAGCTTCGTCTCATCCTGGAGGGGTGCATAAAACTCTTAGTTTTTTAAGTTTTTTAACAAAATACCAATTAAAATACGTAAAAATAAAGCAAGGATTTGTTTACATTAAATGACATAAATGACAACTACTCAAATTTTAGATATTTTTTTTCGTATAATGGCGTTTGGCTTCTAGGGCACTTTGCCAATGTCAATAGACTGAAAAAGAATAAATAGCTAGAAAAAACCAATCCATTCCAAGCCTTTTCATTTCTCACAGACTCGAATAAGAATAGGTAAGGGATATTTCACATTAACGCGCTATTCACATTAGCGAAGTGAAACTTGACAGATAAGTTGTCGACTGTCATGGGGCCTACATACTCATGGCCAACGTCGGGAAATATAAGGAACGCAGATATACGAACGCATAATGCCGTATCATCAAAGGACGTTGAACTTTTTCATCTTCGTCTTCTTCTTCTCCATGTTAAAGGAGCCAAAAAGTTTGAAGATTTACGTACCATCAATGATGTTTTATACGCGACGTTTAAAGAAGCAGCCATTGCATTAGGTATTACAACAAGCTCCGCTTATTTCTCCGAAACTCTTCAAGATGCAGCAAATACCTTTTCTGCACATCAAATCAGAGAGTTATTTACAATACTCTTGGGTATTAACGTGCCTTCAGAATCCGTAGAAGTCTGGAACACCTTTAGAGATTACATGATTGAAGATTTTTTACACCGTGGTCTCGACGAGCAAGATGCTACAAATGCTGCACTTTTAGAAATTGAAGAAATTCTATTAACACATAACACGAACTGTAAGGAACTTGGGCTACCCGAACCTACGCATAGTATATACCGGAAACTTCCTATAATTAACAGCGAAAATGCTCAAATAGAGTTTCATTCCATGTATAACATGGCAACTGATGAACAACGAAATGTAATTAATACAGTAATAACAGCCCTTGAGTGCTCAGAGCAGAATAGAAACTTATTTTTTCTTGATGCACCTGCAGGTTGTGGTAAAACGTATGTGCACAAACCTTTACTTGCCAAAGTAGCGAGTGTTGATCGCGTTCCAGTAGCATTTACCGGTATTGCAGCAAGCTTAATATATACTTTATTGCACACATAAAAAACAACATCAGTCAGAATTTTCACAACAAAGGCGAGCTTATCTCTACGCAGAGATCTCTTCCAGCCAACCTATATACTAGTTAGAGAAAATTGATAAATAAATAATTTTGAGATAGACAAGAAAGTGCACTAAAAAGGGGTTTAAGAAAAAAATAAAATAAAATATATTTAAAAACTACAAATTATAACAAGCTACATGAAATAAAATGCATAGTATTATAATTATTATATAACAATAATAATATAAACTACATATATAAAATATAAATATAATATATATATATAGCTTAGTTAAAGGAGGTCGAACACTTCACACACAATCAATTCAAATTGCCGATACCAATTCTTGATTCGTCTGTATCTGGTGTTAAACCTGATTCTTCTCACGGGAGATATCTTGACAGTGCCTACCTTATAATAATTGATGAAGCGAGTATGATACCGGCAGCAGCCTTGACAGTAATCGATCGCATGTTTCGGGATATTACAATTAATGAAGATAGACGACGACAACCATTTGCTGGAAAAGTTGTATTATTTTCTGGTGACTTTAGACAGACTCTGCCGGTAGTGCCACATGCTGGACGGGCAGTAACAATCGAAAACTGTATTAAAAATCATCGTTTGTGGCGATACATGACTTTTCTTAAGCTAGATAAAAATATGCGATTAAATGAAGGACAAGACGAATTTGCAGATTACTTGCTTAAAGTTGGAAATGACACTCTGCCAAAGGACGAATGTGGGCAGTCAATATTAGATATTCGTCTTTTAGGAATTGGTTCGCCGATCGATTTTATATACAAATTTCATTAGCGTTTCGACGCCGCTACGGGTCTCTAGTAAATATTATTTCGTTAAAAAATGCTGGTCAGCAAGTTTCTACAGACCCGCCAACTTATCTGTGAACTGAGTGGTGTCGCTGTCAGCGTTTCATTGTTGCCAGTTTATTGAACTTCTCACTAACATAGGGAAATCATTGGAGTTACAAAATAGGGTTTAGAATATTTTAATTTGAAGCTGTATATGTAATAATAATGTATAATATGCTGTATGTACGGTTAAGCATGAATTAAAATCGCAATATGGCCAGTAGATATCTATCTATAATATAGGGATAAATCACACGGATTACGAATGTATTAGGGGGGGGGGCAATGTAATGGGGATATCTATACTAATATTATAAAGAGGAAAGATTTGTATTTTTGTGTGTGTGTATGTTTGTAACGAATAAGCTCAAAAACTACTGGGCCGATTTCAAAAATTCTTTCACCATTAGAAAGCTACATTCACACTGAGTAACATAGAATATATATTATTTTCAAAAAAGAATATAGGCTAACTTCACTGCGGAAAAACTATTAACGCGGGCGGAGCCGCGGCGGGAAGCTAGTATGAAATAAAATACAATCTCGCCTGATGGTAGGATGTAGTTTTAATATGAAATATGAACACACTATAAAAAAAGTATTTTTATTCAAATCCTGGCTTACAATAATTATGGTCACGTGATTTCGCAGCATTTCTAGTTATATCGTCACCGGAAATATGACTTAATGTAAGGGACAATCCCTAACTTTTCAGGAGAGCCAAAAAACGATTGCGTTTTTTTAAAAAGTGCTATATTTCTTATATTTGTAATGCTATTGAAATGATATCTATAGCAATTTTTCTTTAAATTTGAAGCTCTATAACATAAGTAAACGGAAATTGGAAAAGCCCTTATAGTTTCTAAGATAGCCTGTCCCTTACGTTATTTTTATTTTTTTAAATGTCCGTTACTTTACGTTTTTTTTGGAAAATGAATAATGAGAATAATGTAAGTCTTAAGAGAACTTATGTTTAATAATGTAACAGACACTATATAATTAAGCGTAGAGTTACGCTATTTGATGCGATTATAGGAAAATGACACTTAAAGCAATGAAATTAAAGTTTATTTTATGGCATTTGACAAATTAACTGACAATATTTTCCTAGAATCTATTTACTTTTTCTACTTATAGTATAGAACAAAAATGTACTAAAACGAAATGAAAAAAAAATGCCTGTGTTAAATAATAATATTTTTAATATTTTTAGATCTCCAATTGTTTTTTTTTTTAAATAAGTATTACTTATAAAAACTCAACCGTACGACGGACGAAAACAAAACAATATTTTCTTCTAAACTTATTTACGAGCTGCAATCAAGCAAGCAATCAAAAATATTATAACCTAGTATTATTATACGCCTTTCAGTTAGACTTAAAAGTATTTCTCCAGCAGTTTGAGACCTTAAAATATAAGAAGACATTCTTCTAAAGTAATATAATAAAATAAAAACAAACAAAAACACATTGTCTCACTAATCAATAAGAAGACATTCTTCTAAAGTAATATAATGAAAAAGAAAAAAAAAACACATTATCTCACTAATTATCATCACTTACATAAATACAATAACATAATTTAGTTAATTGTACCAAAAAGTAAAAATTACATTTTTTATTCAGTTGAAAAAATACAAATCTAAAGGATGTTGATAGTACAACAAATGCAAAAAAAACAAGACCTCTTTTTAAAAATAAACAAAAGTAAACTGTTTTATAATGTAAAAAAAAACTAAACCAAATATCTCCTGCCTCTTCCTCTTCCCATTCGCCTTTGCCCTTTACCTACTTTACTTTCCTTGTCATCGTCTTTGTCTATTATCTTTGATACAATGTAGTTTCGTCTCTCATGTGTTGCTTCCTTATTTACTTTCTTTGTGTTTTTTTTTTCCTGTTTCATTTACCTTTTTATTGCTCATGAATTTATTTGGTGTAATTTTTATTCGTTTCGGCGATGTTATTTCTTGATTTTCTTCCAATTCTTCGGTGATAAGTTCTGTGGTGTTTCTTCTTTTTCTTTTCAAATCATCGGTTTTATTTTCAATATTTTCATCTTCTTGCGTCGTCGTTGATTCATTTTCAAAAGTACAATTTTCTATATTTTCAACAGCAGCGATATTATCTTCTTCGTAATCACTAACAGTGTCAATTACTTGTGTATCATAAGGAAGTGTTAGATAATCTTTGTGGTATACTTTAGGAATTGTTCCATCTTCACATAATTTTTTTAGGTCTTTATATTTTTGAAGAGAAATAGGAAGTCTGGTCGAATATAACTTATTAGAAGTTTCGTCAAATGATCTGCTTTCGTATCGATTTGATTTACCTTTTCCTACGCCTTTTCCTTTTGTTTTCTGCAAGTTTCAAAGGAATTTTGTATGTTTCTCCATCTTCTTTCAGTGTATATTTTGCGTCCAATTCCTGTTTTTTAAATGTAGCAACTCTGAGATCTTTAATTTCAAATCTTTGTTAGATACTGTTGCGGAAGTGAAAATTTCATATGCTTTAATCTGCCAGTCTATAAAGTCACTGTGGTCTAAAACATTCACTTCATATGGATGAGGAGATTTTTATACAGTTAACATGAATGTAGGCCATTGTACGGGACTCCAAACGATATGTTTTCGTACCTCCCTTTCGATAACACTATGTATGCTATCACCAACCCGCATTGGGCCAGCGTGGTCGACTAAGGCCTATTCACCCTGGTTTCAGGGTAGGCTCGAGCCCCTCGGTGGGGACATGTATGAGCTGTTAATGATGATGTATGCTATCTACTGGCATATAAGTATGGCCAGGCAACAGATAATTGATTTGTATCACTTCCAAATGTACAGCAGCTTCCAAAAAGTTCCTTAAGACAGATAAGAAAACTTTGTTTTTGTTTTGTCCACTGCATGAATCGCAGTATAATATTAAATATTTAATCCATCTGCTATCAATTTTTTTAAATAGTTATGCCAACTAGTACCAATTTCCGCACTGCCACGCTTGCCGTCGGCTTCCCCCCATGTATAACAGAAACCATTTTGTGTCCTTGATTCATACACTGTTAAGTTGTAAACAGTATATTTTCTGCTATTATATAATATCATACTTTCACCATGTGGTGTATTTAAGACCTTTTGCAGATCGAAGCTAGCTGTTAAAATAGTCTTATTTGCTAGGTTTCTATATATTTCACATCTTCTGTATGTAGCTTCTTTTTCTTCCTTATGAACTTTGTACTCTTCTAAATCTTTCAATGTTTTTTCTTCTGTATTTTCAAATTTTGTACAAAAGTTACACTTATCTTTCTTTGGAATGTGGAAGGCTATATTATATTCGGTTTGAAATCGGATTTGTAAACATTCGCTCACTTAACGAAGTAACTTTTTCATTTTCACAATGTTTTTTGTAAAGATATGTTTTTAAATTCCTGAGGTAAGTATAATCTGTTAGATTTTTTTCGAGTATAATGTGATGGCAAAACAGGCAATCGCTCATTATAGTCCTTTGCAAAGTTTTTCGTAGTCTCATCATCATATTTATTATCTGCATAACGTCTACGCTGATCTTTTTGTGAAATTCCTTTTTCAATTTTAGCAATGTTATATAACAGATACATCTGTTTAATATCTAAAGTGTTCAATAAAAATTGTTGGCAGACTTGCCTTCTTCCTTCTCCTTCATTTATATAGTAATCATAAGTTTTACCACGCCTACTAATGGCAGCATCAGTCTTTTTTCTTTTTATTATCTGACTTCTGGCGCATTGTACAATAATTATTTTTTTTCCATCGTCCAAGTTCCAAAAGTAATTGAATAAAGATTGTCTTCTTTCTTCCGGAATTTCAAAACATCGTCTAATACATTTGCCTTCCTTGCAAGGATTTTTTTTTTAATCTTCTTGGTTCTATAGCTTTCCCCGATGATGTTTCGTAAGTCAAACCTTTTTCTCTCATTTCTTTTCTTTTTTTTACCTGATTTCCTCGCTTTTGCTTCTTGATAGATGGTGGTGCTTTTTCTTTAATCTCATCCCTCTTTTCTTTTTGTCTTTGTTTCTTCAGCTTTTTCTTCTTTTTTTTCTTTTCTTCGTCTGTTAAATCATCGCTATCATCTTTGGAGACCAAAGATCGGAACTTCCTTCCGAACTTCCTTATCGGAACTTATTTATTCGGAAAACCATCAACTGGAAAATAATAGCGCAACTGGTAGTGTGCTTTAGTGAAAACGTCAGTCTAAAAAGTTATAGCAAGGCTTGATCATAACTACCCACAACAAAGATGATCGATTTAAAACGCACGCATGTAATTAAAGAAATGTAACGGACACTATTTCTGAAACCTAGCACATTATATTAATGTTAGGGACTCTGAGTAATTCCAGACACATATACACTATTTTTTACAAAATTAAATCTTTAGCATTCACTTTATTCGATTAGCGTAAAGGACATTTTTGTAGAATATCAGAGCCTTGGTTACCGTAAGAAACATTTTAAATATTAGTGTCCTTTACAGTAAATAGTTACAATAATGAGTTACATTAATCATTCTTTTTACACAGTTCTCAGACGTACCTTGCATTACTTTTTAAGATGATTTTCTACTTAATCTATTACTGTAAAGGACAAGTAAAGACATCAATTTTAAAGATATCGAAATACCTTAAATACTGGCACATGGAGCGGAAAATTTGCAATCGAACTGTATATAAAAGTAAATTTCGGGAATTGTCCCTTACATTAAGTCATATTTCCGGTGACGATATACATATTAGAATAGTCGTGATCAATAGGCCACACCCCAGGCATATAGCTTTGGATGCTACTAAAGCCAGTGCATTCAGTTTCACTCTCCGTGTCGCTATCCGTTTCACTATCACTTTGAAGATCTACAATGAAGGGTTCGTCTAAATAGTCATCCTTTTTAAAATATTCGTTTTCCAAGTTACGAACATGGTTGCAATGTTTTCTCCATTCTTCGACCGTAATCGAATCGAGTGCTTCTGTGACTAAGCGAGGTATATCCTCAGATTTGTGGTCTATGTTGAAGTTCGCAACTTTTCTTTTCATGGTGCTCCAAATGAGCTCTATTGGATTTAGGTCGCAATGGTACGGTGGGAGGCGTAGACACTTATGACCATGCTGGGCCAGTATCGAGTCGACTTCGTAAATAGGTTCAGGTTTGTTTCTAGTAACAATTTCTAGAAGTTGGGGCCTTGTCATTTTTTCTGAATATTCAAGGTCATCGTGGGTCAGCCGCTCTTGTATATCCTTTTTTAAGGTGCTGGTATTTGGGCATTTGTTAACACGAATAGAGTGGTACGGAGCATTGTTCATTATTATTAATGACGGCTCTTTTAAATTCGGTAAAAGTTTTTCAGTTAGCCACTTTTTGAAATTTACATTGTTCATCTCATCGTGATAATCACCACTTTTGGAATTGGATTTGAACACCATCAATGCATTTTCGACTAAACCAGTTTCACCTCCTGAGTGGACAATAATATAACGATGGCCTTTAGACACTGGTTCCAGTACTCCTTAATTTTCGCCACCTTGCCAACATTTGCCACATGTGTATGATGAATGTATGTATGTTTCATCTAAGTAAATAACAGGCTTCGGATTGGAACTTCTATCATTTTTCTTTTTTTCTTGTAAATATCTTGCTCTCCAAGCTGTTATTTCGTTTCTTTCCATCAACACTTTGCGATTTGTTTGTGTTTTTTTATAATAAAAACCCATGTTGCGAAGCAATTAGCGAAGAGACTCGCGCTGTCCTGCATAATTTATTTCTTCTTTCAATATATTAAGAAGCTTACGAATGGTCGGTACTTCTTTTCTAATCGAACAGTGTACGAAACGCTGCCTCAAATTGTTCACAAGTGGGGTTTACGTTACGACACCCATGGCTCCTTACCGCACCAAAAAAAAATTCAAGTGGGTCCTGATTTAGATGCCGCATCCAAACCGAAGTTATGTTGTACTCCATCTGTAGTTTTTTTTTTAAGTACTTCGATTCCTTCCAGTGTCCACACCCAATTAGAAATAGTGGGAACAAATTCCGTTTTCCCTTCGGCGGTTACATATTTCATAGATTTAAATATTGGTTTTGCTTCTGTTTTTTTATGTTAGAAAGTAGGTGTTGCCGGTCCAAGTAATGGCTTTGCATTTTTATTTTTTTTTCCAACTGCCATTTACTGAATCGAAAATGTTGTCCACAAACAAAAGTAAATCGGCAGTTTCTTTAAGGTGCGTACGGACTTGAGGCAGCCTCGGGACGAGGCACGCGCGCCACGCACGGCTCGCGGCGAGGCTGCCTCGGTGTACAAATTGACAACATGAGGCAGCAAGCCGAGGCAACGTGCCTCAGGGCGATCCACTCTTTTCAAAATGGCGCCGAACGTGCACACAGCTGATTTTGCAGTTGGCCTCCGCCGCCGCCGCCATTTTTAATTCAATAGCGATGGCGTCGAATGTAACTCATGCCGCTGCGGCCTTTATAATAATATACCACCATTTGAATAACAAGAAGAGAAAACCACGTTGGTGGACTAAAATGCTTTTTAAAAACAGAAAGAGTTATGGAGAAACATTGCTTCATGATATTACTTTTGAGTGTACTCTTAAAGACAAAGTGAACTTCACACGTATGTCGACTGAAGACTTTGAACATTTATTTTGTTTGGTAGCACCAGTAATCCATAAAAAAAATACAAAATTTCGTAAACCAATATCGGCTAAAGTAAGGTTTATGATAACTATTAGATTTTTGGCAACAGGAGATGCATATACAAGTTTACAATATTTGTTCAGAGTTTCCAAGCAATCTATTAGTAGTATTGTACCTGAGGTGTGTGATGCGATTACTGAAGCATTAAAAGGATATATAAAGGTAAGATGAATAAAACAAATTTACTTATTTATACATTTATTAATAATCAGGTTGTAGACAGAAGACATTACACTAAGGTATGATAAGTTGGTAATTATGGTGACATAGTAGGTGGTTGCGTAGGGGAGGTGGAGGAGGCGGTGGTATAGTATAATCAGATTCTCTTGAAACGCTTCTGGGACTGGGGCTCGAAGATGCTGCGTAATTACTATATCGCTGGGCAGGATTATAGGTGAAATAACCAAATTCTGCCTGATATAAAATATTGTTGATTGCCTGTTTAATATTAGCGATAGTTATATTATCATATCTTCTTAACTCATTGGCAACATGGAGGCCATAAGAAGTAAGAGAATCCTCACTTTGTTGCGAACTTTTTCTCAAAATGTTCATAGCTTCAGATAAGGTTGGGTCAATTTTGCGCTTGTTTCCTCTGCGTGGTCGAGACTGAGAAAATGAGGGGTTCTCTTGTGACTGTTGCGGTTCAAATGAGGGGTTCTCTTGTGACTGTCGCGGTTCAAATGAGGGGTTCTCTTGTGACTGTTGCGGTTCAAATGAGGGGTTCTCTTGTGACTGTTGCGGTTCAAACGAGGGGTTCTCTTGTGACTGTCGCGGTTCAAACGAGGGGTTCTCTTGTGACTGTTGCGGTTCAAATACAAATTCTTCTGATTCCTGCAGATAAAAAATTTTGTTTTATTGTTACAGGTTCCAACAACAAAGCAGCAATTTTTACAAGTAGCAACAGAATTTGAGAATAAATGGAACTTCCCACATTGCATTGGTGCAATCGATGGAAAACATGTAGTTCTTGAAGCTCCAATAAAATCAGGATCTGAATATTTTAATTATAAACAAGATTTCAGTATTGTTTTATTTGCTTTAAGCGATGCTAACTATAACGTTATGTATGTGGATGCTGGATGTCAAGGAAGGATTTCAGATGGTGAAGTTTTTAAAAATACAAACCTATATAAAAAACTAGAACAAAAATCTTTAGATATTCCTCCACCAAGAATTTTACAAACCCCATATGACGTAGAAGTACCATATACTTTACTGGGAGATCAAGCGTTTTGTCTGAATGAGTATACTATGAAACCTTTTCAAGGTACTCATAACCGAGGAACTGTTGAGAGAATTTTCAACTATAGACTCTCACGTGCTCGAAGAGTGGTAGAAAATGCTTTTGGCATTTTAAGTGCAGTATTCAGAGTGCTCAGAAAACCTATGCTATTAGATCCAGAGATAGCAACGAAAGTTGTTTTGACAACAGTTCATCTAAATAATTTTTTACGCAGGAGCAATGGAAGCTCAATAAATTTATATTGCCCTTCTGGTAGTTTTGACACAGAAACCAATAACGGTGAAATACTTCCCGGTACATGGAGACAAACGGCTCATGAGATGACTTCATTTCTGTCCATTCGTAATGTGCCCAGACGTTCCCCACGAAATGCGGAAGAAATACGTCGGCACTTGGCTAGACATTTCGTTACTAATAGTGCCATACATTGGCAAAATAGATATTAAATGCTTACCATTGTGTCAGTATTTCCGTGTGGGTCATATTTGTCAGCAAGAAAATAAAAGTACTCGTACCCAAACCACTTGGACACATATCTAGTGTCTGCTCCTGAAAAATTAACAATATTTAAAAAAAAATGTAACACATGCAAATAGGAACACCCGATATAATATGTTACAAACACGCTTATCAAACAAAAATAAATCTACATTACATAGTACATAGTTTGTTTTATTACCTGATCCTGTAACTAAACTTTTCTTTTCACGCGATTTCTCCCTTCTGTATGAACCCAACAGGGTATTTATTTTCTTTTTTGCTTCTTCACTGTTAACCCCTAAACTTTCAGCTATTCTATTCCACGCATCTTGTTTAAGATTTTTATTGTAATAAAGTTCATGCCGAGGATCCCACAAAACGACTTCCTGCTCATACCGCTTTATTAATGTGATGCACTTTTCATTACTCCACATTTCGCGGATCCACTTGAAAACACGTTTTCACTATTATATTTTAAATTATTTGTTTTCAAAATTACGACGATCGCCGCAGAATCGAAAATTTTAGTTAACCTCAAAATATTTGTGTAGTGTTGCCAACATGTTGCCAACACTGTGTTTTGAAAGGAATCTAGGGGCGCATTCCGAATCAGACTTTCAGCGCTGTCAGCGATCAGAAAAGCAAAAAAAATATGGCTGCCAGTGATTCGGACGGAACGCGACGACGCGTGTTTACTAAATGTACCTTGTGGAGACGCCAGTGACGTCACGAGCTTGTCTATCTTCGGGTACATTTAGGAGGAACAACTTACAAAGTGTCTACTACTAAATATACCTCTGCAAGATACGCCGACTCGACCTACATCGGGTATAGATAGTAGCGACATTTAAAAATAAATCGTTACTAAACATACCCTACTTAGATTACTAGAGCCTGCTTGGCTTTGATCGGGTATAGTTAGGACTGCACTTTTTTTTGTTGGTAGCTACTATCTATCTATACCCGAACATAATTCGTAGTTACTCTAATCGTCTCTCTCGCGCACCGTCTTTGCGTGCTATTTTTTTCATTCTTTATTTGTTTGTTTCCTTTGAATAATAAAACAATAATAAATATGTACAACTCATAGGGACATAGGGACAACTCATATACGGCCACCTGACCCTTAACTAGGCAGAGCCTGTACTAGGGGTGTCAGACAACTGATATACATACATATGTCGGAGATTGAAGCCAGATTGATCGTTTAAATCGATTGTAAACATCGATGACAGTTTTTATTTTACTTTCTCGAGTATCAGAGGGTAGAATCAATATAGTTGACCGGTGTGAAGTTGGCGCGGTGACGTTTGGCAGGAGGCCCTACTACCGGGAGTGGGACCGGGTGGTTCACTCACATAAATAGCGCTGCTCAGGGCGGGCGAGCGCTCTGGGTAGATCTGCAGCCGCGTTGATAACTTTGTGTGTCTGAGAGTGTGATTCTGGTGGACGTACTGGTCCGGTGTGTTTTGTGATGTGTGATTCGATGTGTGATCTGGATGTATGTTGAAATAATGGTTGTTGGAATATTGTTTGTACCACAGTCCAGTGGTGTCTGTAAACCGTGAGTAAAGTGATATAATTATCGTGTCGCTAGCAAGGTTGGCTAGGTTCTGTATTCGTATGGTGTTAGCTATGGCATTGTTATCATGACCGCGGGTAGAGTAACTGTAATATGGTCGAGTTACATAAGGTCCGGGCGGGGAGGCCCCTTGGTTGGCCAGTTTGTAATTGTTCAGTGTTTTCCATGCCAGTTTCCCCTTATGGCATTTTGATGGTGCTCGGATCTACCTAAACCCCTTTTAGGGATTGATTAGGTCCCGATCGTTCATGATAACAAGCAACCGAGTCGATGGTGGTATAGTGTGTTTCAATTGTAACGACATTCGATATAGTTGGTAAAGTCTGTTTCAATAGTGATGACAAATTGGGGTAGTCCTGACAAAGATAGTGTACGATGGTTCTCTAAAAGTTATTGTAGCATACGCCCACGCTCAGTGTGTTTCCGCGTGTAGCCCTTTGCGGGTTTCCTTTATTTATTTGCTTTCCCCACCACCGTTTTGTTCCCATTTCCGACATATAGTTATATAACATTCAGACACAAGGCAAACACAAGTGCTCATCACACGAATGTTTGCCCTGGCAGCGCTTCGAACCCGCGACCCTGTGCTTCGAAGGCATGTTGCCTAGTTGGAGGTACGTCCCGTAGCCTTGTTGGAGGTACGTCTGCCTTCGAAGCTTAGGGTCGCGGGTTCGAAGCCCTGCCAGGGCAAACATTCGTGTGATGAGCACTTATTACGGGGCCGTCCATCACATCATATATCACATCACTAACCATGTATACTTAGTGTTTAAAAACATACCCCTTTATGGCATTTTAAGTCGGGTGCACTTAGTAGTTCAAATATTTTATCATGCTATTTATTCTCGACCAAAATCCTATAGGGAGGTACATTTGGTAAACATACGATGCTGGCATTCAAAATACTATTCACTCCTAAGCATACCCGATTATGAAATTACAACTCGGGTATACTTAGTAGTTAAAATATTTTGGAAGCGCTGTACTAAGTATACCCGCCCAAAACTCAGGAAATCTCCACAAGGTACATTTGTAAACTCTTTGAGCGCGTCATTCACTCCTAAATATACCCGATCATGACACCCCAACTCGGGTATATTTAGTAGTGCGAATATTTTGAAAGCGCTATGCTAAATATACCCGACCGAAACCCCATGGGGAGTCTCCACAAGGTACATTTAGTAAACACGCCGCGACGACGGGTGCTTTAATTGATTTCAGCGCGTCTCGGAACGCAGGGTAGATGTTTGTAAAAAAAGAGAGCTAAATATTTTAAGAAGACGTGTATTTTGGAAAATATTATTAAGAAAATATAAAATATAATAAAATTAAACATGTCATTAATTTAAATGTCTATTTAAATTACAAGAAAAATAATACTGACTAGGCAGCATGGTCTACGACCTATTGTTCGAAACAGAAAAAAGTAAAAAAAAATGGCTCGGCAGAACCGTGCTCAAATCACGTCCACACTTGCGAGGCATGCGCGCCGAGGCGCCTTTGAGCACGGGCAGAAAACCGACAGCCGATGGATCGCTCCGAGCATGTGCGTCGCGAGGCATGCCTCGGAGCGAGAGCGCGTCTGAGCGCGTCCGCACTTGAGCCAAATGCACGAGCCGAGCGTGGCGCGCGTGCCTCGCCCCGAGGCTGCCTCAAGTCCGTACGCACCTTTACACTCTTCTGGTAAGATCCCTTTATCTGAAACCAAAATAACCAATATTTAACAAGTATTCAATTACTAGCTTTAAGAGGCTCCCCGAGTGCACAGTAGCGCCACTTCAGAAAGAAAATCATAACTTTAAGGCAACGCAAAATATCGAAAATCTGCTCCGATTAAGTTGTTCTGTAGGTCAAGCATATTTAATGCTAATTAGTTCCATAAAGTATGGTTGATTGTAGTAACTAACTATACAGTGTAATATTTTGTTAGTTCTACATATCCTTTAGGGTCTTACTAACAACTTAATCGGAGAAAATTTTAATATTTTGTGTTGCCTTAAAGTTATAATTTTATTTTCGAAGTGGCGCTACTGTGCACTCGGGTAGCAGGTTAAATGCTAGTAGTAGTAGAGTATCTGTGCAGTTGAGAATCCGTCCAGTTGCGAATCTGTCCACTTGCTACGGAAGGTATAATACTAGTAGCTAGCTTCATATAGAATCTTGAATCTCACATCATAATATTGTTACTAACAGTAACTGGACTGGCCAGACAGGCAAGTAAATAAAGAATAATTTATTGCTGTCAATCTGCTGGTCTTTTGTGTCATCCATACTAATATTATAAATGGCTAAGTGTATGTGTGTGTGTGTGTGTGTGTGTGTGTGTGTGTGTGTGTGTGTGTGTGTGTGTGTGTGTGTGTGTGTGCCTGCCTACGTTAACGCCATCTTACGGAATTAGAATGGTATTCCTTCGACTTGTTCAAAGATCAATAGACTGCAGAGGGAACAAGTGTGGTATTTTGTTATAATACTTATTTTAATTATGCATCACAGTACAGAGGTAGGTACTATTATTATAGTAAGTATCATCAATTTTATGTAAAAGTAAACAATCTTGATCTATGTCTCCTTAACAAAATAAAGTTTTTAAAACAAATTATGGTTAGAGTTTTTGTTACGTGACTTAGTTATATTAGGTAAAAAAATAATATAGTAAACTTTGATTCGTAAAAAGGCGAAGACATTGAGATTTTTTTCGAATGTACAGTCTACAGCAAATCCAGCGTAACATTAGAACCTTGAACTTACTCCGCATGTAATGAGCGGGTTTCATATTGTTTAATGTATGGTTACGAGAGAAATTCGAAAATAGTGGACTGTATCGAGAACAATAAAATAATAATAATATAAGTAAAATGAAGCTTCAGAAACGCGAAAAAGGGCACCAACCTTATTCCGATGCGATGTGAAGCGCAACCAGTTCAGGACTTCAGGGTTTCTATCGGCTTGGCCTTACCTTGATCTTTCCCATTAAGTACCTAACCTGGCTCTCGAACTGATGATGTCCAATCTCGCGCCGAGCTTCACTGATTATTGATTATCTAGCTTAATTTGCAGGCAAGCGACACTTTTATTGCTTTAGTTATTTAGTTTTACTAATAGTCAACGAGAAATTAAAATAAATTGTAGTAACGACCATTCATCAACGAAAGTTCGAACAAGAAGATAACGACAGGTATTTCGAAAAAAGTTATTTTAAAAATATGACATATAATGTTGCCAGTTTATAAAAGTAAAAAATATAGAAACCGAACATTCCGCCCACCTAAATACAACGTATTTATGAAAATACTTAGAAAATATTTATTTTTAACACGAAAAAGAAAATAACAACACGAAGACATAGAATATACGAAAACAACTTGTAAGATTTATCTTATTTTAATGAATAGGCAAAGGACAAAGCTTTACTATTGGCCTCTTATACTGGCCAGCAGCAGTCTTGATAGTTGCGACCCTACACACCCCATCAGCCCCCGAATGTAGTTGGATAATACGACCCAGATTCCAATTTAAAGGGTTCATATTTTCATTAATAATGAGGACTAAGGCACCTTCGACAAGGTTCGGGTGCGATTTGTTCCATTTTAGTTTTTGTTGAAGCGTGTGGATATATTCAATATGCCATCGACGCCAAACATCTTGGTGGATTTGTTGGATTAATTTCCAACGATGAAGAGGACTAATTTTGACATTTTCAAAATTCTCTTCTGGGAGGGTTGTTAACGGTTCCATCGTTAAAAAATGCCCAGGAGTTAAAGCATTAAAATCATTAGCATCTGAGCTCATTGGGGTAAGAGGGCGAGAATTTAACATCGCCTCTATTTGAGTCAAAACTGTATAAAACTCTTCATAAGTGAGTCTTTGTTTTCCAATTACCCGTGCGAGATGAGTCTTAACTGACTTTATCCCTGCTTCAGCAAGACCGTTAAAATGTGGGCTACCAGGTGGACTAAACGAGAACTTAATTTCTTGTGATTTTGCAGCATTCTGCATGATTGACCCAAGGTAAGAGCTTGCACCCACAAAGTTTCTTCCCTGATCGGAGACTATATGATTGCATCGACCGCGACGGGCTATGAATCGCTTCAGAACAGCTAAGAAAGCTTCAGTAGTAAGTTCAGAAGCAAGTTCAATGTGAACTGCTTTAGTGCAGGTGCAAACGAAAACCGCAATATAGCCTTTAAAGGTCTTAGCACCACGTCCACGACTGAGAGCAATATCGAAAGGTCCTCCATAGTCAACGACAACGCTTGAGTATGGCTTCACCTGGCTCACACGAAACGAAGGGAGATTACCCATTAACGGCGCTGGAGCTGGTTTCGGATTGGCACGAAAACATTTTAAACAACCCGAAATCACAGAACGAATAGCTCGCTTGGGTGACAAGATCCAAAAAGTCTGTGCAATCAAATTTTGCAAAGTTTGTGTACCAGGGTGCATAAACTTTTGATGATATTCGTCAATAATCATAAAAGTTAAACGATGAAGTCGAGGTAATAAAATGGGATGCTTGACGCTAAAATCAACATGCGCATAAGTCAAGCGACCGCCCACCCTCAAAACACCCGCGTCATCAAGAAATGGCGATAACTTGCGCAAACTTTTGGGCAGTGCGTTGGGGAGATTATTTTTCAAATTCTTAATTTCCTGCGAGAAAACATTCTCCTGCACGTGTTTAATTAAACACATGAATGCGTTATTAATTTCCAATGGCTGCAGAGGCCCAACAAATTTAGTTTCAGGCGAAGATTGTTTCGCGTTATGAATAAATCGAAGGCAATACGCAACGACATGTTTCAATTTCGAGAGCGACGAAAACTTGACTAATAATTCATCAATAAAGGAAATATTTGGTGATGTGAGAAGGGTGAGAATTTTCTGTTCCTCTCGCACTGTTTCCTGATTAGACGAGAACGACGACAAAGGCCAAGTACATTCTGCTTCAGAAAGCCACGAAGGCCCTTTCCACCAGATTTCATGACGGACAAGCTCATCTGGAAGCATTCCACGAGAACCGCAGTCAGCAGGGTTTGATGTTGTACTAACATGACGCCAACATTCAGGAGCAATAATTTCTTGAATGTGACTGACCCTATTGGCCACGAACGTCTTCCAGTTGGACGGACAAGACCTAATCCACGACAAAGCTACAGATGAGTCAGACCATGCTATTATCTTGTCAACGATGTGGAACGGTTTTAAAGCATCAACTGTAGATTTCATGAGATCTGATAACAGAACTGCTGCTTGGAGCTCCAATCTGGGAACAGACAATTTGCGAAGAGGCGCAACTTTGGATTTAGCGCAACACAATGTTACGGAACAGTGCCCTTCTGCATCAACAACACGACAGTATATTACGGCGCAATAGCCACGCTCAGAGGCGTCACAAAAGCCATGGAGCTGTAGCTCGACAAAAGCGCGAACCAAACGACGAGGAATCGAAAGAGACGATAACGACGACAACTGAGATTTAAACTTTGACCATTCCAAAGCAACCGAATGGGGAACATCTTCATCCCAAGCTACACCGGAAGTCCAAAGAACTTGCATGAGATATTTTGCATAGAACGTGAGAGGACCGAGAAATCCCAAAGGGTCGTAGATACGAGCGATCTCTGAAAGAATTACACGTTTTGTGCATCTCCTATCTTCAAGACATCCTATTTTGAACTGGAAGCAATCGGAACGAGGTTGCCATAATAAACCTAGAACTTTAAGTGACACTTCAGAATTGTCTTCGAAATCTTTGAACTTCTCGGAATATAATTCAGAAGTGGGAAGGTCAGCGAGAAAATCTGAATTATTAGAGGTCCATTTCCTCAAGTGGAAACCACCAGACGACAAAATTTCAATGAGCTCTGATCTTAAAAGAAGCGCTTCTTCGACAGAATCTGCGCCAGTTACGATGTCATCGACATAGATATCGCGGCTGAGCACAGTAGACCCGGAAGGAAAGTCTGTACTAGAATCCTTGGCTAACTGTGCCATAGTACGAAGAGCTTGATATGGTGCAGAAGAAACCCCATATGTGACAGTACGCAGTCGATAATCACGCACAGGTCCGACAGGCGAAGGCCTCCACAATATTCGTTGATATTCTGCGTCCTCTTCAGGTACCAGAATCTGCCGATACATCTGTTTAACATCACCCGTAAACACAACAGCATGCCACCGAAAACGAAGAAGCAAATCGAAAATGTTGGTTTGTAATTTAGGTCCAGGCAGGAGGGTATCATTCAACGATATTCCTTTACCATCCTTTGCACTGGCGTTAAAGACGACACGAAGGGGAGTACTGACAGAATCAGGGCGCAGAACACCATGATGTGGTATGTAGTAAAACTTCCCTATTGAAGAGGAGGGGGGCTCTACTTCTTCCATATGACCACGGGACTCATAATCTTCCATAAATTCAACATAAGCTTTATGAAAACCAGGATTCAATTTTAGCTTCCTTTCTAAAGAGAAACAACGCTTAAGCGCTGTTTCACGAGAATTCGAAAATTCAGGTTTGTTTGTAGGCTCAACAAAAGGCAATGGCACTACAAAACGACCATCTTCATTACGACAGTGATTTTCGACAAAGTAATCTTCGCAAAGTTGGTCCTCCTTCGACAACAATAGATTGTTTGGAGGAGCAACGTTTTCTAACTCCCAAAATTTTTTTATGG
Organism: Teleiodes luculella; assembly: GCA_948473455.1. Lineage (NCBI taxonomy): Eukaryota > Metazoa > Arthropoda > Insecta > Lepidoptera > Gelechiidae > Teleiodes > Teleiodes luculella. Next base: position 636,479 of record OX419603.1, read on the forward strand.
AAGTTTCCAACGACAAATTCGAAAGCTGCGAAGTATTCGACACGAAAAGACATTGTTGGTTATGAGAGTGATTAATGTCACAACCTCCCATAATTATCCAACCGAAAATAGTATTGATAGCTTTTGGTTGCCCGACCATACCTTGCTTAATACCAGGCAAGAGAGACGAAGCGAAAACCTCGGCATTCAAAAGCATGTCAACAGGCCCTGGACGACAAAAATCAGGGTCTGCAAGTGACAATCCTTGAATGTGGGACCAACCCGAAGAATCGAGAACATGTGTTGGTTGGTCACCACAAATCGACGACAAAACGAGAGAATTTAATTTAAAACTGTTTGACAACCCTGGCTTCGTTGACTTTATCTCACATGATAACATCCCGAGCGGGGTAGCCACAGAATTACCAATTCCGCTAACGGTTTCTGACTTGCGATTAATTTCCAATCCTAATCGCTTAGCACAGGATTCTGAAAGGAAGTTGCATGCACTAGCACAATCAAGTAGTGCACGAACAGGCTGAAAGTCCCCTGATGCGTCTTTAAGCAGAACCGTAGCTGTTGCAAATAAAACAGTATTTTCGTTTTTATTTACGGAAGTTAAAACTGTATTAGTGTTATTATTACCACTCTGTATATTTTCAGACGAAGAAGTATCTGAAGTCGGTTTATTAAAATGCAATAGCGTATGATGAGAATATCCACACACACTGCAACGAGTAGGTATACTGCATTTAGTTACTCTATGAGCATTCGACAAACAAAGAATGCAAAGTCCCTTTTCTTTCACAAATTTATAGCGAGATTCAGGATTTAATTTCAAAAATACCTGACAATTTTCAAGACTGTGCTTGCCGTTACAAGAGACGCAAGTACTAGGCGGAACCACAAAAGCAGATTTAGTTGTATTTTGAGTTTTGGGTTTACTAAAGTTCCTATTCTGAGTCGGCGGCGCGGAGCTATTTCTGATTTCGCATGGTTTGATGTAGGACATTTCCATCGCTCGAAAATGTTTTTCCAAAAATAATTGCACCTCTTTATAATCAGGTATGTCATCATCCCAATCGTTTTCCAAAAGAAAAGCTTCGCGAGTCGAGTTATCCAACTTCGACCATAATAAATGAAACAGCATAAAATTTTTATCTGGCAACCCATATTTCGCCAAAATAGCCAAATTCTCCGAAAACGTACGAAAAACCCGCTGTAACTCGGAACTCGACTTCTTTTTAATTGGTTCACAATTTAATAGCCTATCATAATACGTCATAGTAATTGCGCTTTTTATCAAAATATTTTTTCAATGTTTCATACGCGTCATTGTAACTTTTATCCGAAAGTGGGTAATTTTTGATAAGCTCATAAGCAGTACCCTGCACGCTCGAAAGTAAATAATGTAATTTCTCAACATTCGAAATATTATTCCTGTTGTGTACTAATGAGTCATATAATTGTATGAAGGAAATCCAGTTTTCTATGTTACCATCAAAAGGCTTGATATTAATTTTAGGTAATCTTGCAATACAAATTTCATTAACATTTGGTTTAGTTTCAACTTCACTAGACTTTTGATTTTGGCTGGATATACTACGAAAGCGAGATTTAACTTCCTTCATCTTTTTTTCAAACGAAAATGTATGATGTATTTCAGAGCGCCTATTAGCAGATGGCGTGCCTAACAATATTAATTGTTGCGCACTGTGAAAACTATTTTCCAAATCACGAAAATCTTCTTCAGAGTATCCGATTAAATCACTACTTGCCATATATTCCAATCGCATAACAGCATAATCACGGGCAATCCTATTACGATCCCCCGTTTCATTCGCAATTTCATGACTCGGACCTTCCTCCATATTACTGTCTTCCATGTTTACAATAAACGTGAAAGTAAGTACCTACGTCAAATTAACTAAAACCGCGAAACTAATAAATAAACCAAAGTAAACACGAGAAAACGACAAAATAATTTTGTTTACAATCGGTTATTATCAGTTAAAAAAGGTCACGATAACGACACGACACGACAACGACAAATCGGAATAAATTAATCGTATGTACTAAATGGACGGAACGAAGTAATGAAATATTTGAATGAAATGAATTTACGGAAATACTCTGTTTATGGTCGTTACTCAAATGTCACTTTATCAGTACTACCAACATAAGCTAACAGTAATGGCCGACAGATATTTTTAGCCGGTAATTTCTAATACCACATGGCAAGTACCTACATAAAGCAAATGTAAAAAAATATATAAAATGCCTGCAAATATGAATATTAATTTCGACAAAATTATTAATTTTACGACAAATTAACACGAGAATAAGGATTATGCCTTTCAAAATATCAGGATCGAAGGGCCAAAACAATGTTTAATGTATGGTTACGAGAGAAATTCGAAAATAGTGGACTGTATCGAGAACAATAAAATAATAATAATATAAGTAAAATGAAGCTTCAGAAACGCGAAAAAGGGCACCAACCTTATTCCGATGCGATGTGAAGCGCAACCAGTTCAGGACTTCAGGGTTTCTATCGGCTTGGCCTTACCTTGATCTTTCCCATTAAGTACCTAACCTGGCTCTCGAACTGATGATGTCCAATCTCGCGCCGAGCTTCACTGATTATTGATTATCTAGCTTAATTTGCAGGCAAGCGACACTTTTATTGCTTTAGTTATTTAGTTTTACTAATAGTCAACGAGAAATTAAAATAAATTGTAGTAACGACCATTCATCAACGAAAGTTCGAACAAGAAGATAACGACAGGTATTTCGAAAAAAGTTATTTTAAAAATATGACATATAATGTTGCCAGTTTATAAAAGTAAAAAATATAGAAACCGAACACATATTAAAACTGATACTGGATATTATTATTATGCTGTCGTGTGTACCTAAACAAGCCGTGAGCATGAAGATGGCGGGACCAGTCGTCAGATTCGAAAGGTTTTACACAAAAGATGTTAGAGCTCCAAATGCACTATAATTATTGTACTGTAGTTTACTGTAGTTCACATTTGTACCTATAGACGCCAAGATAGGAGGTCAAAATGGCGGGAATAAAGCGTATCGCTGTTCTTAAACAATTCGTGTTAATCCCGCCATTTTGACGTCAGGATAGCGGGACCAGAAACAAGAAACAAGTTTTTTCGTTTTAATATAATAATATACATTTTATTAAATTATTGAAATATTAAATTCTTTATCTAGTTAAAGTTCAAAGCATTTATTCTTAAACAGGAAAGTTTTTGATCTCAAAAGTTAGTGAGTTAGTAAAAATTTGAGCTGATGTATACTTATATATAAATATATAAATATAACGAATTTAATTTTTGAATAAATTATTTACTATTTAGATATAAGTGTGAAACAATTTGTGAATAAAGAGAATAGTATATAGCTTTTTAAAATTAGAATTGAAATTGTGAACAGATGGATCCTATTATACTAAATATAATAAGACATATAAGACGCAACATTTTACGTGGAAACAATTGTTCCGTGTATGGATGTTGTAACTTTATGCCTAATTATGAGATAAAATAATCTAACTATAAACAAACGAATACTGGGAATTTCAGAGCGATAAGCTCGTAATCAATTGTTAATTGACGTATGTGTTCTCGATTAAACAAACGATCCTGAACTTTCCAGTAATAAGATCGCGAAAGTCAATTTTATTGTCAAAAAGTAATGAAGACAACGAGACTTGTTTACTTCAAATATCGTTGGTGCTTACAAGTTGGACCGACAGTGTGCCTACTTTACTATCGGCCAACATTGACCTGTGACCTGGGTTTTACCCAGAAAGTCATAATAACATTCCTAATGTTTGAAGAATAACTACTATTGTATGACATACATGGACCTATTTTACCTACATCTATGGTCACTACACGAAAAACAAAATCAATTATTTATACAATACCGTTTTCAAACCAAGTCCCAAGCCACAACGGCCTATTGTGAGTGAGTCATTTGATTATAGTAGTGCAAGATAAGCTACAATGAACTGTATACTCTGTATTCGCTAAATACTTGTTACCTTTTGGATTTATTATTGTCTTCATACGTCAATTGCTTATTATTTAAATTTATTTTAATATTTTGAGTTGCAAAGTTGATACTAAAAAGTGTGTAAAAGGAGATAGTAATTAAAAATTATTAATATTTTAAATAAATAACTTTTATTTAAGGTAAAACACTTATAATAATAATAATAATCTTAATACTGAAAGACTAGTCTTAAAAATAAATTACAATACTAACACCCCGTCTTCTTAGCAGCTAATTTAACATACTCTAAAACTGTAAAATAACAAAATATATAATGCATGGGCATAGATAAACAGTTGTATCTCTGCTTGCGGAGATCTCTTACCACTGTTCCTAGGTCGATCGTCGCACTCTCATTGTATCTCGATATGCTGATGTCTAAAGCGCAAAAGGTCCCCGTGCGATTCAATCCAGCAGAGCAGTGGACCACCATAGGAGGAAAGTTGGAGCTCGTGTTATTATTTATTATTTTATTTTATTTTATTTTTATTTTCTTAGGGAGACTTACAGACGAATAACAATAGTGTGTATTGGTAATTATTTAGTACAATGCTAATGAAAAATCTCCGCCGATAGAAATTAATTAATTGTGAGAGGAGAGAAGAAATTTAAACTTATAAACAACAAAAAAAAGGAGATAAATAAAAAATATAGTGAACATCGTTCAACTGTAACTATGTAGGTAGCATCAAAAAACGGGAGGGCATGCGCGTACATACTTATTAAATCTATTTGTTAAAAAAGCACTGTGTCATCAATCGCTTCACAGTGGTGGTGCTGGTATTAAATAGGTCTACGTCCAAAGACAGTTTATTAAAACTAGTGCAAGTGCGCACAAGAAATGAGTTACGTCGGTAATTAGTTCTGGCTGCTGGTACATTTAGAATGGGGCGGCGTCGGAAACCTAGTAAATTTGTTCTGAGAGAGATGTTGGATAATAGCTCGGGGCTGTCCAAGGAACCATTCATAATTTGCATTAGATAACATGTATCACCTATATGACGCCTAACATCTAATGGAAGAAAATGATACTTAGTACATCGTTCAAGGTAGTCCATAGAACGCTGATTAGTTTTGTAATCGAGATATCTAAGAAACCTTTTTTGTATGCTCTCAATACGCAATTTATAGAGATTGTAATTGGGGTTCCATACTTGTGAAGCATACTCCAAGTGGCTTCTTACAAATGAGCAATAAATAATTTTTATGGCTTTAATATTTGTAAAGTTAGCACATGTTCTCATAAGAAAGCCAAGAGCTTTGGAAGATTTATTAACGATAGCATCAATATGCTTATTAAACAGTAACCTAGAATCAAACACCACCCCCAAGTCCTTTATTATTTCGACTTTAGAAATATTTTGACCGTTTAGAGTATAGCCCTGATTCAGAATAGTATTCTTCCTTGAGAAGCATGTGTAAAAACATTTGGAGATATTTAAGTCTAATTTATTTCCTGAACAGTATACCACAAAACGATTAAGGTCTTCCTGCAAGAGCTCTATGTCCTTCTCATTCTTTATTGTTTTCAAAATTTTCATGTCGTCAGCAAATAAAAGTATTTTGGAGTTATAGAAACAAGTATGGATGTCATTAATAAAAATAATAAATAACAGTGGTCCCAGCAGTGACCCCTGCGGCACACCTGAGGGAATAGAAGTCCAGTTAGAAGAATATCCCGATAGTACAACTGCTTGACTACGGTTTTCAATATAAGACGAGAACCATCGGAAGAGATCACCGTGGACACCGGCCTTGCAGAGCTTCTCTAAAAGTATGTTGTGATCTATACGATCAAAACATTTACTATAGTCGGTGTACACGGCGTCTACTTGCGCCCCTTCGTCCATACCTTTAGATATAAAATTGTGGGCCAATATCAAATTAGAAGTTGTAGATCTGTTTTTAAGAAACCCATGTTGTTCTTCACTGAAGCTGCATTTGAGAGCTGCATAAAGCTGAGTATAAACCAATCTCTCCAACACTTTTGCGAAAAGACATAATTTTGAAATAGGCCTGTAATTCTCAATATTTGACCTATCTCCCTTTTTGTGAACTGGAGTTATAAACGCAGTTTTCCACATTTTTGGCACAATCCCTTCAGAAAGGGAACGCTTGAAGAGAATTAAGATAGGCGTTAATAATTCGTCAGCACAATTAACAATAAAAAGCGGTGGGATGTGATCAGGACCGCCTGATTTCGATAGATCTAATGACTTCATTAGTTTAAGGACTATAGATGGAGAAACCTCAATTGCAGATATATGACAAGGAAGTGAATCATTATATGAATCCATGTTTTGATTCGTCGTATTGAAACCAGTTCCAGTTTGTTTAAAAGTTGATTTAAAATACGAAGCAAATAAGTTACTAGTAGCAGGTCCAGTATCAGCCATAGTACTTTTATATTTCATTACCTTTGGAAAGGAATTACATTTGTATTTGCTTTTGGTGTAGGACCAGAAAGCTTTAGGATCCTCAACTATGGCTGACTGGATTTTAGCTATATAGGCTTCGTAGCATTTACGCTCTAGGTCTATAGCGCGACTACGTAAAAGAGAGAAAGTTAGTTATCAAACTCCGCATATGCTTGAGCCTTTCTGACTTTGAGGACAAAGTTGAGAAAGTCTGTTGGACTTCGAGGCACGCTTTTAAAAGGCCAATCGGTGTAGGCAAAGTGTGTGATGTCCAATGAGTCTTCGCTGTCGTCTGTCACCCGCAACTTGGTCACTATATGGTCACGATAGGTCTTTACTTGCCTTGTTTCAATGGTGAAGTCACCGAAAAACACTATATTTCCTTTCTTCGGGCTCCAATACTGGTAACATACTTCTTGACCTTCTTCGTGTGTCTTTGTTAGCATAACGATGACTCGCGATTGATACCCAAACACCATTTTATAAAAATCTTCGGCTGTTGACGAAAGCGGACCCTGACAGCACAAATACTTGCCCCGAGTTTTGTACCCGTTGACGTGATTGGCATTGATATAGTCGCTTTCTCCGTTATCTGCTGGTAGGATCACTCTGTTATAATCAAAACAAGGTGAAAACCGGTATCTATTCTTCACAATATTTTCCGGCTGCACCGATATACTGCAACTGTGATAAATCCTTTCGTGTAATATTCTCTGATGTTCTTGTTCGAGGATCTTTATTATTCTTTCTTCATTGTAACTAACACTAGATTGTTTTTTCGTGAAAATCCCACCCATTTTTTTAAATTTACTTTCGTGGGATAAGAGTCCTTGTTTCAACGAGAAATCAGTATCGAATGAAAATTTTATACTGATCGTGACACATTTATACTGTTACATTTCAGCATCAATATTAATTTTTTCCTCTAACCAGCATTATCAATATGACGCCCGAGGTTTCAGTTTATCGAATTTGATATTCATTTCAACATTATTAACATTTAATTTCAACTATAAAAATTCCCATGTGGTTAATTAACAAGCCTATCAGTGAGTTCAAATGTTATTATTACCTTCCTTTACTTTTATGGTCTTAACAATGGTATTGTTAAATTTAGGTACAATTAAAAATCCTTTACATGGAGTTTCGGCAACTAAAGCGGTGATACTAAATTAAAGCATCACGTTTCAGTATATGAAATTAAATACTTCTTTTATTGAATCACTATAGGCAGTCAAAGGACCAATATAAATAGGATTTCCCTATGAATTATATCATAACTTTATTTTTGATTGTACAAACAACATCACGGAAAAAATGAATAATAACGCAGACTTTAGTAGACTACATTCGGAAATTGCCCGGTTCAGTTCTCAAATACAATTGTTAGAGAGCCAACTACGTAACGTAGAGACCCACAGGGATCGTCTAAAATGGGAATTGAATCAATTCAATCGATTCAAATATCACCACCAGAGTGCACAACGCCAACTCCAAGCTATGGAGAGCAACCGAGTTTCATCTTCCAGCCATGGTCAAAATTATGTGAGTACCACCTCCGATACAATAATGGTAGATGGTAGTTGATAAATGATGTTGTCATTTGCTGTCTAGACATCTATTAATATATTAGAATATGATTATATACTTCAGTAAACGGCAAAACAACCCTGAATATTGACCAAGCTATCAATATTCCACCCTTAGTACACAGGCGGGCTAAATAAACAACTTTCTATTGGAAGAAAGCTTATTTTGGTTAGGTTAGCAACCAAAGACTGAATAAGTACACAAAAACAACTTTGGGTAGCACCAATAAGGTTGTATGGAATACAGGTGTGGGAACAGATAATGTGGGTGTTTCTTTCTTCCAATAATCGATCAACCACGTGTATCTTACCTATATAATCCGCCTGAAACCTGAAATTGTGTCACTCGTTTGAAACTACCCCTCACGTGAAGGTGTACTGTAGCTTTAGTAACGTAGTTTTTTATTTTTAGTGATAATCATGAGTGATAAGAAGATACAACTAAGCTTATTAGACAAACCAAACCCGTCACGGTTCAGCACTAGAAGTTTTTTAAAATTTATGCAAAGTCCCGACTCCATCGCCCAAATTTTAAATGAATACACTGATATAAACAAACACCAGAAGACTGTGGAATCTGTTAAGAAGGCTTCAGGTATTTTGCAGAGTGTGACAAATATAATTGCGCATAACAGTACTTGTTACGATGTTAACAAGTACAGATGTACTAAACATCCCACCAAAGATAGCTTAAATGAATTTTGGAGAACAGTTATAGATAAAAATAGCGATATTATAGTCATACTGTCCACTGACTGCAAAATTACTTACCAATATTGGAGTTTAGAAGAAAATCAGGAAATAAAATGCAACGAGCTTGTGATAAAAACTATCAAAATTGTAATAATGGATTGTTATACTATGTCACTGCTGCAGTTGAAAGAAAAAGGTAAAGTCACGCGGCAAATAGTACTTTATCATTACACTACATGGCCGTCGGACAATATTTCGCATAACCCAATTCAATTAACGAGTTTTATCGGCATTGTAAATGACATTACAACTTCTGGGCCTATAGTCGTGCAATGCAGCGATGGGAGCAATAAGTCTGGAGTATTTTGTCTATTAGATATGTGCATAGCTGAATTTAAGAAGGGAAAGGGTGTAATTGTATCGAAAGCTCTGCAAAAGATAAGACAAGTGAACAAAGATTCGATCAGCCAAGCAGAGAATTATGTTTTTTGTTACAACGCATTATATCATTTCGTTATAAACATTATGAAATAATTTAGGTTGGCGACGTCCTGTATGGAGCACGCGATAACATTTAACCTATGGGAAAACCCGCGATTGAATCTATTTTTGTTTATGAATTCCTCTATATCTGCCGACTATATAAGAGTGTTCCAGTAGGACGTAGTATTATTGCAATTCGAGACAAAGAAGTGATATCTTACTCTCTCTAAAAATGGATTCTGATACATTGAACGACATATTCGGTTCAGATCCTACCAGAAGAAACTGTACGATATTCCATTCGATTGCTGACTCTGACTGTGACGATATTCTTGATAGAATATTTAACAATTCTGAAGATAAAGCTTTTCAGCACATACTAAAACTCAAGAATAACGACGGAAAAACATGTCTCCATACTGTCGTAAGATCCCGAAGTGGAAGTGATGCTGAAAATATGATATCGTTGATGGAAGCTATGGGAGCAGACTTGAATGCCCAGGATAATGCAGGAGACACTGTTTTGCATAAAGCAGTGAAAAAGCGGGACCACGAGCTGGTAAAAGGATTAGTAGAGATGTGCGCCGATAAAAGCATTAATAATAATGATGGATTGACGGCTTATCAAATTGCAGAGCAAATCAATGATGAAGAAATAATGAAGATACTTTTAATTGAAGAAGATAAAAGTTATGAGCGTTCAGTGAGCCCGTCTGTTCCGATAAGCTCAAGTGAAATTAGAGATTTGATATTAAATTCAAGAGATTAACTTGTTGTATTTTTGCTAGTGAAATGTGCAAGCTTTGATCTTATGAGCCATAGTTTTTAACTGTTTTATTAAATGGGTGAATTTATAATGAAAGTAATTTAATTTTAAATAAGCAATAAGTTCCCTTACTCTACTAGTTTGTTCTATACCAATTTAATTTGAATAATTATTCAATTGTTGGCGTCAATGTCAATCTATTATTTCAAATCACATTACGTAAAGTATATCAGAAAAATACTCATCAATATGTAACAATTCTATGAGTCAAATTTAACTACTTTACATACATGCATAATTATATAAGAATCCCTGCTAATATTATAAATGCCAATGTAAGTTTGTTTATTTTGTTTATTACGCTTTCCCGTAGAAACTATTTAATCGATCGTCATCAAGTAATTTAGGTTGGCAACGTCCCGTAATTTAGGTTGGAGTACGCGGTAATTCCTGCTGCGATGACCTTGCACCTACAGGGAAAAACCGGCGATAGAAGCTATTCTAATTTATGAATTCCTTTATATCAGCTCGCTATAAAAGAGTCTTCCAGTAGGACGTAGTATAATTGCAATTCGGGACTTCAACAAGTGAACTAGCTCTCTGAAAAATGTCTTCGCGCAAACTGAACAACATTTTTGGCCAAGAAAAGTTTCAAGGAAATACTACTATGTTCCATTTAATTGCCGAAGCAGGCCTTGACAATATTTTGAATCGCATTTGGAACGCTACCGGTCAAAAAGAACTGGAGCACATACTGAAACTGAAGAACGACGACGGAGAGACATGTCTACATACTGCTGTTAAGAACTTAAAAGGATTCGAAGCTGAAAGGATGATGGCTCAGCTATTCGACATGGGAGCAGATTTGGAGGTTCAAGAAGATAGGACAGGAGACACTGTTTTGCACGTAGCAATAAAACAACAGGACTACAAGCTCATAGACTGGCTGCTTTCAATGCGTATTGATATGAACATAAGAAATAACAGTGGATTAACGGCATACCAAGTGGCAGAACAAAATAATGATCACGAAATGATGAAGATTTTAAGTGAAAAAAAATGTTTCTGAGTGTTTAGTGAACGAGTTGAAGTCTGTAAGGTTATTGTAATTTTCAGAATATTTTTAAACATAAGTTTACAGCTATCAATTATATTATATCAATTAATAGGTAACAACTTTTATCGATAATTTAATCATTTTATGAATCGTAGTTTTTAAGTGTTTTATTAAATGGGTGAATTTAAAATAAAGGTAATTTTATTTCAAATTAGCAACAGGTTCCGTTACCACTAGTTTTTTCTATACCTATTTAATTTAAATAATCTCTCAATTGCTTGTGTCAATGTTAGTCTATTCTTTTAAATCACATTATTAAAAGTATATCAGGAAAATACACGTCAATATGTAACAATTCTATGAGTCAAATTTAACTACAATATTTCGAGATATGTTTAACATGTGGTTTTGCTGACGTAATTACTTAAAAATACAATGAAATTTAATACATACACTGATATTTATTGGCGATATAAAATCAGTTGCTTCAAAACACTTTGTTATTTAAAACAGAGCACATTGGTGCAACTTTCGCACTTGGACCTGTTAGTTGAACAAAAATGACTCTTATTTCGTAGTCAAGAGAGAAGAAATTATTTTTTTTATAGCTATGCAAATAATCTTCAGTACAAACGTGATTTTTTATGTTATTTCCGTGAAACCATACATTCTTATTTGTTGTTTTCAGTCCAAAAAATAAAAGTATTTTTGTAGAATTTTATTAGGAAAATTCCAGTGAAGTACCTAAACCTCACCTAGATTTCCTAATTTACATTACATGTAAAACATATGTTATTTTTCCACGTTTAGTAATAAATGCTTATCAGGGGGTCGTTTCCTGAAAGCTGTTAAAATTTTACAACTTTTTAAATAAATTCCTGCGTAAAACCATTTTTATTAGTCATTTAATTATTTTTAATGCACGCCACAAGCTGATGTAAAGCAAAGTACAGTTAAAATATAAAATGACGAAATTGCACACTTTATGTTGTCAACAAAATGAGCCTAGACTTATGTCATTTCAAGAATTAGATGAACACTAGACCCTTTGTTACGAAATGTCATTAACATCGTGAAGATTAATAGCTGTGATTCATAGAACTGTAGGCAAAATAATTTAAAGCATGTCGCACTCTTACAGCGAAGAAATTATAAGATATTGATATTTATAGCGCTTTTATGAATATTTAGACGCCGTAAACATCAAGAAGCCCACTAGCGGAGGTAAAGTGTGAAGTAGAAACATATTTTTATCTAAAAGACGTCATGCAAAAGCATACAAATTCAGGTAAAAGGTATAACCTTATGTAATTCAGGTTTTTGCGTCATCAATAGTGTAATTGATTGGAAATAATGCGTCACTAAACAACTCTCTAATGGACAATGCTAATTCAACAGATTATAGCTAGGGTTTTTTTTTATTAATAATAATTTTTTCCCAACAGCTTAAGTCCAAGACAGAGATAGTTTAGGATCCAAAAAACTAATATCCTATAATAAACTAAGCAAAATTTTTCAGTAATGTAACGAGGAAGTCTAAGTCCGAGTGCTGCTAATTACAGCCTGTGACTTTAATATTACAACTAGATTTTAAGGCTTTTTTTAATTAGTTTATTTAGCCTAAGAGACAAACATGTATTTCTAAAATAAATAAATAAACTTTAAAAAAAAAAAAATAATGGACAATGCTCCCATAAACGACCCAATTAAGGGTATGAATGGTCACATCTTGAATTTATTTTATAGCTGTTAATCATTAACTATTCAATGGGAATTCACGGAATATGTATATCATTTGCGTCATCAAAACAATAATCTAATTAACTCACATGGACCGATGCACTAATTTGGTTATGGAAAAAGTATACTAATAATTGTTCTCTTTCGTTAATTTTTTCCAAATGATTTTAATCGAGCGCAATAGCTGGACGATAGCTTTATTCGTCATGTAGACATCTAACACTGGTCCCGATAACAGACGACCTAACAGTTAATTTTTTCCTGGAAATAAAACATCCATATCATATGTTTGGTTACGTATGTTCTTTTTATTGATAACTGGCTAAAAACTGTCTTTTCATTGTTGTTAGTAACACATTTCTGAATACATAAAAAATAAAATTTTGTATTCACTTTCTTTAAAGTTCGAGGTGTTCAAACATAATGCATTGTTTTAATAATGTATCAATGACGTCAGTTGGCTTAGGTTATTTAGATCACATTGACATTGACTCCCAAATCCAGACTGTTTTTTGTTCTCTTATTCTTGAGAGTGGGAGCAAAATAAATTTATGTATGGTAAAAATATCCTGTTAGTTGAACAAAAATGAGCTTTATTTTGTAACGTAAAGGACTTTACATTGCTTACTAGTTTGATTCATTCGACTATAGTTAACACATACCTTCTGTATCGTTATCTTAATTTATTACCTCGGTGACTGTAACCCGACGACCTATAAGTCACAGGGTACCTATAACTTCCTTATTTCGTTGTGAAGTCTTATTACGGTCATACGTACATCAGGATGTATTCCCCTGAAGATAGACTAGAGCTTGCGAGAGAAGTCCTTAGGCTTCAGGAGAAACTTAACCGTTTGAGGCTTCCGTTTGAGGCTTAAAAATCCTCAAACGGAAGAATCTGAGCAACAAAACAACAAAGAGATCCACATAATTAAACAACAATATGAAAATAAGAAGTACGAGTTGGTCATAATGTGTTCACGGGAGCGGTTTGTTGAGGATTTAGTGCAAATGGCCCTCTTATAATTAGGTAAGTGCTCCTGCTCTATTTTTATCAATCACATATGGACTAAAAATTTAACAACAACATCCTTTGTTTACTTTTCGATATTAGGTTGATTTCTATTACCTAGAAAGCTGCAGTAAGGTCAGTCTAGGGTTAAAAGCATCGTCCTACTTAAAAACAGTGAGTAAATAGTTGAACTAGTTAATTTAATTTGGAGTAATTAATCCATTTGAGAATTAACAATAAAGATAACGGGCCAGGAATACATTGTTTATGTAGAACAATTAAAATCATTGAACCGCAGGTGGCTATTTAATTTATGCTAATGGTCGGACATGTGCGTAGGGTTTTACAAGGGTATAAAAAGGTTTTTTACTACCAAACAAAGTTAGTTTACAAACAACTACCTAGGAAGAAACAGTTTTTTATCAGTTAATGTGCATAGTTTTTTTCTTTCTAATAGAATACGCTCGTCACAAAAGTCCTGCACCCCAAACATGAATACCAACGACTTTTTCCACTTTATGGACCAACCAAATCTACAGACTCGTATAGAAGAGGAATTTAACTCAATAATTTCGGAGCAAAGAGAGGAGCAGAATGGCTGTCTTCCATTGATGCATTACCTTCGTCGTGAGAAGCTCAATAATGAAGCAAACCTGAAAGCGAGCTTTGTTGACAGTTACGATACCCACCGAAAATTCTTGTGCATAAAAAATCCATATGTGAAAGACCGTGACGTGTTTTGGCAAGCAGTGTGGGACAACAAAGTCCAAATAATAGTGATGACGTGCCAGTTAATTGATAAGACCTATCAATATTGGTCTCCAAAAGAACGTTATTCTTTAGTGAGTAAGAAATTTAGGGTTAAGACTTGGAAGATTATAATCTTTCCTTACTACACTTTAACTGTCTTAAGTTAAAATCAAACAGGACCTAAGTACAAGCGGAGCCGTCCAATTTTTCACTATCAATATACCGCTTGGCCCAGAGAAAAATTTAGTCATCAACCAGACGCCTTTGTAGAGTTTTATAACTTTGTTAATCACATGTATGTCAAGTTAAAGAAGCAAGTAGCTGATAAGACATTTATTCCCCCTATGCTGGTGCATTGTATCGAGGGTGTTGGCAGTTCCGATGTATTTTGTACGTTAGATATGTGTGTCAACCAATTAGAAGCTACAGGAATCGTGTCATTGCCACATACCCTCGAAAAAATGCGACAGCAAAAATTTGGGTCCTTTTGCCGTTCAGATCTCTATGTATTATCCTATCAATTACTTAAAGCATATCTTGATAACAATTAGCCGATCGGGCTCTAATTTAAGTTTTGCCTGTTCAATATTTTATAGCTTATTTGACTGATTATAAAGTTTACAATGTATGTTTGAGTTTAAAGTAATTATGAGATATAAATGAGCTGCTTTTCTTATGAACTATGAGCCAGTGTTGTAATTAAGAGCAATATTCTAATTGCTATTAAAATGTAAGTATAATTTAAATAAAGTTTACATAATCTTAACTCAAGTGTATTTCCAAGAAATCTGTGCTTTATGCGATAAGTGTCATTTAAAATAAACAAGTTTTATGGTTTTGTTATTGATGATCCGGACTTGGAGTTCACAATACATATAAAAGATAGGTTATCACTTAATTATTCCATTAAATGAGCTTATCAGCAGTAATTCACGGAACGGGAGTGTCATCCCTTGACTTTAATTGAATATAAGCACCAGTTGATAGATACTTGACTATAGTCATCCTCGAGACTTCATTACGTACAGTCGCATTATTAAAAAATTAAAAATGCATTTACAACTCAAAGTGAGTGACCAAAAATTAGCTGCAGTGAGTGAGCACGAATTTAGAAGCAGAAGAAATCAAAACAATTACTTAGAAGCTGTCAAGTCGGAGCATAATTACATCGTATCACAGCGAATAATTGGATCGTTTGAGTACTTTTCAAAGACAAAAAATGAAAAAAAAAACCGTTACTTCGACGTCGCCTGCTGGGACAGATCTCGAGTGAGGATTACGCCTAAAGAAGCTGATACTGACTACATACATGCTAATTATGTTGATCATTGTGGAAGACCAAACAAGTATGTGGCGACTCAAGGACCTCTGAAAGAAACAGTTAATCAATTTTGGCAGATGGTCTGGGAGCAGAATTCTCGGATTATTGTCATGCTAACGAAACTCCAAGAAAATGGGAAAGAAAAATGTGCTCAATACTGGACTGCATTTGGTAGCAAACAAGATATTTTTGTAACCAATGAGTTTTCAATCAAAACATTGGAAGAGACCAAAAACAATTCAGGATACACTAGGTCACTATTTGAAGTTTTCAATTCCACTAGCGAAGAAAGCAGACTGATACTACATTATCAATATGTAGATTGGCCAGAGTATGGAGCACCTACCAACACCAAATCGTTTACAAACCTTATTTGGGATGTAAATGTCCAATATCGGAGCACTTTAATCAACGAAGTGAATAGACTAACACCTGGACCTATTATTGTTCACTGTAGTGCTGGAGTCGGAAGAACAGGAAGTTTTTGCGCTATAGACTCTTGTGTCTATCAACTAGCAAAGACTAAAGAAGTCTCAGTACCGAAAATTGTAATGCAGATACGCGAACAGCGGTATTTAAGTGTTATGGCTGTAGAACAATATGTATTTATTTACACTATGTTACATGAGTTTTTGCAGTTATTTGATACGTCCTCTGAAATGAGACAATTCTTTTGTGAGCCTTGACTGATGTACTTTACACGTTTGTATTAATTATTTCATAAAGTTTATAAAGTAATTAAATTATTAAGTGTGACTCTGAAATAAAAACTGGTCCAATATTGTACTTAGAAGTAATATCGTACTTGTAAATAGAATGTAAGTCTTAATTGATTAAAATTTTTTACATTTTATTTGATAGTTTTAATAACTTTTACACAAATCTGTATTTAGATTGACACTTGTAGAGTCGATGACTGTTTAAATTTTGCGTGGGCAGAAAACGGATGTCCTTTGGTTAACCAGTACCCAAAGTTCTTATCAATGAAAACTGAGGGAAACCAACTCGTAACTGTGAATCAGAATGAGTACTCCTGATTAGAGATGGGCGTCGATTCAACGAACTAGTTAAAATCAACGTTGATCAACTGGTAACGAAACGACCGTCCACCGTCTACTCGTCAACTAGTAGAATTTAAAGACGACTAAAATCGAAAGTAGAGTCCCGCGAACTGGTGACAACGTTATTTAGTCGAGTGTTCAGTCCATTCGTCGAGACCGTCGATCGTAAACGGCAAAATTCGGGAGTCGAAGTGTTTAATGAACGAGTTACGCAAACTTGTACAATATAATTTGGTCGTTTGCTTTACAACGTAGAACGTTTTAGCGACGCAGAAAAAGCGGTTAGACTTTCAACTCTAAAATGTATGCACGAGAGTGGATATTTGTAGCGAGTTTATTAGAATTTCAGCCAGTCCTAAGCCTGGAAAGTATGAAGGAGAGTTCATTTGAAACTGTAAAATTAAACTTTTAGATTCTAGATTAGTTCAACTAGACATTGCCGTTGGCGCGACGATGCTACTATTAACACCATTTACGTAAGTCTATTATGTGTTGTTCGTTCGCACGTTATACGTCAACTACGTCCATAGATTTAACTAGTTAATCGACTAGTCGACGGATGGACGTCTACGGTTTCGTTTCGTCGACGGAAAAAGTGTCGACGACACACCTCTACTCCTGATTGCGAAATAACATGACTATTGTAATTGCTAATTGCTCTCGACAAAAATGCAGAGTCATAACTATATTATCAATAAATCAGGACCTATGTTAAGATAAACAAGGTTTATAGTTTTGTTACTGATGATTCGAGTAGAGGGTTCAACTTTAAATAGACAAAAGATTATCCACTAAATAAATGGATTAGGCATTTTTTTAATGATTCACAGATAGGAAGTATCATTCTGTGGGAGGTGACATCCTGTAATTCAAAGAGATATAAGCGAGAGCTGATAAATATTTGTCTATTGTCATCCCCGACACTTTAGTACGTACAGTCGCATTGTTAGAATATTTAAAATGAATTTAAAATTAGTTATGTTTTCCCAAAAATTAACTACACTGAGTGAAGAAGAATTTAGAAGAAAAAGTTATCAAGCTGGTTATTTAAACACAATCCGATTCGAGCATTATCTCATCATGTCACAGCCGCAGATTGGATCGTTTGAGCACTTCTCGAAGCAAGAAAACGAAAAGAAAAATCGATACCCTGACATCATCTGCTGGGACGCTTCACGTGTGAAGATAACTCAAAAGAACGGTGATACTGACTACATTCACGCCAATTTCGTGGACCATTATGAAACATCAAGGAAGTTTATAATAGCAACACAGGGGCCTCTAAAAGAAACAATTGATCAGTTTTGGCAAATGGCATGGGAGCAAAACTCCCGTGTAATTATCATGCTGACAAAATTTCAAGTTGCCGGAGAAGAAAAATGTGCTAAATACTGGAACACGGACAACCCACAAGTGAAGTTTCAAGCAGGTGAGCTGTCAATCAAAATAGTAGATGTCACACAAAGTTCGGATTACATCACAACGATATTTGAAATTTCTAATTGCACCACCGAGGAAAGCAGGCTGATTATGCATTATCAGTACTTAGACTGGCCAGATCAAAAAGTACCTCCTAAATGCGAATCATTGATGAAGCTCATTATAGATATGACTGAAGAGCATCAGAAGATTTTAAGAAAAGCAACAAATGCACCCACTGGACCCGTTATTGTTCACTGTAGCGCTGGGATTGGAAGAACAGGATCGTTTTGTGCTATAAACTTATGTATAACTCAACTAGCAAAAACCGGAAAAATCTCAGTACCCGAAATAGTAATGCAAGTACGAAAACAAAGACGTTCAAGTGTTTTCGCTGTAGAACAATATGTATTTATTTACACTGTGCTATATGAGTTTTTGCGACTGTTTGACATGTATCCAGAAGTGAAACAACTTTTTTGTGAGTCTTGACTGATGTATTTTGCACATTTGCACTAATTATGAGCTAATATTTTATATAAAAGTAATATAATCGTTGTTAAAATGTAATCGTAATTCATTAAAATTATTAAAGGAATTGTCACTGTAATTTTTGTGAAATAAAATGATGCGCATACCTCTAGTTTTATTTCAAACTATCAGCTTAGCAACCAAATAAAAAGAATACTCATATTGTATTGTCATTCTTATGCAAAAAATAGATCAAAGATGGCCTAAATTCTGAACTTTTCATTGTTAAGCCGAACTTTTCATTGTTAAGCCGATCTCACTACCAGATAAGAGTCGTATAAAAAGAAAATTATGTAACAGTTTTCAGTACTTCAGTCTTGTCTTTCAAAAGTTTAAGACCTATAACTTTCTTCTAAAAAATGGATCCTGCTACTATTGCAAATATTTTTAGAAAAGTATCGTCAACTGGCACTAATATATTCCATGAAATTGCTGCTGAAGGCTCTATTATACTTTTGGAACGAGTAAGTCGGTTTATAATGCCCTCAAACAAATTTCTTCTGCAAGAAAAAAACTACAGTGGACAGCAATGTGTTCATATCGTCGCCTACCTCCATACAGGGCAACTTGCAATAGATCTTATGGAAAAACTTTTAAGTTTGGGCGCTAATATCAACGCCAAGAATCGAACTGGTAATTCGGTTCTTCACCAGGCTGTTTATAGTGAAAGCTACGAACTTGTTACGTGGTTGTGTGAACACCCCGCAATCGACTTGAATGCTGTAAATTGCGCTGAGATGACGGCTTATCATATAGCGTATGATATGAATGATAAAAAAATGATGAGTATTCTTGGAAGCTTTGGAGCCGATACTACAATTTCTAAAGTATATTGTAGTGATGACAGTGATTAAGTATTGTACCTCTTGTGTCAATTATAGATTTAAGTATTTGGTGATTGTAAAGCAAAATAGTTGTAAGTATAAAGCTGATTCTGTATGTTTTTAAATCTCTTCTACTGCACTTGTTATTTCAATGATAAAAGTATTACTTTAACTAAGACTTTTAATTTGACTTCCAAAAGCTTGTTCAATGGCTTAGGTCTTTGAAAAAATAGAAACAGGGTTACATATTAAATCCTTTATTTTATTAGACGTTTTAAAAAAATTTTACAATTTCCTTACATAACTTTGGTATCTTTGGTTTACTTATAAATTTCAATCTCACTAGAAATCACATAAATCTTATACTAACTTATATATGACTAAATTTATTCTAGAAAAACGTTAATATTAAAATATATATATAAAAAATTTACTCAAGATTTGTTAAAAAATATAAAACACTTGTTTTATTCTAAGGGATAAGTTTTAAAATAACAACACAAAACCAAATGAATAAAACTTAAGTAATTTACATCGTCCAAGCTATCAAAGCTGTCAAACCTGTTCTTTTTTAGTTCCGATAGAGTAGAATATAAATCAACTCTTCTTGTTTTTAGAAATCTTGAAATTTCTGTGTCTATGGCGCAGAAAGCCATTGTTCGTCCCGTTCCATCACTACAATGGATCACCATGGGACTTTTGGTATGAGAATCTTGCTTCACTGCAAATTTATTGTATAATCGTACCATCTTCACTAACTGAAGAAACTCATATTCTGGGGGTGAGATATACTTATCCTGCCAATTAAATAAAAAGTGGTTGACAAACAATTCATCTCCGATTTCGTGTGTGACACAAAGTTTTGTGAGTTGGATTTCCTGGAAAATCATTTGAACTTTAACAGTCTCAATCCTGAACTTTTTGCAATGAAACGTACCTCCTTCGTTTGGGTTCCAGTAATAAATGCCCTCCTCATAATTAATAGGTGCATTGAGCATTACAATGATTTCAGATTGATGTGCCCAAACCATTCTCCAAAACTTATAGATTGTTGCTTCTGAATATGGCGTTACAGTAGCAATGTAGGCCTTTGATTGTTGAAACCCGTTGATGTAAGAGGCGTTTATGAAGTTGATGACTCCTTTTTCTTTTGAAAGGATCACGCGGTTATAGTCGAAGCACAGTCTTTCTCCATATCTTTCATCTTCAAAATTAGCAGCAGTTATACAGGCGCGAAAGGTTCCTTCTGTTTTAATATTCTTTATTTTTTGGTACTCTTGATAAAGATATTCAATAGAGTTTACACCACTGACTAATCTGATGAAGTCTTTACGGGTCAAAGCTTTTGACTTGTCGCAACTCATTTTTGTTGAGAGCGCTCGATTGATATGTGTGAATTTCACCAAATCACAGTGCGAACTAAAGAGTTGTTTGTCATTAACGGTCATTTATACTTTTTTTTTTTTCCTCAGTATATATAAATACAATCACAGATGACGAATGATGGACTACGTGATGTATTAACCCAATTTAAAATATATTTTCAACAAATGGCGCACTTTTTTATGATTTGACGTCATTTGAAAACCATAAATGGGTAAAAGTTAATAACTAATTATTATTATAATATTAATTATTATAAAATAAACGGTAGGAGACAACTAACTGTTAAATGATAACGTTGTTGTATGTTTAATTCTTAGAAATCCAACAATATCTTCACTACAAGCTCACAAGTCGAACACTTTATGATAAGGGACCCTATAAAGCGCTAATGAATGTTGATTTATTTTTAGTCTTACGAAACCAATCGTTGTAGTCACACTTCTACGTTTCACCAAGTGAAGAGTTCATTTTTTGCTATGGATTTTTATCTATCAACAATTGTTGGAGCTGCTGAATTCGTGCAACGAGCTTACCATCCAGATTTCGTCGATTTAATCTTTCAAGAGAATTCTAAAATTATTGCAATACCGATAACTGGCACCTGTGAAAACTTTCATAAGCCTGAAAACAAGAACAAAAATCGGTTTTCATACTGTCCATGTTGGGACATTACTCGTGTGGTCTTAGCAAAAAATAACGATGGATCAGATTACATCAACGCTAACTTTATAGATGGATTCAAAGCAGAAAACAAATTTATAGCAACTGAACAGCCGATTAGATCCACCTTGAACAGATTCTATTCCATGGTCTGGCAACAAAACTCTCGCATTATCGTCCAACTGACCAGCCCTGGAGAAGCATCACAGCCGACCTGTGTCTTGAGAGACTTCATATTTAAGGAAGAACATATCTATTTGAATTATTACTTCACCAAGACAATTTCAAGTCTCACTCACATTCAGACTGGAGAGAAAAGAACGATATATTGTTTCAAGTTTTTAGATTGGCCCGAAAACGGAGCTCCTGATGTAAAATCGTTTCTTGACTTCTTGTTAGTGGTCAATAAGCAGCACCAAGAATTTTTCTTCGAATTATTGGCTACCGGACAATCATCGGTAGGCCCAATTATTGTCCACGGTATGGCAGGTGTAGGAAGAACTGCAACTTTTTGTGCTGCAGATTACTGCTTGTATCAACTAGTAAAAACAGGAACCATATCAATGCCATCAGTAGTGCTAGGTATAAAAATGCAGAGAAATTTCAGTTTTTCGTCTAAAATCCAATATCTTTTTCTAAATTATGTTTTACTCTACTTTATAAGTACTATTCGATCTAACAGTGAAATATTCTTAGAACTACGTTCACATTTTACGGACCAAGACACATACTTAATGAATCTCAAAATTAAAGAAATTTAGTTAATAAGGAAATTAATGTTTTGTTTATTTTAAGTTTACAATAAATATTTATTACTGTTTAAGTTATTTTATTACGTTTTATTTAACTATCAAAAGCTATAGTTCCTCCAAATCACTTAGCGCTAACACATATACGAGTAATTAAATTTTTTAAGAATTATTTGTACGTAAAAAATGCAAATACGCTCATTATTTTATCACTCAATATAAAAAATTTATCCAATATACAAACAGGAGATCACTATTAAAAAAATTAAAATTTTGAGTTAAAATACTATAGGTTGAGGGTCATAGATCAATAGTCATAATTTCCGTGAGCTCTGGGCTCAAACATGTTACCGATTTTAAAAAACTATAGCAGGAAAAAGACTCCACTAACTTATAAATAGATCGATTTACAAGATCTTATTTTTGAGCAACCGTCTGGAGATAAAATTTGACCTGAGTCTGATCTCGGCGTTAGAAAATTCAGATCGTTAAATAATAGGAAAATCAAATTGTTACTAAGCGGCAAATATCTTGAGGAACAGAGGATTAAAAACGAATCACATTTCAGGGGTTTTGAGCGTACTCATTAACACACAATTTTGTAGTTGAAAAAAAATTTTTTTTAATTTACAAATTTTTTTCGTTGGAAATTTTAACTTTCAACATCGAAATCATCCCTGTTAACTATAGGATATTTACGTCACTTAGTTAACCTTTTCAGCGCCACGCCAAATACAAAAGCCATCACTCTGACGCCACGCTTGTTTATTGCAGTGAAACAGATGATACAGATAGTGATGTACTAGTAATATGGTCGATATTATATTTTTTATTTACGCTACTACAAATAACTTTTTTCTTTCAGCAGCCAAAATTATGTCAGGTAATAAAAAAGATTGTAAACTGGAAAATTATTTAATTTTCTTTTGTCATATTAGCGGTTAAAAATTTAATTCGTTTTCCTACATAGTTGGGTTCAAAAATGGGATAGGTAATAAAAAAACCATTCTCTAACTTAAAATTATATTCCGTGACAAAAAAACTTATTTTGCAACAACCTATTAAATTATCTAATAATATTAATTTATTTTGCATTAGATATGGTTACAGAGATGGAAATTACATTTTGATAGTATCACATTATCTAGCCTAAATAACAGCATGCAAATTAATACAATAGTTTTCAAATTAATAGTCATTCATACATTACATTTTCACAACAATAATAATAGTACGTAGGCGGTCCCATCCAATCGTTCTTCTATTTTATAGTCACGAAGATTAATTATTCCGATTATTATTAAGTCTACGGGCGCATCTTAAGAGGGCAGGCCAGTTCATTATGGGACCGACTACGTATATCAATTACAATGTATTATATTAATTATTTTTAAAAAACATATCACCTGCGCACACTTTGCAGTATATGTCTTCTAAGCATACACCGGACAGCACACAATGTTTTACACTTACAAAACCACATTCCTGGCATGTCTCGGTAGGTGCAAAACCCTCTTCTTCTAAATCTACTTCATAATTCGGTAGGGCCAAGAAAAATAATTCCACCCATATTGTTCGCGGTAAGCCCAAAGAATAAATGATGTATTTGAAGTAATCAACATTATCAAGTAATGACTTATGGTCTTCTTCAAAAAATTCATACATAATATGATTAGCCACCTTTTCCAAAACTATCGTATATAAATTTTTAGGCGATTTTGTGAAAATTTTTCTAATTATTTCCCTTTTATCCATTTTGAAAAAAATTATATTTTCTGTCGATAAATTTTCTTATTATACTTTTTTCAAAACAAGTGAACAAAACGTCAAAATTAAAACAAAAAGAGGTCCGGCCTATTAAAACGAATGAGAACAATCAAAATGCAAATTTTTGTGATAAATTTGAAAGCAAGGAACAACACATAAAGATACATTACATAAACCGCAAAAATATCGCGTATCTTTTCGCAGTTTTTGCACTACACAAACTTTACACCGTAAAGACTTTTTGTTCGGCAAAAATCGTGGCATGTGATCTGCTGCATTCCCTGGCAGAATTCGTAAAGGATTCGTCAAAGAATTACGTTGTTGTACCACGATTGTATTATCCACGACTGATTTGTATTTACGAATAATTTGTCTAATGACTGCTAACTGAAAACGAGCAAGAGTGCAAATTTGGCCCTCCTTAATACTTCGGTACATAAAAAATGCATTTAGCAAATGCATGTCAAATATATGCAAAGCAAGCTTTTTGTACCACTTCACACTCTTCCTGATACATTGTACGGAACTAATCATCATATCTGAATTATCTACCGATCCCATCTTGCTAGAGTAATCTATAACGCACTCTGGTTTCATTTTTGGTAAACCCGTAGTAAAATCCATACTGTTTGATGGACCTATCGACGCATTGTGCCAAGAAGACAACATGTGAACGTTTTTTTTATCAACCCATTTCAAAGCTAGTAGTCCTTGGGAATATTTTGCCTCTACTTCACCTTTTTGTAAAATATTGAAAGTGGGCATACCAATCCTTCTGATGTTTACAGTGCCACAGGCATATATGCCATTGTTTAATAAAGTCTTATACAAAATGGGACTAGTGTACCAATTGTCAGTATAAAGTTTTCTATGGGTCCCAAAATAGTCGGCCAATAGGGTCATTACAACTGAGCCACTAACTCCTAATTCTGTTTGAATTATTTCAGTATCTCTACCACAATAAATAATGAAATCAATGATATAATTTGTTTTGACGTCGCACAAAACAAACAACTTAATTCCAAATCGGTTCCGTTTTTTTGGTAAATACTGTTTGAATATCAACCGACCTTTAAAAGGTACTATGCTTTCATCAATACACAAATCAGAATAGGGTATAAATGAGGTTTTAAATTTGTTGCGTGTGTGATCAATGAGTACTCTCAGTTTATGCAATCTGGGATCATTTGGGCTACTAGTACCAGGTTCGCAAAAACTAAGCATTCCTAAGATCAAGCAATATCGGTTACGTGACATGGTTTTTGAGAATATTGGAGAAGAAAGCAATGAGTCTGTACTCCAATGTTCCTCAATCGTTAAATGTCTGTTGCGAGTCATTAACATTGTGATAGCGATGAATAGGTACAATTCAGGAACTGTAACATCATTCCAATTTTTAACCCTAGAATGATTTCCGAGTTGAGTATTTAGTACAAAGAAGCGGTGATATCTATTGGTAAAGTGAACTATTTGTTTTACTAAATTCTCGTCCATAAAATGTTCAAAAAAGGTGAGTTCTGTGGAATTGTCATCAAAGTTGCATTCTTGCGACGTACCAGACACAAAGTCATTGAAATGAGTGACCGTTATATTCCGAGGTAAATCCGAGGTCCAAAGAAATTCTGCAGTTGTATTTCGTGAACTACGTCGTGGTGGGTAGCGTGATCGTTGTCGAAGGGGCAGAGCTTGTGACATCGACGCTACATCGTCTTGGTTTTCGCTGTAATCAGCAGATCGTTGTCGACTTCGACTTCTGTATGTTTCACGTCGTCTTGGTGCGGATGATCGGTTTTGTCGCTGGGATAATCCATCATCACGTGAATCACGTGAAAGCTGCCGACGATGTAGTCTGACGTAGTTACTACCTGATTCGCCGATTGGCACATTTTCAGGAACATTGATCGTTTCCTGAAAATAAAAACAGTCAACTATAATAATCTGTACCAACCTTGCGCATAAACTTTATAAGTCCTAGTAAAAATGTTTCTTACCACATCTAAATTAACATCACGATCTTCCTCAAAGTCGCAATCATCAAGAGTTACACCTTCTAAAGTGGCTAATAACTCTTCATCACTATTCATGATGCTGTTGAAAAAATGTAATTCACAACACTAAAATGGCACATTTGTCACAAACGGACGTAAATATCAGTCAATGGCGTATGAATTTATTGTAAACCACCATTCAATGACAACTGTAAAAGAGATGTGTCATGTCAAAATATTGATTATCGAAACTCTTTATTTTTAATTGTTATTTTTGAATATAATCCAGTAATTAG
The DNA here is from genome assembly GCA_948473455.1 of Teleiodes luculella. NCBI lineage: Eukaryota > Metazoa > Arthropoda > Insecta > Lepidoptera > Gelechiidae > Teleiodes > Teleiodes luculella. Next base: position 663,044 of record OX419603.1, read on the forward strand.
GTTTTATAGAATAGAAATAAAAACACTATTCCCGCATTATTGAATCAAGCGTAGCAAGTAATATTAAAGTCAAGGATAATATATATTAAAGACAAGGATATTAATGATCATAATACTATTATTAGTCATATTTTATAGTCTAAACCGCATTATTTACCACATCCCTTAGTGACGGATAAAGTCGTCAGTGGCGTATGAACTAAGGATAAATTATTACTATATTTAAAATGTACTATTACAATTTACATTGAATTATTTACCTAACATACTTATAACATAAATTAAATCATTGTATTAATTATTATTCAGTTTATATAATACTCAATTAACGTATTACTGGCATAATTTTTAAGGCGGATCAATCCGTCGTTGGCGGTCAACCTGATGTACGTATGTATCCGTCTTTGGCGTTGAAAAGGTTAAGTCGAGGAGAGTTCACAATTTGGCTGTCTTCTGTGGAGAAAAACTCGCCGGAAGAAAATCCACAGGCGCTAGGCGTTGCATCTTTTCAAAATATTTTACAAAATTATAAATGATTATTTTATACAATTTTATTAATATAACAAAGAGTGCAAACGAAATATACAATTAGAGGAAGGCAACCAGTCAAAGTACAATAAGTCAAAGAAATTGAGTATGCCTTCCTTGCAATAATATTATTATATTAAAGTAGTTTTTACCAGTTTTTATTTTTATTTTTTTTAACATTTAATTTTACACTATACCTACATTACTGTACAATTCATAGAGCCGTAGGCCAAACTTTACTAAGAACTGCCAAAATCTATCATACGTGAGCATGATGCTGCTGTAAGTCGGGAAATACATCATCATCTTTTTTATTATCATTTTCCTGGGCGTCTGGATTTTGAGTTTGTGTCAGTGTTTTATTTTTTTTTCCAGATGTTTTTTGTTTTCTTTCTTTTTTCTTTTCAAGCGCATCAAGTATGTACTGGGATTCTCTTATTGGAAGACTTCTGGTATGTCGTGGGTCTACAAGTTCGGGTAGAATACAATCTTCATAAAATGCAAGAAGTTTGGTTTTCATTACTTTCTCAAAAAAGTCGTCGTCTCTATATGATTTCGGTTTACAGTGCTTGATTTGGATTCGACCACACAGCAAACAAGCAAATGTTTTTCCTGCTGACATGCAGTTGTCCCTGTATTTGCATGTACCAATCATATTCTTATTTACACTGAGGTGGCCTTGTTTGTCTCGAACCCAGAAATTAACTTTTTTCTCTTTTATGGCTTCTTCCATTCCGAGCTTATGTGCGGTTATAGGACACTTTATTTCGATAATTGTTTCATCGCCACACGAACCATCCGGAGTTGCTCCTAGAAATGAAATTTCTGGATCAATAAATAGACCGCAGGGTTTTATTTGAATATTTTCTTGTATTGATAATTGGTCAATAGCAATTTTCTCATTTTCGCGACCATGTTTTACAGATGTAACAAAGTCTAAATTGTTACCTATATACAACAATTCTTTAACTATATTTGAACAACTCGTATCTGCTCTTCTTTTATACGTCCAAAATTGGATGCTGTAAGCATCGACCGCCGCAGTTCCTGCCATTCGCTAGAGCTGCTTTGCAGTACAGGTTTTCTTTCAATTGTTGTTCTTTCTTCCTCTGTTTTCTTTAAATTATCAATGAAGGTCTTCTTTAATTTCTCCATAACATCATTACTATCATCTGGTTTAAGACTGTTTTCGCCATAATTTACATCTTTTTTATTTGCCAACGGATAGTGACAGAGCCTGAGCTAGGACGAGCCTGTATTACAAGTCTCCCGGACCCAACTAAAATAAAGGCGTACTTAATCTATAAGGCTTTTTTCGTCATTTTCTTCGTCATCCTCAAAATTTACGTTAACAATATCAATTTCTAATAAAAAATAACAACATCAGCTGAAAATGGAAGTGATTTTTAGGGTTCCGTAACCAAATGGCAAAAAATGGAACCCTTATACATTCGTCATGTCTATCTGTCTGTCTGTCTTTCTGTCCGTCCGTATGTCACAGCCACTTTTTACCGAAACCAATAAGACCTATAACTGTTGAAACTTGGTAAGTAGATGTATTCTGTGAACCGCATTAAAATTTTCACATAAAAAAAAAACAATAAATAAAGGGGGTTCCCCATACTTAGAACAGTAACGCAATTTTTTTTTAATCATACTCATACGTGTGTGGTATCTATGGATAGGTCTTCAAAAATGATACTGAGGTTTCTAATATAATTTTTTTCTAAACTTATTAGTTTGCGCGAGAGACACTTCCAAAGAGGTAAAATGTGTGTCCCCCCCCGTTCTGGCTGAGGAGGGGCAAAGCCTGACACCTGCGAATCAATGGCTCCCTGAATATTGGGTACGCCAGACTTTTTTTGCCATGCTCTGGCCACCCTTATTCTTGCCTCTTAAGAATTTTAGAAATAAAGCCAATAAGCTTTAAACTGTTAAACAAAGTACAGACAGGTTAATAATTTTAAGGACACACTTTTAGGCTAGATTTCAGTTCACATACTTACCGAGTATTACGTGCCACCACAACTTTCTTACAGTGGTTTGTGCCTTTGCCAAGTTGTGTATTTGGTTAAGTTTTTGGTGCAATCGCTCCTCGTCAAACTCACCTAAATAATCATGGGGCAGTTATCTTTATAAGTAGAAGATTGTCTTATTAAACCACTACTTTCGGTTTTGAACCGTCTGCCTCCTGTTTTACATGCATATGTAATCCAGTAATATTTCAATTCGGGATTACTGTTTTGTAATTTCAATGGACACGCAAGATTCATTTTAGTGCGAGAGCCGGGTGCCTAAGTACACTGGAGTACTCGTGATGCAATAAGAACACTTGGAGCACTTTTAAAATACCGATTTATTCGATATCTTCCTTGATCATCGATCCTACAACATTCACGACTCCACAAGTCCAAAGATAACTAAATCAGACTAAAGAGACAATTCATTATTTAAAAATAAATAGTTTTACTAGATATACGGCATTAGAGCCAGTCTCAAATCAAAGGAGTTGTAAATACGATTATGCAAACTCCACAGTACCTACCTCATCGAGTACCCCAATAGGCTAACTCTAGATCGTTAACCGACACTTAAGCACTAAAGAAAATGGTCTGCCAGAGCCGATCCTGCTGGGCCATCGAAATTTTTGACGTATTTTTTTTGTGGAACTTACCTCATAAAGTACACGAAAAAAAGTGGTGGCATCAGTTAACCATTGATTAATTATGGGAACAGCCAAAAATTCCGAATCACATTTTTTCGAATTTGAAAATACTGAATTTGAAAATTACGAAATATTGTAATACCGAAATCTTTAAATGACGAATTATAAAAATTACGAAATTTAAAATTCCTAATATTATAATCACGAATTTTTATTACTCCGATTGTTAAATACACGAACGTCAAAAATTACGTATACTTTATTGTACGAAAAATAAAACACCGATCTTTTATAATCACGAAAAATTAAAATCCCGATCGGAAATGTGATAGTTCGTGATTTAGATAAAAACTCAATAAAGTTCAAAGTTGAAAGGAAAATAGTACCCGAACCAAAATTTTAATGTGTGCGCTAAACTACCTGATTAGTTATGGTTTTATAATTTAGGATGCATGTAAGGATTTTTGACAAAAAAAACTACAGGAGCGGATGCGAGAGAAGCGAGCACGGGACTTCTGGGCACCCCGACACGGCTAGGTTAGGTTCCAAGGGTATGACAAAACGGAGCGTGGAGAGCGGAGCGAGCCCGCTCGTTCTGCCATACCCTTCGGGTTAGGTTGACATGAATGCATGCCTGCTTTAATGCTTGCTTGCTTGCACCACGGCTTCATACTTGCATGCTTGCTTCCTTGCATGCTTGCTTGCATGCTTGCTTGCATGCTTGTTTGCATGTTGGCCAGCTGGTGTGCTTGCATGCATTCTCCTATGTTAGCCTTTAACATTTATTCGGGATTTTGATTTTCGGAATATTAAAACTTCGAGATTCGTAATTTTCAATATTCGATAAACTAAAAAAAACCGTACTTTTTTAACATCGAAATTATAATATTCGGAAAATTGACTTTCGGCATTAAAATAATTCGGTTGTTTGAAAATTCGTTAATTAACTATTCGTCATTTTCACTATTCGAAAATTTTAAATTCGGAATTGTGAATCATTCAGAGCTATGAAATTCGGAATTTTAATAATCGTCTTTTCAAATTCGTAAAAAAATAATTCGGAATTATGTAGTGTACTCATTAATTATGTATAAAAAATTAGGTCTGCCATTGCACAGCCTGCCGGAAGCACTTGGCAGACCCCCTGAAATGTGCCCATCCGACACCCTTCACCTACCTCATCGAGGTACATCGAGTACCTCGATGGGACCAACGCCAAAAAATAACCAAAATGCCTGTGATAATGAATCACAAGGTCTGCCAGGTCAAAACTTGCCAAAACTTACGTGTTAAATTCATTTGAAGTATTTTTTTTATAATAATAATAATAATAAATCATTTATTTGCTTTAGATATGGTATACAAGAGGTGTTACAATACATGTGGTTACATACAGTTTCACATATCTAGCCTAATTATTAATAAGCATGCAAACATTAAAAATAGACAAAGATAATAGTCAATGTTTTTTACAGATACAACATAACTTATGATCATGCTCCAAAAATTCTTTAAGTAAATAAAAATTATGTTTCTGCAGCCATTCTTTTAGTACTTTTTTAAAACGCTTTTCTGTATTATTTTTAAAGTTTTCTGGCACCTTGTTGTAAATAGCTTTACACATTGCATAACAATTCCTACTAAATCTAGCACTTTTTGGTACAACATTAAAAATTATTGCATCTTTATTTCTTAAATTTCTAGTTGTTATGTCCTTTGTTGTTGTAAATAATGTCATATATTTTTTTGTAAACATAGCTAATTCCAATATGTAAAGACAAGGGAGAGGCAGAATTTTAAGTTTCACGAACAACGGTTTACATGAAGTATCTGGAGCTGCCCCTACAATTGCCCTCACACATTTTTTTTGAGCTACGAATGCTTTGCCAATGTCTGTGCTGTTTCCCCAAATTACAATTCCATAGCGAAGGATCGATTCAACATATGCGTAATACGATGTTATAGCAGTTTCTTTAGAAGTAATCTTGGCTAATTTATATAATGCATAGGAGAACTGATTTATTTTATTACAAATATGTATTACGTGAGCTTTCCAATTCAGTGCATTGTCAATAGTGATACCCAAGAATGTAGTACAGTCAGTTTTTCCTATTACTATGTTATTATCAAGTCTTATGTCTAGGTTCAGATTATTAAAATTCATATAATTAGTTTTATTAATGTTAATTTTTAAATTATTTTGATTTAACCATGTCGATATTAGTTTTAAAACATTATTAATTTCTAATTCGTGATGATTCAATGTCAATGATTTATTGGTGGCTATTATAATAGTTATGTCATCCGCAAATAAAATGCTCCTATATTTGGTTATACTAAGAATGTCATTGATATACAGTAAGAAAAGAAGTGGTCCCAGCACGCTTCCTTGTGGTACACCAGCTTTTATAGCCTTATATTCAGATTTATACAATTTTGATGTCATTTTTGAATCTAGACGACTTATTTGTACGGCTTGGGATCTATTTAGCAAATATGTTTTCAGCCAGGTATAAGTAGGACCTCTTATTCCGTACTGCTCCAATTTTTGCAAAAGCAGTTGATGAGATACTAAGTCAAATGCCTTTGACATGTCAAAGTATAAAACTGTTACTAACTTATTTGCATTTAGATCTTGTAATATCTGATTTATTAAATTAAATGTAGCAAGAGATGTAGATTTATTTTTTTGAAAACCGTACTGGTCTGGTTTTATAATATTAAATTTATTAAGATATGACACTAGTTTTACAACCATTGGTTTCTCAAAAACTTTCGAAAAATTTGGATTAAGTGCTACTGGCCTGAAATTGTTCATATCAGTTTCATCACCTTTTTTATGAAGAGGTATTATTATACTTAACTTTAATTTTTCTGGGAATACGCCTAATTGCAATGAAAGGTTCACTAGATGTGCCAAAATATCACTAATCTCCTTTCTACATGCTTTTAATATTTTTGTTGAGATTTCGTCGTATCCTTCACTTGCTGTATTTTTTAATTCCATTATTATTTTCTCTATGTCAAACTTGTTAATTGGTGTTAAATATATACTATTCGTCAAATATTTTTTGTTCGTATTTTCGCACTTATTGCCCGAAGATGTCAAGTTTATAAAATAATTATTAAATTCATTTGCTATTTTAATTGGATCCGTTAATGTAGTATTATTATGAATTATTTTTACTATATCATTAGACCGAGTTTTATTATTAATTTGTTGTTCTATAATTTGCCAAGTAGCTCTGCACTTGTTTTTACTATTTAAAACATATTTAGCATTTATTTGTCTTTTCGCACTAAATATACACTTTTTCAAAAGTTTACTGTAATCGTAAAATCTCTTCTTATTATATTTATTTTTTTCTGAGTAATATAAATAACGCAATTTTCTTTTCGAAATACAGCTTTTCCGTATTCCCCTAGACATCCAATTTAAGTTAGGCTTTAAGTTAAGTTTAATTTTAATTTTAGGGAAGCAGAGTTTATAGAGCAAGCAAAACATGTCATAAAAAATGTCAAATGCTAGATTTACATCAGTTTGTTGGTAAACATCAATGAAAGACAAACTTTTAAGATAATTTTTGAATATTGTAATATTTTCATTTGTATATAGTCTTTTAAATTTAAATATGTATTTTGGTCTACATAGATATTTCTTATTTTTTATTTTTATTTTTAAAAATTGTGCTGTATCATGATCTGACAACCACAATGAAATTGTACTACCTATACCATTTTTTACGTTACTTATTATTAAATCGATACAATTTTTCTGCCTAGTAGGTACATTTATGTATGATATTAAATTATAGTTCAATAAAATATTTTTTAGTCTACTAGATATATTATTATCTTCTAACATATTTATGTTGAGATCACCAGCTATTATTAACTTATTTTTCGAATAGCGTTGAAAAAAGATATATAACAACATTTCAAACTTTTGAAAGAAAATTTCTAATTTGCTATTATTATTACTGGATGGTCTATATATACAGATAATTACAATTTTACAATTAGGTATTAATATTGCACAACATTCAAAATAGTTCTCAACAGATAAATTACATAGACATGACAGCTGATTAAACGAGATGCCTTTTTTTATAAAAATAGACGAGCCGCCCCGTATTTTTTTTCTGCAATAACAAGAGGCTAAATCGTAATTACTAAGTTTTACATTTCGTTTTTGCTCAGTCTTAATAAATGTTTCAGTCAAACAAATAGCTTCCGGGTCGTATTGATCATTAATTTCCTTTAGTGTAATTTCGAGCAATTCCAGTTTAGAGAGTAAACCCTGTATATTTTGATGCATAACTGTGAAAGTTTCTTGTCGCTCTTTGTAAGTTTCATTTGAATTAATGACGAAAAAAACTGTTGTTCATCGAAGTCCCTTTAAGATCTTTATTTTCCGATTTTTTTACATATTCATTGCTCATTTTAATTTCAGATATAAAATTTCGTAGGCTGTGCAATACAATTCTCATCCCATAATTGTTGATGGCACCATTGCGTTTTGAAAATGTATTGCGATCATAGTTTAGCTTCAAATTGGAGTCAAATAAATACGCATACTTTGATTCCTGCTCCTTTTGATAAAGAATGTTATTAAAATGTTCAATTCTTTTATTGAATAAATCCGTATAGCGGCCATATCGAAAGGTGGGGGAACAAATAATTATATTTGTATGTTGTATATTTGACAATTTCGATTCCATATACTCTACGAGAGCAGTATAGTTTTGTGATTTTATGAAGTCACTTTCTCCAATTAGTAACACACAGTAGTCGTCCATTGTGTAATTTTTTACCTCTTCTTCTATGCTCTCCATCAGACGAGTTACGCCAGCTTTAGGATGCAAAATATGCATCCATTTATAATCATCAGCAAATAATGTTTCACCTAATTTTAATATTTTATTATGTTTGTTAGTGGTAATTAGAGTGACTTTATGTTTGAGAATATTTTCATTTCCCGTAATTATCGTACTTTGAGTCCTGTTTGAAGTGTCACTACAGCGTCTACTTTTTTCTATTCTTTGAATCCCTTGGTCAGATACCTCCGTGGGCAATGTAGCTGTATAGTTTTCAGTGTATGACGTGCTTAATTTTGAAATAGATTCGTTTAAGATAAAGCTTTCTCTACCTCTTTTTTTCGTTTTGTTCTGTTCGTTAGGGGTTTTTTGACAAATACTTGATAAGAATTTAATTTTTAATTCGCTTTCATCTAATTTCTTTTTTAGTGAAAAATTCTCTATTAGCCCATTTTCTATTTCCTTTTCTGCTATCTCAAGATTTATTTGAAGAGTTTTAATTTGTTTTTGGAGTTCTTCAATTATTTCGTTACTGTTTACGGTTACATTTATATCTGGATAGCTTCTGTTAAGTGTACTTGCTATAATACTATCTTCTTCCTCTTCTTCTCCACTCTCCGAGTCCAAGGACTGGAAAGAATTTTCTGTTAATACGTTTACATTATATTTCTTCCTTGTGGTAATATTTGTAATTATGGGCGAACTTTCCGCTTGTTTTTCACTGGTTGGTTTGTTGGATGATGATGTGGGTGGATCAACATGTCCATCATTGGTAGCATCTTCATTTTTCTGACATGTATCACATATCCATTTTGCTTTATGATGTGATTTCATAGTGCCATAAAATCTCTTTACAGAAACACTGGTACAATTTACATGATGCTTTTTATTACATTTCGCACATAATAAAAATTCTCTATCTAGTATTTTCTTTTTGCATTTTTTACAATTGCCTTCCATGATTACTTATGGGCAATCCAAAGTAAATTTAATAACACAGAGCCTTATGATTAATATACCGACTGTTGTATAATGTTCATTGCCGTCATAAAGTATCAGGCGCTTTTTATTGATCGGTGAGTATAGTCCCGAATAGATACGATTGTTACCGAAATCAAACGAAGTCCACATAAACACTTTGGTTGGTACGTTATTTCACTAGATTTAAAATATTGAAGTAATTCACTAAGCAATACAGTTTATTATTTTGGACATTATTAAATCACGATTATTGTCACAAATAATGAATAATAACACACTAAGAAGATGTGTTATTACGTCAGAAATCGTTAATATTTATCACTGCCTATAATATGTATTTAATGTTGTTTTTAACTGTCACTAACAATATCACGTAGTTATTTGCACTTATTTAACACATAGATGGCGTAATTAAGCCATAAATACACTTGAGACTATTTTTAAGATATTTCAATTACACAGCTAATGTTACTACCGCAGCGGGCGGGGGGGAAATTTATTTAGTTCTATTCGAGCACATGCATTGTAAAACCATTTAATAACTCTTCTGAGTCCAAATCTTGTTTAATACAAAGACAAATATTGCGAGTGCTTGGATTTTATACTACTGCTATTCTAATATAATAATACTTACCTCATCACATTCTGCATCAGGAGCAGCATTATGTAGCTTGTTCAAAGAAAAATCAATAAAAGATGTTGGTTCAAAGTGTTTATAGCTCAGCATCCAGTGCTCAGAAAATAATTTCTTTTGAAATTCTCTCGATGACCAGAGCCCTTTAGGAAAGTTGTATTTTGCCCACAATTTACAGTTAAAACAGAAAGTGGGTTGTATACAAAATTTTAATGATCTTTAGAGGTAAATACATATATGATATAACATTACACCTTTGTAACCGGGGTTTTCTTTGAAAAACGTCATCCTTTTTAAAACTTTTGTTCTTTTTTTATTTTCCCTGTATTGAATTTTCATTAACAGCTGAGCAGGTTTAGAGCGGTTTTCCAAAACTGTCAAATTGGTTGCAAGATTTTTTGCTGCCTTAATTTCAGCTTTTTGTCTTTTTTAATTTTATTCAATTTTATTTTTGTTGCTACAATTATATTGTGTAGATCTCTTTCTGTGTAAAACATGGTACCTATACAGGCTTTCTCTTTCACTGCATAATTTGGTGCTATTTCCTCATTCTCTTTCATAGCATAATTTGGTGCAATTTCCACAATATTTTCAGGAAGCAGCGGATCTGGACTGGACTTTTTCAAAAGTTCTGCTTGATCTAAAACAATAAAAATGGTTAACATAACCAAATAAGGCCCCATTCACCCCTTCTGGAAGAAAAGCATGATTTTATTATATTTGTATTATATTGTATACCTATAGACATTGTGGACATCTTTAAGCTGATAGATGGATACCTAGATGTATAACGATCAGTAAGAAGAAAAAAAGAATTAAAGTAATTAAAAGTGTGATGGCGGTCCCAGAGTGTGAATACACGCCGTGGTGAAAGATAATACCTACTCGTAAACTGAATGACAGGGTGTTAGGTTTTTTAGTAGCTGTATCTTGATAAATACTAACCCGAATCTTCCTTCTCAGTGGTTTCTTTATTTGTATTCAGGTATTTTTTATCCACCTGTTGCTCAGAAACTTGTTTCGGGACCTCAGAATCTAAAACAATAAGTGGCCCTATAAACACGAGTAACAGTAAATAAATAATAATATAAATTAATATCAATTTAACGACCCCGTATATTTAATATACACTGCATTACTGATTTATAATGATTACCTACTTATTCTTAATTTTTATAAAATGAAAATTGACAACAGTTCTACATTGGTGATGGGATCTACATTGGTTAAAATATTGGTGCAAGTACAAACTAATAAATAACGAATGTAGTAATTTTTGGCTTAATTACGAGTACGATTTATAGCAATAATAAAAACTATTAAAAGTTAATTCTGGGATTAATTTTTCAATGTATTATTACTTTTTTATAAATTCAAGTTCATACTTGTTAAAATAGTCTAATCTAAGTACTTATATACATTAAGTACGATAATAAAACAAAAAATGCTGTAATATTTATTTACTCGTATTATTAAAATCATGTTACGAATATGGGGCTCAAGATAAAAATATTCTGTTAAGTTACATTTAAAGCGAATCGTTACTTAGTTCTTATATACCTGACATATTAATATCGCTGTCATTTTACTCTTTCTCGCTTTCGCTTTCAGAAGAACTCTCTTCTCCTCCAAGAGATATTATAAATTCTCTTTCTCGTTCTTCTTGTAGTCTATCTTTGACTCAATATTCTTTTTCCAGTCTCTGGACATGGTGAACTTCTTTTTTCCAGTCTGCTACTGATATCGACTGGACTGCTTCTTTAGTCAACTTTTCGATCATTCTTTCAGACTGATCTATAATATTGTACTTTGCTTAGCCAAATTCCAGATATATTCTATTGGATTTAGATCACAATGGTAGGGTAGCAGACGTACAACCTCGTGGCCATTCTCTCGCAACAGTTCGTCTACCACATATGTTTTGCTGGCTTATTAACTCGTATAAGGTGGTAATAACATTTATGAGTCTCTAACCACTGTTTCTCCCTTAGCGTGCCTGGCATTTCGCTCGACTTCCGTATCTAGGAAACGAGCCATCGTAAGAAGTCTAGACTCAGTCTGCCGAGAGTTCAAAGTTGTACCATCCATTGCGTACCACTGTAGTCAATTTATCACAGACACCGTTTGTAATTTCTGGGTTATACAGGTATTCGATTTTATTTAATGCTTTCATGCTGCAGATTATATTATTTTCTTTAGACGCAAAAATGCGCCATGCAACTTGCATCTCTCGGACTAGCAATCAACTTAGGTAAGCTGCGTAATTTCTCTGATTCGCCTGTAATTAGTGCGTGTGGTCTACCAAAACAAGTTTCTAATTTATTTAAGATTTGCTTGCGTTCATACTACACAAAAATAAGCTTTTTACAGCTTCTAGAGCCAAGCCAACCCTTTCAGGATCTTCGGCATCAGAATAATTCAATTGCGATTCGATAAATGCTCTTTTAAAGTATAAACATTCACTAGAATTTCCACTAAAATTAAGTAAGTCTGCATACCTGGTTACTTCGGGGGGCGAACTACCTCAAATAGAGCCGCCGTTTTGAACGGCCTGCTGCTGCTGGTGTCGCCCTGCTATGGTGCGCCCGCGGCCTACGCCTCCCATGGCGTGGATGAGGTCTTATTAATTCTGGACTTATGTACTTTGATGTTGAAGGAGCAGGACTTATGTACCTCGATGTTGATGTTGTTTCTATTCTGTCTTTCTACTTGTCTGTTCTGTTGAGGCCAGTGGGGTATTGTGTCAAACAATCTGACACCTTGTTCTAGGCAATAGGATTCAAATTCTTCAGAAGTGAATTGCCTGCCATTATCACACGTTATAGAGGCGGGCGAATCTAAACGCGAAAAAATTTATTTTAAGATAGCAATGGTGCCTGTTATAGTTTTCATGGCACGTATATCTGTATACCGACTAAAATAATCAACGACGAAATAATGACCACTTGGTAAAAGACCTAAAACGTCTACTGCCATGCCCACGTCTAGCCAGCCATGCTTGAGTGGGTGATTTTCACAAATGATTTATAAAAAATAGGTTAAAAAAGTAAGTCTGACTCCTTTTGCAGGACATCTGAAGCGGTGTACTTGTCCACACTTGCTGCAGACTGGTGAAGAGTTGGATGTGGACCTCGGACAGTGTTTCTTCATCCTGTTGGACGGCTTGACATGGACTTGACCGACGAATGGTTCTTCCAACAGATGGGCATGTTGTCTTGTTGTCTCCATCTGTTTGACCAGCTCGATGGCACCTTGTAGAAGTGAAGGTTTCTCTGCCAGGATTCCTTCTTTTATGTATTGGTTTTTCGAGCTGAGATTGTGGCTAAAGATGTCTCTCACCAGGCTATCTTCTAGGTCTTTTAAGCTGTATTTTATAATAGGCTTTCTTAATCAATTTCTCCTTAACAATAATTTTGAATTTCTCTAGTGTTAAATTTTGTATATCAGTTGGGACCCTATTGTAAAAGCGTATACAGTTGCCCTTGAAAGAATGTTTAATTTTCTGCAGTCTACTTTCGTAAGATGCGCCCGGTATTGCTTTAAAATCCCTCCTCGCACGCATTGTTCTCCGTATCTTAATGACGCCAACTTGCTAACGATGAAAAACCGGAGAGACATACACGTGGCCACCTTACTTTTTAATTTGGTGAAATATCAGTTGCCAGACTATTTGTATAAGAAATTGGTGTGGTCACGTGATGTCCAGTCGTACGTAACAACCCGGTCGTCTGTCTACGCTCTCCATCTTCCGCGCCACCGCACAGCCGCCTTCCGTGGTAGTTTTAAATTCGTCGCGACCAAGTGCTGGAACGATTTGCCGCCACCCATCAGGAATCTGAAATCAGTATATACCTTTAAAACTAAATTCAAAGCATATAAACTTTCAATGCAAAAACAAAATTTAATGTCGTGACTCTTCGGTATCCTTGAGTATTTTTAAGTCCCTACTCACCCTAAGTTGCAGACTACAGGCTTGGGGCTATTTGCTCTGTTTCCAGCATTTGGTACGACGAAGCAGCGTGTGGATCGGAGTGCTCGTTCCCTGGAATAAAATTCAAAATTCAAAAAGTGTTTATTGTTTCTTACCATTCAGTCTAAAGTAGGTAAATAATTATGTTATTATTTTGGGTAGGCAAATATGCTATTATTTAAGTATATATTGAGTACTTTAAAAAAAAAAATCTTACCTTTTAGAGCGTCTTAGTTGGATGCCATACCTAATAGTGATATTGTTGTTAAAACATACTATTGTTGGTGTTTGCGTATGTTTTAGCGTTAGTCAAGTTTTGAGCTAATGTAGGTACTTCGCCCGGCTCGCCCAGATGGGAAAACCTTAATATTAACTGTTTTAAATAATAGTATCACAACATCTTGTAGAATTTAGGTATGAAAACTTTGGCACGTAATTAATATTAATAATCGTAACTCGTCTGTTGGCCGAAGCGGCCGGTTGCAGAGTGTTGGCGCCGCGGTGTTTTGTTATAGTTGAGCAGCTAGGTGTCTATTTAGATGGCAGCTATGCATTAGGCAGTCTGCTCACTCGATCACACTGGCGGAGCGCCTAAAATATAAGGACGGCACGATGATAGCGTAAAGCAGGTCCACTATATAGGTACACATATTTCATCAATAAAGCATTTATTTATCATATCTACATAACACACATTCCAGTTCTGGGTATACGTAGTCTATGTTATTCACTATTTTATGTAGGTCTATGTACATTAGTTATATTTATATGAAATAGGTATTTGGTTTACATTATGTTTATTTATTATTTCAAATATCACGCAAGTGACATGGTCGTCCGTGTCGTGACCAAACATAGGACTCCCGGAAGACCAGCGCCGTGGCCTGCCCGGGCTGCGGCTTTCGCTGAGGGAGCCCTTTTTGTTTGGATGTCGCAACGCAGGGAGATGGCAATGCGTAGGTATCTTCTTGTTGTTTCTTTTTTTTTAATGTCTGTATTTTTGTTTGTAATTTTTGTGTTGTGATGTCCAAAGCAAATAAAAAAAATTCTGATTCTGATTCTGATTCTAAGAAGCCAATTTGTCTTTATTTCTAGTATTTAAGTTATATAGTATATTATATATTCTAGTATTCAATACTGCCTAAAGGAGCACCATTTGCTAGTTCCGGGTTTTGTCTCATCCTTTGAAATATTTGCGTTGGAGGGATAAATTGGCGAGATACACTAGCGCAGCATACAGCAGTGGTATTGAAACCTCGTTCTCCACTAGTAGCGGTTTCTTTCTTCTTTCCCTTTAATCCTACAATTTTTTTAACTTTCTTTTAGACGGTTGAAAATCCACTTTCGTCTACATTGAAGATATTGGAAGGTTCTTTATCATTTTCATCTACATTATATATTAAAAATATTTTTTACTCACGCTCACAGTTGTCAACTCACATCAATTGCAAATGGCGGGTGGCGGGGGATGCACGCACAAGGCCACGATTTGGTGTTGCCAGTGTAGCAAAAATTACCCATTAAGTGGGAAACTTAGAAGTGGTACGTTTCAAATAGCAGTACGATATAGATAACCATCTCTCCCCTACAACTTGTAAGGCACATGAATACATTTTGTTCTTGGGTACTATTTGTTGAAGCAGGAATTTCACTACCAGTTGCAAAATAGATTATCATTAAGTTAATTTTACAAAATTACAAACATGTTTTTATTCACTTGAAATGTTAATTCTCACCTAAGACCTGAGTGCCATCAGAATCAAATGGGTTTGAAAAGCTTGACACTCTACCACGAATTAAGGCCAGTACTCGCTCTGTAGCTGGGTCTTGTATTTTTTTAAAGGTTCTCCTTTATGAAAAATAAAACAAACATACACATACAGCACTATCTATATAGCATAATAGCAAAATAAACAATATTTACTAGATAATAATGATTATCCAACTTTAAATAACGATATTTTATACAAAATAGTTAGTAACAATGTAGTTTGTATTACTTGTTCGCATAAAATCTTGATTGCGCAAAGTCTGCTCCTGCTTAGCCCTTTTTAAAATTTTCCCAACAGTGTTTTAGAACTGTAGTCTCGGGGGTGATGCTTGAGGCAGCATTAAATTCTTCAGCAATGTTATGCCACTTCAGTTTTTGACGCATGCTTACAGCATCCGTTTTCTTCGACTCTACTACGTCGAAATGACTGCGCCAGCTCTATGAGAGTCATTTTCTCGCTAGAAGCAAAGGGCCAGGTCCCTTTTCCTCTTTGAAATTTTTGCAGCTCAGTACAACAAAGCTGTAGTAGTCGTATATGGAGAATCTAGTCCTTTATTCGTAGCGGTACTTAGTCGTCGTCGTAGAGGTAATCATAAAGTCCAGTAGGCAAAGGAAATACCGGGAGAAACGCGTAAACACAACACGAGATTTGAAGTAAATTATACAAACTCTCAAACTTAACTTTGACGGGACTGGGTAACGCAACTGTCAGTCACGTGATGTTGCCAAGCGAACTATTAAAATTTCCTCGCAAAAGATTGTTTCGATATCCCATAAATTAATAGTTATTTCCAAATAGAGTATCTTTAGTTAAATAATGTCAAAAAATTATAAATAATGAATATTTAATTAATAATGATAACATGATTAAAAATTACAGTTCTTTAAAAATAATTCTTTCCATTTAATGTTCCATCAATTACATACGTTAAATGTTACATATAAAAAATATATTTATAGATTCTAAAGTGTACTTACAATATTGCAAGCTGAGAAGTTCATTTAGAGTTGTGTTCTTGTTGTGGGTACTTGTTCTCTTCTTGGCCAGTTTAAAAATATTTTCTTTTAAAGGAGGAAAGCTCTCAAAAATATCTGTGTATGTGCCAGAATATAGCTCTTCAAAGTCTTTTTCCAACTGAGAACAAAAGCATAATTTTAATCAAAAAGTAACTTTAATATACTAATAAATATACATAAACAAGGTACTCTGTCTTATAGATACTTACCAACACTTATCCAGTTGATTTTCTTAAAGCCGGGTATTCCTTGAAATATTGAGATATTGTTAACTCTTTATAAAGGTTTAAGCGTGCCCGAGTCGTCTCTGTCCATTTTTGCAATACGGCTGACCAAGGCTCGCTAGAATTTTTCAGCCATAAAATAGCGTCAGGGGTCTCTTCCTCTTGTTCTTCTAGATCGTATCCTTCAGGTAAGCGTATTGATGGCGAAGGTGGTAGTGATCAATCAGAAGATCTAGAAATTCGTCTGCGTTTTTCCAGCACACCAGACTCCCGGTATTTCCTCTTCAAATTGTGTATTTGATCCGGCTACTTGCCAGCCAATCTGGTAATAAGGCCACGTGTAGACTCTACAATTTTACTGTGAAAGTACACAGATGGTTTTTCACATGGAAATACTCGTACTATCTCTCTGGCCCAGTTGGCATAAATGGTAGATCTTATCAATTTTTCTGGATTATCTCTTAATACCGCTGTACCTATTATTCTAACTAACCGTTGGCGTGCTGCGTTGTCTAATGGTTGTCTTGTTGTTGCTTTGTTAGTTAGTTATACGTTACTAAAAGAAGAGGACGTTTTTCAGTGCAGTGCAGTGGAATAATACTGTTATTAGTGCAGATAACCCACTGGTTACGGTATATGTCTGTATACCCTTTGTGGCAAAAAAAAATCCAAGTTCCAGAAGGTTCCAGAATTGCCATGGATGAAGATACCAGAAAAATATTAAGGCAATGTCAAAATCGGTCTAGTAGTTTTTAAGCTAAACATAAACAAAAAAATATCATACGTAATTGGTAGTTGTTGCGATTGATGTCTGTTTTTAACGGGTTTAGCGTTTCCAATTATTATAATATAAGTATGGATATGTTTTTTCAGGAAGCAGATAATAAAGAAGTCGGCCAGTCACCCAAGCATTTCCCTCCACCTCAACAAACACAGGTAAGGCAATTTAGAATTTCCTTTTTTGTGGTTCAATGGGAGCACATATTAGTTATACATAAAAAAAAAAAAAAAAAAAGCCTCCGACGAATTGAGAATAAAAGCTATAAAAATTGTATATCAGCAATTTAAAATAATAATACATCTAGAAATAATTAAAATAACTACAAAAATAATGATTTTCACTATAAAACAGTTTGCACTATAACTGTGTTGAACAAAAACCAACACCGAAACCAGTTACTTTGTGAACGCACTTTGACAGTGACAGGACACGCTCTTGGCCGGTTTTTATTTTATATTATAATCCTCAGAATAATATCCAAAGATTAATCACTATCTTGTCTTGCAGGACACAGATCATGAATTTTTAGAGGACAGCACAAAAGATGTTAACGATATCCAATCCACTTCCAGCACCACTAGTAATGCAACGATTTATGTGGAACTTATTTCAACAGAAATACGTAAAGTAAGTCTGATAAGAAGTACATTGAACACTAATTTGTGTTGCTGCATCCTGATGGAAATTGTATTTTCATGATTGAAATTAAAACCGGTCTATTGTTAATTTATTTTAATTAACTTAAAAATTACAATCCTACATGAAATGAATTATGCAGGGGTGTAGACATGGGTAAGTGATGCGAGTAATATCACGCAAGTAATATCACTTGGAGCAGTGATGCAACATTACTCATCACGCGACGTATCCGAACATCACTCATCACTTGACATCACTTGCATCAAAATGTTAACTAAAGTTCCGTTTTGTGGTTCTGTTTAAAGTTCTATGAGCCGTAAAAGTATTGTATGCTATTTTGGTGTTCATTTAAAGGTCTAAAAGGCAACATTTTCTGTATTTATCATTTTTATGTATGGCGGAATGAAATTTTCATAAATATACAATCACTACACGAAATGAAATACACATAAAACACACACATACTATTATACGCTCGGTCGAATGTGATGTTGTGGTCACTTGTGGTACACAGAACACAGAGTATCATATCACTATTTAATGAATGTACCACCTAGGCACCTACAGTTGCATGTAATGCAAGAATCTCAAGTGATGTTTCGGGTGATTGTAATATCACGAAGTAATATTACTTGAATGAAAGTGATGAGTGATGTTGCATTACTCCTTCGGGTACCGTTTTGCGCATCTCTACCTGCACCACCTGCTTTATTTACTACACTATAAAGGATCGCAGTACTTTTCTTTACATCCTGTAAAAAATAATAATGAAAGAATACTAGGTAGGTACTTATATTTATTTGCTAGAATAGGTATATTACATGTGTAAAATAATCTTTAATATAGTTATTTATATTACTCATATGTAATTACGTTTTGTTTTATTTATTACAGCCCCTACTGGACTTATTAAACCAATCTATCTGCAGAGGGCAAAAACATACTAAGAAATCATGAAGAAGGGCTCTTGTCCAATAATAGTAGAAGAAAAATCTGCAACATCATTATTCAAAGTCTATTGTCGACAGACCATGATGTTAGGGTGCCGCACGAAACTCTATTTTGGTACGCGCAGGAAATAAAAAGTCTTTTTCGTAAAGAAAACATAAGCACGTACTTTATTCCCTACATTCATAACAACAAAATGAAGATAAAGACATGTGCCAAAGGCAAACTTTATGATTGTTTGCACAATCGTAAAAGGGAATACCGAGGTGTCGAAAAAATAAATTCACAATTGAAAGCTAAACAAGCAATTAATGACAATAAACAAAGCAATGAAAATGATGAAAATGAGGAAAATAATGACGGTAAACCAAGGCGAATGGATAACGCCCGGAAAGAAACGCCCCCGCCAGTCTACGGTTTCAAACCTAGATGATTTTGACATATGTGCCATTCGAAATAAAAGAAATGAATTTTATTCTGTTAAGAAATAAGTACCAACATTGCGTAATTTACTAACTGAGCCACAGAATACCAAATAGTAGTCCCTACAGAAGCTGCACTAGGCGACATAATTCAAATAAATTATGTCGCCTAGTGCAGATTCTGTATTATGTGTTGCATTTTCACTGTCTAATCCTGTATTCGCGGTATTTTGAGTTAAGACAAACGATATCGCGTCGAAAGCAAACCACTTCACTAATTTGCCGCCAGAACAACCACTTTTACTTTTTTTCATCTCATTTTGTGCGGATGTTCTCAAGCTTCTGAATTTTTTGTAAGCCTCATCGCTTGTTACACCAAATTTTTCTGCGATTTCAATCCATCCATCTTTTTTAGCATTTTTATCTTTGTAAATACCTCTTTTCACATCCCACAACTCAGGGTGTAAATGTACTTCATTAATGAAATCAATAACCGTCTCGTTAGTCCACGTATTAGTCATTTTTGACACAGATTACTATATTAGTAGCTAAATGGTAGCTAATGATTTTTGTTTTGTTAACCTAACCTCAATCAATCCCAATTCCCAAAACAAAACAACATGACAACTTTACTGCACAGAGTATAGCTATTAATCACGGCGTCACTCACAAACTTCATGTCGCGTAGAAAAGGACGCACTATACCATAATAATAGAGAGCGACGGAAACAGCAATAGAACTCGCTGGGCAATATTGCAGAAATATCGATCGCTCAGCGATCCTCCGGCAACCTAAAAAACAATATCGGCCATACATGGCCATACCAAACATGTGTGGCTATATGGCTGGGATATTACTGCAATATTGCTTAGTCTGGCTGGTGTTGCTAGCAATGTTGCCAGCCACTGTGTTGCAGCCACAAATTGCCGAAAAACATTGCCCGTTTAGAAGCACCTTAAACCAAGGCGAATGGATAACGCCCGGAAAGAAACGCCCCCGCCAGTCTACGGTTTCAAACCTAGATGATTTTGACATATGTGCCATTCGAAATAAAATAAATGAATTTTATTCTGTTAAGAAACAAGTACCAACATTGCGTAATTTACTAACTGAGCCACACTGAGCTAAGAGAATCAATTGGATTCCAAGGATGTCGTGAAACATTAAGACGAATTTTGATAGATAACGGGTTTGAATTTAAAACCAACAAGAATGAACGATCACTGCTTATCGAAAAATTTGAAATATCTGCATGGAGACACCGATACCTCAGAGCTATTCATCAAAAGAGACAAGAAGGAAAACCAATAATTTACATGGACGAAACATATATACACCAGCATTATAAACCAAATAAATCTTGGCAAGGACCGAGTACAAGTGAAGTGATCGACAAAATTTCTAAAGGTTATTTTTTATTTATTTATACTTAAAGTTTCATGCACAATAATTTTTTAAGCATTTCTATTGTTTAAAAATATTAATATACGTATGTTATTATATTTTACAGGTAAAAGACACATTATAGTTCACGCTGGGTCTGAAAAAGGATTTGTGCCGAATTTATTAGTGTTCAGTACCAAATCCAAATTAGCTGATTATCATGATGATATGAACAAGGAAAATTTCATGAAATGGCTACAAAGGAAACTTATTCCGAATTTAACTGAACCTTCAGTTATTGTAATGGATAATGCGAGCTACCATGTAACTCAAATTAATAAGCCACCAACAATGAGCAATTTAAAGGCAGATATTCAGAAATGGCTCACTGAAAATGACATTCCATTTGAAGCAGAATATACTAAGGCTGAACTTATGTGTATTGTTAACGAAAACAAGCCTGCACCTTAATACGAAGCAGAGGAACTATTAAAACAGCATGGTCATGAGGTACTTAAATTACCCCCATACCACTGTGACCTTAATGCTATATAATTAATTTGGAGCTTGGTGAAAAGGAAAGTAGGCAGTAAAAATCTATGTGTTCCTGGTGATGAAATGGAGAACTTGATACGGGAATGTTTTGCGAGTGTGACAAGCGCTGATTGGAAGAAATGTACCGATCATGTGATCAATGTTGAAAATGAATATAAAATTAAAGACAGAATCACAGAAGAGGAACTTGAACGTTTTATTATAAATGTCCATGATGATGATGACAGTGACAGCGATGAAACATTTGAAGGAATTGAATTTCTTGATTCAGACTTTGATTATGGTTTGGAAAATCAGGCGATTCAGCCTGCAATGTCCTAACCAAACTGGTTAAACACTCACAAAGTTATTATTTCACGATGTGTGGTCGTACTCCCCGTGGGTTCGAATTCGAACCTGAGACCTCCGGATCGAGAGCTGACCAGTCTAGCCACTACACCATGGAGACAGTTCTCATGATTTGTATAAATACATCATACTATACATGATACTCACTCATACATACTGCCGTGCTATCGATATTGGCAGTAAGTACCAAGTCTGGCCGAGTGGAGTTAATTACAGATTCGGAATCAGCACGAAGAGCTCTATCTTTGGGTCTGACACTCATTTTAATATTTTAGCGGGAACCTAGTTATTTTATTTAGAATAACAGCAGTAAGTTTATTTCTTGGCAACTTATGCTTAATATTACAGAAGTAAGTATAGTTACGCCGGGTTCAAAAGTGCTGCCCTAACATACATATTTTACTGCTGCTAGCAATATTGGCAGCAACAAAGAATACTGCGGATATACCAAGTAAAGCCTATTACCAATGACAATTCTCAATGCTTAAAATGTCGGCAGCAACTATATTTACTGCGGTTATGTTAAGCAGTGTTTATTTGATTGTGATCATTGATGGCTTAGCTTAACAGCAGCAACTATACGTGCTGCTGTTATGTTAAACGGCACTTGTATGATTTGAATTTCTAATTACTTAGCTTATCAGCAGTTTCTATACGAGCCGCAATTTTTCAAGCAATTTCTTACTACATTTAACCCATCAAAACTAGAAGTACTTAATTATATAAAGTTTATAACTTTAACAAGCCATAATTTTTCATTGATTATAAGTTCACAAAACATGATATGGCGGAAGTATTTCAATTCGCGAAGTCGTAATCTAAAAGGCCTATTTGACGGTAGGTACGATTTCAAGCATTCAATTTTCAGACTGGCTTGAAATTGAATTAGACCATCTTCTTATTTCACTTGTCTTGATATCGCATGCTAACTCATTTGCAAGGCGTCCGGCGTTGATGACGGTTGTCTGTCGTGAGTCACGTGAAAACTTACGAAGACCCAGGAAATCGGCCCAAGCCCCAAAAATAAATATGGCATGTCACGGTATAAAAAAAAACTAAAAGAATTCCCTTTTCAATACTCAATAATACATAATATTTTATTGCATTCTATAGATTTCCAAAATGTTATTAACACAATACTAAAAATTTTGTCAATTTAAATAATGTATTGTGTTGTAGACATGAGTTTTGGCTAAACTTGCCAGTATCGGATACAATCACTTCTATTGAATAAGTCTATACAGAGGGACTTCATTTTCTCTTTTATTAATAGATAAGTATTATCTAGTATAATGTTTACTGATTGTGATTTGAAAGTGATAACTTTGACTGTAAGTTCAAAAAGGTAGGTTATAAGTTAAGAAGCTTAATTTCCTTTAATTTTTATAAAAAAATATCTCAAATTCAATTGTGTGCCATATTAAAATACAAAGATATTATGATAATAATATTGTAGTTGCATAAGTTTTGTTACCTACGAAGGAGTTTTTTTATTGACTGATTTTATAGTGATTATGCTAACTTTTCCTGCTAAGATGATATCAACTTGAGTTTCCTTTAAGTGAATAACTTATTATCTATAAGAAGTTTTATTATTTTACTTTTCTTTGTTACTTTTAACGCTAACTGATTTTATTTTTCAATACTTTAAAGAGTAAAGAATAATTTATTTTACTTTATTAAACTATATTAGTCCTTATAAAGTTAGTTTCAGTTACTAGAGATTATAAAAACCTAAAAGGCTCCAAAGGGGCCATTTTTTATTGTTTTCTACTTAATTACTCTAAGATTTTCTTTGTAAAAGCACAAGTAATAAAGTACATACCCAATAAATGTGATATTTCATTTCATATAATTCATAAATATGTAAAGAGATTACTTTCACGAATTAATTATTTCTATTGAGATTTGGTTATATGTTTGTTTGAATTGCAAAGGTTCTGAAACTACTGAACCGATTTCAAAAATTCTTTCACTTTTGGGAAGCTACAGTATCCCCGTATAACATAAGCTATATTTTTTAAAATTTTAAATAGGGGTATTTAGTAAAACTCCAATAATGTAACTCAAGGTGTTAAAAAAAATATCTAAAATATTCCTTATAATTGATTAAGCTCCGAAACTACTGTACGGATTTTTATGAAACTTCGTACAAATATAGAATAGATCTTTAGAAATAACATAGACTACCTTTTACCGCGGCAAAATTCACCATTTCCACGGAAAAATCTGTTAAAGAAGACGGAGCCGCCGCTGAAAGACTAGTATGAGATACTTGGCATAACAGCCGTAACAACATACTTACTCCGGTTATACTAAGCAATGGATATAGTTTGTCATTAACATCGTACTAGGAATAAAGGTTTTAGCGTTATTTAAAATCATTTAAATAAAGACTCAGGGATATTGAATACATTGAATTGAATGCTTGCAAAACAACATGTCCTTGAATGTGGAGAAGTGTTATCACATTAAATTCACACGTAAACACAGCGTAATTCAGAGTAATTATTACATTAATGGAAGTTGTTTAGAGGAAGTAAACAGTTTGCGTGATCTGGGGGTGCTGGTTGACTCCAAGGTAACTTTTGTTCCACATATGGACGACATCACTGCAAGAGCCTCTAGAATGCTAGGTTTTATAATAAGAAACGGGAAAGTTTTTCGGAGCCCTCAGCCGAAAATCATATTATTTAATTCGTACGTCAGAAGCATTCTGGAATATGGAAGTGTGGTTTGGTCACCTCAGTATAATGTTCACTCTCTACGCATTGAGCGAATTCAAAAACGCTTTTTGAGACATCTGGCATACGCAGGTGGAGAAGCAGGGGCACTCTCGGGTTACAGTGACAGACTGAAACACTTCCAAATGTACACCCTGAAGAGTAGGCGGCAGCTATTGGATATGTCCTTCATGTTCAAAATATTTAGAGGTTGTATTGACTGTCCCCAACTCTTAGAACTGTTTTCCTTTCGTGTTCCATGTAGGCTACCGCGGTACCCTGCTGCTCTGTTTAGTGCGCCGAGGGCCCACACTAACTTACTTAGTCATAGTACTGTGTCTCGTCTGTCAAAGTTGTACAACTCTCTAGGACAATCGGTTGACATTTTCAATGGGTCACTTTTTGCTTTTAAGAAGAAGGTTTTGGAATTATTTCAGAATGCGTAGCCTAAATAATATGTGTATTGGTATCTTAGCAAAATTGTATATTATTTTTTATTTTATTTTTAAGTTTTTGGTTTGTATGTCAAAATTTAATGTTTGTTAATTGTTATTGTTTTGGGTTTATATATTGTATTTGTTACGGATAGCTTTATAGTCTATAGATAAAACATGTCTATAATATTATTGTAATTGTGCATGTGGTGATTACCTTCAAAAGAATGTACATTTATCTCCTACTTCAACATTGTAAACAACATTTTTACTGATGTATCATTCACTGGTGATCCTTAATAAATAAATAAATAAATAAATACATCATTTAAAAGAGCTTGATTTAAGCTATGTATATCAATAGGCAGAATTACAATAACTTTAAAAAATAAGTAAATATGAGTAAAAATGTACCTCAAACTTTGCGCGCCATTTACTCGAAATCACGCATCAGGTACTTACTGCCAATATCGATAGCACGGCAGCATATTAGGCAAGGCAAACAAACTTAAAGAAAACAAAAAAAAATAAGTATCAAAATTGTTTTATTGTAGTTTTTCTGTGTTAACATGTGAAAGATTTTTCAAATTGGCGCCATTTCCGTGTCCAAAGACTCGTTAGCCAGACTCTACCTAGTCCAACTTCTTAAAAAAACTGGTCAACTACAGAGGAAATAAGGATAATTAAAATAATACATAGTTTAAAAAACTAAAAAACACGCTTTCTGTCCGCCACCTTGGACGTCCGCCATATTGGATTTAAGTCACGTGACTTTTTTTTTTCGTATTCCTGACAGCAAACCCTTTCATTTGATACGCATATCATGGGGGTGGATTTCAAACAGCCAGTTCGCCATCTTAGGGAGGCCGCCATATTGGATTTGTAATGAAGTTTCTTAGCTAGTCATGCATTGTCATCAAAACTTAGAGCGTGTGCAAAATTTCATCCTACTCGAAGACCGGAAAGTGGGTCAAATTAAGATTCCAAGATTTTTTTAGATACTTATACAATACAATACAATACAATATACTTTATTGCACACAGAACATTACAGTGAAAATAAACATTTACAATAAAGGTATAGAAAGTGTACATGTAGGCGGCCTTATTGCTAAGTAGCAATTTCTTCCAGGCAACCTTAGGGTGAGGAGATACATAATGTAGTGAGACGGGTCTGTGCAAACAACATAAACTACTTACAAGTAATATTTAAGGGGTTGTACTTACTAAATACATACTACCATAAAATAAATAAACAATTACATGATACCTACATAAATACGGAATTTAAATATATATATAATATTAATATACCTACATATATATATAAATATAACAATCTGAATATAATAAACCTACATAATATTTTAAATACAATAATATGTTAATATATACTTATGTTACGCTCAAAGATCGAAAACGCTCAGTGAGCGGAAAAATAGCTCATGGCCTTTCTTCATTGCCACAACGCATTGAGATCGAATAGCATGTCTGCCACGACACGAATTTCGCTATTTGGTCTTTCTGTGATTGCCACAACGCGTTGTGCGCGTTTTCATTAGAGCCATAACACGAATTTCGCGATGTGGATGTTTTACTGTGGCCACAACGCGTTGTGAGCTATTTTTCCGCTCACTGAGCGTTTTCGATCTTTGAGCGTAACAGATACATTAATGGGGAGGCCGCCATATTGAATTTGTAATGACGTTTCTTAGCTAGTCATGTATTGTCATCAAAACTCAGAGCGTGTGCAAAATTTCATCCGAATCGAAGACCAGGAAGTGGGTCAAATTAAGATTCCATGATTTTTTTAGATACATTAATGGGGAGGCCGCCATATTGGATTTGTAATGACGTTTCTTAGCTAGTCATGTATTGTCATCAGAACTCAGAGCGTATGCAAAATTTCATCCTAATCGAATACCGGGAAGTGGGTCAAATTAGGATTCCAAGATTTTCTTACATAAATAGTTACTTACGAGTGAAGCTAATATAAAGCGTGTAAAAAATAAGTATATAATAAATTAATATTAAGTATATCACGCTTTATTAGTTTAAATCGAATTAAATCCAAACGATACAATTTAAAGTGCGTTCCCATGGTAATGGCAAACGTCAAAGTGACAGTCCACAGAGGGCTGTCTTGCGTTCCGAACTCTACATTCCCTTTTCTCCTTAAAGAAACAAAAGCTAATCAATAATTCTTAATTAACAGAGTCAATAAAATGCTACAATAGCCTACAAATTAACCGAAAGATTTTACATTAAAGTATGCTATTTATTACAACTTACAAAACAGAACAATTTTTATGTCACATTGTTTTTCCTCTTATAGTAAAATTGTTTTAACTTCAGAAGGTATCTTATCAATGATAATAACATTTCAAGATTTTCAAGTTAACCATTTGTTAATCAAATAACCTGTCTTGTAAACTTGGATGACTTCCTATAATACAGACATAGCCTCCTAGTATAGGAGTTAAACGCAACAATGTTATTTTATACTTGTAAACTGGAAATAAATATATTATTATTATTATTACATAAATGTGGTTTTATTTATCCTTAAACCAATTTAATCACTTGTTATAACAAAATCTTTATATTTCACAGGTGCCTTTACTTGTCTCTTTAACACACTTAATTCTTTCATTCTGTCTTGTCATTCCAGGTGTATCAGTGCCATGTCCTGTGGTTCTGTCAAATCCTGTTTCTATTTGGGTCGAATCCTGTATGATATTCATCCTTTCTACTTCGCTATCTTTCTCTCTTTTGTTTGTCCAAGTTTTGAATAGTCTTTATCTTTTACTGTCTGAAAATGTGAAGCGTTTCTCGTAATGATTCTCCCATCAGGAGATTCTGCCATAAAACTGTGTTCCTCTGTAGAGAAAGGCGTCGTAAATAAATTGGTTGTCTTGCCAGAACTTTATCTCCTGGATTCAACACAACAGTTTCAGCATGCCTTCTCTTATCTGTGTACTCTTTACTTAATTGTTTCTGTAATATGTCTTTATCTCTTATCTCTTCATCTAGGTTTTGCTCTTCTTTAAGGTCAATCTCTGGTAATTTCGTATGGATTGGACGTCCTCTGAAAAGATCTCGAGGTGGGACTCCTGTAGTGGTATGCGGAGTGGTGCGGTATGCAGTAAGGGAAGTAAATAGCTCTTCTTTCCAGTCCTTGTTCTGAGACTATTTACTAGTTGTCATAGATTATTATAGCCGTTACTATTACTATGAGGTAGAGATCCTAAAAGGATCAACTGCAGAGAATACAATCAAAACCCTCACTCAAGGTTATAATGTCAAGAGAAGGGGTAATGGATACTTTGGTATGTGATAATGTACAAGCTTTCAGAGATACAAGGTTCGAGCAATTTCTGGACAGTCATGGCATCAAACTTAGGCGTACAACACCTTTAAGGCCTATGGCAAATGGAAAAGTCGAGAGACAAAGTAGAAGTATTTTGAGAAGATTGCGTTTAGCTCTGCATTGAACAAATTCAAGCAACTCTTTCGGTGCTGGATCCTGGAGTGTAAGAATGGGCGTGAGGCCTCGGCTCCCGTGTTTCCATCCCCAAGATTCGGCTTGCAGGTCATTGCTCGTCCAATCTTGGACCTGGTGAAATGTGCGGAGTGAATGTTGTCGGGCTGCAGCTTTCGTTGGTGGAAGAGAGGCCAGGTTAAATTTGCTTTTAGTAATAGATCGACTGAAGCCATCGTACCGTAACTTGTTCAGAGAATCCTCGCTTTTACCTCCGTAAAGAGCAACTAAAACCTTTTCTCCAGCGGCATCGATAGAATCGGGATCAGAGTTTCTGTTAACGAATGTGTCAATCGCAATCTCCAAATTTTCGAATTTTTCGACAATGTGGTAACTTTCAATTTTTCCTGGTTGAAAATGGCTGAAGTTATATCACATCCGGTGAATGCGTGATAGAAAAGAATGTGTCGCGCTAAAGTTGGATCTTTCAGGCTGTTTGCTGAATATACTAATTTCGGCGATTTTCCTTTTCCTGGCTTCATGAAGTAAACGTTTCTTTCCGTTTCCTTTGCGATTCCAGTAAGAATGATCAGCAAGTCGACGTCTTCTCCAACTATAATAAAAGATTCGTGCAGCCCAGACAGTTCCAAAGCAGTCGTGACGATCAGGGTATCAGCATCACTCTCGTTTGTTTGACGATGTGTCCAGCGACTTGAAATTTGCGCTTCAACACCTCTATCAGTCGAGATTTATTCTTATTGTTTTAGAATTCTCCAGAAACGTAATATATTTTGTCTCATTTTTATTATTACGCGTTGGATTGCAACTGATAATCTTTGCACCAGGAATGACTTGGCGCGGGGGTCACATCCCTTCTCTTAAAGGCGTTTGCCAATTTGGTCGATGAAGCTTTTAGCTTCACCGCCCCAACAACCTGACGTCTTTACCGCGAAAGGTACAAATAAGTATTTGGGTTTCAGGACCGAGTACTTTTCATGTTTTTTAGGCATTTACCTTTTTCCCAAGGCACCAGGGTCAGTCCATCTGGTCGTTTGCCATCCGTCCTGCATAATCCTTGTAAATTAACAACAATATTGCTACAAAGACTGTCCTGATAGAGTTAATATACACACAATGTATACTTTTATTACCATTGATAGCGGACCATCCATGTTGTTATCTTGCACTATCACAGGCAGGGGCTGGTCAATATCGATTATGTTACTTAAATCTGCAATCAATCAAAACAAAAACATAAAGTAGGTAAATTATTTTGTAATTTATATTTCTGTAAACAAACAGTGTTACTTTACATATATATACTAACCTTTTTTTACATGAACCAGGCAGATATTCTGAATCCAAGTTTGTACCCGTCTCGCTCACTTGGCTTGGGACCAAACTGTCACTATCGTAGAGGTTATTTAACCCTACAGCACTTGTAGCTATTAAAGATATGATCCTGGTGTAAACAGGATCTTCCTTTTTTGTGTCTGGGGGTTCTCCTCCAGTCAACGTTTAGAATCTTTGTATAGGATCATACGAGCCATATTATATAATTATATACTTATAGGTATATTGTACCTATAAACTGAAGATGATGACTTTGACCCAGAATTTGACTCTGACCCAAAATTCACCTGTATGTATTCTTCGCATCCTGACCTGAAATGCTTCCCTTTTGGCAGCTTTTTTCATATTCTCCCACTGGTTTTTTAGGGTTTCAACTTCTCGGTGGCAGTACGTTGTCTGACTGTTGTATTCTATGGATATATTTTTCCACTCAGCCAGTTTCGTCTTTAACGACACCCCATCCGTTTTTTTGTTTTCGATTATTTGGATATGTTTCTGCACGAGTTCTAGCGGTAGCATTTTTTCAGATGCAAGCCAATTTGGGCTCCGCTTTCTCTTTTCATCACTCATTATGTAAATTAACACTGCTCAGTGTTTTACGGGACCGAAAAAAGTGACATCCTCTTTTTATTGCAAAATATTATAGTTTAGTTAGATAATTACAAATGCTTCACTGAAACTCCCGCGTTTCTATTTTTATTTTTTGGTTTTTGAGAAACAGATTTTTGAAAATATTATTTGCGTGACGCGGATTTAACGAAAATATAATCATAAATAAAAAGTTTTTGAGGTAACTGTTTAAATAGCCCAGGAGTTGGATAAATACAACAAATACACACATTTTGAACTGATCGCGAACTCAATAGGTATATCCGTTACGAAGTTATTCATTGTTTTAATTAATTCATTGTGATAATTAGTCACTGATACTGTCTCTTTCCTGTGTCTGGTTTCCCGCATTTTCGTGCGTGTCGTCACTTTTGAGCGGATAAAACGTAAGTATACTTTTATATTTATATATATATATTAGTGTATTTAGGATGATAAGTATTATTGTATGTATTTATGTATGTATGTATATGTATTATTAAATTTATATGTGTATATGTAGGTATATTCATAGCTATTTACATAATATAACCCGGATATCCTATGTTAAGTAATTTCTGTTTTTGCACACCCGCCGTTTCATTCTAAACACTTCCACTATCGCCCAATGGTTGCCTGGAAGAAATCGCTTAGAGCGATAAGGCCGCCATTTGCCTTCTCTCTATGTTTAATTTGTATTGTACCTGTTTTTTATTTTATTTTGTGCAATAAAGTATATTTGATTTGATTTGATTTGATTGTTTTATTGATTTTAGTTTTAAATTTATTTCTTCGATATGCTACGCGATTAGGACGCGATATTTATATCATAGCTTCCTTTACATGTCTTCTATGCACCCTGTTAATATCAAGACATAATTCCGTGGATTATTGAAGTAATCGCCAAAAATATGAATATATACGTAATATCCGGGTTCTAGGGTTGCCATTCGATATTTTTATTTGTATGTAATATTTTTATGTAAATGAGGTATTTTAGAAGGAAAGTAAAACGATACGTAAAACCGATCAAGAAACGTAACTAAAAAACATTAGTAAATAGAAATAATATTTTTACATGAATACATATTATTTTATTATTATTTAAGTGCGACTATTTATTGAAAAGGCTCCGTAATTTCGTTCAGATACTCTGTTGTTAGTTGATTTTTTAATTTTCGATGAAAGGCTATGTGTGATATGGGAAGGGGTCCACCCTCGTTAGGTTAATACTGAAACCCCATGTCATTACACATAGTCTGGAGAAACAGGGGTGAGGCACCATGGAGCCGTCACAGACCCATGGCGCCACTTTGCCTCAGCAGGGGCTGACCCGACCTGCTGAGGGATGTCCTACCGGGCTCCGACCGGGGGACTTAATGCTAGGAGGGCATGAGGGCGCCAACCCTCATGCTGGTCAGCGAGAGGCAAGTGAAGTTGTGGTCAATACCACATCTAGCACTCTTAATTTAAGTGTGCACGACACATTCCAGTGTGGAGAACAGGATAATAACAACGATGCTGCTGTTGGTACATCCAATACAAAAATATTAACTAGATTGGATGTTTATAAGCTTTTATTTTATAGGGTTTTCGAGTTTTTTTATTTTATTTTTTTATTACGGTACTTGTCCTATTTACCTCTTTAAATAGTGTAAAAAAAACACAATAACACAGAGAAAAGTCTCAATAGCAACTACGTACCTTCATCAAGTTGAAACATTTCAAATTTTTCTGTTAAAACTAATTACTTTTAAAAAATCTAAAAAATGCCGCTCTCTGTTCAGTATGCAATTTAATTCAAATTTAATTTTTCTAATCTTTGTTAAGCTCTGTCACTGCACTGATAGCTGATCTAGATTGGATGTTTGTCATATTAAGTTCAGTGTACCCTCTATTATGATTTATGATGCATTTTTTCTTTTAAATACGGACATTTCGAAAATCTAGTTATGATCAGTACCTTGTATGAAGGGGTCCCAATGTGCGACGTTTATTCCGTTAAAGATTTCTGTGAACTCATCGTCTACGAATCCCTCAGTACTATGGATGAACCCAGCTCCACAGTTCTATCGATGTTGCAGACCAATACGTATCAAATATGAAAAAGAAAATGGCGAATTCTCGTGTCGGAGGCCAAGACCCACTTTGGGTCGCTGAGCCACTCTAGTATGTACTTACTAAGTAGTAGTACCATCAAGCGATGAACTCCGCAAATTATGGGGAGTGGTTAAAAAACATTTTGCCTCAGCTAAAACCGGTTTTTTGTCATAGACAATGCACCATACCACTCAAGAAAAGTTGAGTTGTGTCCAACTACCTCATGGAGAAAAGCGGCTAGCCAGGAATGGCTGCAATCAAAAAACATTGATTACGAACCAATCATTGTCCGAGTATGCTCGAAATTGTGCAAAGCCTAAAACCTTTGTATCGAAAACAAGTGGTTGATGAGTTGAAACCGGTTTTCTGTCATAGACAATGCACCATACCACTCACGAAAAGTTGAGTTGTGTCCAACTACCTCATGGAGAAAAGCGGCTAGCCAGGAATGGCTGCAATCAAAAAACATTGATTACGAACTAATCATTGTCCCATTATGCTCGAAATTGAGCAAAGCCTAAAACCTTTGTATCAAAAACAAGTGGTTGATGAGTTGGCTGCTCAGCAAGGCATCACCATCAGACTGCCCCCCCTACCATTGCGAACTGAACCTCATCGAATTAATCTGGGCACAAGTAAAGGTGTACGTCGGAATAAAAAAGAGGTCATTTAAAATGGCTGAAATTAAAAAGCTGCTTGAGGAGGGGTTGCAAAACGTGACCCCTCAAAAAATGAAAGATTGTATTAGTCACACGATAAAAATTAAAGATAAAATGTGCCAACTGGACCATCTTATTGATGAAGTTGTGGAACAATTCATAATAAATCTTACGGAATCTGAATCTGAACAGAGTTCTTCAGATATAGAATAAATCTGTTGTTTCATTTATGTCCTTGATATATTACCTTCATAATTATTAGTCCCCACCCATTATCCTTAACATAACACATTACTCGTATAAAATAAAGTTGTAATAATTGTATTCCCGACCCAAAATGACGTACCTATGAATAACTCAAATGTAAAAAGTTGCTCTAATTTTCTTTATTCAATATCATGGATTCAATATGTAGTTTTCTCTTAAGTAGGTAATTATATTCGCAGAAGTACCTGTAGGTATGCAAAAATTGGGTTACGTATTAAAAAATCAAAACTTCATTGAGCAAATTTCAAAATAACAACGAACAAATGAACAAATTTTAAAATATCAATGGTCATTTGACCAAAAGTTCAACTGACCAAAGTCTGGAATATCAACGTTTAAATTACCTATGACACTATAGGCCAAATCGTTTAAAGGTTAAAAGGATTTTTGGTTCATTTACTAATTATCAACTGGTTTCACCAGCCAAACCAAAATTGCCTTATTACCTATATGTTACCGGCCAAACCCAATTTTGGGTCAAACTAGTTTTGCCTAGGCTAAACTGGGTTTAGGTAAGGTTAGGTTTGTTTAGGTTAATGTGTAACCTAACACGAAGGGTATGGCGAGCGATTTGGGCTCGCTACGCTCGCCCACATCGCTTCTGCCATACCCTTCGAACCTATACTATCCGAAGTAGGGGGCCCTGAACTCCCGTGCTCGCTTCGCTCGCACCCGCCTGGTGAACTAATTTAATTTAGCCTAGGCCCTATAACATATGTAAACGTTTACAATTGCAAACTAACTAATTTATTAGACTGTGGAAGGTAAACAAAACACTGAAGAATTCACGATAATAAAACTAGGAATGATTTGGCACTTTAAATTTTGATCTAGCAACTTTTGATCAGTCGTCCATTTGATGACACATACATTTGGATTATGATTTTTTTCTAAATAAAACATTTGGTCATTTAAATTTTGTTATTTCAGTTGTTGTTCTTTTAAAATTTGGTCGATGAAGTTTTGATTTTCTAATATGCAACCAAAAATTGTAATGCTGTAGATCAACTTGCAAATTATCAAAATATGAGTAAATAAGTCACGTTTTGTTTGAGGTTGGCTTACAGGCCACAATTTTTTTTATTTATACTCTACTAATGAAGTTGTTTATTAGAAAAAAATATTCTGGCTAGATTTGCAAAACTCATTTTTAAAGTTTGGACACAAAAAAAAATATTTTTGATAGCTGGAATGTCACTTTGACAGTGATATTTCTTTGTTTACATCTTTGGCCTCTGATTATGAATACCTACGAGAAAATAAGTGTCGACAGCGACTGATTAGTGCAAGTTGGTTGGTTACATAGACATATAATACTACGTTCTATAGACGCCGGATTGGCGTGGCCACATGAGATAGAGAATGCCCAAAGTACGTCCTATTTAAGTGTTGCAATTGCAACCTTAAAACAAAATTACCCTGTTTTTATCCGACTGCCAAGGAACAGTTATGTTTATTTGTTATGGTTTTCGCGACCATTATCCAAATTATTTAGTTAATTGGTTTCTGAATTGGTTAAGGCTTCGAATGTAATATATTGAAAATGAATAAATATGGTCCACCAGGGTAGGATATTCCATACTAATATTATAAATGCGAAAGTAACTGTCTGTCTGTTCAGCTTTCACGCCAAAACTACGGAACCGATGTAAATGAAAATTGATACACAGATAGCCTAGAGCCTGAGAAAGGACATGGAAATCATCCTGTAAGGGGGTGAAAATTTGTGTAGAGAAGCAGTAAGCGTTGAACCGATTTAGATGAAATTTGGTAAAAAAAAGTAGCTTGAGACCAAAGATATAACATAATATAATTGTTTTAACCCGGAAAATTACATAGTTCCCGCGTGATAGTGGTAGTCGAATTCTACGCAGACGGAGTCGCGGGCCAAAGCTAGTGGTAAAAATAAAGTAATGTTTTATTTGAGTAAAATTGTCTACGTTAAGTATTTCAGGTAGGTACTCG
The DNA here is from genome assembly GCA_948473455.1 of Teleiodes luculella. Classification (NCBI taxonomy): domain Eukaryota; kingdom Metazoa; phylum Arthropoda; class Insecta; order Lepidoptera; family Gelechiidae; genus Teleiodes; species Teleiodes luculella. Next base: position 698,298 of record OX419603.1, read on the forward strand.
TACTTCTCATTCATATGGCTTAACTTTGGGATGCACAGTTTAACAACAAACTGTATACGAATATTAAAAAAAACAGTTTTAGGAAACAATAGTAATATTTATTATTCTGAACTTTATTTACAAAATTACTTTTAAAACTACAACAAACTACTTACTTAAAGCTTTCTGTGTTTCTCGTAGCCTTAGGCTTATCAACATTAGCGACAAAATGACATAATTCGATTGTTAAAAGGTGAATTGATTCAAGCGCCATCCTGGTGATATTAAATTTTATACAGTAGGGGAGAGGGGGGCAGTTTTGAACGGATTTTACTAAACTAACGGTAGCTTGAAATACACAAGGTATATCTTTATTTTTTTTTCACTGAACCTGGTGTAGGTTATCCAGCTACGGAAATGACAGACTATAAAAGTGCTGGTACAGCAGATTTTTACATAATTCAAGTCATTGCATGGTTAGGTAAAAATTTAAAACTGCCCCATACCCGGCCTCATGGCCTGGGGCAACAATAAATATATTAAATTTAGCTATAGCAGTTCCTCAGATTCCTGAATATCATATAAAATGGCAGTTATTATGGCAAAAGTTCTTCACGCATGGGGCACATTTGAAATAGCATTTTCTGTATAGGTTCAAAATTATTCCGCTATCATTTTGGACATTTATAAAAAAAAACTCATTGGAAAAAGTTTCATCAGTTGTATTTCAAATAAAAAGGACACACACACATCGTTAGTTAGGTACATAAAAAGCTATCCTAATTTAAATTTCTTGAAATCAAATTTAAAAGTGAACATTGACATAGTTCTTGAAGTTCCTGGAGCATTGTCAGGTTTAGGAAGTTTGGTCAGTACATCGGTTGTACTAACAAATGATCTATCTGCCTTTTCTGGGTAAAAAAATTTCGGAGATGCAAAACCTTTCTTATTGAAGAAATTAACCATCATGCCGCTACAATCTATTTCTTCAATTTTACCCACAAAACATAGTTTATGATTTTTCTTCTCAATTGGAAATTGAATCAAGACAAAATCTCCAGCTTTTAGTGGTGCAGCATGGTTCATTTCAAAATCTTCATCATCTGTGTCTACAAAATTTCCGACTGTTTCTTCTTCCAATTCTAAATGCATTTCAGTGTCAGTCTGATCTGATTCTGAATCTTCGAATAAGTTTGGTTTTTGCTTCTTACGTTTAGAACTCTTTTTATTTATTTTTTCAGTGGTAGTCTTTCGTTTCAGGGATGGTATTTTTTTCCGAGTCTGGCGCTGCAAGTGAGCTGCTTCTATTTCATTTTTTTCTGGAGTATCAGTTAAAACACGAGATTTTCCTTTCTTTCTACCCCTTCCAGATTCTTTTCTTGCCGGCGCTTTTGGGAATGGCCTTACAATTTCGGCTGTCAGAACAGCTTGAGACGTGGATGTTAAAATAAAAAGATAACGTTAATAAAATTTAAAAAATTAACTTGCAAAAAGAAAGGAGATCACCCACGCCCCATACATTTTTGGGCTATTTTCGAAAGTGCCGGCCAACAAAAATAAACTAATTATTTGAATAGAGCATGGTCTAAGAAAACAAGGTCTAACCACTATTGACATAACTGACACGAGGCTACGTCATTTTGCGCTGTTCATCCTTGTCTATTACACGCATTCGACAAGGATGAATAGGCAAAATGACGTAGAAATGACGTAGCCTCGTGTCAGTTACGTCAAAAGTGGTTAGACCTTGTTTTCTTAGACCATGGAATAGAGTATAATATAACAAACATTTTTTAATATTACACCAAAGCTCTAAGTCAAGTCTCCGAGGTAGTATTCAATCTCAAAATATCGATCCTGTCACTGGAATAAAATCTAATTATGTATTATTAATTATGTAATTGTCATGATTTTCTCAATTCAAACGTATCGTAGTCACAGCAGGTAAATCAGTGCGTCACATTGGCATGCTATCTCGCTCGCACTTATTGCGGAATCGGCTGCGGCTGCGAGGCGAGCCAGCGAATCACCGCGCGGCTCAGGTGCATTGTTCGTGCAGCGCATGGTGTTTTTTTGAGTTCGCCTTTTGTTATCTTGTTGTCAATAGAATTAAATCAGTTTAGTTATCCATGGAACTTCTAGTACATCGGACGGCTACTTTAACTGGGCTCTCAGTCTCATCGTTTGTTTTTGTTATCATTGTTTTTGTTTTCGTTGTTTCTGTTATTGTTATTTTATTACTGCCATGGCACAAATGTTGTGTATAAACTGTCGTGAACCATGTGATGGTCGAAGAACTTATACGTGGAGTTATGAAATGAAATGAAATGAATTTATTTGTTTACAAAAATTACAATTCGTGATGCACTAGTCCCTGCACTAAGATACCTTGTATTGCAAGGGAGTAGTTCACGAGAAGAACACCATAGCGATGTGGCGCAGATCGTTATCGAGGATCTCGTAGCGAGACAGGTAAGTCAATCTACATACTAAACCTATTTTTAATAATCTTTTTCTAAAACGGGTTGCACATGTTGACTTCGAAAGACTAGCATAGATTTATTTTTCTTTAAACTGATGGTGTGTAACTTGACGTGATGTTGTACCTCTACACCGGCCGTTAGTCTTTTTCGGCCGTTGGTCTTGTAATGAGTAGCTAGGTACCCATATTTTACTAGTCCTAATTGTTTTGTGGTTAAGTATCTATTGGTTGGATTTACCTAGTGTTCTTATTTGTTCGACGACCTCTCTGGTCTAGTGGTAAACTTAATGGACTGCTAACCGAAGGCCGTGGGTTCGATTCCCATAGAAGACAAACATTTATCGATGAGTTAAGTGTTTGTCTTCGGTCTGGGTGTTTGTATGTATAATAAGTATGTATTTACAAAAAAAAGTATTCAAGTACCTACCTATTTATATCAGTTGTCTAGTACCTACCCATAACACAAGCATTAAGTTGCACTAAGCATTAAGAGCTAGATGGCGCTGTGTGTAAATGTCTTAAGATATTTCTTTATTTCACCTAGTTAAGACTTGTTTTATGTTATTTTCAGGAAGAGCCTACAGATTTCATTTGCCGACCTTGTTGGCAAAGGGCTGAAAGGACCTTTCAAAGACGAGTTCGCGAAGCAAATGTGGTACCACCGCTGGATGAACCTGTTGAACAGGTTAATCGTAACAATCCGACAATGACATTACCGGGATATGTTCGTACACCAAACACAACGGTGAATTGTGTTTTCCAGCATTGCCAGAATGCGACCAGGCGTAGAATACCTTATAATGTGGTGTTACTTCTTATTGGACGTTACAGTGTATTGATACCAGAAAATGCTCGTGTGTGTCAAGAACATTTGGAGCAAAACCTCTGGCATACACTTCCTCTGCAAGATAATCTCGTAGAAGACTTTACAGCCTCTGAAATAGTGAGTGCTCTGAACATTATGCGAAATAATATAACAACAGACGTCCTTAACTTCGAGCACTACGAACTTATTAATGCACATGAATTCCATACGTGGACGGGACTTACCCATGACCAGTTTTCCAATTTACTTGAAAATACTGCCAGTTTAAATGGTAACCGATACAAGAAGACTATACTGGCGTCAACATTAACAAAACTTCGAACTGGAGATTCAAACGCGAGGCTAGCATTGATTTTTCGGACGAGCGAATCCCGCTTTCAACGTTTATTGACATTAGGCCGTGAAGCGCTGGAGCGTGATTTTGTACCCCTCCATATAGGATTTGACCATTTAAATCGCCAAGAAGTGGCCCAAAAAAACTTATTAGTACCTGAAACATTATTTGGAAATCCACACAGCCCCCCAGAAGACAGAAAAGCTATTGTTGTAGTCGATGGTACATACATATACAATCAGAAAAGCTCGAACTATCTGTTTCAGAGACTAACGTACAGTCATCACAAATACAGGCATTTGACGAAGCCTCTTTTGTTTGTTTGTTGTGACGGCCATATTATAGAGGTATCAGGCCCACATGCCGCTACAACGTCTGATGCCAGTATAATGAACGATATACTTGAGGATGAAGAAAGTATATTTCACTGGTTTTTTAGATCAGGAGACGTGTTTATTTTGGATCGTGGCTTTAGAGACGCAGTAATTCCTCTACAATCACATGGATACACGGTGCATATGCCTGAAACGAAAAATGCTAATGAAACACAACTCACTACAGTTCAAGCAAACAAATCAAGGCTGGTAACATTATGTCGCTGGGTTGTCGAAGTTATAAACGGGCGATTCAAAAGAGACTTTCGGTTATTAAGAATCGTTCATAGCAATCGCGCCTTACCGCACATGATTGAATATTTCAGGATAGCAGCAGCATTATTAAATGCTTATCATGTATCAATTGTGGACAATGTCCGGGCCCCGAGATTTCTAGAAATCATTAATGAAAGAATTAACATTCCAAATACATTGGGAGACCTAGTCACCAGACAGAATTATAATAGACGACGCGCACAGTTTCAGCCAATTGATGCAAATATGCTTGAAGTCCCATTCCCAATATTGACGGAAGAAGACCTGATTCTATTCGCCCTTGGTATATACCAAATAAAACAAGCCCGGAGTTATTATGCAGAGCACACTCAGGCGTCTGGTACGTTCATAATTGAACTAGGGGGTCAATTAAGCGTTGATGATTTGGATGACCTTGAAGGAAGGGATCTCTACTTACTGAGAGGTCGAATTCAATCTCGGCATGTCCGTTCACGAACATACTATGTTTATATTGGCATAGACACGGCTGCCGCAGGTCGAGAAGCTATTAAGCATTATTATTGCACATGCCATATTGGCAGAAGAACCATCGGCTGCTGCTCCCATGTCATGTGTATCGTGTGGTATATGGGGTACGCACGGCATCTGCCTAGCATAGATATACCTGCGGAAGGTTTAGAGGATATTTTTGTGAGATCAGGTGAATTATAATAATCACGTGCTTACCTATATGTTTATATTATTTACTGTTTCTTGCAACTGTATTTCTTTACATAGATTGTTTTTTTTTTTAACTATTTGTATTTTATTTCGTATTTGCACGTCTTGTCTGTCTGAACAAAACCATCTTTCTTTGTTGTCGTTTAGGTTAGAGGTTTCTATTAGAGATAAGCCCTTCTTTGTTAGCACGTCTTGTCTGTCTGAACAAAACCATCTTTCTTTGTTGTCGTTTAGGTTAGAGGTTTCTATTAGAGATAAGCCCTTCTTTGTACTAAAGTATGTTTTTGTAGCTATAATAAAACCTATGAACAGATAGTAACATTAAATAAACCGATTGTCAAACATAACATCATGTGTTATTTTATTTATTAATCCTATTACCGTTTGTCCATTGCTCATGTGCGAGCGAGATAGCATGCCAATATGTCGCTGGCTAACAACCTGCTGTGACTATGATACCAACTAGTTCGAATTGAGAAATAAAATCATGCCAATTATCAAGTTTATTTTAGAGACAGGATAGATATTTTGAGATTGAATACTACCTCGGAGACTTGACTTAGAGCTTTGGTGTAATATTAAAAAATGTTTGTTATATTATACTCTATTTAAATAATTAGTTTATTTTTGTTGGCCGGCACTTTCGAAAATAGCCCAATCTGGGTGATCTCCTTTTGGAAATGGGGCAGTTTTGAAAAAGTTTCAAAGTGCCCCTTGTTTTTTATTCAAAAGTGCCCCAACTACCCATTTCCAAAACCTTGGCCAATACCTACTATAAAATCTATGCACCTGAACTCAGGTTTTCACGGCTATCCATGCATAAACATATATGCATTTAGGTAAGAAAACATGTACTCACATCAGTTGAATGTACGTCGTGCAAAATCCTTACGAATTTCTAATAAAATGTTTATTTTTCACCCATGAATTCATGATGCAGGGTGTAAGGAAAAAATACAAACAGCCCTTGGCACATTATTTTGAGTTTTATTAAAAAACATAATACGAAAAGTTACGGCACATGGCTTTAAAGTAATCGCCACTGTTTGTGATCAGGGTCCCACAAACATGGGAGCACTAAATTTACTAAAACGATTTAGTGGCAATAATGCTGAATCTAACTATTTTGTATTAGATGATCGGAAGATATATACATTATATGACGTCCCACATTTGTTCAAGTCAATCCGCAACAACTTTCTCCAGGCGGGAGAAATACAATGGGAGAATAAAAAAGCCAAATGGCTTCACTTAATCAAACTTGAAGAAAAAAACAACAAAACTCTCCAATTCACCAAGATTACAAAAAGAGCAGTGGAGCCTAAATATAAAGGAAAAATGAAGGTGAAGCTAGCTGCACAGATTTTGAGCAATACGGTTGCTGCAGTTTTAAAACTGCTAGCTGAATGTTCAGCTGAACCAGAAAAAAAGGAGCTTTTGGAATCTGCTTAAATCATAGAGGATTTAGACCACCTCTTTGACGTAACGAATGGCCCTGGATCATACAAAGACGTTAAAAAAAATACGAGAGAAAACGTAAAAAAAATTGCTTTCACCACAAAAAATGTACGGACTTCAAAAACAAACTGAAAACCTTGAGGTTTGTAAAAAATGGTAAACCCTTACAAAATGTAAGATGTGTGAAGGGATTTTTAATAACATTAGCATCCCTTGAAGACATCTGGCGCTATTTAGACTCACGGGGACTGAAATACATGAACTTGCGACAGCTAAATCAAGATTCGCTCGAAAACCTGTTTGGTCTGATTAGGCAACACAGCCCTACCAACAGGAATCCAACTTGCCAACACCTTACATCAGCCTTGAAGTATTCTCGTTACTATGAATATTTTTTAAATATGATGGAGCCCTCATCATTACCCGTGACCATAATTTATCGATATCCATTTTAACAGAAACTGCATGTGGACATCCCTATTGTTCTCGTAATGTTGGTATTACGTATTTTGACATTACAATTTTCGCTATATTGGTATTCCTAGGTACCTATGCTAAACAGGTTTCATTAAGCAAGTATGAACTCCCGTCTCTTAAAACGTAGTGATTATATGCTCAGTGCCTTCCTTTACGTCTCGAGCCCTACTTTCCTACATTATGAACTTTTAAACTATATGTTTATTTTGTAGCTAAATGAGGATCTGGAAAACTATTATGAATGGAAATTAATGAAATCCAGACCAAGACTAAAACCAACAGCAACATTGAGATACTGTCTTGAAAATGTACCATGTCAATCAACAACAGTACCAGCACAAAATGAAAATTATGGTTGTCAGGTTGGTTGGTATTTCATTATGTTTTAATGATATACGCTATGTTTTATTAAGGATATTATGGAGCACATAAGCATAACCATCTTTACTTTAATTATTTAAATAATCAAACCATCTTTAAATAGTATGATTCAAAGTCATATCATATGTTGCATTGAAATGTCATGTAGTTTCATTATTTACCTACTTTTCTTTTTACAGCTTGAGTCAAGTCAGCTAGCAAAACTATTGTTGCAACCAATAGAAAACAGGCCCCTCACAACGCCTGAAAATATTCCTTGTGCTTCATCAACATGCACAGAACTTATACAGGTATTATTAACTTTTTTGTATTTATTATTTATTTACATAATAAAGTGATACTGAAAAGTAATATTTTTTGTAGATTGATGCTTCTACGCAATATGATAGTGCTGTTATGATTGACAAAAGCACTCTAGTCAAAACAAGAGTGGTCAAAGCAATACCAACTAGGAAAATGGAGGTAGAGTCTTCAACTGCAACAAGTGCAAGTCCCTCGCTATTTGGATCCACATTGGAAACCGAAACAGTGTCTGAAAGCAATCAAATGGCTGACACTCAACAAGAGGGAAATATAGAGAGGCGTAAAAATATGATTAAATTAATATACGAAAAACCTATTTTACCTTTTACCCATTTATGGCTAATCAAAGAAATTATGGACCAGATGGATGCAAAGGAGTTAGATATTTTAATAACTCTAATGAAAATTAAACTAAATGATTCTATGAATCGATTAACAGATATTTTTTCCCTTTCAAGTTCTACAGTTACAGCATCATTTTATAATGGCTTAGGAGTGTTAGCAAATTATTTCCAGAATTTCATATTCATGCCCACTCCTCTCCAAATAAAGGTAAACTTGCCATTAGCTTTTAAAATAAATTATTCAAACGTACAATGTATAATAGATGCATTCGAAATTGAAATAGAAAAACCGAATAATCCGCAATCTCAAGCCCAAACTTGGTCCCAATACAAACATTGCAACACAGTTAAGTATCTGGTTGGGTGTACTCCAAATGGCTTTATTTCTTATATTTCTAAGGGTTATGGAGGTCGAATCTCTGACAAAACTCTTGTAGAGAAAACAGACTTCATAGAAGCACTTCCTACAAATGCGGTCATTATGGCTGACAGAGGCTTCAAAGAAGTAGAAGCTCTTCTTATGACTAAGAATGTAAAACTTCTTCGCCCTCCCAGTGAAGAAACAAGAAGTTATTCAGACAAAAGTTATTGCAAGTCTCAGAGTACACATTGAGAGGGTGATAAGAAGAATAAGAGAATTTCGCATGCTTAAGCCCCACTCTGTTGTCAGCCATAAGCATGTGGGGTATCTAGATAATATTGTTATTATTGCCTGTGGCCTTATAAATCTGCAATCAGAAATAATAAAACGATAGTTTTCCTAGTTTGATATTTTATTTCCTGTACTTATAAATATTCACATTAATTATAAAATTTAATAATATTAGATGGAGCAAGGAAGCCACACTAATAATTAATGCTCACAAAGATAGGACCCCCTATACTACTCCCCCCTTAGGAAACTTATGGTTTTCGAGATATTCATGGTTAAAGTTTGAGGTTATGTTGTACCCAAACAGTAAAACCACACTAGGTATGGTCCCCCCTTTACTACTTCCTCCCACTTGAGAAAACTAAGTTTTCTAATTTATTCTCTTTGATGTGGATTATTTGTAAAATGAAACACATTATTAATTTAAAATATGTATTAAAATTTATAAACATAATTAATTGCATTAATAAGCTCATAAAATTGGTCCAATTTGTTCCTTTGGACCCATCTCCGCCACTGGTACTCGATAATGACGTCCGCAAAGTTGGACGGGTGGTTATAATTGTTCTTCTTAAACCACCTTTTAACCACCCGTCATTGGGACTCAATTCGCTGCGTATGAGTCCCATCTGGAGCCACAAAAGGATTATCCGGATCAGAGTGGTTCGCCTTCTTGTGGATGAATCCATGTTCTCCGAGGCAATCGTAGGCCCGCCAATAATCTGTGTGAATTGTTGTCCCTTCTGCGACATGCTTTTTTTTCAGAGGCACCAGGACCTCCGCCGATCTTACATTGTCTGGGCAAACTTCCAGGCGGAGGTCCTCACTCCCACTCAGCAGACATTTAAAAACATCCCGACAAAATTAAGCTGAGTGAGTGCGTGCGCTGCTTATATTTATATATTTTATACTGCTTATATATATTATATTTATATAAGCAGCGCACGCACTCACTCAGCTTAATTTTGTCGGGATGTTTTTAAATGTCTGCTAAATTACGCGTAAAATCGATGTTTGACGTCTCTTAATGTAGGTAGCCAATCACCTGTCCGTTTTCGTTCTTAAGAACGTCAATGACGTCAAAGGTACATATGATTTTTAAATTTACGTTAGAGCGTAATATGTAGAATCGGGCCCAATAACTTAAAACTGTGTAAAATATCTAAAATTTTGCTAGTTTTATTTGGTTATAATTCAAAAGTGCTATTCTATGGTGCCAGGTCAACTAAATTGAACGGAATTTAAGCGACTTGTTAAAATATTTTACTTTTAAGTAAACGGCAAATTAAAACCTTGCCAAACAACCTAATCATAATATTTATTAATAAAAATTACCTGAATTGGTAAAAAAATCCGAAATGTTTTTTATTTGTGTCCATTCATAGAGGTATAGTGGCCACCACAGGTAGGTCAAAGTGTCCTTAAGAACGCCGTTATTCCGTAACAGTAAAAGCGAATTTTACTGAGCAAATGTCCAGTCACGTGTGCTGGCGTCTGTACACAATCAGTAGGCTTACTACGTAAAAAGCGACAGGCTCGAGAAGCTGTCAATCGCGACATAGTGACATATAGTAGTTCTGTGTGTTTTGATTTGTTTTTCAAATTATTAGCCGTGCTTACCTGGCTCTACGGACGGCTCTACATTATTGGGCCGTGCATTAATGGGACTCACTCCCACTCGATTGACATGAAAGTGACAGGCAAGCTACAAGCGTTTAGATTTTTTTTTTATTTATTTACGTTCAAAGGTTGTGCAGCAGTGACGTCACACGGGTCAAATGAGAGTCATTATGTTTTTAGGACATTTAAACTTAATCACTGCTGCGTTTGAGAGAAAAATATGAAAATATAATACCTAAACACTAAATCTCCAAATGGTTTTCGTATTTTTACCTCTCACAAAAAATCAAGCATATCCAATTAGGCATACCTTCAATTTTGAGCGGGATGGCGCTTGGATAAATTCACCTTTTAACAGTCGAATATGTTTCTTCTTACATAAATGATTATTTCAACTAACTATATACAATGTTTTCTTTATGCTTTTCCTTGACAGCACGCTTTGACCACGGTTTAGCCCCGGTTTTTATCAGTACATACTATATACTGTTCCAATTCAGTAATGAAATTCAATATATAGTCACAATTTATTTTGTTAATGGGTTTTTTGAAAATATAATCTTTCAGATTGCGGCTGTTGAACACATCAAATAAGTTGTTTATTCTTCTTATAAAATCTACTGTAGCCTCTGAACCAGCAAACTCAGGCAAATGCAATTGTTTGTTGCAAAATTCTATTGCATCAGCCACGGAATTACTGAAAGTTTGGGCAGCAAGCTTAACTTTCATTATTTATTTCGTAAAATTTATATGCTGGCTTCTAAGCCGATTTGCCAAGTGCAGACCCTCACTTTCTTGAAGATTATTCAGTTGTTCAATAAATCCCCAAGAAATTATTCCACCTTGAGAATTCATTAATACTTTTTTTTCACCCAATGCGTTACGCACGAGCTTCAGCATATGCGCAGGGTCTGGGAAAATAGTGACCTCTTGATTCTCAGCAGCAAAGAATGGTTTAACATTATCAGATTGGTCGATACAGCATCCTAAACTTTTTGCCATAGCAAAATTGGCCGGACATCCAACAAATGTTAGCGAAACTAAATTAATGCCACAATCTACTATGAGTAAGTTTAGGCATTGTTTCACTAAATTCGCCTTTTGCTCTCCAGTACAGCCGTTTATTAAAAAATAACTTAGTGCGAGTTTGATCGCGGTTGTATTCGGACGTGTCCTTTATTCACTCTCTCATGTAACCAGTCGCTTAGACCTCTCGCTTACGGAATTTAACCTGGCTGTCGGTGTCTCGCACGACTGGGGACTGCGCGTGCCTTTCACTTTTCGCGGCGACCAGCTATAAGATCTACGTCTCCACGGGATTTGTTCCGCAGCTCCGTGTCTCGCTGGGCTGGTTTTGTTCTATTATCTAACCATCCTGCTCGCGCTTAGTACTAGAAGACATATGGTGTCTCCCCTCGGGGGTTTCGTGAAAGAGACGGAGCGACAGCCTACGCCAGTATTGGAGCCTTGACGACTGCTACGGTGGATCTGCTACGGGCTACGGCTTTTGCTACGGGCTGCGCTTCGGTTTGCTCTGACTGCCTGCTCGCTGCACGCGCCAATTTGTAAGAATGACTTCGTGCGGTGGTTGCAACAACAAAATACACGACCTGTATTATATGGAATGCTTTAAGTGCTCAACGATTTATGATTTGTTGTGCCTGAATAGAACGAAGGAACAGTTCGATCAATTCTCTGACGACTACAAGGCTGCGTGGCTATGCCCTAGTTGTGTCTCGGCCCTTCCAAAGGTGGGCAATTCTGGAACACCCGTGCGTGCACACGGTGACCAGCCCAGATACTCTTATAGAGGACGAATTAAAAGATATAACGAAGACAATAACGAACTGGTTTTACTGTTATGCAACAACAGAGCTTTTGACGAATACAGCGCGCAAAGAGTACTATGTTCAACGCCTGAAGGGATTACCATGCAATTTAATAAAGCATTTGGAGAAAGAATCAAAACCGCAGTTGCAATATCCAGAATTCTGGTATTTCAGGAGACAACCGAACAAAGACTACAAAGATGCAAACAGTACCAACTAAAAGAAAACCCTGAAATCAACTCGCCCGAATACATTAAAAAACAACTAAATAAAATGTATTATATCCTTGCAATGAACGACAAAAATAGCGAACAATTCGCAACCATAACAAAACAACACTTTTACGGCGAAACCAATAAAAAAAACAATTTATTCTTCATGGGACCGCCTAGTACGGGCAAATCAATGATAATGGAATCACTAGTTCAAATGCATTACAATTACGAGAGACTCACAGGACTAACACCGGGATCACAATTTAACTTCTGTTCCATAGTGCATGCAAACGCATGCTTTATGGACGAATGTAAATTAACGGAAAACCAATTTGAGCAATGGAAATTGTTAGCCGCAGGACAACCAATGGCAACAGATGCGAAATACAAAAATCGAACCTCAGTGACACAATGCCGCTTATCGCGAAGTTTACTACCTGCGATAAGAAATTATACATAAACTCTATAATTACATAATGAAATGTCAACAGTTCAGGCATCTTACTGTTTTGTATCTCTCTCTGTCTCTCTGGTTTCTTACTATTAACACTGTCACAAAGGAACTTTATGTTCTTCTCTTGAAAGACCTCCACCTGCCCCTTATAGTCTTTCCCTAACCAGTAGGATCATGTCTACTTTCGAGTTCAAAACGTATCATACAAAGAATTCAGAATGCCTGTATGAGATTCATATATAAAGTTCCTCCCAGATCGCACATATCTCCACTGATAAATGACTTAAACATTTTAAATATGGATTCTAGGAGAAAACTACATTTCGCAAACTTTTTGTACTCTATAGTAAAATTCAAAAAACCATCGTACCTGTATTCTAAATTAACATGGGCAAGTTATTCATTTAATTCTCGTAGGAAAGACAGTTTTTTATTAGTTACACCATTTCATAAGACAAGGGCTTTTGAGGGAAGTTTTCGATATCAAGCTTCCAAATGTTGGAACAATCTACCACCTCCTCTTAGAAAACCTATCTCAAAACTTGTATTCAGAGATCACCTAAAAAATCTACTTTTAAAAAACCAACAGTTGCCTTGATATCGAAGATTTCTAAACATATTGCCGTTAATAAAATAACCTTAGGATAACACATAAAAACATATAACTATTTATTTATAGTCATACATTTTCATAAGTTTATAGATACCCACTTATACTACTATGAAACCATATATTATTACCGATATTATTTATTTACATATATTTAATATTTGCAAATTATGTATTACAATGTATAGTATACACATATAAATATATATTATTATGTATCTGATTAATATGAGATTTTAACTCGCCATCTAGGTGACCCCTTCTCTTGGGATCTGGTTGACGAATGGGCTCGACTGAAAAACAGCGTCTATCTCTCATGAGGTAGACATAATGCTGAGTCGTGACCCTTTCACTGTTGTGCCCTATTGCATACTATAGTGTAATTACATAATTAAGTTTGTGTCTACATTTTAGTATGTGTTCCGTCACAGCAGAATGAATAAATGAGTTTTCTTTCTTTCTTTCTTTCTTTCTTTCAGCCAAGATCATTTCTCTATATATACAGCGTGTAACGGAAAGGGGGTATCAAGCCGTAAGGGAAAAATAATGTTCCTTATGTAGATTCTTTGTGCAAAATTTCAATAAAAAAGAACCACTTTTGAAAATTATTAAACATCTGACCATAATCCTATTTTTATAATTTTAGCATGTAAACAAACGCGGCACAACACTATTGGGGTCACTGACCACTGTTCTCACATTTCACTACACTATCAATTGCTCCGCCCATTACACTATTCTCCTTGCGAGTCCTGCTCGCCTAGTACTAGTACTCGTGGTGCTCGCGCCACCGCCGCGGCGCGGCGGCATCTTCAAAGAAGTCGGCATAGCTCACTCAAACAAAGCGATCCGCGTGGCATCACGTCGTATGTCCGCGCGTCATAATCTGATCTGTAATTAAATTGTCTAATATTAGGAGTCATTTTGCCATGACAGCTAGTTCATTTGTACTTTTAGGTCCTTAGCGGTGATAGTTTATAAGTAGGTAGATGGCTGTTAGGTACAGAAGTCAGCACGTGCGGCTGGACACTCGCACTCAGAAAGCTGCCTCTATTTACTGCCACATAAAAGCGCCCTCAAGGTTAAAGTGTCAAGCCGTACGTGCTAACGTCTGTACCTACTTATTTAGGTTAGTGTGTTAAAATAAATTAAAGTAAATCATATTAAATGCGAAAATTTGAAAATTATCTAGACTTAAGTAAATCATAATAATAAATTTACTTACGTTTCAAAGAAAGGGTTCGAAGTGCCGTCCTTGCTGTTGTATGCACAAACCAGCTCGCCTGTAGGTAGACGCTCTTGTATTGCGCAGCATCTCTGGCGTCACAGAATTGAAAGCATCAATTATGCGCTGCTTCATCTGCTCGCTTGACGAGCACTCGACGGCATACACCTTATTTTTAACGTATCCCCATAAAAAAAAGTCCAACGGGGTGAGGTCTGGGGACCGCGCAGGCCAGGCAACGCGGCCTCCTCTCCCTATCCACTGGGGGAAGCGTGCGTTTAAATGGCTTCGCACGTCACGCGCAAAGTGCGCTGGAGCACCGTCGTGCTGGAACACCAGGTTGTTTTCCATGACGAGGTTCGAGTAATCGATCACTGACATAACTGACAGCTCGTCGTTCAGCTCGTTCCGAAGGAAATCTAAATAATTTGCGCCATTTAGATTGTGCGGCAAAAAATGTGGCCCGACGAGAACATCTCCGATGATACCAGCCCAAACATTGATCTTCCACTGATGCTGGAACGATGATACAGAAGATACATGGGGGTTTGTGTGCGACCAATAATGTTCATTGTGCACATTACTGATCCCCGCTCTTGTGAAGGATGCTTCATCTGTCCATAGAACTGTGGAGGCAAACTCAGGAGAGCTTTCCACCTGAGTTCGGTACCATTCGCAGAACGACACGCGAGGTAAATAGTCAGCAGGAATCAGCTCCTGCGTGCGGCGAAAGTGATATGGGTGCAGGCCATCTATGCGCAACACTCGCCACACTTGCATGTGGTTGGCAGCCCCCAATACCAGAGCAGCGCGACGCGTGCTGGTCCTTGGATTATCCTCAAAGTGCTCCAGTACGGCTTCTTCAAAGTCCGGATCTCGGGTCGTCGTGCGGCCAGTAGTCGTTGTAGACGCGTGAAAAGAGCCGGTTGAATACAAACGGTTCACCATACGCCTAAAGCAGCGCAATGAAGGCAGTTGCCTAGCTTCAGCAGCTGGTCTACCTTCTATGAATCTTTGATGGTAAAGATCCCGTGCGGCACTCAAATTGCCGTCGGTGGCACCCACGCAAAGCATCATCTCATAATATTCTGGATTAGTCAAAGACATCACGAAACGCTACAAAGCTCGATTAACAATTAGCAACTTCTTCACACGAAAGCGGATAAAGAGCGACTGACTGACCAAAAGAAAACAACTTGCCAGAATGCTCTCGTCAATTAAAAATAAATGCAAGATATTGTTAAACAAAAATTTATTTTCCCTTGTATTTCAGATGATTGAACTTTATTTTAATAAGTAAACACATAAGGTATGACAGCATTAAAGCACCTAAACGTTTTTAAAAATTTATTTTAGTAAACTCTGCTCAGTAGTGATTAACTTCAAGTAATAAAAACACATACCCATTTGCTCTAATAGTAAAGTACTGGCAACACATTTTATCACTCTCCCGCGCAGCCACAGGCACAGCAGCGGCCATGCTTTTTTTTTCTATCTCTTTCAAATCCTACGATCCTAGTACTGGGGCTAGCGTAACTGTCCCAATTGTAGGCGGCGCAGCGGCCATGCGTTTTTTCTATCTCTTCCAAATCCTACGATCCTAGTACTGGGGCTAGGGTAAATGTCCCAATTGTAGCATGTTCGAAACCTCGAATATTTTTATTTTTAACCCCCGACGCAAAAGAGGGGTGTTATAAGTTTGACGTGTCTGTTTGTCTGTGTGTCTGTCTGTCTGTGGCATCATAGCGCCCGAACCACTGAACCGATTTCAGTTTAGTTTTTTTTGGATGAAAGGAGACTTAATCGAGAGTGTTCTTAGCTATGTTTTATAAAAATCGATTGAGCCGTTTAAGAGTTATGGTGGGTTAAAGTGGGGATGGAAGAACCAAAATTCTACAAATGTGCCCAAAATGGTTGTCAAATGAAAGATAAGATATTTTATCAAAAGAGGGGTGTTATAAATAAGTTTAAATTGTGTGTCTGTCTGTGGCAAATGAAAGAGTATAATGTGTCATCGTAGTGTTTTTAATTTAAGCTTTATTAAATTAATCTACAACCTGCAATCGTCGTAAGGGGTATTTTTGTACTACCTGTAATAGGTACTTCACGGTTGGACAATAGGTAGGTATTAGGCACTGTCTCTCACAGTCTTCATCGTCATCATTTCAACTGGAAGACGTCCACTGCTGAAAATAGGCCTCCCCCATTAATAGGTTAGGTAGTTCCAATCCACACAGTGCCACAATTTATTGGCCGCACTGGGAATCGAACTCTGAACCTCACGAAAGATTGTGAACTGAAACGCTGTGGTCAGATTTCGGTCGCTTTTTTTCAACTAGTTAGGTATTGAAAAAATTAAACATTTATTTTATGTAATTATTCATTGTCATTATTTGGTCCACTTTACCCTAAAAGGGGCGGGACTTTTCACCGCCATATTGGCTGATGACGCTAGATCAACCATTGGTCATCTCATCAATTATTTCATATTTTATTATTAGACAGGATGGGCGGGATCAATATTAGGGTCCGGTCCGATCTCTTTCATATTCATGCGTTCCTGGTAATACTCGACGAGAAAAAATGAAAATTCAGTGTAATAAAAGAGTGTGGCATACACACAATAAATTATTATTATCAACAACCAACGATGGGCGGGGTTAATAATTAGGGTCCAGTTTTAAAATAATTGTTACACCTGCCGGTCCGATCTCTTTCATATTCATGCGTACCTGGTAGTTCTTAACGACAATAGTACAGAATTAAAAATCATGGTATTATTAAAATGGCGCGTGGATTATTTTCTCGCGGCTTCTCACAGCGCTGCGCTGGTGCGCGTGCAAGTCCACCCTTTGGTTGTCATAGCAACCATAGCAAACAACTAAATTAGAAAAAATAACTTCACTGTTTTAATTTCTTACACACGTGTTCTTTAAAAGCTGCTTTATGTATCTTAAGCCGGTGAAATAAGATCCGCTTTACGAATAATTGTGTTGAGAAAAATTAAATTCTGAAAATAAAAAAAACCTAGGTATGGTGGTTTACAATACAATAAGTAATTTTCAACAACTTGGACGATAAACAAAAAATAAAACACTGAACATATCCAGAACCCATCTCGATAAATGTAATATTATACCAGGAGCTATGGAAGGAAAGGAGGTGGCAAATTCTCTTGAAGGAGCGGTTAAAGGTCGATAACCCTCTAACAGCTGATTGCTCACTAGTGTTGTGCTAATTTTAATTTATTAAATGAAGACCTGGAGTTCAATTAATTTTTATTAATTATGGCGTGAACCTAGAAGGTTAAAACTTCGGCATGTGGTTTATAGCCCATGTCAGAGTTGGTGCACTTCGGGTTGATACCCCCTTTCCGTTACACGCTGTATATATATCATCATCCTGCCTCACCTTCAGTGAGTCTAGCAATCTATACCTGTTCTAATGTGACAGTATCAATGTTCTGTGCTCTCTTTACACACACTACTGAGGAACCCTCCTCAGGTTTCAATGGTAACTCTCTGTAACCATTTCTCTCTTGTAGATCTGATTCTCTAAAGTTCTTATTGTAGCTGAAATCTAGACAATACATATTTTCTGTACACCACAACGTGGCTATAAGGAATATATCCGAAATTACTTACATAGTTTAGGAAGGAAATTAACTCACCGGCTTTCCTTACGTTATCTTTAACGTTACCTCATTGCATCATCTTTACTTTATATCCAATATCTAAGTGCGGTTATTTCTCACCTCCTTGACGACCTCTCGCTACGACCGCTCGAGACCCAAGAAGCGCGTGCCGGCTGGGCGACGCTATTTAAGCGTACGTCAAACGTCACCGCGCCAACCTCACTCCGGTCGATTATAACAATTCTACCCTCAACTATTTGAGAACGTTAAAATAACTGGAAAAATCTAATCACCAGTTAACCTCTAAAAGCATGTGCCATTTCTGACACATCCAAACTCAAACTTACCAACCTAACGGCAAAGAGCCTCGTCTACATCTCTATGGTAGGTACGTTCGCAATCTTCGCGACACTCCCCAACTTCAGGAGAAAGTGTAAGCAGTCAATTATGCAGGCACTATTCTCTACCTTCTCTATTGTAACCTCACCAGTAACATCGATCTACTAAGTAAGTATTAGCCAAAAGATCTATCAAGATAAGACTCTAGGTAGGTTAAGCCTTTAAACCCACACGATACGTGAACATGGTAATACCATTTTCTTGTATGAGGATATCTAAGGGTATCAACTCTAGTAAATCATCTTAACTCACTCTTACCGATCTCTCTGAGTGTGTTCCCTCTACCTATCTCTTCTTTCTTTGACTATGCACGATCTCAGCGCGTATGCGTCCCAACTTATCTTCTTCTAGTAGTTCTAGTCGATGGTAATCTCATCTCCTTTCATAATTCTCAATGTTGTTCCAACCTCAATACCTTCTACTGCTAAAGGGTGTCAGATGGGATGTAAACGGATGAACTGCTAATTCTTTACTCTCACTTTAGCTCTTTGATCTTTAAATCAAAGCCTTAAATTATTCTGTTTATCTTCAAAGTTTGAGTTCTTTACATCAACTTACAATTTCGCAGAATCACCGTGGTGCTCTTTCTCATTAAACTCTTCGTTGCTTGGTGACATGCTTATCATTTTATTTAGCTTGACAATTATAAGAAGATTTGTAAAATTAGATCTGCTTTCATCCATTAATTCGTTTTATTGAATATCTAGTAAACGGACTTTCTATCCGAATCATCGTCGTCGCGTCTTTTTATTTAGGTATGCTTAGGGATACAGGGCTTGCAGCATACTTCTCTTCTTAACTGTTCTTTTGCAGTAATCTTCAACTTTGGCCAGCTCATGCCGGGACTGGGCTTCCCATTTGACAGATCGTTGCTCCGTCGTTCTTGGTTCTTCCAGGTGTTCGCAAAGTCGCATGGCTTGTTTTGACATGTAGGTAGTCATCAGTTCTCTTCAATGTACAACTTATCCGGCACTACTTTCTCTATCGGATTTCCTCCTTAATGGGCATTGGGCTCCTGATCAGTCAATGCCCTCGTTTTATCGAAATCAATTCTTATAATTTGTTTGATCATAATCCTTAAAGTGTCTGTTCTCATCTTTTCCTTCAGATATCTCATGGCTTTTTAACAGAGCTAGCCTCTCTTTCAGTTCTTATTTCTTCTGGTTACTTTTCAACCAGACCCTCCTCAACGGAAAGAAATGACTTTCGACCAGTTTGAGGATTTATTATTTTCTTATTATTTTTATTATAACTCGCAATAAGTTTTTATCCAGATATTAGTCTTCAGTTGAATAGCCTTAAGTACCACTCCAATAATCAATCTTGAAATGAAAATTCCCTGGTTCAACCTTTACATTTACCCATCTTTCATTACACGAATTCTTCTAAACCGACCTTAACGAAGAGATGTTCACAATGCTCGAGAACATTTCGATCTAGATACCTACTTATATGCGTTTTGATTTAAAATCTTCAGTTTACGCCAGTAGTACGATCGTCTCCTCTTATCGAGTCCGGTTAAAATGGCTTCCAATAAGGAATCGCAGGGATTTATTTTACCCTTTCTTTGTTGTCCTTTATTCTACTCTCGTCGACTTTAAGTAGGTATTACCTACTCCGTCGCTTAAGAACGTCATCACTTTAGTCTAAGTAGGTACTTATTACTCTCAATCATAGGTACTCAGACTTTCTCACCTTGTTTGTTGTAGGTACCAACCTACTTGCTATTTCACAATTTTTATAAGTTGTATAATAGGTAGCTCATTTTTCCTTACAAGCTGTAGGGTTCTGGAAATTAGACCTTTTATTTTATCTTAGTTTAAAAATGTAGTTCTATAGATAGATACCTGCACCAGCTTGCGTTTATCTCCTCTATCCACCCATGACTGCCTGATCGAAAACTGCTGCCTTTAGCCACAAGGCTGTCCACCTGTAGGTACAGTTTATTTGCCACAAGCACAGTGTTTATATACCTACCTAAGTAAGTGATTATTCTATTCTTCTCTGTTCTTTTTCCTTTTCTCTTCTTTTCTTTTATTATCTTCTGCAGTAGGTATCTGTTAAAAGTAAAACTACAACATAAACAGAGGCAGGCACATCTGTCATGTGTCATTTGTTCTTCGTGTTAGGTACCTATCTATATTTAATATATCTTATTGATACAACTTCATTTTACCCTTTGTAGGTACCTTTGTAACTTCTTTGACGTCCTGAAATATGGTTCAGAAAACATTATTTATATATATTAGTCCATTCACGTAATATTTATCTTCATTCTTGACTATAAGTACCAAACAGGACAGTCACTGCTAACGGGTTTAATTACACTATTTTGATTTTTAATCTTGTCATCTCTCTATTATCTAACTTCTATGAAAGTCTTTTAATATCAAGTACTCAGTAATCTTTCTAGTTTTAAATTGAAGTAACAATTTGGCTAGTGTAGATGCACCTTTAAGGAAGGGCACTTATAGAATCATCTGATCTTTAACTGTAGAAACATCACAGACTATGCAATTTCTTCTGCATAGCTATTTACTAATTCTATTCTAATACAGTAGATAATAGAGAGATGGTATCACTCTACATCATTTAGGCCGTGAATATGATTTCTGTCTTCTGTTTTCAGCTGTTCTTTTAGGAAACATTCGGTGAAGAAACTATTCAACATCAAGTCTACAGAACAGACTGATTGACCAGTCTCCCAGTTCCTGTTAATATTACCTATACTTTACTCTCCTACTGAAGTACTCAACATTCTTATCTGAAAAGAAAGTCTCTAGTATAATTATAATCTCTTTACTGTCAAATATTCACAGAACTTTAAAGTGGTAGGTTTAGTCAAGGTTTAGTTCTGTAAAATATGGTAAGTCGAAATCATGACAAAATTGATATGACTCATTTCTCTATATTGTCTGAAGTATTTACCTACATCATGAACAACTTAAAAATGCAATAAATGATTTTGAATGTTAAGACTTTTAAATAACATTTATTCCTTTTTTCATCAATTAAAGTAAACTCTTAGGTAATTATATGTAGTATATTCTCTCTATGTAAGTTAATGTTATTAACTCTTTCTTTCTAGTTTTGCTCTGAACTTATTATTATTTAATCGCTGGTTAGCAGCACTACTTTTAGCCTGCTCTCAATTACCAAAGGTTAGCTGTTTACCTGTGTTGTAAGTTTACCTTTATACTGAATTAATTTGTTAATTCAATAAAGAATTTTCATTCACACTAATGTAAAATTGATGAAAGAAAAAATAAATAAATAATATGAAATGTCTCACATTTTTTGTTACCAAAATAAAATAAATCTATTTCCTTATCTACCTCACTAGGTAGGTACTTAATACCCTTTTACTTCTATATCTGGGGGAAGTTTTGTGTAATTTATCCGAGACATTTTTGATCTCCAACCTTTTAATTCTCTCTTCTTCTTCAGTATCTTAATATTGCATTTTGTAAAAATAGAAAGGCTTACTAATTCTGTAGGCCAGCT
Source organism: Teleiodes luculella (assembly GCA_948473455.1). NCBI lineage: Eukaryota > Metazoa > Arthropoda > Insecta > Lepidoptera > Gelechiidae > Teleiodes > Teleiodes luculella. The sequence continues at coordinate 720,355 of OX419603.1, forward strand.
GCTTCTCAGTTTGTCTATTACCTCTCTGCCCTCTTGGTCTATAACTTTGTTTCTTGTTTACCTTTAACGATTTGCAAAATTTTCTATATAAGTTTGTTATATTCCAGGGGGCAGACATAATTTTCATGTTCTCTAAACTAATAGCTACTTTACAACCACACAAGCCTGGGTTATATGTAAATTTTAACTGATAAATTTTTGTCCTTTGTGTAAGTTATGCTCAAATCCATACCAGAGTTCTATGTAACTCAGTAAATAATACCTATCTCCTTATACACGGGTTGACCTTTTTGGAAGTTTAACAATTTTTCAGGTCTCTTGTAAAGTAACTGGGTACTTAGGTAGGTAGGTAGGTACTTACTTATTGCAATGAACCTACCTACTTATTGTTTACTTCCAGCATTTAGTTCCACTCTAATCTTCTTAGCCCCTGGTTAGTTCAAGGTAGGTAAGTATTAGGCTTTGTACTAGGTATCTCGAAGTTGAGATCTCTTTCTTGAATGTTTGACTACACATACATAATACCTCTTAATGTTATGTACACACCTCTGATGAGAATTAAATTCTGTGGAAACTCTTTGAACTGATTGTGTTTCTTGACTACAGTAGGTACTAAGTATTATTTTTACTGCATTATTTTAACTTGGTTCTTGGTGAGAAAGCTTGCAGTTCCGCTATCTAAGAAAGAAAATAAATAACCAAACAAACACAAACCGCAGCTGTCATGCATGTAATAGTGATGTTATATAGTTCACTGGTGACTAATGTCATAAGCTTGAGTCGACAAAAAGAGAAACGAGCTAATTCAATGAATTCAATTGAATACTTTGTTACGGCATTTCTCTTACGACGTCCTCAATCCTCATTAAAACTCATAATCGCGTATCCAACAAAATGAATGACTTACGTGGTATCTAATACACCGCACATTCGTTGTCGTATAAAACCATATTCTTTCTAACAGGTACGACTACGAATGTATAAAAAAAACGCAAGCACCAACGCTACGCAATCGCATTGAACTAAAATCAGTAGCATTGAATATTATATTATAAGGATTCTGGTCATACAGCGTCACTTACGATTCGCCCATCTCTTACAACTTTTTGAAAGAGATCTACCCGCCAGGCATGCTGGTAATAATAGTGCAGAATGAGTCAGGTCTATCTCACCTCTCCTCTCTCTCTAGTCAAGAACTATAGGTACTCTTGTAATGCCGGTGGGAACACTCGCTCTTTTCTTTCTTTGCTAGTTGTTTAACCATGGCTCGAATTATAGATTTCTCTTTTAATTATTGTAAGTAAATAAATATTGAAATATTGTTCACACGTCATCTATGGAACGACTCTGCTAACAGTCGAGGTTCATATGCTGTATTATGTCTCATCGTTCTTGATCAATTCTCAGCTTAGCGTATTTATGATATCTACAATAAAATCTTGCTGCAAATATTGTAGGGCGAAATTATTTATGAATCTTGAGTTCCTTACAATCTTGAAGGCGGGATCCGAAGGCTGGAAGCTGCTCCGTTTCAATCATCTTGATAGCTGAATGAAGTCAATAGTTTGACATTGGTTTAAGACGGCGCTGTTCTGCTTCCATAATATTCTATATCGAGAACTTGGTCAGACTCATCCTCTTTTGACGTCAACCTTTTCTCCTCTGTGTTTTCTATAAAAACAACGATTGTCTTATCATATGGCCAATCATTTATTTTCTGCAATTCTAGTTTCTCTTGATCGATCTCGTGTCTAATCTTCTTCAATAAGTATTTACGTTTTAATCGGACGCTACCTCCAATAAGATCAACTCTTTTCTTTTTACTTCAAGCCCTTCTTTACGCCCTTATCATATATCCCGCTTCAGAGATTTGAATTTGCTTGGATCACACTTAACCGCAATTATACTTCGTCCGTAATTAAATAGCTGTCATAAGCTAAATGACACGAAACTCTTTTGAGTAATCTATATTTCGTATCACTAGCCTACAGTAACACAAACTTGGGGCGCGTTCAGTGGCTTCGTACGAGTGCGCGCTCTAACCGTTCCGTGGCTCGGTGAAATTTTACCCTGACAGCTGTCAGAGCGTAGTTTCACCCGTTCCGTGGCTCAGAGTGAAACAACCAAACAACCGTCTAATGAGATGGTTAATTTTCACTCTGACAGCCACCCGACGTCCAAAGCTTGCAATCCATGTCAAAGTCAAAAGACTCAAAAGGCCCGCCATTTTGTTTCGCAGTCACCCTAGAACAACTTTGTTAAATTTGTATATCACAGACGTCTAAATCCGTCTAATACGTCTGTAATGTATATAAAAGTAGAAAACAATTGAGACAGGAGAAGAATTTTCTCTAGTCAAATATTTGAGGTTATAAAAACAACTCGATCGTTCAGTGGCTCGGTTGCAACTCAAACGGGTTAAATTTTACCCAAACAACTACGCTCGAAGCCACAGAACGCACTCTTGAAGAAAATACTTTCCGGGATGCATCAATAACAGTTTCTACTTACTGTCAGGTATATCTACTTCAATTAGTAGATAAGTAGATTTAATTTACTAAGTTTTGTTGCAAGTCTTACAGGTATCAGTAATGATAATTTCAGATCTCTGTTAATTATTTCTATGCAAATTGATCATTTACCTCAATACAATGTTTACCTATAACGTGCCGACGACTGCACGTCTCGGAACAGACCACCGATGTCGTTTCGTTGTTGCTCTAAACACATTATGTAGGTATGTTAAACGGGAGGAACAAATAAAAGTAAACATTGTACAAAATGCAAATCTCATTTGAATGATAAACTGTTAGGGAATAAATAAAATATCTTTTTGCAGTAACATTTTACTTTACTTACTTACTTTGTATTTTTACTACTCTGAATATGTAACAAGATAATTATAACAAGGTACATCAATAGGTAGCCTTACAGACCACTATAAGCTCTCAAAGGGCCACTCTCTATTCTCTGTAATCCGCTAGAAACTTCATTCTAGCAGGCCGCTCTTGATCATCTCTTGGCCGCTAGAAACTTCTATCTAGCGGGCTGGTATTTATTATCTCTTGGCCGCTAGAAACTTCGTTCTAGCGGGCTGGTATTTATATCTCTTGGCCGCCAGAACCTTCGCTCTGGCGGGCTGGTATTTATATGTCTTGGCCGCCAGAACCTTCGCTCTGGCGGGCTGGTATTTATATCTCTTGGCCGCTAGAAACTTCATTCTAGCGGGCTGGTATTTGTATCTCTTGGCCGCCAGAACCTTCGCTCTGGCGGGCTGGTATTTATATCTCTTAGCCGCTAGAAACTTCATTCTAGCGGGCTGGTATTTATATCTCTTGGCCGCCAGAACCTTCGCTCTGGCGGGCTGGTATTTATATCTCTTGGCCGCCAGAACCTTCGCTCTGGCGGGCTGGTATATCATCTCTGGGCCGCTAGAACCTTCTCTCTAGCGGGCTGCTGTATATCATCTCTGGGCCGCTAGAACCTTCTCTCTAGCGGGCTGCTGTATATCATCTGTAATTTAGTCAATCAAGTTAGTACATCTAATCAAGTACACATGTGAAACTTGCAGGCCTCCCGACCTCAAAAGAAAAAAAAAGCATCTCCACCATTTTATCGCGAAGTTTACTACCTGCGATAAGAAATTATACATAAACTCTATAATTACATAATGAAATGTCAACAGTTCAGGCATCTTACTGTTTTGTATCTCTCTCTGTCTCTCTGGTTTCTTACTATTAACACTGTCACAAAGGAACTTTATGTTCTTCTCTTGAAAGACCTCCACCTGCCCCTTATAGTCTTTCCCTAACCAGCCAAGATCATTTCTCTATATATATATATATCATCATCCTGCCTCACCTTCAGTGAGTCTAGCAATCTATACCTGTTCTAATGTGACAGTATCAATGTTCTGTGCTCTCTTTACACACACTACTGAGGAACCCTCCTCAGGTTTCAATGGTAACTCTCTGTAACCATTTCTCTCTTGTAGATCTGATTCTCTAAAGTTCTTATTGTAGCTGAAATCTAGACAATACATATTTTCTGTACACCACAACGTGGCTATAAGGAATATATCCGAAATTACTTACATAGTTTAGGAAGGAAATTAACTCACCGGCTTTCCTTACGTTATCTTTACTTTATATCCAATATCTAAGTGCGGTTATTTCTCACCTCCTTGACGACCTCTCGCTACGACCGCTCGAGACCCAAGAAGCGCGTGCCGGCTGGGCGACGCTATTTAAGCGTACGTCAAACGTCACCGCGCCAACCTCACTCCGGTCGATTATAACAATTCTACCCTCAACTATTTGAGAACGTTAAAATAACTGGAAAAATCTAATCACCAGTTAACCTCTAAAAGCATGTGCCATTTCTGACACATCCAAACTCAAACTTACCAACCTAACGGCAAAGAGCCTCGTCTACATCTCTATGGTAGGTACGTTCGCAATCTTCGCGACACCGCTTATACACAGCAAGTAATTATCCCATTGAATTGTACGTGAACGTTCCAGAAGCCCGGGAAGCAATAGAGACAAGGACGTATACATTCCGCTTCAACAGAGTACTGGACGAATACACATTCTTCACGGCATTCACATGGGAAGCGATATGGCAACAATGGGCAAAAAAAAACTACATCAAATCGACTGGACAGATATCATCGTATAGAAATAAACAACGACGACTAAGCAAACGGAGACGAACCAACGAATTATAATAAAACTTTTCTGATAGCCATTTCATCCATGCACAAGGCACAGTACAATTTTTTATGTTTAGCTAACAGTTTAATGCATTCTAAGGATTCACTTGTAAACTCTGGAGTAGCATCAACGCTTTTATACCACGAAGAAAGCGTGGATGGATGAAGTAAACACGTATCAAACTGCTGTCGTACATATTTTAAAAGCGCGAGGACTTATAAAATGCAAACAAAGTTGTTCTATCCGAAAAATACACCTTTTTTCCTTGGCCGGCATTTTCACTTTTTTGGTCCAACATTGTATGAAACGTGAATGATGTCCGTAGTAAAAAAAAAAAAGGGAAAAAACGTAGTTCTGGCGGGCATTTTCACTTTTTTGGTCCAACATTGTATGAAACGTGAATGATGTCCGTAGTAAAAAAAAAAAAGGGAAAAAACGTAGTTCTGGCGAATATTTTCTACTACCAACAGACGGATTTAGAATTTTCTTCAGAAAGTCTATTTATTGGATCAATTGACTCTAATAAATCGCCGTCTTCTTCACTAATAAGTGACTTTGCTTTGAGTTCTGTGATCATCTTTTCTAAATTAGCCACTTTTTTAGTTAAACGTCGACTTTTTAACCTAACCTAACCTAACCTAACCTTTTTAGTCGTTTTGTTGCTTTTTCTTCAGTTTGTTTCCATTTCCTCTTCAATGTTCGAGATGAGTAGTCTTGTCCATTCCCCTAAAATTAAGTATTTTTTAGTAAAAATGCATTTTTTTTACTACTGCGTACGATAAACCGTTAACTTTAAAATTCACACACTAACGATACTTCAGCCATCCACGTGGGCGTAAGTTGAATGAAACATTTGTTAACTGTTCATTAAAGCTAGGCGTCCACCTATCGGTATCGTACGCATCGGACGCATCGCACGCTATGGATCGTAGTATTATTTGTATAGAAACTCATATAAGTGCGTCCACCTGTCCGCATCGTACGCATCGCACATTTCATACATTTTGTTGCGTGCGATGCGTCCGTTGCGTACGATACCGACAGGTGGACGCCTAGATTAACTCTGTTTTCCTATTAGTTCTTGTAGAACAAAACGGCCAAGCCACATATTTTGACTAAGGTTAGGACGTATAGATTTAGAACCTTGGCTCCACATGGGATCTGACCATGATCTGACAAAGTTCCAAGTTTAATTATTATTGCCCATAGTCAAATTAATAGTGACCTACACCTTTTAGAGCAAAGAATCTTTAAAAACAGTGTGGATTCATTATTACAGTAAATAAAAGTTTATTAAAAAAAATCATCTTAAGGAAGGGATGATCTGAATACTTAGTCTTGGCTACTTGAGGTATATTTTTTGTTTCGCTAATGACGTCTTAGAAGTGCTGGCAGTGCTAGAGACCGCCAATTCTTCAAGCTGAAATGTCATTTAAATTAAATTCACTGAAATAATGAGAATTACTACGTAAAATTGGTAAATGATCTGAAGACTTACAGTTTCAACTTCTTCAGCCCTTTTTACAATATTAAAAGCGTTCATACTGTTTTCCTTTTCAGCTTCTGATGTCACAGTACTGGTTACAATGCTTCTAGAGACCACCAATTTTTCGTGCTGAAAGTAACATCGACAAATTAAATAATAAAATTTATGGGAATTAATAAAATAAAAAAAATTTTCAGGCTAAAACCCACCAACCAACCAATAAATCAATAACCAATTAATTATTCATTGTAATATTTGTTTATATTAAAAGATTGCATTGGGGGTTTGATTAACCAGTTGGTAGTGATTCTGCCACCTTTTGAACGCCACAATTACTTACACATGCTGTACTTGACGCTTTTAAGCACACGGTTTCTTTATTTTCTACTTCCATAGGCCCATAAATATTAGGAGTTTCAGAATCTGAAAGCTGTTACATTTTCATTAGCAATTTGTTAAGATTGGAATAAATTAAATAAATACACACTATTATACACTCGTATAAGTACACTACTCACTATTACGTGCTATTACCGTATTGGGCACAGCATCAGGATAAATAAAGGAATGTTTTTTCCCTTTTTGTTTTGGAACCTAATTGATTCTTTTGGTGGTCGCAATCCACAAATTACACAGCTCAGGATCATTTGGAAATGTGAAATTATAATACAAAGACATAAATGATGTCTTATTAATACATTGAGAATTACCCCATTATAAGGGAAAATTTTCCTTCCAAAACCAACAACACTGACTTTTGAGGTTATAAAATAAAAAACACGATTAAAACATAGAAAACTCCACATATTAACTAAAAGATAATGCTCATTGCTATCGGTTATCAATAATAAAAGTATACCTAACAAATAAATCCAACTAAAATATAGGAGGATAATTAGTCTACTTACGAATGGAAAGACAATCCACTGATCTTCCTCCCGTTATCACTTTTACAACCTATTACACTGCACCGTACCATTTTAAACGCATACACACGTTAAAATGGCACCTCCAGGCACTTATTGGGCACAAAACAATTGTATTTTTTTGCAAAAAATTCAACAAATGAAAGAAAATCCGGCAGTCCACTAATAGAAACGTCAATCTTTGTTTATCTAAATGAATAGTTAAACAAACCTGACCTTGAAAAAACCGGCACGCACTGAGGGACAAAAAATACTCTTTCTTTCACACGTAAGTCGTATATTAGCTTCTTTTTCTTGTGTAAGTGAGAAAGAACATATCACGAAGTCCATAGTATTCTCTGTCTACGGTTGGTTAGTTGGCTGCGTAGTAACGCGATCAGAAGCATGTTCTATGTTCTATTTTTTTTTTGCAAGTGGACTGCTAGTAGTCACGTCCCGCGTGCCGCGTGCCCTCACTCGCAGCGCGCCTGCCACGTGGACAGTTTTGTTGACAAGAGGTTAAGAAGGTTAAACAGAGAACAAAATCTGGAGCTGGAACGGATGACGTACCTATACACCATGCATTTTTAAGCGTCTTACAAACGAAGCCCAATGTATATACCCGTGATGTAGAATATCTTGGCAATGTTCTTTTTTTTATATCACTAAAATAATAAAACCGTGACGTAAAATAAAATAATACAAAATAATTTTGAATCAACCTGTACATAATGTTTACAATTTAGAAACAAAGTGCGCATGCGTGAGAATCTGTGCCATGCGCGCGCAGCAATTATTGTATTCCGCATTGGTCAAGATAAATGTCTCACGCCAATCAATATTAGTCCACGTGGACTCATGACCAATCACGCGCAAGCTTACATCCCTTTCACTCCCCCGTCGAAAAAAGTTCAATCAATAAATCAGTCGTCACAGGAATGCGGAAGTGCGTACACGCTCGCGGTTGTAATTTTTCACGACCGCGACGACAGTAATGAATGTTTACCAAAATATTTACTCCAACCTCCAACTGACTCTCTGACCGGTACGCGTACGCAGTGAATAACAAAGTGAAACTAAAAGCTAAAAGATAACATTTAAAAACGTGCTCGTGCCGTGTATTTAGTGAACAAAATGACTTGTTCGTGAATTAAATTACTTCAGAACCTACAGGTAAAGCTCCAAAACATGTTCATTTGATTTGATAATAGGTAATTTATGTAAATAACAGTTGATTCCCATTTTTTAAATACGCCTGAAACAATTTACTTTGTTACTTTGCTAGAACCTAATTTACGCGAATAATAATTAATTAAAAATGTTTCCGACGGTCCTAAGCCCGTAAAAGTATGAAGGGAAAATGGGATTAATTTGTTTGTACCTAGATAGTACTCGTAAGTAGGTAGATAACATTATTGTCTCACATCACAACTACAACCCAGCTGATCGTGATCGCAGCCACGTGACCACCGGTCAATGACCCATTCGAGCCTACGTCGTCCGTGTCCGTGCGCGATATAGCGTGTTTCAAAATGAATTGTGAATAATTATTTATTAAAACAAATCCTAGATTATATTTCTTAATAAAAAAAAATAACATTGCCAAGATATTCTATATTACGGGCATAAACATTAGGGTTCGTTTGTAAGACGCTTAAAAGTGCACGGTGTATAATCCACAAATGTCGTTCAGATTATTAGACGGCGACGCTTTAAAACCTGTAAATGTACAGTGCAGTGACACAGCGAGTAATTTGGTAAGTAAAAAATAATAATATGTAGCGCAGCAGAGGCTCCCTCTCAGGGCGGATCGAGGAACTAGACCCGGTCGCTATTTAGATTAGAGACGAGAGCCGGTCTTGGTTTGAGCAAAACTTATTGTATGACGTCATGAAGTGTTCTGAGGGAGCCTATATATAATTATAATTTTATTTATATATTTAGGACTGACTTTTTTGTAAATAAAATTGAATTTATCAGTAAAAAACTGTTGTACGTCAGTTTGCACAAGTAGAATAGCTGTTGTTTATATTTTTTAGGTTCATGTTGAATCCAGCTCTTCTATGGCACCAATTGAAATACAGCACAGTGAAATTGTACATGCTTCTGAAATAGATGACAAACTTCAAACAATCTTTTTCCATAAGTACCTCGATAAAGCTCTTTATATAGGTAATTTTATTATGAATCAATGAGATTTTTCAATAAAATTATTTTGTTAAATTTTAGTTTTGGTAGTTTAACTCTGGATTCTAACTTTGAGGCGGAGGACTTAGATATAATTTTTATAACCATTACAGGTAGCGGCACGTAAGTTTAACATTGACCTTGATTCCCGCGCATGTTTCCCCATACTCCCCGCGACCCTGTAACTCCCCCGCGACCCTTATTTTAGACTTCTGCGCAATAACGGTCAGCGCTAGTTTCGTGCCGCGACTTGTAATGGTAACTACATTAGGGGCCGTTTCACAAAAATCACGAAATATCACAAGGGGGGAGGGGGGCTTGTGGTAAGATATCATGTGTATTAATTTTTCCAATCAAAAACAACCTGCAACCTTTCTGTCTAGGCATTTTTATCACAGTCCTTAATTTCAGAATAAAATGAAGTTATACTTTATACTGCTACTACCTGTATTTAAAGACAATCTTCTAAAAATTTTAAGATTCTTTGCAGGTACTAAAAATACACGTGATGTTGAGTGGGGGGGTGGGGGGTAGTCTTAAACTTCACCACGTATCACCAAGGGGGAGGGGGGGTTAAAAAATGCTAAAAAAAAGATCACGTGATTAATAGCCGGCCCCTTATATTATTTATATTTTAGGGTAAATCGCCAGACTACACACCTCGGACATTAAAAAGAAAATGGAAGAAGGCGCAAGATGTATCCCAGCAACGCCTAAAAAAGTTAAAAGCGCTTCGAGAAAAATCTAGAAGATTAATAAAAAAGTAGCCAATTCGGAAAACATATTGTCGGAATTACAATCAAAATTATTAATCCAGTCTGAAGATTGTGAATTGTTAGCGACAATTGATACTACGAACAAAGTCTTCCTAAAAAAAATGTTAAGCTCTACTAATACAAAACGAAAATATTCTCCGTCACTTACGTCACGTACGAAAAACATTTAACACTTGTCTGCCTCATCCGTCTACATTACGTTCATGGTACAAAAGCATAGATGGAAATCCTGGCTTTACTGCAGAATCATTACATTGCATCAAGATATTAGCAAACCGTGAAAAGGCTAAAGGTACAACGTTATTTTGCGCCCTTTCCATGGACGAAATGGCAATACGAAAACATATCCAATGGGATGGGAACAAAAGTGTTGGGTTTGTAAACTATGGAGAAGTACTAGAAGGAGACAGTGTTGCTGTAGCTAGAGAAGCGCTTGTATTCACGGTTACTGCTATTAACGGTTCATGGAAACTTCCGGTTGGATACTTTTAAATAGACGGTTGTAATGGTGAACAAAAAACTAATTTGATAAGACAATGTGTCGAACTTCTGACTTCATGTGAAGTAAAGACTGTCTCGTTAACATTTGATGGATGTCCGGCTAATTTCGCCATGGCAAAGAACCTAGGATGTGTTCTGGAGCCTTCAGATCCTACCAATATTAAATGTTCTTTTTTTAATGTCGGAGAACAAGAACTCGTTATTTTTCCGGATCCATCACACATGTTGAAACTGGTACGAAACACACTTGGGGATAAAAAAGAACTGACTTGAACGGTCACGCGCACTTTTTTGCTAAGCTCCCTGAGAGAGATTTAAGCGAGAAGGTCCAGATAGATATGGTGTATGGGTTACTCGACATTCGTATAAAGAAAAGAATCTTTTTTTTTTTTTTTTTTTTAATTGACCTTGACACAAGCATGTCGAAAAGGTACGACAAATCAAGCTTCACCGGACTGGTAGAAAAGAATCATTCGAGGAAGTGTGTAGAAAAACCTTTGGATACTTGTTGAAGCATAAATAAGAGATGATGACTACTGGTCTCCGATGTCTGATGAGTACCTACAGCAACTGCAATAATAATGGCGATGATGGTCGTTTCTTATCGACTGCTTCTGGAGGAGGAGATGTGACTGGCCTAGAGTCTTCTGAGGCTGTACGTTCTCGTCCTGTGCGTAGTAATAGGAGTACCATCCCCTCCAGATATGACGATTATGACCTATCTAGTATGTTAGTTGAGCAGGTTCCTTACAATGAGCTTGTTACGTATCAAGAAGCTATGGATTCTCCAGAAAAGAGTAGGTGGGATTTTTGTATATTTCACAATGGTTGTACACAAACAGTGGTGCCAATGTTACAAAAATAATTTAACCTTCGACACTTGGGTCCTTTGAAAAACTGTTTAGTGATAAACATAACTAGGAAAAATAATGTTTTAATTTTAGACCAATCACAATATATTAAAAGATAATTAGATAAGTTTAACATGAACAATTGTAAACCTGTGAACATATGGAACAAGAGCAGAACACGATGAGAATCGATTTAAAATACATATTCGTCAAAGGTATGAAACGGCCATAGTGAGGCGTGACAGAGGGAATGATAGTTGTCATATTGACAGTTTAATGTGCGTTTTGAAGTATGGGTAAATTATAGTATACTGTACATCCAATTCTGACATTCCTCTTTATACTAGCATGCCCTTACAATGCACAAACACAATTTTACATTAAAACTACATGCTCTACGTTGACTCTACCATGTTATCCAAGTACCTATCTGAAATGTCTCTATCACAGGTAGGTACTCTACATAATCAGAAATAGATATAACATTTTTGACTCTACATTTTTCAAACAGAACATAATGACTATTTATATGTTATTTTATTTATGTTATTATGTTTTTTATGAAAAAATTTAATTATATTACATAGGAAGTTCAGATCTTGCTGTCACTGTGCTATGATAATATAATAATGTTACTTTTTGTGTAAAGATAATAAACATACTTAAAGTTTTCTTTTATCTCAGAAGGCAGGCATCGCCGTCGCCGCCACCGACGACGCCGCCCACGGCCGCGCACACACCCGAGCCCACGACCGCACCCACGGCCACGCACACACCCGAGCCCACGACCGCGCACACACCCGAGCCCACGGCCACGCACACACCGGCGCCGAGGAGGACGCCGGCCGGCGCCGCCTCCGCAATTAATGGGGCCACCCTTGCCGCCACCGCGGCGCGTATTATCGAAAGAAGATGTCGAAGAGATTAATGAAATTTGGCGGGCTGCGGTGGCGGCAGCGATGCGCCGAAAGGAAGCTCGCTAATTTATTTACCTCCCTTTTGGCGCATCGCCCACAATGAATTGATTGAATAATGAACTTTTAATGTAAATATGTATGATTAAAAAAAATAAAAAAGAATATAAAATAAAAAATATAAAAAATATGAAAAAATATATTGTTAGTGTAAATAATTATGTAAATAGGTGTGTAAAAGCAAAAACTGTATGCATACGTACCAACACCTAACCAAATTAAAATTCTAACTGTAACATGTCTTGGTGGTTATGTTTTTTATGAAAATAATTAATTATATTACGTAGGAAGTTCAGATCTTGCTGTCACTGTGCTATGATAATATAATAATGTTACTTTTTGTGTCAAGATAATAAACATACTTAGAGTTTTATTTTATCTCAGAAGGCAGGCATCGCCGTCGCCGCCGCCGACGCCGCCGCTCACGCTGCCGCCCACGCCGACGCGGGCCCCGAGGAGGTCGCCGACGCCGCCTCCGCGATTAAAGGGCCCACCGTTGCCGCCATCGCGGCGCACATTAACAAAAGAGGAGTTAGAAGAAATAAACGAAATTTGTCGTGACGCGGTGGCGGCAGCGATGCGCCGAAAGGGAGCTCGCTAATATATCCGGCGCATCGCCCACAATGAACTGAATGAATTGAACTGTAAATGTACATATGTATGAATAAAAAAAAATAAAAAAAAAGAATATAAAATTAAAACTATAAGGCATGGTTGCAGTCAAAAAACTTTGACTTTTCTCTTCCTAACGGTAGGGCTCTTTGCAGTTCTCCTCCTAATGATAATCTTCTGGAACTTTTAGTTTACTTACACTTTGACCTCCTTTGAATCAGAATTACCGTACAAAGTCAATTTTAAACTTACTCAGCTTTTCAAGAAACTTAATTATGGCCAAGCTCCTTCAATGGAACTGTCATAATATACGACATAAAAAAAAGAAACCTACTTTTAATAGCCAAACTATAATTTGAAAAATATCTCAGTAAAGTTAGTGAAGCCTTTGTCAATCCTAAATACAAGGCAAAGATGCGAGTGAAATTAGCGGCTCAACTGCTAAGCAACACAGTTGCAGCTGTTTTAAAACTGTTAGCCCGAGCTGAAAGAGAGGAAAATAAAGCAAATGAGTTGCTTCAAACATCACACGTCGTCGTTGAAGAACTTGACCAACTCTTTGATTACACTAATGGCCCGTCCGGTCCAACAGACATTAAAAAAACAAAGAGAGAAAATGTACCTATCTAAAAAATCGAATCACATGGATCGATGGGCATTTTACATCAAAATATTAAAAGATATGATACATCAAAATTTAATAAATCTGGGAATTTGAAGGGGTTCGTCGTCCATATCTATTTCGCGAACGCAAGAGTCACTTATCTCAGATATTTCTCTGAAGCTCCTCAAAATTGGAATACATTTATATAAAAATAGGTTAGTATACTGAATACTCCAATTCCTATATATACCCGGCGCCTCCACCAAATGAAGTCTTCCCTAATAAATTAGAAGACACATAACTTTTATACTGATTTATTCAGTATAGTAAAATATATCCTAAGAAGATTCACAACGAAAATCCACAGAAGACAATCAATCTGTAAAACAATTCCGCATTTAAAAATAAATAGTTTTTCTAGATATACGGCATTCCAGCCAGATCTAAATTAAAGGAGTTGCAACTTCGATAATGCAAACTCCACAGTACTGACGGTACCTTTTACATTTTGTGAAGGTTAGGTTATGATGTAATGACGTTTTGATTTTGTCATGAAGCCTCTGTAATGTTCCATGTTTTATTTGTATAGTGAGCAGAGTTTATTTGATGATCTATTGAGTACCTAGAATAATATGTAAACTTGGATTTGTAATCAAAATTATTTTATTTAAATTATAACAAAAAATACATTATTTGAAATCCAGTACACTTTTAAAACTATCCATCCTAAATAATGTAGGTATTTATTTTTAAAAACTACATTCAGTAAATATTAACAATTTATTTTGAAAATACTCTAAAGCTTATTAACTACATATTTTAAGTCATAATAAAGGCTTATTTTATTTACAATTTTGTTGGGCTGATGTGGGTGCTACACCAGGGTGACTAAAGGCAGACAGTATATAACCAGAAAAATAACAGCGCTGTTAACTTGTGTAATCGAGAACAACTGCAATATCCAATTTTTCTGCCAATATGCAAATGATTATTGCAAGGCCACAAGAAAAGAAAATCTTTGAAAACTCATATACTCAATAGAGAGCCCTGATGGGGCACTGAAAACCCAATAAGCACATGACAGAATGGGCTTATCGGAAAACCCTTACTGTAGGTAGATAGATACTGTGCAGATAAAGAAGAAATTCCATTACACAACCTCGGTCAATGTGATGCTCTCGTCAATAAGAGAAGTTGAGCGCTAGGAGGACATAAACTTGAATGCTGGATCTCACCAAAAAGAAGCTATAAGTATGTATAGCCAACTGCCTTAGGTCGCAGTGATTTTTGATAAATTATTGACTGTTTTCTCTCACCGTTCATGCAAGTAACATTCGAAAGGCCACCTGGGGTAGCAGAGTGTCACTGGAGTCGTGTCCATTTTTTTCCATTGGTAATGTGTATAACTTTTTCTAATGCTACACCACGAAATCTCTGAACGTACAGCTCTCCCTTTAACACCTTGTTTACAGAGCGGCTATATAATCCTGTTGCCTATCAGTTAGTAAATTTTCTTGTATACTTTCAACCCACAGCCTACGCCCCGAACTTGACTCTCTGACCCTTAATATACTTCATTGTACTTGCTTGCTCATACTGTGGGTTTTGAGGTTATCCTACTGCGCTGAGAACTATGACATTGGAATTCACAGCCATACTTCGAGGAGCTCAGACTTAAAACTGTACACAACACAATGGATTATGTTAGATTTCCACATGGGTTTAGTATATAGGGTAAAAAATACAGCTTCTGAAAAGATGACTCTCGAGAACTTTTGCCTTTCTTAGATATCGTATGCTGACTGCATTGTCCTCATTTGTCCTCCTGGTTGCAAATTTCACATGTTGTTTTGGGCAAATGAATTATAACAGCTGTATAACAAACGCCTCAACATCGTACGCACAATTAAAGATTTACATAACTGAATGGCAATATAACATTAAGCAGAGAAGAAGTACTTGTATAGGAGTATATTATTGGATAATTTTACAGAAATAACGCAATCTAATCCCATTCGAAAGTAAAAAAACAACAAAACTGAATAAAACATTCACGGTAGGTAACAATAAAGGCTCCAGCAGACCGCAAGAGCTATGCCAAAACTTTTAAAACATTATTAGTGCGGAATCAAGCGAAAATAAAAGTAGCATTAGCAAAATTGTTTGCTGATGCTGAATTAGATCATTTGAGAATAACTCAACTAATCAGAACCAAACGACCACAGAACAAACATCGTTAATGTACCTCTTAGCTGCATACTCAATTGTATCAGATAGTTCAACTGAAACCATATTAATAACAGAAGAGCACATAGAACCATCGATCCAACTTGTGTTGATAGCGGAAGGTACTCATGAACAACCTGAAAACGACAACGTCTTTGTAGCCATAGATCTATCAAAGCATAATGAGTTGCATTATCAGTTTATGACTATTTCTAGTTGATACTATCTACACAGGTTGCATCGGTGGTTCTATGTGCCCTTTTGTTATTCAATTAAATTTTAAAAAATCGTGATCGATTCTGAAGAAGTAAACTCAAAATTATTTTCATAAATTTTATTATTTTTAAATAAGAAGTTGTAACGGTACCAACCTGGGTCCCGTACAGATTTCACAAATATTTTATAAAAATTACGTTATAAATTAATTACACGTTTATTAGTTGAAAGTCTTTATGAAGATATTTATATAATTTAAATAAACTGTTTCTGTCTAGAATCTATCTTGAGACTTGTAAATACAAAAGTAAATAATCAATTTTAATGTATTGTTTTTTGAGAATAGTAAGTCCAAATGATTGTTGTTCTATCTGACTGATCAGGCTTCTATGTGCTTAATTTACAAAAGTAAATAATAGTTCATAATAATTTATCTTCAAGAGAATAAAATACTTGATGATATTATAGTCTGACTGAGGAAAAGCAATAGCACTCCTGTAGTAAGCATCCATACCATGCGGATTGGAACTTCTACCTACTTTCAGATTAAATAATCATTCAGTTTGTGCTAAAAGCAAAAACAAACTAATCTTCTTACCAGATCAAGTACATGGAGTTTGGCAGGATGGTAAATAGGAATCATTCTGGGCTTTGTATAAATCTAAGCATTTAAAGGAAATAGATTTTATTATTTATTGAGAGCCTAACTAAAATTATAGTTAAGCCTGAATATATTAATTCAACAAGAACATGCTAAAGATACCTAAATGCTGGATCTTTGATAAACTTCTATATTAATGTTGTTTATCCTTGCTTAAGACAAGAAGTCTAAAGTACTTAATGCTTAGAAATAATTCTATGCAATAATTGAAAATTACACAATTTAATTTGTCTCAAGGAAAAGTCTAAAAGGATCGTTCCATAATTAATTACCTAACAAATTAACTCTGTTATTCAGTCTTTATAATATAATTAAAATATGAATTATAGATTCAAAGTAATACATTCAATTTTCTAAATAAAAGTAGGATATTAGCAGAGAGAAGTTATCTCCACTAGTCTAGGTAAAGCTTCTACAATTTGACGATAGATGGCGTTCATGGGCATACAAATATTCACTACCGTATTCTTGTTTCGAACAGGAAGTAATTTTCGTCAACTATAGTTATATTTAATAGTAAATAAACATTTAATTAGACATAAATACATAAAATAAATTAAATTTATTTTATGTAAAGTTATTTATAATTATTATGTAGGTACTTATTATGATCATTTTATTTAGTGGGCAAGCAATAAAATACAAAGGTACTTATTCGAAATTCAAAAAAAGGACGCTTTCTTGTTTCTTCAAGACGCACGCTTTCTCCTAGTTTGAAAAAGTAAATTTTTATCATTTAAATTAGAAAATAGTTATCGTCAAAAGTTTAGAAATCTATTCGCTTTGGAGACCTAGGTATCATCCGACGTTTGTGTGGTTATCGAGCCGGGCGCTTGCAGTCAGTTGCAGTCATCGTGTTTCTACAAAGGAATAAAGCTAAGTAGTGGTTTTGGTCTACCATGAATAACCTTTCTATTTCTTCCAAGTATTTATTCTATATAATTAAGTTTATTTCTCCAAATATCCTCCCTCTCACTATTTTCTATCATCTTTATAAAATGTGTATTTTCTACAGGACATGAAGACTGTTCTTGAGTGCACTCAAGTAGGTATAGTAGTGACCAACTCACAACTTACTGGTATTTTATTTTGTATACTTACTTATAATTATTTATTGTCCTAATTCAATAATTTCTATTCCTCACAACTCTGGTAAATCAATGGTAGCTCCGAAATCATATCTACTTCATTTCAATTTACAGGTGGTAACTCCTGTATTCCTAGGAATAGTAAACCAAGATGAGCTAAAGGAGGAACAGCAGGAAAGCAGGGGGAGCAGCCTTCCAGTCTCACCAACTATGTACCTATAGGTATTCTCCGGATGCCGGGTATGATAAATATATTTTCTTTCATTTTTACCTTTCAATATAATATTTAGTATTTTCTTGCTTGACCCAATAATAATATCAGCTAGGAATTTCTATAAATAGGTACTTAATTTCGTTATCCATAGTAAATTTACTTAAACAAGTAAATTCATCATTTTAATCTTTCTTTACTCAATACAGTTTTCATTTACTTATTATCTCTTTCAAGCAGAATTACTTACATTAGAACTTACTTATGTACCTACTTATTTACTTTATATTCTTTACCTTTATATTTACCAATTTTCATACATTTTATTCATCTCCGGGGAGCTTTAAGTCATTGCGGTTAATACAGGGTTGTTTACATAGCTAGGACTAACAAAATTCTCACTAAAAGATTCGGGGTTACAGCGGTTCATAATGTAGACTCCTACCACTTTCGTTTCACTGGCCGTGATCGTCTAGCAGTTACAATTATATTTCGGATAGTATAAGTTAGGGGGGGGGGGGGGGGGGGTTACAAAGTTGACTATTGATCATTAGAATACAATGTATATAATGTCGGCTACAGACCATCAGTTTTATTTATGTAACAGTTTTATCTGTATGCAGATAAATTGTACGTGTGTAGGCTAAACTAAGAACTGTTTAAATATCTGAACAGATCAGTTTTCTTTTTAGACAGATCTTAGTTTTGCCTACACATGCATGATTTATCTGTACAAAAAATAACTGTCAGTTAAAACTGATGGTCTGTAGCCAGCTTTACATAGATACCTATTGTATTTAAGGATTGTGTAAGTGATCAGTTATTTTTTTGTTAATTATTATAATTCCATTATAAAAAAGACAATTAAGATAGGTACCTATTTGAGAGTTGTGCATATTATAGCATTTTTTGTATCCTAGTTGGGTTTATCTGACAATATGTTATATGATTTTAAAATAAAGAAGTTAAAATTACCTTTAAAAAATGCAAGGATTATGTAAATGATTAGTTATTTTTTGTTAATTATTATAATTCTATATAAACAAGTCAATACCTATTTGTTTAAGAGTTGTGCAAAATATTATATTTTTTTAATCCTAGTTGTGTTTATCTATCAATTTGTTGTGATTTTAAACTGAAAAAGTAAAGTTACCTTAAAAATTGCTAGTCTTTCTCTGGTTGCAACGTCAAATACATTGTTTCACAGATGCTTTCATTAAGGCATATGCTGCAGCGGCCTATGAAGTAACTGGGAATGAGAACTTTTGTTATAGGAAAAACGAGAGTAGTACCCATCAGAAATCAGGAAGATTTGAAGATTCCCAGACTAGAATTGTTGGGCGTTTCTATGCAAGCAGGTTGATCAAATACCTTATCCGATTTCTTCAGCTAAAAGTGACAAAACAGATATTGTGGACAGACAGTAAAATCGATATCGACTGGTATAATTCTAATAAACTCTTACCACGATCGTTGCGAGACGAATTGATGAAATAAAGAAAAATAAAGATCTTACAGTGCGGTATGTACCTTCGGAACTCAACCCTGCTGATGTAGCAACGAGATTAGATCGTTTAGAGCGAAATAGTACGAATTGGTTGTCTGGTCCACAATTCTTGATACAGAGCGAAGAATCTTGGCCAATTACCTCTAGAATGGTTACGTCTTTACTGTCGCGGAATGTTCCTTCTGACCCACTGGAGAAGAGTCAGGAGGAACGTCTCATGGGGATGCTCGACTTAATACAACCAGCCTGAGTGAAAATAATCTGGATGAAGGAAACGGATTTAAGAATAAAGTAGAAGAGCTACGGAATTTACAAGAAAGATACTTTCGAAAGGAACTCGAAGGAAATAAACTAGTTTAAAACGGAACTTCTCTTTGTTGATGTCGTCGGTCTGCTGATGTAAAGAACGTTTCATGAATATTGATTGTATGAAAAGCGATTTCTCGTCCTCATCATAAAGGACTGTGAGTTCACAAATAAAGTCATAATGAAAACTCATGTTGATAATTATGCGCGACGTCATACGCCACCAGCTGATCGGGGATGTCGTGGGGCGCGCTGTTTCGCTCGCTCCCACCCACAGTACCTAAGAAACAAAAGTTTATAAAGTAACCCGAATGAATGTAAATGACTATCAACTCCAAGAAAAGTTACATAATTACTAAATAATTTCATTTAGTTTTGTCTAACTTTAAATTTCCTTTCACCGACTGGATTCTTAGATGAATCATTTGAGGCTTTGAAAACAAAAGCTGCGTCATCTGAGCGTATAATTATTTGCTCTCTGATGGCTGTGGCTGACGAGATGTCTATCAGACAACAGAGTTTATGGGATGGGAAAAACAATTCTGGATATGTTGACATGGGGACAGCAACTTCAGAAAATTGCCAAACTCTTGCCTCTGAAGCATACGTACTTTTAATAAACGGTATTAATGAACATTTTAAATTACCTCTGGGATATTTTCTGGTGCATGGTTTAACTGCTGTACAGAAAGTTAATTTAATCAACCTGTGCCTCATAAAATGTTACGATGCTGGTATTAAAGTAGCTTCTTTAACATTCGACGGACATTCAACTAATTTAACGGTAATGAAATTGTTGGGATGCAAAATAGATACCAAACACGAATTGAAAACCACTTTTAAACATCCTGTAGATAAATCTGATGTGGCTATATTCTTAGATCCCGTCCACATGTTTAAGCTGGTGCGAAATCACTGGGAATCTAAAAAAGTTATTTATGATACTAGTGCGGAAAGTATGTGATTTCCGATGAGTGTCATTTTATTCACGAGCGAGCAAAGCGAGCGAGTGTATAAGCCGACACGAGTCGGAAATCATCTTTCGCACGTGTATCATACAAGATTTTACAATGCATTGCGCAAGAAAAAAAAACAGTTATATTAAAAAGGCGTATAAAATGACGGGCTTCATAAACAAAACACATTCGCGCTGAAAAAAACATCTACTGCGCATGTGCAAAGCTGTCGAATCGCAATAAGGCAATGAGTAAAATTTATTCAGCCACGCAAATTTTTAATTAATATTTGAACGTAATTTATCAATAAAAATCAATTTCTAAAGTAATTATACTAATTATAAACGCGTTTATTGAATTATTATTTTTATTGTTCCCTTTTTATTAGTAACAATTGGTAATAAAAATATCTCAAATACTGAAATGTTAGGTTGACTGGCTGAATGACAGGCTGAGCAAAAATAAAAAAAAAACTGAAAAGTAAAAAGCACTAGTGCGGAAAAGTGCTACTTTCCGCACTGTTTGGCTGCCTAGAAAACGCTCCTTTTCGAGCACATGCATTGTAATAGTTATTTATGATACTAGTGCGGAAAGTATGTGATTTCCGATGAGTGTCATTTTATTCACGAGCGAGCAAAGCGAGCGAGTGTATAAGCCGACACGAGTCGGAAATCATCTTTCGCACGTGTATCATACAAGATTTTACAATGCATTGTGCAAGAAAAAAAACAGTTATATTAAAAAGGCGTATAAAATGACGGGCTTCATAAACAAAACACATTCGCGCTGAAAAAAACATCTACTGCGCATGTGCAAAGCTGTCGAATCGCAATATTTAAGGCAATGAGTAAAATTTATTCAGCCACGCAAATTTTTAATTAATATTTGAACGTAATTTATCAATAAAAATCAATTTCTAAAGTAATTATACTAATATAAACGCGTTTATTGAATTGTTATTTTTATTGTTCCCTTTATATTAGTAACAATTGGTAATAAAAATATCTCAAATACTGAAATGTTAGGTTGACTGGCTGAATGACTCATGATGAAAATTTAAAAAAAACTGAAAAGTAAAAAGCACTAGTGCGGAAAAGTACTACTTTCCGCACTGTTTGGCTGCCCAGAAAACGCTTCTTTTCGAGCACATGCATTGTAAAAGTTATTTTAGATACCAATAACAATAAAATTGAGTGGAATCTTTTATGTGAGTTAAATAAAGTTCAAGAAGACGAAGGTTTACATTTTGCTAATAGACTCGCACGAAGGCATATTATGTTCCGTAATAATATCGTGAAGGTGAAGCTTGCTATTAAGTCTTAAGCACAAGTGTAGCGACGGCGTTAAAATTTTGTAGAGAGGATGCAAAACTAATCGCTTTTAGCGATTTAGCGATTTAGTCCACACATGTGTGGATGTAATACGCGAGAGTCGTAAACTATTTAGTGCACACATTTGTGGTCCAGTATATCCAAATTTGACTGTGTGCGGAAAACCATGCAAAATTTGGATGTACGTTATAGGGACGAACTGTATAGAAGGAATAGTTGCAATGAATGGCAGCTTTAGTCAGTGACGGCCCCATAGAAAAAAAAAAGGTCTTTGAATTCTGTCACCCGACGGTGTGCGTAGCTCCGCGAATCGCTCGTCGAATTTCAAAGAAATTTGTGTGATTAGTGGTGTGTTGACCAATCCGCACTGGGCCAGCGTGGTCGACTAAGGCCTATTCACCCTAGTATCAGGGTAGGCTCGAGCCCCTCGGTGGGGACATATATGAGCTGTTAACGTGATGGCAAACGTAAGTAAAGTATTTTATATCGTAATTATTAGGTTTCTATTATCAAAATAACGTAAATTTCAGTGTATAATATGACCTAGAAATCAAGATATGACCTATTGAATTCCTCAACTGCCGTTGCCGCCCATTGCCGCTCGTTTGCATTCCGCTTTATTTACGTGAAAAACGAATTCGATGGTGTGAAATGATGAAATGTGCATTAGAAATATGATGTTTCTTGTGTTTGTATATGTATTTCGTGTCTGAAAATAAATAAATCTAAAAATTCGACCAAATACTGAGTAACGAGCGAAGCGGCAATTTTTTTTTCTGCCATCTTAGTTTGCAATAGTGCACTTGACGGGGGTGTTATCGATAGTCCGATATCGATACTTTTGTACATGGAATTGTTAGATTTCTTTTTTTGTACTTTGCAGTTATATAGTAAATACTGTTCAGATATAAATTTTATTGTGGATTATATATATTTTTTGTGGAAAAATCGGTAAACGGATTTAGATGTTTTTTATTTGTATTTATTTGTTTATTATATGTAGGTAAATATGTAGGTCTAAAAATATTAGTACATACATTTTGCAGTGGGAAACGTGTTATTCAGCATTCGATGGATTGTTGTTTTATATTATTTTTTTTTAAGGCCGCACCTCGAAAAAATAAAATCGCATTGGAGGCGTGGTCTAGACGTGCGACGCGGGGCGCACCCCCCGCGGGGCTCGGGGAGCCGCCGGGTCCGTCAGTTTAAAATACCGCGCGCTTAACTTAGCCACGCTTTGTTGGAACAGAGCAGAGCTAGAATTTATACTATAATTGTAGTATTTGTCTTAGTAAATACTGTATACTGTGTATCCTAATAAAGAGATAGTACGATAAACTGCTATATTTGTTTATTCCTTTCCATTTAGCCTTATACGAATCAAAATTATTTTTTCTATGTACAAACATTTGACCTCTACAGTTTTATTATAATATAGATTTTATTTGATTGTATATTATCTTTTTATTTTGAGTTAATTTCTATTGAGTTGTTGTTGTTGTGACTTTGACTTTGACTTTGACTTTCGACTTTCGACTTTCGACATTGACTTTTACTTTGACTTTGACTTTGACTTGGCTTCGACTTCGGCTTCGGCTTCGGCTTCGGCTTCGGCTTCGACTTCGACTTTGACTTTGACTTTGACTTTGACTTCGACTTCGACTTCGACTGCGACTTCGACTTTGACTTTGACTTTGACTTTCTTTGACTTCGACTTCGACTTCGACTTTGACTTCGACTTGTATGAAAAGTAGATGTTGGCCGATTCTCAGACCTACTGAATACGCTCTTGACTTCGACTTTGACTTTGACTTCGACTTTGACTTGTATGAGAAATAGATGTTTTCCGATTCTCAGACCTACTGAATACGCTCACAAAATTTCATGAGAATCGGTCCAGCCGTTTCGGAGGAGTATGGAATCGAACACTGTGACACGAGAATTTTATATTAGTTAGGGCTCCCTATGATTACTAAAACTCTGCTCACCCCGTTAGGGAAAAGAGCGTGTCTTTACGTATTGTATTGTATATTATTTCGTTGTAGTTTATTTTATTTCACGCAATTACATTATTCAAACGTATCGATTAGATGGAGCGTCGTCAGTGGCATAGTGGTTCGTAGGTAAGTGCGGGTTCGAGACTCATTACCTACAGTCAAGAGCCGTCTAGCCATTGAAACTGAACACGCACATCGTAATACTCTGCCTTATAAACAAAGTGATTTTCATAGAACATTTCGGGTAATGTTTTGGGTGATGTGTAATGGTACGGGGTGATATCACCTTTTCGAAAGTAATGAGTAATGTGATATGGCATTATAACGTACTGTTTTGCGCATGTCTCAGGAAAGTTCAAGGTCTATATAGAGAAAGTTAACCCTTCAGTGGTGCAATATTATGCAGATGACCATGTTAATTTAAAAAAAGCATGTACTTAGTTTTTTTTCTTATTTCAAGCATAAGTCTCCGTTTTCTTGCCAAATCTGCCTTTTTTTTATTTTTTGGACGGCGTTTGTTTCCCATCTTAGTAATAAATTATTTTCGATTTCGCCGGTGCAATTTGCGATCGCCTAGCGCAGGTCCGTCGTCGGCAAAGGTAAGCGGACGACTGATCGCAGTGCGGGAAAGTGATGACGCTAAGCAGTGCCGTACGTGTATAACAGAGAAAGGTATGCTGTTGCGCGCTAGAACTAAACAGCGTAAGTGCCAAATTCTTTGGTGTCCATTTATACAAAAAGTAATGCACATAATAAAAATGTTTCGATATGAGACATTAATAAAGTTGAAACCCATACTTATGACCACGTTTCAGCATCCAATTCATTGCCGTTTACCTATACAAAGCGAAAAAAGATAATAGAAGGTGCAACTTTGGCTTAATGTTCTATCGATAAAATTTTCAGTAAACGTGTTTTCAGTGAATAGAGTCTTGAGATAATATGATCAAATAATGTATATCTAAAAATTAACTAACTTACTCTTATAGATTACGAGTACTGACGAGTCAAAGAACACTAAAATTTTCCAGGTGCCGCCTTAAGATTTGGAACGCGACGATTTAATTCGTGCCGCCCTGGACGATGACGACCACTCCACGGGTTCAGCTCGGGAAGGCGCTGTCATTATTAGTGCTAGTAAACTCAGGGAAGAAAAATGGCCGCCGTCCCTTTATTGCAAGGTTTTGCAAAAACCTTGATTACTCTGCAAATACTGTATTATTTTTGATGAACTAAAAAGAAAATAGTAGAATATTGATTATTTTATTTATATTTCCTTTTCTTTTCAGGTAAATCACGGTTGAAGACCCCAGCTTTGATACTAAAAATCTAACTATGGAAAAAGTTCTATGATGCTGAAGAAATATAATTCTTGTTTTCCAACGAGACATAAATTCCAGTAGAAACTAGTAATGGCGACTGTACACACTCGACGAGATACCCCGAGACAGTCCGAACGCGAGTGTGTACAGGACGCTCTCGTCTCGTCTCGCTCTCTCGTCCTCGTCTCGGTCGCTCTCGGTGGCTTGTCGGTTTTTTGCGCCCGAGTCAAAGGGTCTCGTTGGCTCTCGCGAGGTAAACGAGAGCGAGCATGTACACACTCGTTCATTTACTTGCTCGCTGATAGTATTTAAGAACAGACGTGTTTCACTATGTGGTCTAACGAAAAAGAATTACAGTTTTTGGAGTGCTATCAAACAGAACCTGTTTTATGGAACTCGAAGAATGTGAAACACAAGGATAAGCAATGTATCCATGATACTTGGGTGCGAATAAGCGAGCACATTGAAATCCCCGTCGCCGAGTTGAAAAAGAAGCGGGACTCGCTTATGGCTACCTATCGTGGCCATAAAAGAAGGGTTATTGCCTCTATTCAGTCTGGAGCTGCAGCTGATTCAGTTTATAAACCGATATGGTTTGCATACGAGTTAATGAACTCATTCTTAAATGATATTGTTCAGTGTAGAAAAACTTTAAACACAGATACACAGGTAAGAAAACATTATATTTATTTCAATTATGAATGTATTTATTACAACAGGTGACAGGTAGGTAATAGGTATCCCGTTTCTTTATTGGCGCGGATTATAATTAGGTAAATTATTAAACAACTTTATTATAACTGTTAACGAAATATGTTGTAAATTCTTCTCTAATCTGACATGCATCCTGTGCTGGTCTACTCGGTATTTGTTGCAAGGGTCTGATGGCACACGTGTCATCAATTTCATTCCTCCATAAACCTGGTGTGACCAGCTCATTGTTGCTGTTATATACGTCAACTGTACCTGGAGGTGTATAAATTGCCGATGACGTTCTACTCTTTCTCAAGAAATTGTGTAGAAGTACACAAGTCAAAGCAATAATAGTGGTTTTCTCTGGGTTTAGTAGAATGGGTTTCCGAAATATTCTGAATTTTGAGGCTAGTATTCCAAATACATTTTCAACCACTACACGTGACGAAGATAGTTTCTTATTAAATATACGTTTCGGCGTCCATTCATTATGACTTCCTGGATACGGCTTCATCACATGTGTTGTCAATGCAAATGCTCCATCTCCCAGAAAAACATACGGAACTTCTCTTCTACTCCCTGGTAGCGGTCGTGGCATTGGAAAATTTAAATTATTTGAGCAAATTCTTTGCCATAGTTGACTACTACGAAAGACTCCGCCATCACTAATTCTGCCCTGGCTTCCAATTTCAGCAAAAATAAAATTGTAATTACTGTCGACTAAAGCAAAAAGAACAATACTGAAACTCTTTTTATAGTTATAGTACTCTGAACCACTATGTAAAGGAGATTGGATAACAATGTGTTTGCCATCTATTGCTCCTATACACCTTGGAAAATTTCTAAACCCTTTTTCTATTTGTAGCCATGACTGTGGATCCTCAGGAATCTGTAAAATAAAATAAGCTCTGTTATTATTTTCAGAATCCACCTACACCAGAAAGTGGAATATTGAATGAAGATGTAGTTGAAAACTATGATCGTTCAGAACCTTCGCCTACGACTTCCTCACTGGAAACAATACCGCGGCGCCGAAAAAATCCACCAGAACTGCAAGAAGCTGGGAAGTCGATGAAGGAAGCCATGAATTCACTGAATAAAGTTTTAAATAAACCGGTAGTGCCCGAAGACGATTTCGATCGTTATGGCAAGATTCTTGCGAATAAGCTCCGTAAACTAAGTGAATCAGATAGTTTAAAAATGATGTATGAAATAGATGGTTTATTTGTAAAGCGCATGAAAGCTACACCCTCATATTTCACACGGCCTTCACCGACGTACACTTCGCATTCAGAACCAACTCAAAGACTTGTACTACATCCTACTACATCCCCTACATACTACGTTCGGCCTGAGTCGGCATGTACTTCGTATTCTGATCCAGGGGCGCAAACATCACGTTCCAATAACGTTATTCAAATTTTGTCTGACGAGATTGTTAGCCCACCAACAGATTCAGAACACATTACCGACATTGTAAGTCAGGCATTTTATGATGCATAGTTTTATAAGTACCTACCTCCTTACTACAATTTTGTCAATTAAACTTTCCAAAACTGTTTTCTTTTTTAATAAATAATTTTGTAATTATTTTGTTTTTACTTACCCTAATTTGATCCTTTAAAACTTGGTTTAGAGTAGCGATGCATCCGATACCGATACCGATACCGATATATCGGCGATACTTCGGGTTAGCCGATATATCGGTATCGACGATATTTTTATGACCGATTCAACGATACTTTTTAATTTAAAAATGTAGTGTAAACGAGCGTTTTGTCTCGTCTATTTCGTTGCAAACGAGGCATGAACTATGCTCGGGGAAACCCCGTGTCTTGTTTCTCCCGCCCGCTTTGGCCTCGCACTCGCATATCAGTAATATTTCGCTGGGTTGACCGTGTCGCGCTTAGAATTTGTCATACATTCGTGTTGTTTGAGTGAAATAAAATAAATTAGCAGTCATGTCAACTTCAAAACACAAAAGTGCGATATGGAATCATTTTGAAATTTCGACAATTGATAATTCCAAAGCAATATGTTTGTATTGTAAAGAAAAAGTGTCCCGTGGCATCAATTCTAAAAGTTATAATACATCAAACTTGTGGATCCACGTGAAAAGGCACCATCCAAGTGAATTACACACCGCCTCAACTTCGAACACAAACGCCACAACGTCTATCCAGAAAACAAAGTGTGACGACGACAACGGCCCACAACCTAAGAAACAAGCAACTCTGCAGGAAACAATCAGTAAGAAAACACTTTATAGTGACGACGATGTTCGGGCAAAAGAGATAACTCGCACTATTGCAGAGGAAATATGTGTAGATATGGAGCCGTTTGATCTAGTGAACAAAATAGGTTTCCAAAGATTATTAAAAAAGCTAAGCCCAAATTATAAAATTGTTTCGCGGTTCCATATTACTGAAAAAGTCATACCAGAAATTTATGTGCGAGTTAAAGCTAAAGTACTAGAACTGTTAAAAGAGCTGCCGCATATTATGACAACCACTGACATTTGGACAAGTGATTCTTCTTCGCAATCTAATGATTTTCTTAGCTTGACAGCTCACGGAATAAATGCAAATTTTGAATACAAGAATTATTGCCTTGAGGTTATGCCATTCGATGGAGCTCAGCATTCAGGTATCAACATATCAAGTAATCTTAACACGGCTTTTCAAGATTGGGGCATACAAGACAGAATTCGAGCAGTAGTTACCGACAACGCTCCAAATATGAGTGTCGCTATTAGAGAGATTAAAAAAACTTACGATGTTCTACCTGTCAAATGTTTGGCTCACTCATTGCAACTGGTAATCAAAGCCAGTCTCTTTAAAGATGATAAGGTGAATGAAATGATTACGAAAGCAAGGTCTGTCATTGGACATTTTAGTCATTCCACAAGCAGCAGTAAGATTTTAAAAGAAATGCAGAATGCACATAATATTCCCAATCATGTCCTTATTCAGGACATAACTACACGCTGGGACTCGACACTAGTAGCATTAAGGCGTTTACTAGAACAAAGAGTTGCAGTACAAGCTTGTCTGCCTCGTATAAAATGCAAAGTAGAACTTACGACTGAAGAATGGGTAATGATGGAGGAGGTAGTGAACATTTTGCGATACTTCGAAGAGGCTACAAAGTCAATTAGCAAAGACACTGCTACGTTATCTGATGCCATTCCGTTAGTTAACAGTCTTCGAAAAATATTAGATAACATAAGAAGTCCGTCGGCAGAAAGAAGGAATTCATCGCAATCGCAAAAATTAGCGACTGACTTGGTATTGGCTCTTAATGAAAAATTTGATGGTTTGGAAAATGAAGAAACATATTGCTTCGCCACAATGCTTGATCCTCGTTACAAAGGACGAATATTTCAACTACAGTCTACTAGTAATACGGCAAAAAAGCGTCTTGTTGAGTTACTTGATCTTAATATAGCACTGCATTCCGAAACTATTTCAGACACGGTCACATCTACACCTAGTACTGCAACTGTAAGTTCTGAGATGCCTACGAGTGGCGGGCTTTGGAGCGTTTGTGAAGATATTATTAAAGAGTCCGAGGAAGACGAGTCCCTGTCTACTCTGAGCTGTAATTCTCTAAAAGAAGAAGTCGAGAGATACCTAAGGTCTCCCAATATATCGAGAGATGCAGATCCATTCGTTTTCTGGCGCAATGACGTTTTATACCCAAACTTAAAAAAAATTGCGCAGAAGTACTTTAGTTTCCAAATGAGTTCTGTCGCATCTGAGAGACTATTTTCCAGCGCAGGTCTTATTCAAACAGACTTGCGAAATCGCCTTTCTCCGAAAAATTTAAGATTACTTTGTTTTTTAAACAAAAATCTTATCAATGTTAATTTTAATTACTAAAATTTTTAATAATCTAATATTAACCTACCTTCTCCTCGTATCTACTTCTTATATTAATAAAAAGAAATAATCTGTCTTGTGATTTATTTATTATACCTTCATTTTTGAATTCACAAAAAGCGTATCGGTATCGGTATCGGTATCGCCGATATTTTTATAAGAGTATCGGTATCGGTATCGTATCGGCGAAAAGGCGTATCGATGCATCCCTAGTTTAGAGCAATACAAACTTCGGGCACAATTCTGGAAATTACTGAACTGGATACTTTGAACAGAAAATGTAGACTTTCCGTACGTAGTTTCGAATACCGTTCTTGCGATGCTCGCTGTTGCAAAAAATTTTCAAGTGTCTTATACGTTCGAAAGCTTATTAGTTCGAATTATGTCGTCTCGAATATAGTTGATGCGAAGCACGTTGTTGCGAAAAATACTTCTTGGCTTATTTACAAAACTAGACTGTAAAATAAAATAAAATAAAATAAAATAAAATAAAATAATTTAAATTAAAATAAAATAAAATTTAACAAAAAAAATAAAAAATAAATTTAATAAAAAAATAAGACCGACAACTTGCAAGATCGACAGCATGTTAAAGCGATATTGTTATTATAATTGTAATTGCGTTTTTTATTTTATTTTACTCGATGCCAATTCTTAATTGCGATTGCGATTTGTGGAATTGTGAATTTGTCCACAAAATCCCCTTAATTTACATTTTAGGGGGATTCCACAAATCCCCTGCAGCTTTTGTCGCAGGGGATTTTTGCACGACCACAGCAGCGGCGGCCTTTGGCTGGCAATGAGATTTGATTTTAGGACTGCAGTGAATATTTTTTAGGTAAGTACCTATAACTTTACTAGTAGGAGCTTAAAATGAATATTAGCATCTGACATTACTTATATTATTTTATTTTTACATGTATAATTAATTAACAATAGCAATAACAAACAAAATATAGATACATGAATACTTTGTAGTAAACATTTTAGTAATTTAAACGTAAGTAGGTACTAAATTTAATTTCTCTTGTTTACATCAATCAAATCAAATACTAGTAATATCTAGTAAATGCGAGTATTTAAAGCTAAGGCCCTTATATATTCGAGAGTACCCATTGAACTTTTTTTGGAGATAATTGTTGAAATTGAATTTTCTGCAATTCTTTGTTTCTTTTTTGGTGGAGTCTGGGGGAAATTTCCTAAAATCTTCTCTATTTTATGGTCTGTAATATTTTGTTCCTGAATAAGTTTTCGGATACAGCCATAGAGTCCAAGTTTTTTGTTATCTAATAAAGAATTCCAGCGGCGGTGCCAGGCTTCAACACTATTTTGTGTACGGGGAAGATGTAAATTATAATTTCTTTCTATGGACCATAAACTTGGTGGAAATAATGGCTGCAATCGTGAAACGACCATTTTCCCATTTACGTTGCGGCTTACCAGTCGGCCCAGAACATAATAGTCTTCAAAATATTGGGTAACTTCTTCAGCTTCTTCGGGAAAAAGCGTTTCTTTGAATTGCCTAAATATATTAGGTATATCATTTGCAGGCAGATAGGCTAGTGCAACATAGCAACGCATTTGAACCGCGAAATTGCTGTCTGTGCTGTATCGTTCACTTAGACCACTGGATTGAATTTTTCTCCATATATTCTGACCCAAGTGGAATAAACAACCGCTCTGGATTGTATTAGGGAATTCAGTACGAACTGCGTTTAATATCGCCAGTTCATAATCAGACATGATATGTCCCGGATTTAACTCAATACTGAATTCGGCTGCATATTCTTTCAATTGCTTCAAGAATTCAATGTACGATTCTTCTGTCTTTCTATCCAGAAAACCATAAACTAATGGAACTATGCGTCTGCAGTCACCGGTTCCTACTATGCCGTGAATGGACAAGATTTGTGTAAATATTACAGGGCAAGTAAGAAAGGTACCATCGATCAACCACAAATCTGTTTCATTTAACCTTTTTAGATTTGATTCGGTAGAAAATAACAAGAGGCGATTATCGTTGCCATATTTGTGGTCACGACCCAAAAATTTGCCTCCATTTATCGTTTTAAGATCATCAGGTATTTTTATTTCATTTAAGGATTGGTTCTTTAGGCATACCTTTGCTCCTTGCCCTCTGTATTACTTGTCGCAAAGCATTTTTATTAGGTATCGCCGTGGCGCTACTAGAAGGCAATGATGATAAGTTTTCGCGGATTATTTGCCCAGGTGTATCATTGCTCTCAACAGCAGATTTTTTTAGACTGTTCCTCAAATTCAATTCATCGACACGGTCTGAAAAACAAAATAAATAAATAAAACAAAATTCTAATTGTCAGTTTAACAAAGTGTTTCAATTATAATATTCTCTATTTAACCGGGAGCTTTGTTCATTTTATTCACAGAAAACGTTAGTTTTATACATTTCTTAGTATAAGTTCGGAATTTTATAAAATTCCTAGGATATGTGTGCATTAAATAATCTTTGAAACATTATTTAATACATTTCCTAACGAGCTCCGGAAGTGAATACATTTCCTAGGAATTGTATACAATTCCTGGATTTCATACATTTCCTGTAACATCTACACCTGTTATTCTATTAATACAGGTACACTGATTCGATAACTGCAAACGTAACTTTGTAATTCTATGTTTGCCCCCAGATTTATTTGGGATTACAAAGTTATCTAGCAGATGATTATTCTAAAAAAGTAGGCCGAAATTGCAAAATATTTTAGTTTTCCCTTGATTTATATACTAAACACTAATTTATTCTAAATTTGAAGCTACTATGTCTGCTAGAAGTGCCTTAGAGTTTTGATGATCGGTCAGTCAGTCAGTGAGTGACAAAATTAAGCAACTATGACTAGTTATAATTCTTAAACTACTGGTTCTAATTGATTAAAATTTCAAATGTACCGTATTTATACAATGCCTGCTTGGTTACTGAAAACTCGGGCTTCTAGTTTCATCCACAACGAAGTTATAGGGGGGTCTAAAATGGCCTGAACTGCTTCGAGAAAAGTATTTGCCCCCAGATATATTAATTTACTTCTAAAAACCCTCTGTTATAGCATGAAAATGTATTTACCTGGTTCTGGAGCATGATTATGACCACACATTTCCTTTAATAAAAATTGTTCTTCGCCAACACTGCGACTGCTGGCTGTACTTTTGCAGTTCAGCGAAGATTTGTTAACGCAACACCAGTAGTTAATGTCATTTACATTTTTATTTTGACACATAATATATCCATCAATGATTAAGTTTATTTTCCCATAGCGGGAAGTAACAGGACGAAAAGAACGACGTACACTCATGTTTGCATTCTGTCACTGTGGCACTTTACATCAGAATAAGATATTAGAAGAAACTATTTTAATACAGTTGCTCAAAAAGCGTTCGGGAAGTGGGCTATTTATTACACACGCGTGCGTTTTCTTTCCCAACTGTCAAAATAATGCCTATTAAAAAAAACCAACCATGAAGTTTTTACTAAAAAAAATCATATAAGTTTTTATGATTCATGGAAATACGTACATTTCTAAAAAGGAGCTACTAATTTGTTTCAATATCAGATTTAATTATTTTATTAAATGAGTTATTTCATATCAATTTAGACATTCTACTGAAGACTTGGCTGTGCATAGTTGTCTTTGCATACCAGAATGGGTGAAGAAAAAAAGTTAGTTGAGTTTATTTCGTTTTAATTATTTTATTTTCGCAACTGTATTAAAAATAGTCGTTCAGTACACGTGCGGAACCGTCATTGCAACTCGTTCCGACTGTCTACCCTCGCCTTCGGCTGCGCCTCGGCTCGGGTACACATTTGTCGGAACTCTTTGCAATGACAGCCTTTCCGCACTTGTAATGAAATATACTATTGTATTTGTGGGTACATCTAAATATCACTTATACGGACACCCCTGTGTTGTTTTTCAATCTACCGCAAAATTTAATTTTACGTCTCAAATAAAACCTACGTAAATAATAATAAACATTTGTAGTAAAAAATAAAAATGTACTCTTTTAAATAGGTATGTACTTACTTATTTTCTAATAGTCGCAATGATTCTTATAAAACTTATTTAAGTAGGTAATGCGCGGCGGTAGTAAAATAATTATAATCTAACTAGATGTTATGTTGTATGTCATCATCATTTCAGCCGAAAGACGTCCACTGCTGGACAAAGGCCTCCCCCAAAGATCTCCACGACGATCGGTCCTGCGCTGCCCGCATCCAGCGGCTTCCCGCGACCCTCACCAGATCGTCGGTCCATCTTATGGGGGGCCTGCCCACGCTACGTCTTCCGGCGCGCGGCCGCCATTCAAGAACTAAATATTATATATAAGAAATAAATATTTTCATGTGTTTTTAATTTATTTACACTTATTTTATTATCACATTTACAAATTATTAATTCAAATTGCATAAACATCAATACATAACTAATAATAATACTATTATTACGTCATACATCTACTTAAATTTATTTTAATATAAAACATCCGACACAAGTAAAAAACTCGTGACATGAATTTTTACCCTGGGCGGGTATCGAACCCGTCCTTTTGCTTCGAAGGTAGGCACTTGACCACTCGACTTAACGTACTACCGATTAAGTTTATTTTTGAGTTGAAACAGTGATATAGATTTTCGTAACAGCGAGTTTCGCAATAACGTCATTCGAACGTTCATCATTCGAACTCATAAGCTTTCGAACGTATGAGGCAGTAAAAAAATTTTTCGCAACAGCGAGCATCGCAAGAACGGTATTCGAAACTACGTACGGAACCCGTCTCCGCTGGCTAAAAATCTCAAAGTAATTGCTAGGCGAATTTTGGCAGGTATTGCTTCTCTTTTAAGTGTATTTGCCTTAATTATCAATGGAGATACTTTTTGCAATAAATATTCAAAGTCTGATAGAGACATTCTTGTAAAGTTATCAAATTCGCCAGAGGGTTCCGCCACCAACTCAGCCAATTGATTTTCCATAGTACTTCTGAAATAAAGATACATTTCTATTAATTCTTTAATAATACAATATAATACATTAACTATTCATGAAGTTTTATTATGTATTTACCTGTTTCTATTGCGATGCATAGTAATCATCCACCATCTTATTTTTCTCCATGGTTTACGAATTTACTTTTTATAGTAAATGTTTAAAAAATTATAATAGCTCACGGCACAAACACAAATAGCAGCAGCAATTTCTACGTCCATTGTCGCGTGAGTCCAGTTCAAATGTTTAGAACGAGTGTGTACAGGCATGCTCTCGACGAGAGTCTTCTCGGCCGAGGCTCTCGGCGAGAGGCTCTCGTCGAGTGTGTACAGCCGCCATAATACATAATGGGTAAGGCCACGTAAAATTGTACTTTCTCAACCTTTCACATGTCCCATAAAAGTTTAAGTTCATTACTTCAAAATAAAATACTAAAAGAGGTTAATGTAGTAGACACTTTGTTAAGAGAAGTACATTTTTTTGTTATACAATTTTATTTTCGGCCAATACGACCAAAATTTACAGTATTAGCATATTTTCTATTTTATACTTTTTTTTCTCAATACCAAAAATACTTGTCCCAAACCTACCTTAGAACCTTTAAGTGCATTTTATGTTTTAAAACAACGTTTCGATAAGAACGGTATCATTATAACTTGGTTCATAAAATTATTTTTCGTCAGTAACACAGCTTCTATAACAATTTACGATATTTTACATATTTTTATACCACATTATACCCATGTCCACAAATAAGTTATCTCGAGAGTTACGTTGCGAGCGTTACCGAATACTTGCTTAATATCAATGTATCCAAACTCTTTAAAGCAGCGTTATTATGGCAACACTGATGCTCGCCCTGACATTAGTAAAAAAAAAAAAAGTCAAACAATCATGCGCCAAAAATTGACATTTTCATGTGTGACGATCAAGTTGTCCTGGTAAGTTCATTGAATTTATTTACTAATTTTGTGGTTAAATGTGCATATTTCTTGTTTTTGATCAGTGTTACTCAATGCTACATTCGTACTGTTATGAATGAACCATGAATTGTGGTGGTAGAATGGATTAATTTACAGCTATCACAATTTTAGGTTAGAACCGCACGAATTTTCTGTCGCGAGAGTTACCAAGCGTTACTGCGAGAGTCACCAAGCGTTACTGCGAGAGTTACCGAGAGTTACCGAGTGTTACCTTAGGCTGATTCCACATAAAGGTAAAAATATAGTTTATTTCGCATATTTATTTTGATTTGATGGTATGTTTGTTTTGTATGGTATGCTTACTCAAATGTATTCTTGTTGGGGAAATAAATACTTTATTATTATTATTATTATATTATGGGAAGTGAATGAGTACCTATGTATTATTACACCTTTTTTTCAGATGGCTCCCTTAACAGCAGCTGAAAAACAGAAAAGGTACAGAGATCGCTTGCGGCAAACTAATCCTGAAAAATATTCTACCATATTAAAAAACAATGCAGAAAGAAACAGGAATTATAGAAAAAAGGTAAAAGAAAGTACAACAGAAGAAGAAAAAAACAAGCAAAGGCTAAAATGGCGAGAAAAAAAAAGAAAAGAAAGGAAGAAGGACTCTAATAATACGGCCAGTGATAAAGAAAGAAATTTTACGCAGAGAGCAATAAAAAGAATTTACAGGATGTGGATTACTAAAAAAGCTCAATATGAAAGCAAAATAAATTTATTGAATAAGAAAGTAAATAGATTTAGAAAGCAAAATGCCCGATTGATAAAAAAAGTAGCTCAGTTAGAGAATCTAATACGTCATCCAGTAGATGCAAAAGAAAATATAATAACACCAGACCCAAATGAGAATAATATTATGTCACCATTATCTAAATCTTGCTCATTTATAGATCAGAATTTACCTAATGTGACAAGTGAAGAAAAAGAAAAAGTCAAAAGAGTCCTATTAGATCACAACATTTTAACAAATGCAGTACAAGATGCATATAAAAATACCAAAAATAATAATGAACGTAATATTTTCAAAAAAATGACAGAACACGAATATGTCACAAAATACAAAATGAAGCGTAAAGTAGCTTTGATTTTAGGTCTAAAAGGGAGGGCACGACGTATAAGGCAATATAAAAATAAAAGAAACAAGAAGACAGTGGAAGAAATCAGGCAATTTTATGAACGGGACGATGTAAGTAGAGCTACAGCAGGAAAAAAAGAAGTGAAAACATCAAAAAAAGAAAAACGACAGCGAAGATATTTACTTAAAACTCAAAAAGATCTTTTCAAAAAATATAAAAATGAAGGTGGTAAAGCAAAATATTCTACGTTTAAAAAACACAGGCCATTTTATGTGCTTCATCCAAAACTCAGTAACAGAGACACATGTGCATGCGTAAAACATGAAAATTTTATATTAAAAACTGAGAAATTATATACTTTAGGAATGATCGATACCAAAAATGTGGATGATATTCTCGCAAAAGTAATCTGCGATCCTAATTCCAAAGATTGTGCCTATAGACAATGTTCCACGTGTCGTGATAATGTTATCACTTTTGATTGGGCTGGTTACAGTAAAGATGAGATAGTTGTGTGGGAAGAATTTGCACGCGAAAAACATGACTATGTCGATAAAAATAGTGGTAACAATAAAACTACTGAAAAAATGGTTAAAAGGGAGAAAAGCGACACAATGATCTCATTAACTGATTCGTACAATAGTGACTTAAATACATTCAGTAAACATGTATTCAACATAAAACATCAGTATTCTCAATATTTAACCTGCATTAAAAATTTGACGACTAACGAAGTTGTAGTGCATATTGACTTCTCAGAGAACTATACGTGCAAATACGCAAAAGAAGTACAGCCGATGCATTGGGGAGCATCTAAACCTCAAATTACTATTCATACTGGAGTGATATATGCAAAAAACAGAGAACCTCAAACATTTGCATCCATTTCCCCTAATAATGAACATGGACCAGAGGCAATATGGGCACATTTGACACCAGTATTACATTACATCAAAAAGATATTACCAAATGTCACTGGAATACACTTTTTTTCCGACGGCCCAACCAGCCAGTACAAACAAAAGAAGAACTTCTATTTCTTCTCCAAAGTTACTGAAGAAATGGGCTTCCCAAATTCCACTTGGAATTATAGCGAGGCCTCACATGGTAAAGGAGCCGCCGATGGTGTCGGTGCCGCAGTAAAGCGACGTCTCGATAACTCGGTTTCACGAGGAATTGATGTGCCAAATGCGGAAACAGCTTACGATATCCTGCAAAACTCTGATTCAACAGTATTCACATTTTACATACCACATGACTCTATTCAAAATTTCTCAGTATCTGCAGATTTAATACCAGTACCACAAACAATGACTTTACACCAAATCGTCAAAACTGAATCAGTAAATACTATCAGATATAGATGTCTGAGTTGTTTTTGTTGCGACATGATTTCTTTCAGAGGTTCCTGTAATTGCCAAAATATCAAGTCTCATAAACTTTACAATGAACAAAAGCAGCCTACGGCTTCCACACGAAAAGGAGAGAAAAACAGTTTGAAGATGAATTGTTTTGAAAAAAAGAAGAAAATTCCTAAGCAAACCATTAAAACTGAAAAAACTGTCACTAAAAAAGTTCAGATGTTATCCGATGTCCGCTACCTACCTGAACACCAAGGCTATATAGATATGAAAAAATTTGATGCATCTAAATTCATTACAATTCCCGTAGAAACTGACTTGTCAAGAAGTAAAAAAAACAAAACACCGGACGATATTTACAGGAATCCCGTTCCATCAACATCTAAGGAAGGTTTGACTACAACAAAGAAATTTGAACAGAAGAGTTTAAAGCGAAAGCGGTCACATTTTAGCGACGACTCTACAGACACGGATGCTGAAAACTTTTCTCTTCACGACTCTTCGGATTATTGTTATGAAGATGAGTTTTCAGATGAAGAGTTCTTAGGGCTACAAATGGAACAAAACGAAATGAAAACTACAAGACATGGAAAAAGAACTAAAATAGAAGATAAACAGACTAGGAAACATGACAAAAATGTACAAATCGAAGAAGAGAAGATAAATACCACGAATCTTGAAAATAAAATACAAGCAAAAGACGAAGAGAACAAGACTATGGAACCTAATCAAGGTTCAGATTATTGTTATGAAGAAGAGTTTTTAGATGAAGAGTTCTTAGGGCTACAAATGGAACAAAACGAAATTAAAACTACAAGACATGGAAAAATAACTAAAATAGAAGATAAACAGACTAGGAAACATGACAAAAATGTACAAATGGAAGAAGAGGAGATAAATACCACGAAACTTGAAAATAAAATACAAGCAAAAGACGAAGAGAACAAGACTATGGAACCTAATCAAGGTTCAGATTATTGTTATGAAGAAGAGTTTTTAGATGAAGAGTTCTTAGGGCTACAAATAGAACAAAACGAAATGAAAACTACAAGACATGGAAAAAGAACTAAAATAGAAGATAAACAGACTAGGAAACATGACAAAAATGTACAAATCGAAGAAGAGGAGATAAATACCACGAATCTTGAAAATAAAATACAAGCAAAAGACGAAGAGAACAAGACTATGGAACCTAATCAAGGGTCAGATTATTGTTATGAAGAAGAGTTTTTAGATGAAGACGTGCTCTTAGGATCACAAATAGAACAAAACGAGATAAGTATTTCAGGATCTGGAAGAAGATCTAAAATAGAAGATCAGAAGAAAAAAACTAGGAAACATGACGAAAAACTACACATAGAAGAAGAGGAGATAAATGCCACAGATCTTGAAAATATAATACAAGTAAAAGAAAAAGTGAACATAAATTTTATACAAATAGGAGAAACAGAGAAGACTGCGAAACACGACCAAGTAGAAAATGAAGAGAAAAAAGAGAAAAAGAAAGCGGAATATGACAGAATAGTAAGTATGGAAGAAAAGGAGATAGTTGCCACAGGACCTAAAAATATAATACAAATAGGAGAAAAAGAGAAGACTGCCGAACATGACCAAATAAATCAAAAAGAGAAGAACACGGCGGAATATGACGAAAAACTACGAATTGAAGAAGAGGAGATAATAACTACTGGATCGATAAATATAATACAAATAGGAGAAAGAGAGAACAAGACTGCGAAACATGACCAAATAATACAAATAAAGAATAAAGAGAAGACTGCGGAACATGACCAAATAATACAAAATGAGGAAAAAGAGAAGAAGACAACGGAATATGACGAAAAAGTACAAATGGAAGAAAAAGAGAAGACTGCGGAACATGACCAAATAAAACAAAAAGAGGAAAAAAAGAAGACAACAAAATATGACAAAATAGTGAAAATAGATGAAGAGGAGATAAGTACTACAGGATCTAGAAACATAATGCAAATAGGAGAAAAAGAGATAAAGACTGCGGAACATGACGAAACACTACATAAAAAGAAAAAACATAAAAATATAAGGGAATATGACGAAAAAGTTCAAGTAGAAGAAAAAGAAATAAACACTACAGTACCTAAAAATATAATAGAAATAGGAGAAAAAGTTAAAAAGACTGCGGAATATGACAAAATAGTAGAAAAAGAGGTAAAAGAGAAGAATACAACGGATTATGACGAAATAGAGTTGAAAGAAGGCGATAGTGTAATTGTTAAATACTACGAAAAAAGAACATGGAAATTCTATATAGGTTTTATTGAAGAGACAATTGAGCAAGAAGAAGATAATATTACATATTTCAATATATATTTTTTGAAAACTGTGAAACATCCTCTTAAATTTATCAAACCCAAGAAAATTGACAGGGATTTGGTTCCAACTACTAATGTTGTAAAAAAAGTACAATTAATATTAAGCTCCAAAGAATACTTTTTAAAAAACGAGACATGTGACAAGATTTATTTCAATTAAAATGTAATACCTACAGGGTTATTTTTCAAAAGGTACAAAAAAATTTTGTTTGATTTTAGTACACGTGGTTTACTAATTACTGTGAGTTAGTAGTAAAATTTGATAGTTCTTTACGTATTCTGAATATAAATAAAAGTTCCTTTGATTATTTATATAATGGTTGTTTTATTGTAAACAAGTTCGACATAACTACACTTTTCTGTCAAAATTTGTTACATTATAAACATAGCTTTATAAGAAGTCTCGAGCGTTACTATTTGTCACGTATGTTACTGTGTTACTGTCTCGAGAGTTACATGTACAATTTTGCGTGGCCTTACCCTAATATTGAATGTACAAGGAACGAATATACCTAAGTCGAGATTGGACCTGCTTTAGTGTAAGATTTTATTGTAAATTGAAAATAAATCTAGCAGTAAAAATTCTTTTGTTTTTTTTTCTTTGTGATGTTAGATCTTTCACTGACACTAAATCAAGTGTCAAGATGTAAAGAAATCTAAATAAATAGGTCGAATATATATCTAATTACAATATAATGAGTATCATCTGCAGAAATACAATAGAAATGTAATATATCTTGGCCCAAATAATAACATCAACAACAAGTACCAACTACGACAAATATGACAAAAATTATCTCCTACCCATACAACTCTGCGATTGCTTTACTATGGGAAGTCCAAAATTTTTTTTCATATTTCGACCCCAAGAGAATAGGTACAATACACTACGTTCGACCCATGTTTCGTGGAAGAAGTTGCTTGTTTCGAAGGGGACTTCCATGTCCTGACGACGGCTCGTGCACTAATTTAAAAACACCTTAGATATATCATGAAAGTTGTTCACGCAAGTAAGTTGTAATTGGTTAGTTTTATAATGGTGCGTTCAGACGCGCGCCGGGCGGCCTGGCATTCAGCCCGGCGTGCAGCCCGGCAAGCCGCCCGTGCTCTTCGGCGGGCCAAGCAGACTGTTCACACGCGCGCGGGCCTGCTAGTCAGTGCAAAGATGCCGGACGACGCGGACGTAGATCTTGTGGGGGCTATTGCTCTAGCCATGACATGATGTATTTTTATTTAAAAAAAAAACAAAATGATAGACGATATAATTCTATATAATTCCCTGATATAATTCTAAAAATAATAAATTTTGTTCGTTGGTCCAGTCGGTTATTTTCAAATTATTGTGGTCGAACGAAATAAATTACCTATGGTCCGTTCGCCACGAAGTCGCATGCGATACTGACGCGACCTCGCGCGTGTAAACAGGCACACGGGCGCAGGCACATTTTCCTTTGATCTTTGTCAAAAAACCGACAGTCGGCCCGATCGGCCACAGGCGCGGGCTCGGGCGCGGGCGCGGGCACAGGCAGCCCATTCACATGCTTGTGCCCGTGCACGCGCCTGTTGAATGTCGCTTTGCCCGCGTGCGTCTGAACGCACCATAAACAGTTGCTTTATTGTAGCTCAAACGAATGAAGTCGCAGGCGGAAATCTATTATTTACTATTTTTATTCAACTATTTGCAGTCGTACATACAACTTTAATTTTACCACATAAAGAGGTAATGTTACTTAAGCTGGTAACCCTAAGCGGGTGGGTGAAGCGAAGCGGCTCTTCAAATCTCTTTGGTGAAGAGCGGGCGGGGCGGTGTTGTGGATACAGCGCGCCGCGTTCGAACACTCCTTCTGGTTTGATCTGTATTCTGAGCCTCACCCATAAATGAAATAACACGAGAGACTATTTCATCAAATCTCTGAAAATCAGCGTTGCCGTTAGCGTACATTTTACACATTTGACGTACCTTTTAAGCCTCCCGTGTGTAATGTGTAATGGGGTCCATTTTACGTACCTTTTCAACTTAACATCCGAAATCATGTGTAAAATCGTCTTGTAAAGACTATTTTACGTACGTTTTTTAAATCGCCGCCAAAACGAAAAACGAGATGGCGTCTTCGGTCCTAAGTTTAGTTCTTTTCACGAAAGAAGTCCCCGGTCAAAGCACTTATCATTAAGATTTAAAGATGTAAATGCCTTAATTCACGGGACTTCTAGTGTAGGAAGGAAGTAACTCTGTCTCGCTTCCACCTCTACTCTACTCACAGGGATGGATGGGATGGATGGATATCGGTTTGTGCGGCGCGTGCGTGTGCTCACAAAGTGGCGGCGGCCCCATACAAACAAAAGTCAAAATGTCAGTCACTCCATCCTCGTGGGTTTGATAGAGTACCTACTTACATTTTGTTTTGTATTTTTATTTAAGCGCACGAAATATTGGTCTCTGGGATAAGGGAAAGTGATTTTCTTTCTTGTATAGGTACATTGTGTTCAATAAATAAATAGAATAAGCCTATTTCCACTAATCTAATCCTGTGTCCGATTTGGTCGTGGCGGCCCCGGGCGGCTGACCGGTGCCTTTATTCGCTCGCTGCTGTGGTGCTTGGTAAGTTGTTAAATACTTCCTTGAGAATACCTATTACCCTAAATATTTTGTGTTTTGCTGTGGGCTTTGAAAAGTCCACTGTAGG
The DNA here is from genome assembly GCA_948473455.1 of Teleiodes luculella. Classification (NCBI taxonomy): domain Eukaryota; kingdom Metazoa; phylum Arthropoda; class Insecta; order Lepidoptera; family Gelechiidae; genus Teleiodes; species Teleiodes luculella. The sequence goes on from OX419603.1 coordinate 763,834, forward strand.
ATATAGGCCTAAATACAAACAACTGTGCCTACAATCACGTTGTTCGGTTATTAATTTATACTTAAACCCCAGGCAGATTAGGTATGGTTTTATCAGGTTTGCCACGCGAACACTTACTCTTATCGGGTGTGTATCGAACATCTTATACAAATAATTCCTAATATTACATTCATACTACATAGGTACAAATTAGGGGTGCGTTCCAATACGCCTAGGTAAAGTTAAAGTTTCAACTGTCAAAGTAAATTTTACATTTTTGTCAAGGTTTAAGAGCTGTTTGTTTTCACTCGGGTGGTTTTGGAACGGCTGACAGTTAAATTTTACATTTACCCTGGCGTTTAGGAACGAACCCTAGATTATTAGATGTATTTGTACCATCGAAGAAATTGCCGCTGACCTGCTTTTTGCTCCTATTTCATTACAATACGAGCGAAAAACAGGTCGGCGGCAATTTTTTCGATGGTACGTCATCATGTCATGTCATGTCATACTTTCCTTGGGCTGCGTTCAGTTTTAACACCCTAGGACGCCTGCTCATCACCAAGCTGAACGAAGCCCTAGTATAGCTTGTCAGAGTTGCCAGCCTCAAAAAATGTGTTTTTTTGTGTAGAAAATATCGATGGCATAGATACTTCAAAAAGATCTTAGTTTCTTACAAAACAAATGAATTGGGATGAAATCTGTCTAATAAAATTAGGATTGTTACCAGTCTGCTGTACCTATTGTTACTGACTTAGTCACAGTTTATAGACTTTTTTGGCTTGTTTGCTGTTTGTTTTTTATTTAAAAGTTAAGAGTTTAGACCCCTTGTTTTTGGCTTTATCTTGATCTTTGGCGCTTTACCAGCCATGAAAAGCAAACAATCATAATTCATAAATAATGAATGCGACAAATATACGTATAATATAACATTGAATACCTAGTAATGGTGTTGGTTTCTTACAAATATAATCTCTATAAGTTAGCAGTGTGCCTTCTTGTGTGACGCTAAAATGTTTGTTGTTTTAATTTCATGATTTCTACGCGCTTGGGCACACGTGCATGGAACAGAAGCTTGAAACAATTTTAACTACTTATTACTAAAGACAATAGCAAATCTCACTACTAACTAACCCAGTAAGAAAATGGATAAATTTGTCCGCCGCTTACACCCAAAACCTAATTTGACTAAAATGGTGGAAGATGAAAAAACAAAGCCGTCCACTTCAACTATCCCTGCTGCGCAAGGTATTACAGCATTATCTCACTCCAAACCAGACTCAAACACAAAGTCTTCTTTAAAAACGGTTTTATCAAAGAAAGAGGCAAGCACAAGGCCTGCTGAACAAGAAAATCCTGCAACTAGTTCTACTGCTAACATTGAAACAGTTCAGCTTGATAATGTACCAGAGTCAGAGAAAGAGTTTCAAGGTGTAGAACCTCCCGCTAAAAAAAAAAAACAGGTCTATAAATTCAATGATGACTGGCTTTTGTTGTCATCATTTTGCAAATGGCTAGAAAAGAAAGAAGAAAAAGATAAAGAACCGACTGCATTTTGTAAATTGTGTGAAGTAACAATTACTAATCATAAACCTGTAATAGAAAGACACTTAACAACCACAAAACACCAAACAAATGCTAATGCTATACAGCACTCTAAAAACATTGGTGACCTATTAAAAAAAACTAGTGGTACTAGCAGGGATCAACCCAGACGTGCAGAAGTAAAATTCACTGCATTCTTGGCTGAACATAATTTGCCGTTATCCTTGGCTGATTCTCTTGTCGCATTAAGTCGTAACTCATTCCCGGATTCAACGATTGCACGAGAAATGTCTTTAGGTCGTACTAAAGCCACTGACGTTCTGACTAAAGTTGTAGCGCCAGCTTGTAAATCCGAGCTGATAACGCACTTAAAAACTCCTGGAAATTTCTTCAGTTTGATAATGGACGAAACAACTGATGTATCTACAAAAAAACAATGCGCGCTGTCAGTTATATTTTTCAACAACGACACTGAAATTGTCGAAACAAGATTTTATGATTTGTATGAAGCCAACTCTGGTAAAGCTGAAGATTTATGTGAGGCCATGCTACTCCGTATAAAGAACAACTCAATTCCTTTAGAAAACATCGTAGGATTTGCGTCTGATACCACTAATAGCATGGTTGGGCAGCATAACTCAGTTTTCAGCCACTTAAAAGAAAGCATACCGGATATTACTTGCGTAAAGTGCAGCTGCCATATGATGCATTTAGTGGCATCAAAAGCGTGCTCTAAACTTCCAAGCTCGATCGAAGACCTTTTAAGAAACATAGGAGCACACTTCAGCCGAAGCTCTAAAAGAGTAAGCCGTCTTCAAGAGTGCCAGGAGTTTTACGGTGTGGAAATGCATAAAATATTGAGCCCAGCTAACACCCGATGGCTTTCTCTGAAAGCCTGTGTTGATCGCACGCTAGAGCAGTACGTGGTCTTAACTGAGTATTTTCGCCTCGAGATGTTCGAAGATGGCACAAGCGCTAACGTTCGTATTTACGAAGGCCTGGAAAATAAACTGACAAAGGTGTACCTCGAATTTCTATCATACATATTAGAGTTCCTAACCGATTTCAACAAATTATTCCAATCCGACAAACCACTTCTACACTGCCTACAGCCCGAAATAGAAAAGTTAATCCGATCCATTGCATCTAATTACATGCAATTAAACCACGTCAAAAACGTTAAACCGTTACTCATTGATCACGCCAATCCGGGTCACTTTGTGCCACTCGAAAAGATATATCTTGGAGTACTGGCACAAGATTCTGTGATTCAGATCTTACAAGACCAGCCTTCAGCATTACCTGATGTGACTAACCTCAGAAGACGCTGCCTTACATTCTACATAGAATTGATCAAGCAAATCAAGGACAGATTTGATTTTAATGATCCTGTGTTTAACACTATATCTATACTGGACCCAAAAGTGGCACAATCGTTCGAACGACAAGATTTAAATGAAGTGTTAAATAGATACCCAGTTTTGAAAAGTGTTGTTGACGAGCCAGCTCTACACAAAGAATGGCGAGAACATGCTCTGCTGGATCATGAAACATTGAAACTAGACCCAACGTTAACGGCCACCAGCTACTGGAATATGGTTTTCAAGTTACGAAACATGAACGAAGACCCTCTGTTTCCCAACCTAAAGAAAGTTATTTGCCTACTTCTAGTCCTTCCATTTTCAAATGCTTCGGTCGAACGAATATTCAGCCAGCTTAAACTCATCAAAACCGATAATCGTAACAGATTAAACACAGACACCATATCAGCTCTCATGATGACCAAACAAGGTATCAAAGATTCGGTCAAATACGAACCGCCGAAATCACTACTTAACAGCAGCAGCTGGAAATTTAAACAATAATAATAAATTATTCTTACTAACAATTAATCTTATTATAATTAATACATACCTAACGTCCTAGATCTCCTGGGCTAACAAAAGGTTGGTGAAGGCATTTGTTGCAACAAATATGCATGACTTAATTGTAGAATTAGTAACTTTTAATTTATGATTTTAGTTACAAAATTTAAAATTATGAGCATATATGTATATGTTTTTTAATTTTCAGATTATAGATCTAATTTCAACCACAATCACGATTTGGATTTTTTTATCGTGCGATTTCTCCATTATGATAACTATGAGAAACAATTCAATGAGTCTATTATAAAACTGCGGGGATTTTTTTATTTAATATAGGTAAGTTTTCTCACGCCTAGAATCCAAAAAATAGAACTTCTGGCGAGCTGGCAATTTCTCCCTGTCTCGCATTCATTGCGAGAGAGCGAGAGAAGCAGTAGTCAGTGGTTTTAGTGAAAGCATTGCTCATGTACCATTTTAACCCAAAATGTACCTTTTCAGCGCTGGATATGTACTTTTTGGGAACTTAGTTGCGGCAACACTGCTGAAAATGAAATCCGGGCAATCTCAGAAAAAGCAATATATTTACCATAAACACTTGCTATTTTTATTAAAAATTATCAAAGAGGATTCGACAACCTCTAACATAGTAAAATCCTCTCAAGATAGTGACAACGAATCCAGACCAGGTATATCAGCGACCCCCGAACCAATTTCTACGCCAGGGTCTTCTCATCCATAATTCGTCCTACAGCGTCACTAACCCAGAACCGTAAAAAAAGATTAAATCCAGTTGATGTGGAGATATTGAAGGCAATTCAAAGTCATGGGCCACGACAGGATGAATTTAAAGGTGACGATAAAGCATTTTTGATGTCTATTTTGCCAACTATTAAACGCATAAGCGAAGATGATAGACTAGAGTTCAGAATCGACGTAATGCAGCTGCTTCGCAAATATACGAATCGCATCCGAACATCTTCGCTCAGCTGTGCATCATCATCGCCACTGCCTCCGCTATATGCATCTGTCAACTCTCCAACTAATGAAGTTACCCCGTCGCCGCCCCATCTACCACAAACAGAACATCAGATGATAGCACCATCGATCTACTATCCCTCTGCACCATCAACGTCACCACCTCCACCGCATGTTACGTTGCCGTCGCCTACTTCTATGCCACAAATGAAAATCAGATGACAGCATCTGCAATCTCTCCAGCGGAATCAGTGCCACTTCTGACAATAACTGAGTTGTTGCAACAAGACTTTGAAAACTTTTAATTTTTATTATTAATCGGTTTAGCATTGTCACCTGACTATTATTTAAAATATTTTTTGTCATATAAATGCCTACCTCGTATTCCTGGATTGAAGAGATATAAGTGTAAACAGAAAAAGTATGAATTTCAGTATGAATTTGGCTGTATCAATCAAAGTCACCTTATTATCTAGAATATAATATGTATGCAAGTGTTTATTATTATCTACGAAACTAAAAGAAGGGACAACCCTGCAGCAATAGGTATTTAAGTCTCCAACGGGGCGAGAGTTGACCTACTGTTCTGGTTTTACTATGCTCAATAACTTAATAGGGTGGTCTCTCAAATTGCAAACTCATCTTGTCAGGTATCACTCTTTCACCCTGGATTCAGTCAGAGACTCAAAGGCACTTTTGTTGATTGATAAGCCTTATGTGTCCTGTTGAGCCGTAGGTGGAACTAGATTTCTTTGTAAAAAAATTCAATCCTGAGATCCTGCCGGAAACCAATAACGCTCCTAGGGGCATAAAACAAAGCCAAAAAGAACACAGAACAAAACGGAAGAGTCAAAAGGCTGGCCTTATTGCTAGCAATTTCTACTAGGCTACCTTTGGGTATGGAAATAGCGTGGGTAAAAGTTATTCGAGTTGGTACTTACTAGGTTTATTGCATGGTCGGTGTTGTGATATGTTAACTTGGTATACAATATAAAAACCTAGCAATGGCTCTTGCTAGATTATAAAATTGCTAAACATGCTAACGATGACGAAAAAAGCAAATTAATCCTTAGTAAGTGCTATAAAACGTGATACGTGTTTGGTCCGCATTGTCTACAAAACTAAGAATATGCTGCATTTGATGTATGTCTCATTTCTGTAGCTATTATAGTTTCAGCGCGGCAAGCTCTGAAAGTCACCAACCCGTTTTTTGGCTCTCCAGTAACATTTTGCTCGTGTTCCTTACTAGGTTTTGAAATTGCACAGCCGTGCCTTTGCGAGACAGTTCCAAAGTTTGATAATGTCGAAAAACGCAAATCTGGAAATTACTGACATAGTAGCAAGATGGCCAGGGTCATGTCACGATAGCACTATTTAACAACAGTGTAATCCATGCAAAGTTTGAAGATGGTTGCTACGGTGATGCAATTCTAGTAGTTGATGGTGGATATGCCTCAAAAACATATATGATGCCTCCGTTAGAAAACCCAAGAACACACTATATGTGTTCTTGGGTAAACGTAAAGTTGCTCTATAACAACTTTACGTTTACGTTACGTTGGCATTCTTTAAAGTAAATAAATAAATAAAGAAAATAAACTTTATAATGAATCACAAATAAGAACGAGAAATCCCGTTGAAAGAAGTTACGGTGTATGGAAAAGACGTTTTCCTGTGTTGGCACTTGGAATGCGTGTCAAATTAGAAAAAGCACTCACAATTATAGTGGCCACTACAGTTGTTCATAATATTTTTCGTCGTAAAGGAGAACTTACCTCCAGACGACCCAGACTTAGATTTACCAGCTCCATGGGAGCGGATTTTAAATGCCAAATACCTCCAAATGCAGGAGAGCAAATTCCTGGTCGACGACACGGGGCCCGTGATGCTCTTATTGCAAATTATTTTTAAAACTTGGTGTAATATAAAATGTTTTTTTTTTTGTATTAACATTAAAAGATATTTTACAACAAACCAGTTTTTGCCATTTGGCTATGGAACCCTAGAAAGAAGGACTTAAAGAGAAATAAATACAAATTTATCGAAAGACTCATTGACTTCATTTTAGGTTTTTGGGACTTATATGGAATTTCGGCGCCAAAATTAACGATGAGCAGAGCGCCATTGCTGGCGCATTTGCATGGCTTTTAATTCGGCGCTCTGCTCCTCGATATCAAAATTGTAATAAGGGTGGAAGAGCTATGAATCGTGACAATAAACCTTCATATAAGATCGGGTTTCGTTGGCGGCGGTGCGGAATCCGCAATTGTCGATCCGTTTTGTCGCCGCTAAAAATACATTTTTCGACAAAAGCAAAGTGTCGATTTTAGCCACATTTAGGCTTATTGTTCATTTTTTGCGGCGGAATAAAGTAAGCAAAGCTGCTCTCGACGTGGGGGTGACCAAAAAGACGGCCATCCAAATATTCCACTACCTCCGTGAGGTATGTGAAGTGGCCGAAGCCCATGACTGGGTTAGGATTGGCGGTCCCGAAGATGTGGTAGAAATGGATGAAACTCATCTGTACACCAGAAAGTACCACCGAGGCCGCATTCTCCGGAGCCAAACATGGGCGTTCGGCTGCATAAGCCGTCTTGATAAAAAAATGCACGTAGAACTAATGGCCGACAAATCTCGCCCCACATTGGATTGGATCGCATCATTGCGAACAATGTGGAGCAAAACTCCTAAGTTATGACCGACATACACCGGTCATACGTAGGAGTAGATTTGCGGCTCAACATGCGGGGCCACTCGGCTGTCAACCACAGCCGGGAATTTGTAAATGGCACGGTGGCAATACCAGTCAATGCCGCTCTTGGGACTCCCATTCCAAACACTAGGGATGTGGAGGTAAAGGTTACATACCAATACCATAGAGCGGCAATGGCTGGAATTGAAGAGGCACTGCAGGACGTGTCGCAGCGACAGCAAAATAAAATGGTACATGGGGGAGTACATGTGACGTCAAAATATTTTACGAGAACTCCCCACTGACGTTGCGCGTTTCCGACGCCTACTCCGGATTATACACAGAGTATATCCCAAATTAGCCCAACGTGGAATAAAAATTCAAGGCTGCAGGTGCTCGCCAAATTGTCCCCGCCGCTAAGTTATAGACACTCGCTAAGTTCAGTGAACTTTAGGGTCGGTGTCGATTTTGAGGTCGATGACCTATTTATTTTAGGTAAGATACTTCGGCGGTTGCCGGCTGCTGCCGCGGCACGCTCTATCGGCTCCCTCCGCTCTGTTATTGACATCAGTCTAACCTAACCTAACCAACAGATTTGGTTTGTATTCATGTAACCTTCGGCAAAATTAGATGATTACACGGGGACGTGTAGGATGGCTTAGGACGCGGGTAGGCGACAGAATTAATCAAACGTTTTATATGGCTCTCTTATTTTAAATTTATTTATTTATTAGTAATTCATTTTATAAATTAAAAGTTTTATTAAATTGCGATAAAATAAGTTGTGAATACCTACAGCTGTTATCTCCTTCGATATTTCAGCACATTTTATATGAGTTTATAATGTACGATATATTCTCTCATATAGATTTAAGTTAGGTTGCTTGCGTGTGTATGTTAGTTTTTTATAATTTATTGCTACCATATAATGTACCTATAGTGTGTCTCTCTTCCTATTTTTATAACAATTTAACATTGATTAAATGTGTGATACTTTCATTGCATGTATGTATGTACATACTCGTACCATCTATCTACCACATTTTAAACAAATAAAGTTTTCTTTCTTTCATTCTTTGCTGTGTCAATAATAGTCACTATACTATGGAACACAAAGAAGACAATGGAAACACTCCAAGACACTTTCCATAAGAGAATGGCAGCTTTCGAAGACGACCTGAAGAGGGCCTCTGCCTCGGGCAAGCTTGACACCTTCGCTGAGGGACTCAGTTACAAGTTGATAAAGTAATAGATTTTACGAATAACAATAGTCGCGGCAGTGTATTGATATCACGGCCAAGCAAGAAGGCAACAGCAGATCGCCACCGCAAGCCGCGTCTTTCTGGGACATGCTTTAATGTAGACGGGCGTAGTTGGCAGAGAACTGATTGGCCCAAAATAACTCCCAACGAGATTAAATGGTGAAAATTACTTACATTTTAACAAAACGGTTTTCACGAAGCCATGGCAGATTCAAATGGTTATTATTTGTTAACACGCCAGAACATGATTTTCCAGTGCGACGGCGCCCCTTGCCACTATGCAAGAGGTTAGAGACCATTTAATCGAGCAATTCCCTGAGAGATGGATTGGCGTAATGCACCAGTTGCCTCGCCTTTAAGACCTCCAGGCCTGAACCCCATAGACTTTTTCATCAGGGGATGATAAGGAATTGGTGTGCCATCGTGAATTTTCAAGTTTGGAGGAATTAAGAAACAAAAAATAATGAAGCTCAAGGAATAATAAGAGCGAAAACCCAAGCTTTCAGAGATTTGCGTAGTAATATTTGCTTCGGTGTCGCCTATGTATTCAGGCAGAGGGCAGGCACTTTGGACATTTACTGTTAAAACAAATAATTGATTTAAATAATTTATGTTGCTTTATTTAGCACAATTTTAAAAAAATATTATGATTTAAATTATTTGCGCCGCTTTAAGTTTTTTTGCTAAAGACTCTGTCACACACAGCGGTTAGTCGCTGCGAATTGGCACTCGCAGCGAGTACTCGCCTGGTATGCCAGGCTATTCGCTGCGAATAGGTTCATTTGCCGCGAAGTAAAATTGCCACGATTTGAATTGAGCATGTTCAATTTTACTCGCCGCGAATTGCACCGCAGCGACTATGCGCTTTATGTGACAGGGCAATGGCTGCGACTAGCCATTTCGCTTCGTGTCACAGTCCGCGTTTGTGCTAGGTTATTATTAATTTTTCCTTTGATTTTATTGCTGCGATACGAGTGCCTAAATAAATGAGGTACGATGAGTCAACCAAAAAGAGATTCTTGTGAGGAAATAAAGACATAAGTAACTCGTTTCTTGGGTGTATAAAGAAAATATGAGGAGTTGTGGGATACGAACAACAGCAATTTTTTGAAGAAGCCTTCGCTTCTTCTGAATCGTGAACTTAATCAGCATTTGGTTTGCTAACTATGCACATGCCAACAGAATACCTACACCGAACAGACGACATATTTCGATTTACGCACCAACAGACTGTCGGAATCCGCGTGTAGAACTGTGTGTGACAGACGGGCAGTGAATTGCCGCCGCGCGTGTTATTCGCAGCAAATGAACTCGCATAGACTATTCGCAAAATGTGACCAAGGCTTAACATAGGCACAAAAGTAGACAATTAATGACTCACGGTAAGGAATGAAAAAGCGCGACCCGAGAGAGAGAGAGAGAAGTTTATTGTCTTCACTTGTAACTATGTAAATTAAACAAATCTTAGAAGTTGAATTTAACGTTACATTGTCCCATAGATTAGAAAATTTGCAAATACACAATACAATAATTTGTTTCCATCGAGCTGATCTGATGATGGCACCAGGAGATGGTGGAACTCTTTATCGGTTACTAGTAAACCCTTCGAGTTTTGACTCTTCGTTTGTTTTTACGAGAACGCATATTTAAATAGGTAATTTTAATTACTTACAATTTTAATTTGCATGTCCCTATTTTTGTAGATATGCTAAATCCCAAACACAAACAAATAAAGTGTGTTACGTATTGTACCTACGTACATTCGCCTCGCGAGCCTTATTTTCAGATCATCGAACACGCATTGACGATACCAACAAACACGTGATTACTGACCTACTTTTATATAAATTGAAGTGCATTTTTGTATTAATATTCAATATTCATGTATTAATATAATTCACTTTTGGATTTAGCGTGCCTCACTTCGGACGCCTTCTAAATTTTATTTCTAAGTTTTATTTATGGTTTAACTATTGTAAAACTTATATATTTTTGAATATCCATCTTTAGTTGTCTTACTTGACCTCCACTGTAGCCACCTATATAAGTAAGTGAATTTATAATCCCTCTAAACAATAATAACTGAATGATGAACAAACCAACTAAATGATTCCGATGTCATTATTATACTGGCTACCAATAGTGAGGATCAGGATATGACAATAGTAATGACAATGTATGTTCGATAAGATGAACACTATAAATAAAGTAAAAAAAGGTTTTAAACAAAACTTTATTATATTTACCTACTTTATTATTCTTTGTCTTTTCATCCATTAAAAAATCTTGTCTTAAAATCGAACGAAGGACGGGGGCTGCTTTCATATTCAGAACAAGGCAAACTATCAAATAATGGGCGAAGAACATTTTGCAATATAATAATAATGAGACCCAAATAAAATAATAAACAGTTCTATACTACGAACAAAAGCACAAAGTATAAATAAAAATATATTATGTGCAAAGGGCAAATTATACGATTGTCTACATGGCTAAAGCCGTAAATTAGAATACTTATAATGTGGAATATCGCAGTGCGGAGGTATTTGCTTTTAAATTCCGAGTGGAAAAAATAAAAAATAACTGGCAACACCTGTTTCTATGACCGTATTGGATCCAATCTAACAACAAATGTCAAAAATCTATGATCAAAGATAAAATTGAATCATATGTCTATATTACACTGTCCAATATCTTTGACTAATAGATCTTTGATCCTAGATCTTTTATAATGTAATACCCTCCTAAGGAGATCTAGGATCAAATATCTATGAGTCAAAGATGAGGTTAGGGACGCAGTTATGCGTTAGAATGAGATACAAATACACCGCGCTCACTCTTGCGCTTAAACTGCGTCCCTTTCTCATCTTTGACTCATAGATCTTTGATCCTAGATCTTTAATAATGTAATATTCATACCCTGACACTGGCAGAATTGTCTTTGGACAGAAGCCAAAAACACAAATATTGTTTTTTTTTTTTATTTTTTTTTTTTTTTTTTTCAGACTTTGTATCCATATGGTGTTAGTAATACAAAAAGACTTATAAACTATGTTAGTACAAATATAAAATTATCAATCAAACACAATATTATTTAATATATTTAAATGACGACTTATGAGTCGTCATCCAATGCCACATTATAGGGCTTTCCAGCTTATTAGCGATCAGAGCGATGAGACTGTTGGAGCTGCCGCGCACCCGCCGCATCAGGGATGCTATTCTTTTTCTAAGGAGGCTGTTAAAATCATCAACACGAGCCTCTGCGAACATCCCAGATGCACTGCAGTAGCGCGGCAACTGCAATATCGCTCTGAAAGCATTGTTATATTGGATTCGCAGGGCATTGAACGACTTCTGCGAATATCCAACCCACAGGCCACACGCGTACAGAGACTGGCAGTATGCCCTGAAGAGAGTTATTTTTACTTCCTTTGTACACCGTGCGAACCTGCGGGCCAGCATATTGCATCTCACCGTCAACGCCCTGCGCTTCCTTTCCATGTCTTCGTCATCTGTGAGGTTTTCGGTCACCCAATGCCCAAGATATTTAAAACGTGCCACTCTCTTGAGTGCAGAGCCCCCTAAGGTTACTGGCGGGATTGTATCGTAGCATTTTGAACCAGATTTGAACACAAGAAGCTCGCTTTTAGTTACATTGTATTTCAAACCATGCACAAAAGCGTACTTTTCACAAATGTGAAGCAACCTTCTCAGTGCACCGATCGATGGGATCAGCAACGCCATATCGTCGGCGTAGCTTATGTTGTTGACAATCTGACCATCAGCAGAACACCCGATTTTAGCGCTGCTGAGCTCACAGATCAGGTTAAAATGCAATATGGAATTGAAATGTAATATGTGCCTAACTATTATCGGGATGTGAAAATCTGGTCACAACACCTGTACTCGAATTATCGAGTCGTACGTTATTTTATTACTAATTCTTTCTTTTACTCGCCGCTTCGCCGTAAGCGTGTACTAGGGATTTTTAATTTTTATTTCTTTAAGTATTTAATTAAGTATTTTACCTATATTGCTTATAAGTTTAATAATTTTGTGCTAACATTTTATTACGTGGTGAGTTAGCATTTTAGTTTTAAGTCGCCGTCATGGGGTTCACGAAAAACCCTATGACGGTTAGTAGTGTTTATAACGTTTTATATAAATTAGGTTCAATAGTTTTTTTATTCATTAACAATTTACATTGTGTTTGAAATCACTTAGGTAAGTATATAAAGACAACAAACTACAAATAAATAATTATTAATTAATGAATTTAACACAGAGGAAAAACAATACATGCAATAAATATTAATATGCTACTTAAAATTATACTTAAATTTGTCCATAAAAAAACAATAATAATAATTCAGCTTGGAGTCAAAAGTAAAAAATCATTACGTTCAAAATTTAAAAATATTTATACTATTCTATATGCTAATATCCTTGAAGTCGTCCCTAACAAAATCGTCGACACTATAATAACACCTTTTGAGTAACAACACTCTCAACTTATCCCTAAAGACCGTACCTATATGAAGACTTCAACTTAAGATTCAATGGCAAACAATTATAAAGTTGAACTGACTGATATCTTGGGCAGTGTTTTACTATATTCAAACGTATATACGTAATCTTTTGAACTAGGTCCTTCCGTCTTGAACTTTCGCGATTTATTAATTCTTCTTCTGTTTCAAAAAGATACATATTTTTCTTTAGGTCACATAGCAATACCATTATATATAAGCTAGGTACGGTTAGGATGTCTAGTTGTATGAAATGCTCTCTACACGATTCTATCTGCGGGATCCTCATCATAGTCCTGATTACCCGTTTTTGAATAACAAAAGCTTTATTTATATTATATTTGTAGCTGTTTCCCCAAAATTTCACACTATATCTCAGTTTAGATTCCACTAAAGCGAAATACACAGTCTTTAGCTGTGAAATATTTAGTTCGTCGCGTAGGCTTCTTATAGCGTGGCAAGCAGAACTAAGTACACTTACAATCGACGTAAGTTCCTGTTTCCAGTTCAAAAGTGAATCAAGGTGTACGCCAAGAAACTTTACTGAATCCACCACGTCAAGCGTATCCTCCAGGCCAACCTGAATTTTTTCATTTTTGATAGAGGTGGTTTTAAAAAGTATTATATTTGTTTTCTTATGGTTCAGTTTTAAATTATTTACATAGAACCAATTTGAAAAATGGAGTAGTGCTGAGTAAGTGTTGTCAGTTAATTCTTGCATGTCGTTTCCAGATATCATTGCATTCGTATCGTCCGCAAAGACAACAATACCTATATCTTGCACTTGGGTAACAATATAAGGAATCATATCATTTATAAATAATATAAAAAGCAGGGGGGACCCAGAATTGAGCCTTGTGGGACTCCTCTCTTAATTTTTACCATTCGTGATCTATATATTACTTCTTCCTTATTAATTATATCTGTCATTTCTACAAACTGGTACCTATTGCTAAGATAAGATTTGAAAAGCTGCAGGATGTTGCCTCTTATACCGTAAAATTCCATTTTATCCAATAATAGCTGATGATCTACCATGTCAAAGGCAGCACTTAGATCCAGAAATAATCCCGCAACTCTCTTTCGATCGTTTAGTTTCAGAACCACATCATTAAGTAATGTATCAATTGCATCAGCTGTACCTATTCCCTTTTGGTAACCAAATTGTCTTCTTTCAATTACTTTATGTTTATTAAAATGTCTTAGTAGTCTATTTTTCATCAATAGTTCAAAAATTTTAGATAAAATGGGCAGCAATGAAATCGGTCTGTAATTTTGAGAATCCGTTTTGGAACCTTTTTTAAAAATTGGTAGAATTTTTGCAATTTTTAACTGATCTGGAAACGTTCCAGTCACTGCACAGAGATTGAAGTACTCAGCTAGTGGTTTAGCTAATATATCAATATTATCTTTAATTACTTTTATTGGGACATCATCATAACCAGTAGACTTTTTCAATTTCATTTTGTTAACAGTTTTTGTTACTTCTTCTGGTGTTATAGGATCCCATATCATATCATTTTCTACGTACTTAGAACTGTTGTTTAGATAAGACATAGCAGTGGTTCGATTTCCAGTAGCAGATTCCCTACAAAGGTCAAATCTTTTTGAAAACTCGTTAACAACCGCCTGGGGCTCATTTGTAAATTCGTTGTCAATATTTAATCCAATTCGATCTTGCTTTTTCGGTCTTATATTTTTATGCCTATTAATTACCTTCCAAACTTCCTTAACGTTATTACCGGCATTACGGATACTATCCTGAACAGCCAGTCTCCTAGCGTTTCTCAAGACCCTTCTATATAACCTTATGTAGTTGTGTTTGTAATTCACAACGGATACATTGTTAGTCGCAGGATTTGCAGACTGAACCACTCGTTTCATTTTGCTCGAAATTTTAACACCTTTTGTGACCCATTTCAATTTATTCTCAGTTCTTAAAAATAATTTCTTTTTCTGTTTTTTGTAACATTTATTAAATATATCCAACAACTTTTTATGGAAGCTATTTATACCCCACAAATCCCACCTATAGTCGAGTAATGTTTTCCTAAAAGTACAATTATTAAAATTAGTGAACTTCCTCCTTTTTTTAATCACGAAATCGTTTCGTGATGAAATGTTAACTAAATTAAAAACACTACAAAAAATGCCTGCGTGGCCGTCTGCAAGTCCGTTGTGGTCAATATTAATATCATTTATGTCATTCTCCAATAAATTAGTTAAAAAATTATCTAGACAGGATTGTGTATCTCCTCTAATGAAAGTTACAGTATCTATTAAAGGTCTAAAATTATAGCAGGACAGAAGAGTAAGAAAATCTTCACGTTGTTGGCTACTATTTAACAATTTGACGTTGAAGTCTCCACCATAAAAATAATCAAGAAGTTTTTCGAGACTTTCCATAAACAGTTCAAAATTATTATGTTTCGGATTATTTCTATAGATACATAATACATTCAGATTAGTTTGAGCATCCCTAACTCCATAAATCTCAAAAACTTCAGCCTTGTACAATATATCACAAATAGGTAACTCGACATACTGTCTATTTTTTAACCCTAAAATAAGAGCCACCTCTTTTTTTATTACTTCTTACATTGCACGCAATTAAATCATAATGTAAATATGTAAATAGCTTTATCTGCAAATCATTTAAAAAGTGTTCAGTGATGCATACATAGAATGGCCTACACTTCAGAGACTCCAGGTACAATTCCAGTTCATCTTTTTTGTTTCTGATGCCACATATATTTTGGTGAAATATGAATAACGACTTTATATTACACACTTGTTCAGATTCACAGAAAAAACCTAGAGCTCGCACAGTCTCTCACAGACTGTTGTGAATCGCATGCCAAAGATGGCTCAAAAGTGTTCTCATTTTGCTGATATGTTATGGTCTTATCCAATTCATTTGGATCTGAAAACCACAAGATGTTGTACTCTATTATCTGATTAATTAACAATTTTATGCTTTTGAAAATTGTTGTTAAACCACGTCTATTTAGAAAACCTCCTGATTTTGAGAACATGGCATGAGAGTACTCCAGATTCTTGTTAGAATCAATCACGTAAGCATATTCATAAGCCTGACTATCTACATACAACAAGTGATTGAAAAGCTCCACTCGCTCATTGTAAATATTGACATGAGAACCACATCTAAAAGTAGGTATGCATAATATGACATTTGTATGTTGTACACTTTGTAGTTGTTTTCTAATATACACAACAAGATTTTGGTAGTCAGCCGATGACCTAAAGTCTGACGTACCAATAAAAACAATACAGAAATCGTTATGAGTAAAATCATGAAGCTTATTGTCTATTTTATTCAGAAGTTGAGTGATGCCACCACCTGGGATTAAATAGTGGCAAATATGAGCGTCGTCAAAAAAATTTTCAGCCGTCGCTAATGTTTTATTTCTACTTTCAGTGCTAATGATACATATTTTCTTCCTTTGTTTTTCTTCATCCTTCCATACTTGATTTGACAAATCCACCTCGGGTATTCGTTCAGTTTTCTTTGTTTTCGGTTTTTTTACTGTCTGTATTTTTTCTTCATCCTGAGTTGTTTTTAGTTGTATAATTTCTTGATTTGATTGTTCTTTGACAGTATTTGATGGAAACTCTGATAAGCCGTTTAGTGAATTTGTTTTGTTATTTCTGCATTTTCTTTTTAGTTTGGAACTAGTAGAGGCAGGGAGAGAGCTGTTATTTTTAAGATTTTTTCTTGTGCTTGGTGATGTCAAAGCCTGTAAATATAATTGCTTGAAGTGTTCAACTTGCTTTTCTTGTTGTTTAACAAGTTCTTTAAGAGTACAGCTTTCTTGTAATAAATTTTCTATTTCTCGATCTGCGCTTAGCAAATTAGTTTTTAATTGTAATATTTCGGACTCTAGCTCATAAATTTTTAAATTATTTATTCTAATAGACTCTTCAGGGAAACTACATCCAGTTTTTTCATGAAACATTATGTCATCGTCACTCTCTTGGTTGCTAATGTTATTTTCAGTCAACGAACATGCACGTATGCGTCTCTGTGTAACATAATCGTTTTGGTTAAGTGTATGAGATGGGGATTCAGGTTGTAAATCATTTCCAGTATTTCCAGTTTCGATGTTTACAGACTGCTGCAGTTCAGTCATTTCACTCTCATCGCACACAATTTTTGACGTCACTTCTTCCGTACATTCTGTTTTACTGGATGTGTTAGACTCGACATCTAAATCGAGATGAAGTGAAGTAGGGCAGTCTTTTGGGCAAGTAATTTCGGTTTTGATATTATTTAATGTTGTGTTTCTTACTGTTGTATCTATGCTGGCACTCTTAGATTCGCTCTTTTTTACATATTTTTTACATTTTGTTGCCATTATATGTCCGGGCAATGGAGTGCTACAAGTTGGGGGGAGTCGTGTCAGTATGTTAGCGTGTTTTTTGATACATAAACTACATTTCCAACTAGTTCGCCGGGTTTTCTCCATTAAATCGTATCGTTTTCTGGAGACGTTGGTGCAGTGGAGATCATAGGTCTTGTTACAGCTAGCGCACACAAGATAATTATTTCGTTCCACCTTTTGATTACATTTCGAGCAAAAATCGTTAAAATTTAACTTAGATGCCATATTGTTAAATTGCCTGGTGCGTAGAGTAAAGGTAAAAATCCACTTTTTGAAAGCTCTCTAGTGAGATTGCATCGAACAAAAATTCAGGCAATCAGAAAATAAATAAATAGACAAAACTCGTTCGCTAGTATTACAATGAGTAGTTCATCACATTTCAACCAGTTTCATAGTTCAACAAAATACCTTTACATCTGCTTTCTCAATATCACCAATAGGAAAAAAATACAATTTTTGTTTATTTTTATTATTTTTGCCATTTGAAGGTAAGCAAGACTTCCAGTAGGAGTAATAATTACACTTTTTTCCATAAAAACTCGTAGGAATTAGTCACCAACACTGATTCACAACAATCATTACACTGTTTAACCGTTTTATAACATAAATGGACTAAAACTTCGATAATTCTATTTTTAAATTTTAAATGAACACGGAGACAATGTTTACATTCTGACACGACGTCACTCCTCGTTTACTAGATGCTGCTATTCCTAGCGGGTACAATGAAGAAATATCAAGATGTGTTTTAAAAAAGCTAGGTTTTAAACGAAATATACCAAATATAAAGCGATTACATAAACACTGGAAAACAATAAAATTAAATAGTCGCCATGACAGTACTAAAAGTAATTATTTAGATGTCGTAGAAATCGAAACAAAATCACAAGCCACAGATTTAGAAATCATCAAAAATGTAGTTGGTAAATCATCCCAACCTATATCAGATAATTATTTGAACTCTGATGAAATTGGTTGTACTGTTAAAAAGTTATCCGATGATAGATGTACCTCATTGTTAGAAATAGATAATATTGCGGAAACGTTTACAGAAAATAGTTCTGATGAAACAGTTAAATTGTCTGATAAAATTAATATTTCAGAAAAAAATTCAAGTAATAGTTTGACAACAATTCAATTTCCTGATAACTCAATGTCATATAATATTTCGGAATCATTTACAGGAAATAGTTTAGATTCTGATGAAACAGGTCAAATATTATCTGACAATGCTATGTCATTGTTAGATAAATTTAATATGTCTGAAACATTTACAGTAAATAGTTTAAACTCTGAAGAGCCTTGTCTTGATGTTGAAAGTGATATTACTTTAAACAATGTCAATATCTCACAGACTCTAGACACAAAATTAGATAGTAAATGTACCTCATTGTTAGAAATAGATAATATTTCGGAAACATTTACAGAAAGTAGTTCTGATGAAAATTATCTGACAACTCTATGTCATTGTTAAATAAATTTAATATTTCTGAAACATTTACAGTAAATAGTTTAAACTATGAAGAACTTTGCCTTAATGTTGAAAATGATATTACTTTAAATAATGTCAATACACACTCTAGACATAAAATTAGATAGTAATCAAAATCTATCTATGTCACTTAGTGTAGGAAATAACACTGAAATATCTGAGATGTTCCCGGAAAATATAAATTCTTTGACAATAAATATATCTAGTCCTAAAATTACTGTTTTACTACCAAAGGACTCCAAAGACAATAAGAGCCCTATAATTGAAAAAACAAAAAAGGTTCATGAGGGTTCGTTCACATTTAAACAAAGAAATTCTGAATCAACTCTTTGATGGTGCAAAACTTATAACAAAAAACTATCCATATATTTTAAGGAAAAAGATTCATAACCATGTCAATAACACCTGTTCTATCATTTTCAAAGGAGCAAAGTATTTAAAAAGTGGAAAAATACTTGTCTCAGCACGTTGTGCTCATAAGCAGTGTAAAAAAATTAAAATTATTGTTAATGGTAATAATGTTTCTGTTTATAGTACAAGTTTAAACTTTTACCACACTCAGAAACTTACACTCCAAGTTAGGGGAGTAGAAAGAGACATTTAAAAATAATAATTAAATAATGAAAAGCCATTAACATTAAAAAAGAATATAATTCTACAATCAAACACAAGATTTGTAGATGTCACAAACAATCTTGGAGAAATTAAATCAGATGATGTATATCGCAAAATTAAATCAGAATGTTTGGCATCAAATGATCGCGATAAAAATGATTTTCTAGACTTGTTACATTATCATAAAGATCACCCAGAATATGTTAAGGAGATCTGCTTACCATTCAACGTTAAAACATAATAATATAGTTCTGAGCAAATTAATGTAATTCGGGCATTAGGTCCAGATAAACCAATTTTACATTTTGATGCTACCGGCAGTGTCGTGAGACCCTTGAAAGGAATTAATGACAAAAAAATTTACTTGTATTGCGGTGTGATAACACTACCACTAGGACGAGTTTTTCCAGTATTGTCAATGGTCTCGAGTGAACACAATGCCTCGACGATATCTATCCCACTATTTCAATTTAGAATATATGCAGAAAATCGTGGACTAAAATGGCCAGCCTTTTCAGGAGTAGTAAGTGATTTTGCCTTCGCGAATTTACATGCGCTGTCTAGAGCTTTTAATGGCCTAAGTCTCGAGAAGTATTTAGAGAAAACATATCAATTATGTACAACGAAAGATAATGAAGATTGTAATGAAAATAAAATTTTAACGTCTTTATCTCTATGCTGCGCTCATTTTATGAAAATGGTGTGCAAAGGTATTGATAAGCTTGATACAAAGAAGTCATATTTTTATAAAGATGTGATTGCTGCCATGATTAATATGGACAAGTTGGACAAATTTGATCAAGTTATAAAAAATCTGTACATTCTTGTTAATATGAAGAAACTGAACAAGTCTGCCATTGACGCAAAAGAAAATGTCAAATCGGTATGCATTGAACATGAAAAATTTGAAATGCCGTCGGACGACTTAATGCAAGATGCCAAAGAATGTTTTGTTGAAAAATGTGAAGATGATGATGCTCTGTATAAAAAGAGTATGTTTTATAAACGTTTTTCCGACATAATTTCACATGTAATACTGATTAATAATGATGATGACGATGAAGGTTTATCAAATAATCATTATTTCTGCCCGGAGGTATTTCAGCTAGTATTAAAAAAATATTTACCTTATCAAAAACAACCATTATGGTCAAAAATAATTACAAAAGAAAGATACAGTAATGCTGTTGTTGAAAATTACTTTGGACAGTTAAAACGGACAGTATTACAGAATCGGCGAAATTTGAAATGTAGTCATTTTCTGAGATTGCAGCGTCATGACATACTGTCAATTGCAAAAGAGAGTCGTTTGAAACTTAAGAAAAATCGACTAACTAAGCTTGATGTAACAAGTGAACGTGATGCTAAAGAAATTTGGAAAAGAAAACCAATACCAACATACTACCACTTCGAGGGAAGAGCTCTTAAAAGAACACGGGTTATAAAACGAAATAGTAGCGAGTCAAGTAAACAAGATATGAAATTTAATAATAAAAAAAACACTGTTAATAAAACGAAACTGAGCGACACTAAAGTAAAAAAACCATATAGAAATACTAACACTATATTATGTAGTAATAAAACTAACCACAGTAAGTCTGCAGATTTTTTGCCAAACGGCTTAAATGCAGATCATGCATATTACAAGATAATTAATCAACAGACTTACTATGTGTCACTTCAAAATAGCATCGAGCACACTGTAAACGAAATACAAATTAACGACTTTTTATCGCTGAATGACGGAAAATATTTAGACAATAGTGTGTTGGAACATTTGTTTCATATTATAAACAAAGAGTATGATAAAAAATATAAACTTATTCCAACAAATATAGCAAATGTCATTTTTACATATTATGAATGGAATAAAGAATTTCTTAATCACCCTGCGCTCAAGTTTGACTTAGACAATGATTTAATTGCAATCCCAATATATGTGTCACTTCATTATACATTAATGATTATCAACTGCCCAAAAAAAGTAGTTTATTATTTTGATCCATTGGTAGACGGAAAATCATACAAGGGCGTAGACTATGTAGAAAAGATAAAAGATTTGTTTAAACGGTTGGACAGTGACATTGATGATTTTATTGTTTTATTTCCAAAACATGTTCTTCAAAATGATGGCTACAATTGTGGTATATACATCGTGCATTATTTTAATCAAATTGTGTCAAATCAAAGCTTAATTGAAGATATCAACTGTACTGAGAAAAGAAATTTATATAAACAAAAATTAATAATTAATAGCGACGACGTGAAGTCACTATGCCCGTTATGTTTTAGAACCAGAACAATTAACGCCACAATGCTAACATGTAAATTATGTTCCAGAAAATATCATCAGGAATGTGTAAAAAACATAAAAAATATAGACAATTATATTTGCACATTATGTGTCGATTATTATGGTAACAATGAAAATATAGAACCAGAATTAAAATCAAGCGTGTCGCCTATACTTTCCCTGTCTGATACAAATAAGACAAGCAATACACAGTCCAAAATGTTATCACGTAGTAAAAAACGTCCTAAACGCTTTGATGATTTAGACGAATCTTCATCAATGTCGTCTAGCAATTTTTATTTAACGCCAAGCAAATTTTCTCGTACTACTTCGCCAGATATGGATTACAGCGGTGACTATAAATTCCCGTCGCCACCGCCCCGTAAGCGTAGAATTCCAAAACGCTTTGAAGACTAAGATATGTAGAAATGCTAGGTAATATTGCACCTAATACTTGTGATGATTTATAAATAAATACAGTTTTATTTACTGTTCCGTACTGGAACAGATTTTCTTATATTTCTTATAACACATTGGGAACTGAATATCGATTTTCATGTTTTTCAAATTTATTTCTTATTTTTTGAAGTCATGTTTGGTTGGCATTTTATTCTGTTATTCGATCCTTGCAAAGGCGAGTAATCGGCACAAACTGGTCGAGCTAGTGCCATATTATAATAAAAAAAAAGAAAAGAACTGGTAGTTCTTTCTACTCTTTCACTCACTCAACATTCGTTCGCTGAACAAGTAACGGCTAAAGCGTACTGTTGTCGCGTCTCCGCGATTAAACAAATTCACCTCAACCAAAAAGCAAAAAACATTTAGAAATAAGAAGAACAACATAATATACAACCAGCTTCTAGCGACGTACCACATACGCAGGGTCCGGCAGCTGATGAGCCTGGTAACTTGGAGGATTTCAGGTTAGTGCTAACCGTTTGGTTCCTTTTCCAATACGAAACATTTACTTATACTAAGACAAATAAAACTGTACATGTCTATTAAAAGCCTGAAAGGACCCGTTAGTGCTGTAAGTGCACTATATTACAGGCTTCATCTGAAACAGTAGGTACTGCATAGGAAATAGTAACTGTAACAATACCTAGGACGCTTGCATTACAATGTGTATTTTACTTGTTAAAAAAAAACATAGAGCTAGCGTTGCAATACGAATACTTCTACTCTAAAGTTCACGTCGTTATGTTACTCAAATTCTACTTAAACTTGTTATGTCAACTTAACGTACGACGTAGGTACAGTTACAATACCTATGTAATGTACCGTACATTACATAGGTATTGTAACAGGCGCGTTATTTACCTTGTAGTGAGTATTATATTGTTTGGTAGTTACACTTAACATCTAGTTATACACCCAGTCCCTTCTTCGCTACGTCTGTTTTTTTCTTATAAAAGTTGCACTAACTAATCTATTGGCTCTATTTTAGAAAAATGGGGAATAAATGAAAAAAATGACTGATTTAATTATTTTTAATTGTCTATTTTGTATTGGGGCCATTTTTTAGCACTTTTTCATTCTCTAAAAAGAGGATGAAAGTCCGATTGGTTGGTACAACAACTACTTTCCTTATAAATCAAAATGGCTGCCCGTCCGCGGATGCTGCCCGCCCGCTCCTTTGTTTCCCCCGCCTCTTTAGTTCCCCCGCCGCCGCCGTCTTTGCACCCCCGCCCCATTTGTTCCTTCCACCTATCAAAGGCGTTCGACCTTGTGTCGTACGATGTTCTCTGGGCTAAGATGCGGGAGAGAGGCGTACCAGCAGAATTGCTGGGAATCTTCCAATACTGGTACCTTAATCAGAGGAACTACTCGTACATATATAATTAATTATATTACATCAAGACACAAAGCAAACACTAGTGCTCATAACACGAATGTTTGCCCTGGCAGGGATTCGAACCGATTTCGGTGAAACTTAGCACAAAGATAGAATATACCTTGCGGAAGGACATAGGCTAACTTTTACCGCGGGAAAATCCCTCATTCCTACGGGAAAAACTATTAACGCTATTAATTAGTTCTCTATAAAAGAGGATAAGAAAGTCCGATTAGTACAACAACTACTTTCCTTATAGATCAAAATGACTGCCCGTCCGCGGATGCTGCCCGCCCGCTCCTGCGTTTCCCCCGCCGCCGTCTTTGCACCCCCTGCCCCATTTTTTCCCTCCAATTTTTATTACCCCCCGCCTCCTTTGTCCCCCCCCAGTTTATGCGCCCCCCCCCCGTACATGCGCAAGAGTACCGGTACACATTGTAAGTAATTTTTTTTCACCTTTGCTGTGTAAGCTTAATACTTTTTCTAAAAATATTAATTAAGTAAAGTTATAATGCACGCATAATCACTTGATCTAAAAAATAAATATCCATTGCAACAGTCCTCCTCGAATAAATTTTAAGTAGACAAAACCAAGCCGCCCGATTTTAAGGAGCCATGTCGGCGGCGGCGGCGGCGGCGGCGGCGCCAGCGGGCGGGGCGGCGGCTTTATGGGCCGCGGCAGATTTGGTAAATAAAAACATTTCTAAAAAACTACATGACGCCTACACACTCTAGTTTCTTTTCTGTCTTTATTTATTGAGATTTGTTACTTACACAGTTTAACCTAAATCTACTACTCGCCAAACTTCCCACAACACAAAGAAACACAGCTAAAAAACCCGACTACTAAAAAGTTAGGATTGATTCACAGCTTTTGTTGTTTACGCGCCGGGAACCACACTGCATTCTTCTATTATAAATATAAGCAAACGGGCAGTGAACGGATGGCTGTTACTTTGCTTATTATCACAACCCGTGTACGCGTCGGGGATTAAAGTTGTTTTTAGTAAGATGCCGAGAGCCAAAAGGCGACGTCCTTCATACCATTATTACCGGGGTAGGCAATAGTAACAACTGCGATCCCTGATCCGTCGGCTAAGCAGTGAAATATCAGAAGTGTTGCCTACCATATACCAAAACATACTGCCTGCCATACTACCATAATGCCTAATACCCTTCTTTAACGATGCATAACATTTGAATTTGACTAATAAATTAACAAAACATTCTATGGCGGCACGAAGTTCACCGGGTCTATTCCTGTGCCATTAGTTTCTGGTAGACATATATAAGTATAAGAGAAAACAAAAGAAAGTTTTACATAGCTTGATTTATACAAGTTTCAATATAAATTCCAGTGCCCCGAGGACGTCGCGGTGGAGGCCGCGGTACAGAACTCACCATCATGAACATAGTACGTTACTTATGACAACTGTTGTAGGGTATAATAGTAATCATAATTCATTTAAAAAGACTAATTAAACAAAATAATTACACTACAGGCTGACCAAGAAAATAAAAAACCTCGCCGTATTGTGAAACAATGTAAATCCATTAGTTTCTGGTAGACATATATAAGTATAAGAGAAAACAAAAGAAAGTTTTACATAGCTTGATTTATACAAGTTTCAATATAAATTCCAGTGCCCCGAGGACGACGACGCCGCGGTGGACGTCGCGGTGGAGGCCCAGGCGGCAGTGAGCAGCTCACCTTCATGAATGTAGTACGTTACTTATGACAACTGTAGTAGGGCATAATAGTAATCATAATTCATTTAAAAAGACTAATTAAACAAAATAATTACACTACAGCCTGACCAAGAAAATAAATGTAACTATTTTTATACTGGAAATTGTTGCCATAAATATAAAAATATAGGTACATGTGGCTCCCCCAGTAAGCTTACTACGTAAGAAGCGACGCGACATAGTGACATTAGAGCCAAAGTGGTTCTGTCAATATGTCGCGTTTGACAGCTTCTCGAGCTTCTCGCATATTGCGTAGTAAGCCTACTGCGCAGGTTTTCTATTTTAGGCAGGGATCAAGTTTCTGTAAATAACTTCAAATGTTGGTCAGCATTCAATTACACGACATTAGGGGTTACTGAGAATTTGAGAATAACACTATAATATTATCAGCACTACTATTTTCCAACACAATTGCCCGTAATTTTACCATATTTATTACATCGATACAAATAAGTTAGTAATATATTATTGCACTAGTGAGAGAATTACAGACTTAAATTTGTGTCTTACTTTATTTAATTTGCTAGTACCTAGTACCTATAAGAGAAACAAAAGAAAAGTTTTACATTAGCTTGATTTTATACAAGTTTCAATATAAATTCCAGTGCCCCGAGGACGCAGTGGACGCTGCGGTGGACGCCAGAGCGGACGCCGTGGTGGCCGCGGGCGCGAACTCACCCTCATGAATCTCGTATGTTACATGAAAACTGTTGTATAAAAGAGAAAAAAAAACTGCTGTATTGTAATTTGTAATTTTCAGATATTCTGCTAAAAGTTTAACTGAGAAACTGCGTCCCCCCCCCCTAGGCCAGAAGCTGGGTACGCCCATGAATAATGCTCGTTTACATACCCTCATAAAAAATAAACTAAAGAATAAGATTAAATAATTAAGTCGACAAAAATATGTTAAACAGCATTTTTTTCTAACAGCAAACTAAAATCTAGTTTAGAATTTTAAAGCGTCCCCGCCGGTGTGGCTGCCACACAAATCGTCACTATTCCTTCGGTGATAGAAGGAAACAATTTACATCCCATCATGGCACTGGTGGAAAACAGAAGACGAGTACCGTAATCTAAACATGACAAAGTACGAGCAGTTGCAAAGGTAAAAAATTTTTTTTGTTTTGAAGCGGCGACGACGACGTCTCGTCGGCTTACCTTTGCCATAAATTCATTCACCCTTCGCCACTGTAAAGTCAAATACCTTAGGCAGAAGTACAGTTTTGTCAAAGAAAGTAGAGTAGTAAGTAAGAAATTTGCACACGATGGAAATGTATAGTTTTAGATTAACCAGAAGAGAATTTTGAATATTACCATACCAAATTTCTTCAAAAACGGTATCCCAGGAGAGCATTGGTTTTTACATTTCAAAGAACACAAATTGTCGGTCAAAAAACCACATGCTGTCGAAAACTCCCACAAAAAGGCGTGTAATCCACTTGTAATATACCCATATTTCGATTTGTGAAAGGAAACAGACGGACTTTCCACAATACATTTGTAGGCCCAGAAAAAATATCCGTTTGATCACTCAAACTATTCTATCTGTGATTCTACCAAGTACCTACGGTTGCCGTCCCTTAATAGGGCAACAGCAACATTATTCCCACGTTGAATTCACGTTCCTCATCGGCAAATGGACTTTTTTCCACGAAATGTCACTGTCATTTCGTAGTTCAATGTAATATATATAGTTTATGGGCTGGCAAACATGTTATCGAACGAAAAAAAAACAAAAACAAAATAAAGTGATAATGTTTCAATAATCGGTTCACGGTTACGGTGTTTTTGTGCAGTTTTTATTAGTAAATAGCAATTAGATTAGATCTAAACATCAACCCAAAACTATGTATTACCTACCCAACTGCATCAGATTATTTAGAAAGAAAAAGATCCTGCATCCCGAGAGCATGTTTCGAATTGATTTATTTATGTTGAAGAGATAGATAACATTAATGAGCTATTTCACCCGACTACATCTCATAAAACTGCAAAGTTCAAACTTCGGAAAGATATGAAAATCTAAGGGTGGTGAAAAACAATAAGCACAAGCTTTAGTTAAAACAGCCACTCAATGTTTATATCTATGAAATATGAAGCTGTTTCGTCATAGTAACTGTAGTCTTTATGCATGCATGGCCATAAATACGAACGTCGGTTACCTGTTTATGTCGTTTTAACCTGAGCTAAACCTGGTCATTTTGTTACAGAAATTAATCTATTTCGCCTTTTAAAGTCAAAGTCAAAGTCAAAGTCAAATAGTGTTTATTCAAAGTAAGATTTCACAATCATTTTTTGACGTCGAGGAGAGTTCACGATTTGGCTGCCTTCTGTGGAGAAGAACTCTCCGGAAGAAACTCCACAGGCGTTGCATCTTTTCAAAATATTTTTACATAGGTAATTATTATTTTATACAATTTGATTAATATAACAAAGAGTGCAGCCGAAATATGAAATTAAAGGAAGGCAACCAGTCAAAGTAGAAAAACTAAACTATATAAACAATAAAACAATCGGCAATCGACTAGAGCAGACCAGTCCCCCCAAGCAGCACCACGTTCACGGGTTTGACGTATGGGACAGCCATCGCCGGGCTCAACCATATTAGAGGGAACCCAACGACCCGGCCCACACGCCACCGCAAGTCAGGACACTTTAGTGAGCATGAATACTCAGTCAGCCAGATATTATCACGACAATCTAATTAATGGCTTCCCAATTGCATAGTCGACCGCACTACAATGTTGCACAATTACGTAGGTTTTTACAAACAAATTTTAGTAATAATATTACCTTAGATAAGACACAGCGTTCTCGTGTCGAGCTGAAGTCTCTACACACCAAGCTTTCTTATCATTCAAATATTCATCCAATCCATAGTACGCATTCTTACATAGATGCCGTTTCACGTGGCATTTAAACCTTTTTTCTGGAAGATTTACAATATCATCAGGTATTTTATTATAGTAGCGTACACAGAGCCCCACGAAAGAAGTACTGACTTTAGCCAATCTATAGTTATCACGAGCTAGTTTATTTCCATTTCTAGTATTACGTTTGTGAATATCAGAATTCTTTTTAAATTCGTGGATATTTTTCCTAACGTACATAATATTTGCATAAATATATTGGCACGGAACTGTCAAGATGTCTATTTCTTTAAACAGTTCTCTAAGTGATTCCCGACAGCGAAGTTGGTATATTGCCCTAATTTTGATATAAGGATATATCAATTTTTGATATAAGGATATTATGCGCCTTTTGATATAAGGATATTATGCAACTGCTTCCCAACAAATAACAATTGGAGATTACTGCGGCACGAGCAAATCTACTTCACACAGAATCATCCACAGGGTTACCAACCACAGCAATGGCCTCCCTTAGGAATCAATTTATCAAGTTTTCTAGTTCGGAGGATGACCTGAAGAAAGCACAAAGAAATTTTTATTATTTAACCCGCTTCCAAAATGTACTTGGTGCTCTTGTCTGTACACACGTTAGACTTCGTTCTCCTGGTGGAGAGTATTTCAGATATCGAAAAGGGTATATGTCAATAAGTTCAAGCTATCGAGAAATTGTAGATTTGGTAGAGTGAAGTTGAACTACTAGTTATGAGAATATAATGGAAGCATAATGTGAATGCAGATGCTTTTGACAGAAAGTCAAATAGTGGAATAGTTGTAAAAGTGTTTGGTAATACAGTATTTTGAAATTTACAAAAACAAAAGATTGTTTCAAGAGCCTCTAAAGCCGTGGTCGTCAAATAGTGGCCCGCAGCCGTTATTTGTGCGGCCCGCGACAAAGTAAATTATTTCAATAGTACAATACATGTATACCTGCATGTCATAAATAAAATCACTAACTGACTTTGCGATCGAATCCGGCGACGACGATGACTGATCGACGACAGTCTGCTGCACTTGCACATGTCGCTACTTAGACGTCACCCGGCCACCCGCGCTCCCCACTCGCCGGCCACTGCGCCGATACATTTCATTTGTTTTAACGCACAAGACTGAACGTTTCTTGCTTCATCGATTGCGCATGCATTATTTTATTTATAATGTCGGGAGCAATGTGCTACTAAAAGGAATAACTGACGAAAATTGCTGCAGCAAGTTTTCAAGAGAAATGGGAAGAAGAATTTTGTTTTATAAGTGGACATAAGGAAGGTACTGCTATTTGTTTAATATGCCGGGAAACTGTCGTCGGAATTATGCGATACAATTTATTTCGCCACTACACAAGTAAGCATAGTTCATTTACCGAAGCCTACCCTTTACAAACTATTGAAAGAAAGAATAAAATAACTCATTTGAAATCGTCAATTCATCGTGTAACGTGGTGGATTTTTGAGATTTTGGGTGGCAAGATGGGTTTTCAATTCTTTGCCTTTTCCCATTTGGAATAATAATTTATGAAGACTTGTTTGGGGTGGCCAGACGGAAGGAAAATTCCGTTGTCTGCAGTTTTGGTGGTTGAATATTTGTCATTTTTAAGATTTATTGGAAATGTTTCGTGTATTAATGAGGGTTGAAACCTTTGGAAATTGTTTCTTTCAGGAAAATAACGTAGGGAAATACTGGGGTTATGATGGTTTTGTCTTTATTTCTTTACATTTCAGTGGTTTGGTAAAACCGTGTAGTAATAAATTTTACAGCTTGTGAAATGTTTCAGGAGTAGTGCTCGTTCTATTGTTTAGTGAGTTAAAGAGAAAAGTTGAATTATTTTGTAAAGATATTTCTGCAAAAAATAAATAGGTTTTGTCGAGGAGAATTCAGCGGGTCGTAGCTGGTAACACAGCTCGATGAGTTTTTTTTTTTGAGATCCGCACGTCTAGAAAAGACGTTTTTGATTTATAGGCTATCTTCATAGCTATCTATAAAATGATGTAATGACCATATAAAAAGTAAAATATCAAGCTTCCTCAAATAATAAACATGCTTCCCAAAAGTTAATTAAATCACAAATAATTGTGATTTCTTCAGGAGACGGTTGGAAAAGGATAAAGATCCAAAATATTTATTGAGCCCGTGATGCGGCGGATATGTCCATGCTGAGAGGCGCTTTCTTTTGATCCTACAAGATGCTGTGACTTCACTTTGTTTCTCCTGATAAGGTTTTTATGTACTTTCCTTGTTGCAACTTAAAAACTTTAAAACTTAAAACTTAATTTTCTTTTCTAAGATTTTATTAAATGGAGAACCATTAGAGATCCCTAAAAATGATTATAACTTGGTCGGAATAATTATGAATCAATTTGGAAATTTTAATTTAACCTGTTAACTTTTTTTGAGTCTGCGGCAAACTCTAAGAATGGTTAATTCTTTGATTTAAAACTAAATATTTAAAGAGATGGTTGCTCGCTGAAATAGGGTTTTGGTAATTTCAATTTATCCTCACTGGTTAAAAGTTAAATTTACACTTTGGTTGGGGGTTTATATTTTGTAGGTACTTTTGATTTTGTGGAAAATTTGTGTTGGCTGTAATAACATAATTAAGAACCTTCGTTCTCTACTGTTTGAGCTATATTAGAGGTAATTTAAGGAAATTGGTGGAAATAAAGCAAATATCTTACAAGTGTCCAAAATCAAATCTTTTTATTTAAATTTCCTTTACAAAAATACTTTGTAAGCCCAATGCCGGGTTTGGGCCTTACAATCGTCAACAAAATATAATGACGACAGCAGTCGGTCAAAATGAGGCTATTACAAAAGCATCGTATCAAGTGTGTAACATTCTTGCAAAACGCATGAAACCCTTTACTGATGCTGAATTGATGAAAGAGTGTATATGATAACTGTTTCTCCAAAGTTATTTCAAAAAATTTCAAATAGTAAACAAATAATGGCAGGAGTAAAAAAGCTTACACTTTCTGAATCCTCTTGTCGCCGCCGCGCCGTGTTGAAGTTATTTTGATAAAATTGATTGGGGTAGTAGTTGACAAACTGAAAAACTGCAAATACTTCAGTCTTACAACGACAGCACAGATGAAAGTCAAATGTTCATCTATGGAAATCAAGAAAGAGAACCGCCGATGGACAACTATACGCCACCCTCGCCGCCCCCGCCACCGCCGCTTTCCCAAAGCAGCAGAACGTCAGCGATCAGTGAACAAGGGACCGAAAACATCGACAAAACCATCGAACCGCATGACAAGCGGATGCGACTGGGTCCCTCACCCAGACCCGTGCCAACTGGCTCAATGGATGACCACCCGGAAATGCCCAGCCTCCCCGGCCTAGGCGCTAGAAGTCGGTCCTTAGGAGCCAACGGAGCTGCACTACTCTGCCAGCCGCGCTACCCACCGCCACCCTTTACACATTCTGCGATCACACTAGAGGAGTACCTAACCTAAAGACCTGCAGGGATCAACCACAGGAAGACACCTCATACCTGGACTTCGATGCACAGGAAGAAAAAACACCCTAAACATGAATTCGAGCGTATTTTTCAAATTTTGTTTGAGATCCTATTGGAAAGCGAAACTTAAACAAAAATATTTAAATAATTTACGATTTCAATTTCAATATGTCTACCACCTTTAAATCTCTCATTCTTTAGTTTCCCCCACTCTACAACCAGAACCACCCAGATTTTTCCAATAGAAAACTAAAGGCTAAAGCCCGAGACCAACTACTAAAAATGTACAACTCTAAAATCTCTCCCGCCATCAACCATCAACAATTATTCACAAAAATTAATTCTTTCCGAAATACACGACGTCGACAAGCTAAGGTAGGTACCTATTAAACAAGTTTAATTTTTCTTTAAGTTATTTTAGTGTTTGTATTTTTATCCCCTCTACAATTAACTAGGTACTTTAATTTAAATTTTATTTCTAATTCTTGCTCTTTTCCATTCATTTATTTTTCTTGTTTAACAAAAAAAAAATTCTAATTCATAAAATGGTTTAGTATAATTTTCCTATTAACAATTTTTTCTTTCTTACAGAGAGCTGATACTACAACTAAACCCTCCTGTGCCATCAACTTCATCCACCTCCAACTTAATAAACTTCAGAACATTCATATCAACTGAATTTTCTGTTATCCCCAAACCAAGCCAACCACACAGGATGAAATTTATGCCGTGCTAGCCCGTTACCGCAACGAGGAGAACCGGCAACCTATCTCTTCTCCTGTTTCCCTTTTTGAATTAGATTTATATAAAATTATGAAAGCATTAAATCAATAACCTTTTATTTTTATAAATTTTTTCTTTCATTTTATTACAGAAAATTCATTACTAGAGTTTGGCTAGCGAGTCGTGGCACTAAGCATTTTTACAAATTCTTTATGTGGCAACATTTTCGAACTGTCATGTCAAACGTCACAAATCTGTTTTGTAACCTATCGTCTTGTGTATTTTTATCAAAATATTCCGAAATTATGTCGAAACCGATAAAAAGTGGCGTGAGAAGTATGTTGTATACTATGATAAATAATTACGAACAAGTAAAAAGTGAATTCAGTGAAGCTGCGATGCAAAAACAACGCCTTTTGGATGAAATCCTGTCCGCGTCAGGTACTATGACCAAACGTTATTGAAACTTGACGGTATATATTTTTATGTTTCTATTTTTTCTTTGACTTAGCTAGAAATCAGCATTTGTTCTTTTATTCTTTCAGCTCGTGTGGATGATGAAGTTAGAAATTCAATTCAAGGTCTAGTTCTGGAGTTACAAAAAAGTCAAGAAAATGAGATGTTGAATTCAAAGTCACGATATATAACACAAATCAGCACCATGACAGGTAGTAAACTGAAAAATATACCTTTGATAATATCCAATTTCTTGATACTATCTCTGTAAAAAAATCTGACTAATCAAAATACAGGCTTTCGCCTAGTTTGAGGTACGTTCTTAAAGTAATCTGTTGAACTGTGTAATTTCACAATGAATAAAGATTTGTTTTTAATGTACTTAGCATTAGTTAAAATATATTAGTTAATATAAAAATAACACTACTACTAGTTAGATCGTCCTTGAAATATTATGTACTAGTTTTAATACTTTGTACTAGTTGGATGGTCCTTGAAAAATTTTAATTAACACATTAATCCGTTTTATTTTACAGGAGTAAGTGTTAGAACATTACGACGAATACAAAAAGAAGGTTCTATGAACCAAGGTGAATGGAATACACCAGGTAAAAAACGACCACGGCAACCGACAGTGTCCAATTTGGATGATTTTGATATTTCTGTCATAAGAAACAAAATAAACGAGTTTTATGTTGTCAAAAAGTGTGTTCCAACCTTAAGAAGCTTACACATGGAGCTGCAGGATTCAATTCAATTCTCTGGAAGCCGGGAAACGCTGCGACTACTTTTACATAAAAATGGCTTTGAATTCAAAAAAAATAAAAATGAGCGATCTATTCTTATAGAAAAATTTGAATTTGCTGCATGGAGGCATAGATACCTGAGGACCATTCATCAAAAACGCCAAGAAGGAAAACATATTGTTTATCTTGATGAAACTTATGTCCACCAAAACTACAAACCCAAAAAATCGTGGCAAGGACCATCTACAAGTGGATTAGTGGATAAAATATCTGCAGGAAAAAGACACATTATAGTCCACGCAGGATCAGAAAAGGGTTTTGTTCCTAATGCTTTATTAGTGTTTAGCACAAAATCGAAAATGGCTGACTATCATGATGATATGAATAAAACCAATTTTTTGAAATGGTTAGAAGAGAAGCTAATACCAAACCTGATGGAACCCTCTGTAATTATCATGGATAATGCGAGTTACCACGTAACTCAAATTAACAAGCCACCTACAATGCACAACTTGAAAGCTGACATTCAAAAGTGGCTTTCTGATAATAATATTTCGTTTGACGAATGCTTTACAAAGCCTGAGCTCTTATGTCTAGTGCAAGAAAATAAACCAACTCCTCTATATGAAGCAGAAGAGTTACTGAAACAGCATGGGCATGAAGTTTTAAAGTTGCCTCCGTATCACTGCGACCTCAATGCGATAGAACTTATATGGAGCTTGGTCAAACGAAAGATTGCAAGCAAAAATTTGGGCGTGCATGGCACTCAAACCGAAGAATTAATTCAAGAATGTTTCTCAACCATCACCGCAAGCGACTGGAAGAAAATCACTGACCACATAATTAATGTGGAAAATGAATATAAAACTAGAGACAGAATTACAGAGACTGAACTGGAACCATTTATTATAAATGTTCGTGAAGACGATAGTGACAGTGACGATTCCCTCTCTGGTATTGAGTTTCTCGAATCTGATTTTGATTATGATGAATAAAATGTTATTATTTTTAGTACTTTGTTTTTTTTAAACTTTATATTTCAATGGAAGTTGAATAGTGCTCCAATGTGTGTTCTCTTTCTATGGAAACCAATGGCGAGGTTGTGAGCAGGCAAGGCTATGAATAAATGTCATTATCATTTAATATTTTGTTAGCTTTTTGTCATGTCAGTGGTTTTAGCAGAAATTTAAACTCATTTCAATTTCTGTCCCGGCCGGGAATTGAACCCGGGACCTCTTGCATGTTGACTACTGAACCACTCAGGTCGTCTGACAGCACGCACCCACAAAAGAACAAAAGCAGTTCTTATAATTTTAGACAAGGTCCATAAATAACCAATTATCAAAACCGTTTTATCCTGGTATATTGAGTGTTGTCTGCTTAAGATTTTTCAAATTTGCCGCCGTTTTCTTGTGCCACGACTCGCTTGCCAAACTCTAACTTCAATGTTTTATTTAAAATTATCTATTTATACTCTATTTATTGTGATTTCAAACTTTTGCTCTTAGTGTGAATTATTCTTATTCCCAAGAGCCCTTTTCTTTAAAAAAAAAAATGTAATAGAAATTAAGTTATTAATTTGGCCGAAGAAAATACAACCGTGGGCGAAATATTGAGGGGCATTGGGTTTTGGGGTTAATTGAAGATGGTAGCGACGATCTTCGTTTGGAAGTCTGCTCCAATAACGAGAGAAGTGCAGATGTTTTGGTGCCATTAATTAAAAAAACATGTGGCCGAAGGCACCACCATCCACACGGACTTCTGGAAAGCCTATGACTGCCTACCTGAACATGGGTATATTCACAAAAAAGTAAACCACAGCGACGCCATCAATAAATTTGTAGCTCCAGATGGGGTCCATACTCAGAGGATAGAAAGCCACTGGAGAGTTATGAAGAGGTTATTAGGCAAAGAAAATTATAGAGAAAACTTTACCGATTGGCTCATTGAGACTACATGGAAGAGAAATAACAAAATTAATCATAAAGATAGTTTTGAGGAACTGCTTAAATGTATTTTATATGTGTATAAAATAAATCATAAAATACAGACTTAATTGTTTTTTATTTAAAATTAGTAGAAATATAACATGTTAGTAATCTCAAAGAACTTAAGAGGCATACACGAGTTTGGGGCACCCCGACACGGACTGGTTAGGTTCAAGTTACATCTTTTTTATGACAACTCAGAAAGTTGGTTTCCTTAGGAGCCTGGTTAAACGTCAAAATGTTAAAAATAGGCGAAAAGGTAAAAAAAACCGCTCTTTTCCGTGACTTCTCCTTAACGGGGGGGGGGGGTTCTAATCTAAGATGTTGACGAGAGGGATGCAAAGATCTAAAAATGTAACATATAATGTTACAATCAAACTAAAAGATTATTTCCTACTGGAAGCCCAATGCGAGTGTGCAGCAGGTGCTGGACCATACGGTCAGTGTAAACATATCATTGTTACTTTGCTTGCAGTGATAGACTTCAATAAAACAAAGTCGATTCAATTGAAAACAAGCAGCACCACTGTCCTGCAAACATTTCATCAACCTACAAAAATTTACAGCGGTAACCCTGTTACTGCAGAGAACTTCACCTTGAAATTCAATAACAAGAAAATGCAAGATATGGTTAAATTTGACCCAAGAACAGAAAAAGAAAAACCCGAAGAATATAAAGAATATTTTAAATCTTTAGTAGCAAATTACTGCGGAGAAGGGAATAAAAATATTCCTCTAACTCAAATATTAAAACCAGCCAACAAAGGGCTCTATATGCAGACCACGATTATTTTGAGAAAACAGCTGAGGAAATGTTTTTTGAGTCTTTGACCATCATGGACCATCGTAGATAGAAAAAAATATTTGTTTTTACTCGAGAATAGCCTGGGACAGGTCACGTAACCAACAGGTCAGGACAGGTCAAGTAAATGAATTATTCCAAGGTTTAACATGAGACTCTTCTTTTATAGCGTGACGGAGCCACTAGCACCACAGCCCTACCCGACGTCACCTCCGACACCACCGCCGCCTACGTAGCTACCGCCGCAAAATGGAACCCCGTTACCCACCGTACTCGCCAGCGTTATCACCTTCTTCACATTTTATGAGAAAAAGGAACTTATTTTGTGGTTTTTCCACTTTACGATTTATATCGTGTTTTTGCATTGTATATGCCAGGCAGCTGCCGAACTAAGACATCATGTCTAATTTGCTATCTCAAGCAAGTAACGTCAACGTCAATCACAACGCAAGTGCATCGAGAGGGAAACCTCGAGGCTTCAAGCCGAGGAGATTTAAGATACCAGTTAATACTGAGTCATTGAATGCGACAGGTCCACCTAAGCCGCAATACTTATCAACAACTTTCAGCGAACCTCAGAACGATCCGCTGTATAAGAAAAGCTATGTTTCGGATTTCACTCCAGAATTAGTCCGCAAACCGGATGATCCAGTGATCAAATCCACTGCTGATGGGATGATGCCCATAATTGATGAGTTATATATTCAGTGTATCGCTACCAAAGTCGGAATGAACAAGAGAGTGCCGCATTCCGCATGGTCTTATTATCTAGCGGTTCACACTTACGCGAGAATGTTGAAAATACAAGAACAGAACAACTTTTCAATTTCACATCATGAACGTATGTTCATGGAACAAGTGTTCAGAGCTAACTGGGAAGTGCCTAGCGTTTACGCAATGTACCTTTCTGGTTTCGGCAATACTAAGATTACAGGCGGAAGAACTGTAAAGTATAAGATGCATGATAGACCCTGTAGGACCGGAACATTTAATGGAGTAGAGTTACCGGGATATTTTGGAAGAGTCGATGAAAATACGCATTATTTATACAAAGGTATGTCCCACTTAACCATATAGGGAAAATGATGAAGAAAATGAATTAATATTTTATTACATTGAATATCAGATTACCGTAACGGTACCTTATATGAAATAACCTAGTTAAGATGTTTATAATAATAATATATTAAATATCAATGTAACTTAATATTATTCTAGATATGGTAAATGTCAGGGTTAAAGCCTGTAGTTCAACGACACGAAAATTTAATATATGAACCCTTGTATTTTACTTAATAAATGTTCAGTCTATTACCAACTACTGTCGTGTTATTCTGTCTCCCTAACTCCGCACATTTCATGGCGACCCTGCCAGCCACTGCCTTCTGGCAGTGCTGGTACGCTGTGGGTCCCGAGCCATATGTAATAATGTAGTGCCGCGAGTTAAAGTAAAAATTAATAATAAAACTAAAATGTAACTAAAAAAAATCTATCTCGCTAAAAGTATATTTTCAAACAGAACAACTGAAGCTTAAATATCGGGACCACAACTGCACCAGATTGCGATAATGGAATAAAAATTAAGAGAAACCGAGTAAAGACAACTAAGAGAAAACTAAAATTGAAACAACGGAAAAAACTGGCAACAATTCGTGTTTACAATTCTAAAATTCTCCCGCCATCAACCATCAACAAAAATAAATTCTTTCCGAAATTTCAACTGGACGCAGCCAAAGCCGCCTAGCACGCAACCCGAACCACGCCAGAGGAGGGATCAATCGCCACCATACAACCCGGCAGACGATAGGAACCTACCGATTCCTTCGGGCTAGGCAGTAACAGGCGCATCCCCCCGCACCTCAGATATAGCCTCTAACGCATCCTCGAGATCATCTTCACCCATACCTGTGCAACAGAGCAGACTTACAATAGCAGCCGTTGCTGCGCACAACGACAGCACAGATGAAAGTCAAATGTTCATCTATGGAAATCAAGAAAGAGAACCGCCCACCAAACCAAAAAAACCCTAAACATGAATTCGCGCGTATTTTTCAAATTTTGTTTGAGACCCTTTTCGAAAGCGAAACTTAAACAAAAATATTTAAATAATTTACAATTTCAATTCCAATATGTCTACCACCTTCAAATCCCTCATTCTTCAGTTTCCCTCACTCTACGACCAGAACTACCCAGATTTTTTGAAATAGAAACCTGAAGTCTTAAGCCCGAGACCAACTACTAAAAATTTACAACTCCAAAATCTCTCCCGCCATCAACCATCAACAATTATTAACAAAAATAAATTCTTTCCGAAATACACGACGGCGACAAGCTAAGGTACCTATTAAACAAGTTTAATTTTTCTTTAAGTTATTTTAGTGTTTGTATTTTTATCCCCTCTAGAATTAACTAGGTACCTACTTTAATTTAAATTTTATTTCTAATTCTTGCTCTTTTACATTCATTTATTTTTCTTGTTTAACAACAAAAATTATCTAATTCATAAAATGGTTTAGTATAATTTTCCTATTAACAATTTTTTCTTTCTTACAGAGAGCTGAAACTACAACTAAACCCCTTCCTGTGCCATCAACTTCATCCACCTCCAACTTTATAAACTTCGGAACATTCATATCAACTGAACTTTCTGTTATCCCCAACACAAGCCAACCTTGCACAGGATGAAATTTATGCATTGCTAGCCCGTTACCGCAACGAGGAGAACCGTCAACCGATCTCTTATCCTGTTTCCCTTTTTGAATTACATTTAGATAAAATTATAAAACCATTAAATCAATAATCTTTTACTTTTTATATTTTTATCTTATTTTTCTTTCATTTTATTAAAGCAAATTCATTACTAACTTCAATGTTTTATTTAAAATTATCTATTTATACTCTATTTATTGTAATTTCAAACTTTTGCTCTTAGTGTGAATTTTTCTTATTCCCAATAGCCCCCTTTTAAAAAAAATAATCTAATATAACTTAAGTTAATAAAATTTTTGTAGAAAAATAAATAAATATCCACGGTACATCATGAACTTAGTCCATGCCACGAAGTTTTCAAAGCACTGCTGCGGCAGAGGAAACCGCAGAGGACACTCTTCCCTCCTGGGTACTACAAGTGCGGGATGAGCTGGAGGCGGAGCGAGATATGGTGACCCGAAATCCTAAGGTACCAAATAGACGAAGCCTAAGACTACGCCGGTATAGAACCAAGACCAAGAAAAACCTGGTGTTTTTTATAAACACCAGGCCTCTCCAAGTCAAAGTTAGTAAACTCAGTTTCAGAAGATAATCCTGAAAACTTGAATACTATTTTTTTCTTTAAAAAAGAACGGTGGTGGTAATGTAACGTTGTACTTGACATTACTTGTAATCCTAAATAACTTTAAGTATTTAAATCATGAAACTTACAATTTTATTTACATAATCAAAAAGTTAAACTTATACTAAAAAATAACTTATCAGTATGCAACTATTCATTTAAACTCAAAATATAATTACTTACAATTTTAATACCGAACCCTTTATTAAATTAACGCAGTGGCAAAAGGTTCTCAGCTAGCTAATTATTGCGTGCGCGGAACTCCGTTTGAGGAAACCGGTTCGGCTGTACGCGTCCTTTGCTGTGAGTGACCGCAAGGTGACATTGATATTCTGGAAGCACTCACTTCGCACGCGTCATTTTTACTCTCACGGACAATCGCCGTAATTACTTTAGCGTGGCTGATTTTAATATTTAATTTTCTTAATTTCAAGTTTTAATTTAAATTCAGTGTTTAACCCGCTGGGGTGAGTTGTCATTGCATTTATCTAGATATTTAGCTCATTTAAAAAAATGTGAATGCGATCTAAGTTCGTTGTACCGCCAGTAGTGTGAATAGTAAAAAATTTCTACGACTGACCTTAACGCTTCTGGTGTATTGTGCAACGGGCTTAGGTAATTTAACCGAGCCTAATGCATGGAATTTCTGCGAATTCCAGGTTCAAATCTAGTCTTTTAAAACTAGAACAAAGGTCGCTCAGATTCCTTCTCCCTACCCACATACCCCTGAGTGACTGACTACCTTCGTGACTGGATCGCCGCTGCACCCCTGTTAAGGCCAGTCATTACTTTTATACTACCATCAATTAGCAAGAATAAAGCCCGGAGAACGGAAAATAATTGTTTTAAGGTAATAACTTTAAAATTTTACGAATTCACTGACCCCTACCTACCTACCTGCGACGCCTAAACGTCACAGTGGCGCCCTTTTCGTGGTATTTCCGTTCTCCTAGTTTTACTTATTGCTGAGGTACTCATTCCTTTTACTTTTTAGCACTACGGCGTACTACTACTTCAACCGTGTAAGCGATAAGGTGATTCTACTGAGCTGGTACGTACATTTTTTTCTTTTAGGGTGATCTGCTGTAAACGTATCAGTTGGTAGTTTTGAATCTATCAGTAATTACTTCTTTTGGTTTTTGACTTAAATTTTTATTTCTACCTTCACCTAAATATATTTATTTCTTTTTCTGTCTATCACCTATTCGTACGTATTATATTCTATTGTAAAGATCTGCATGGTGAGCTGCGCCTTTTCTTCCAGGTATTGGTACTTTAATTTATTTTTTCTTTTCTACCTGTTTTTTTTTTTTTTTTAGTATATTTCTGTGATTATTTTATTTTGTGTTCTACCTTCATCATAACATAAATCATAATTTTGGTTACAAAGTTGATTTTGCATACCTGCCTGCTTTATTCTACTGATTTAATTTTCTTTTGTTACAATGACAACTCAACCCTTTAACACTATTAAATATTTTTTACTAAATAAAAATGAGCTTACGTATGAAGTGCTAATTAGAGGTGTCGAACCTGCTGCTACCGTCATTGAGCTTAAAAAGCAAATTGCTAAAATTGTACCATCACTGCCTAGCATTGATATTTTAGAATCTGGCTTAGAATCTGCTGAAGATTTAGCTGCTGCTTCTGCATCTGTTGACGAGCTTTCATCGCGTGTAAAATCTTTAGAAGAAAAATTTGAATTAAATCCTTTTGAACGTGCACGTGCTTTAGCTTCACACCTTTACTACAGGCTTAAACGCATTAACTCTGCCGATCCTGAAATTTCTGTTCCTTTTAAAACTGTTAGTGCCAACTTTTTAGCGCTTTATAACAAACTTAGGATTTTAAAAAATCATATACCTGAACCCCAAGGTTCTCCTCAACCTCAGAATTCTGCAACTTCTATTGTGGTTTCTTGTGATCATTTTTTAGATACTAAAATTCCAAAATTTGATGGCAATAGTTGCGTCCGTGTATTTTTGCAACAGCTAAATGAATATTATTCTGCTAGGAACATATCTCATGAAAAACTTTTAAATAATGCTTCTCAATTTTTCGTGGGCAAGGCTTTGCATTGGTTCCGTAGTTGTAAAGATTCGCTTAAAACTTGGAATGAAATTGAAA
This sequence comes from Teleiodes luculella, assembly GCA_948473455.1. Taxonomy (NCBI): domain Eukaryota; kingdom Metazoa; phylum Arthropoda; class Insecta; order Lepidoptera; family Gelechiidae; genus Teleiodes; species Teleiodes luculella. Next base: position 805,609 of record OX419603.1, read on the forward strand.
AACGGCTTATTGATGATTTTACATTATTCGACCATGATTACCGCTTGCTTAAAGAAATAAATAGTCGCACTCAAGGTGAATCTGAAAATATTGTTATTTACTTATCTATCATGACTCAACTTTTTTCAAGGCTGATCGATCCTATTCCAGAAAAAGACCAACTTAAAATATTACTACATAATATTCGGCCCTGTTACGCTAATGTTTTAGCTAATAATCCTTCTAGTACTGAATCTATCTCAGCTTTGAAATCAGTCTGTCGCAATTATGAAAAGTTTCAAAGTTTGACTTCTCAATTCCATGAGCCTCCTAAAGTCTCAGAAAGTACTCTTGCTCCTGATTTAGCTTTTACTGATACTGACTTTAGTAAAAATAAAATATTTAAAAAAGAGTATGGCTCTAATTTTAATAAATATAGTTCTAACTTCAATAACAACAAGCGCTACGAAACGAATTATACTAGTAAGCAAAATTTAAATAAAGACTACAGACCTAATTACAACCATTACACTAATAATTCTAGCTTCAATAATAATAATAACAGACGTTATGAATCAAATAATTACAAAAATCTAAATTTTGGTAAATATACCAAAACTATTCCAGGCAATGCTCAACCAGAGACTAAGCATGTTGTAGCTTCTGTTAAATCTAATAATGGAGCCTCGTTTTGTCCTCGTTGCCGATCTGACAAACACTCGCTTCACGAGTGCACGCAAGATCGCTTTCCGATATGTTTCAAATGTGGCATGAAGGATGTCAAATATCCGGATTGTCCAGTTTGTCATTCAAATTCTTCAAAAAACTAACTTCTGATGGTTGCGGCAACATGAGTGACAAATTTAATAAAGAGGATTGGAATGATTGGCTAAATACTATTAAAATTTATTTTTCAAGTTATTCGGTTGCTTCAATCATCAATAATAAACCTTCTAATGACCTACGGCCTTACGCTACTATTAATGTTAATGGCGATAAACTATACGGATTATTGGATTCTGGATCTGCCGTATCTATTAATGGTAATAATTTTCATCAAAATTTTATTGATGCCGGTTTTATTCTGCATAACTGTGACAAATCTATTAATTTTACTGCTGCTGGAGGCCAAATTCTATCGGCTTCAGGTTTTATCGAACTACCAGTTTCTTTTGAGAATCAGCTACATCTTTTAAAATTCTACGTTTTACCTACTGTTCAATCTACGTTGCTTTTAGGTATTGATTTTTGGTCAAAATTCAATTTGTTTCCTAAATTTACAAAATCAATTTCATTTTCTAAAGATGTTAATTTTGATATTTCAGCCATATCTAAAAATACTAAAATGATACATTCTTATGATGAGCTATCTAGTCATCAACGCACTACTGCTGACAATATTATTCGTCAGTTTGAAGATATTTCTACACAAAAATCTGGTCTAGGCCGCACTTCGCTAGTTACCCATCGCATAGATACTGGCGATGCTGCTCCTGTTAGGCAAAGATACTATCGTATGTCTCCTGAGAAAATTCGCATATTATGTTCTGAGTTAGACGATATGTTGCAATTAGGTGTGGTCGAGAAGTGTGAAAGTCCGTGGTCTTCTCCAGTGTTACTAATTCGTAAGAAAGATGGCTCTCAACGCTTTTGTCTCGATAGCCGTAAACTCAATTCTTTAACTAAAAAGGATGCATATAAGTTGCCGTACATTTCTGCTATATTGGACAATTTGAAAAATGCCAAGTATTTAACTAGCATAGACTTATCGAAGGCTTTCTGGCAGATAGCAATTGCTGAAGAGGATCGTGACAAAACTGCTTTCTACATTCCATCTCGTGGTACTTATAGATTTGTCACTATGCCTTTCGGTCTGACCAATGCTCCTGCGACACAGCAACGCCTTGTCGATAGTCTTTTCTATGGGCCTGAGTTCGAGAACTCGGTATTCGTTTTCGTCGACGATATCGTGATAGCTACTTCTGATTTTGAGTCTCATATAAGCATGCTTCTAAAAGTGCAACAAAAATTGAAAATGGCTAATCTTACTATAAATCTAGAAAAGTCGTCATTCTTTCGTAGTGAACTAAAATATCTTGGCTACGTAGTAAATTCTAAAGGTTTACAAGTGGATCCGAGTAAAGTTGATGATATTTTAAATTTTCCTACTCCTGTCAATAAAAAAGAGGTAAAACGATTTCTTGGCACTGCCTCTTGGTACCGTCGCTTCGTGCCAAATTTTAGTTCAATTGCAGGTCCTTTAAATAAATTAACCTCGTCTTCTAAAAAGTCTGGTGGTTTCATCTGGTCGAAAGGGCCGATGAATCTTTTTCTAAATTAAAAGAATGTTTGATATCTGCGCCTATTCTTACTTGTCCTGACTTTGATAAGCCCTTCGAAGTACATACTGATGCTAGCGACTACGGGGTTGGTGCTATGCTGTCGCAAACTATCGATGGTGTTGAGCATCCTGTTGCTTACATGAGTAAGGCTTTATCTGCTGCAGAAAAAAATTACAGCATCACTGAGCGTGAAGCCCTAGCTGTCCTAGTTGCCTTGGAACATTGGAGGTGTTATTTAGATAACGGAATGAGATTTACTGTCGTAACTGATCATTCGGCTTTAAAGTGGTTCCTCAATCTAAATAACCCCTCTGGTCGTTTGGCTCGTTGGGGTGTACGTCTCTCTGCATTTAACTTCGAAATCAAACATCGTCGTGGCTCAGATAATGTTATTCCCGATGCTCTTTCGCGTGCTTGTCCTATATCTGCTATCGATGCTATATCGTATGATCCTGATGCTACTACAGATGATTGGTATCGGAATATCTACCATGGTTGTCAGAATAGTCCTACTTCCTTTCCAAATTTTTTGGTAAAAAACAAACGACTTTATCGTTTCATGAAAACTAAATGCTCACTACAGCAAGATTTCCAATGGAAAGAGGTAGTTCCATCTGAGTTTAGACTTGACGTGATTCTACAAAATCATGCTGTACCTACTGCCGGTCACTTTGGCATTTCAAAAACTTACAAACGTCTTTCATTAAATTTCTATTGGCCTGGCATGTATGCAGATGTTGTAAAAGCTGTTACATCTTGTGATGTCTGCATCTCACACAAACATCAAACTCATTCTCCTCTAGGTGAAATGGGCGATCCTAAAATCTGCTCTAGACCCTTTCAAATGATCAGTGTTGATCTTGTTGGTCCTCTACCGCCAACAAGAAAACAAAACTGTTTTATACTAGTGGTAACTTGTTGTTTTAGTAAGTATTGCTTACTATTTCCAATTAAGCGTGCTACAGCCGAAATTGTTACTAGGATACTAGAAGAGAATGTTTTGTTAGTTCATGGCATACCATCTACCATAATCATGGACAACGGTAAACAGTTTGTTAGTGCTACCCTTAAACAAATGTTAGGTAAATATAACGTACCCAATCTACATTTTACGCCAAAGTATAGTCCTCACGTAAATACTGTTGAGCGCTATAATAAAACTATAATGACTGCAATCTCCACTTTTATCAGCAGTGATCAACGGGTATGGGATACACTAGTACCTAAAATTCAATTCGCTTTGAATTGTTCTGTGAATGAGGTTACAGGCTACTCACCCTCATTCCTAGTCCACGGTCGCGAGTTAATAACTTGTGGATCTACTTATGCTGATGCTGAATTCGATGATGAGGTTATCTACCAGCCTCGTGATCCTTACGCCATAAATCTTGGTGTTCTATCTAGCGTCTTTGATAAGGTGCAACTTTCTTTGCTTAGTGCTCATGCTAAAAACCGCACTTCGTATAATTTGCGTAGGAAAATTGCTGAATTTTCTGTTGGCGATACCGTGTGGAAGAGAACATTTTATCAAAGCGACAAAAATAAATATTTTAATAAAAAACTAGCGCCTAAATTTACAAAGTGCAAAGTTGTTGGAAAGAAATCTCCATTAGTTTACGAGCTTGCTGATATGAACGGCAATTCTCTTGGTTATTGGCACATAAAAGATATTAAATTAATTAACTACAAAGATTAGAGTACCCTCTCCTGCATTCAAATTCTACCTACTATCTTTCGAAAGAGTATTTTTTTTATTAGAATAAAATATTCTGTGTGTTGAGTTATATTTTACATTTTATAATATAAACTCTTGTGCTTGATAAAAGAATGAACGAATGAATGTTGTATGGAAGATGAAGTATGAAGTCTGTTTTCGTAGATAGGTTTCAGCCGGATTTTGTTCTAGTAGCAAAATCCTTCGCTTTTTGGCGGGGTACTGTAACGTTGTACTTGACATTACTTGTAATCCTAAATAACTTTAAGTATTTAAATCATGAAACTTACAATTTTATTTACATAATCAAAAAGTTAAACTTATACTAAAAAATAACTTATCAGTATGCAACTATTCATTTAAACTCAAAATATAATTACTTACAATTTTAATACCGAACCCTTTATTAAATTAACGCAGTGGCAAAAGGTTCTCAGCTAGCTAATTATTGCGTGCGCGGAACTCCGTTTGAGGAAACCGGTTCGGCTGTACGCGTCCTTTGCTGTGAGTGACCGCAAGGTGACATTGATATTCTGGAAGCACTCACTTCGCACGCGTCATTTTTACTCTCACGGACAATCGCCGTAATTACTTTAGCGTGGCTGATTTTAATATTTAATTTTCTTAATTTCAAGTTTTAATTTAAATTCAGTGTTTAACCCGCTGGGGTGAGTTGTCATTGCATTTATCTAGATATTTAGCTCATTTAAAAAAATGTGAATGCGATCTAAGTTCGTTGTACCGCCAGTAGTGTGAATAGTAAAAAATTTCTACGACTGACCTTAACGCTTCTGGTGTATTGTGCAACGGGCTTAGGTAATTTAACCGAGCCTAATGCATGGAATTTCTGCGAATTCCAGGTTCAAATCTAGTCTTTTAAAACTAGAACAAAGGTCGCTCAGATTCCTTCTCCCTACCCACATACCCCTGAGTGACTGACTACCTTCGTGACTGGATCGCCGCTGCACCCCTGTTAAGGCCAGTCATTACTTTTATACTACCATCAATTAGCAAGAATAAAGCCCGGAGAACGGAAAATAATTGTTTTAAGGTAATAACTTTAAAATTTTACGAATTCACTGACCCCTACCTACCTACCTGCGACGCCTAAACGTCACAGTAATTAATTTATAAATTTATTATTTTTATATTATTTTATTAGGATTAAGGAGGTATCTGTAAATTAAGCAACGGTCACTTGAGGAAAAGAACCTACTAGAAGGTTGTTGGAAGGAAAGTTCCGTTGTCTGCAGTGTTTTTGGTTGAGTATTCGTCATTATAAGACATAGTAAAAAATTTGTTAGAAATAATTGTGGTTTTTAATCTATATAATAAAACTGTAGAGGTCGAAAATCTGTACATACAAAAAAAATACTTAAAATCGAGTCAGGCGGATGTAAGAAGTGATAGCACAAACCCTGATTTGTTTTCAAATTTTTTGTTTCTCTGTTTGTCTGTTTGTACAGGCTAATCTCCGAAACTACTGGACCGATTTAAATGAAATTTTGTATAATGGTGCCTTATATCCCTGGTCAACATCTTAGATACTTTTTACCACGGGAAAATATCTCATTCCTACGGGAAACTGTGCACGGAAAAGTCGAAAAATAACGAAAGGAAATATTACCATTGGTATCACTACCGATGGCACGTCCGTAATGGTAAAAGTTGGAAAACTTTTGCCTTGTTATCAACAATTGTGCTACACTATCCAGTTGGCTGTGGTGGACGTGCTATACAAGAAGAAACCTCGTAAGGAAGTAAAACAAGCAGCAACAGATGAAAGTGCCGAATGCGAAGTCGATGAAGACTTAGAGACAGAGATGAACGACGGATTGGCAATTACAGTTGAACCAACATTAGTGGACTCTGGTGAATTAATCCCACGATACAGCACACTGCTCATGAAAGTACGGAAAGTAGTTAACATTTTCAAAAAATCACCCACCAAAAATGATTTATTTTTGCAAAAATATGTCAAGGAAGATAAAGGTAAAGAACTAAGTCTGATTCTAGATTGCCGCACGAGATGGAGCAGTTGGCTTAGTATGCTGGAACGTTTCTACAACCTAAAAGTTTGCATCGATAAAGCATTGATAGACGTCGGTTCCGAAACGAAACGGTGATGAATGGTCAATAATCAATGAGTTAATCTTCAGTCTACAACCGTCGAAACTGGCTGTAGAAGCTCTTTGCAGAAGAGAGTCCACATTGATAACGGTCCATTAGATTACGAAAAAGTCCTGAAAAAAGAAATTAACGTTTATGAGACCGAAGGAGTGCGAGGTAAACATTTATCTATGATATATGAGTATTTAATGACCCTAAAACCGACCAGTGTACAGGCCGAAAGGGCATTCTCAGCAGCCGGCTACATGCAGTTCTGAGCGAAGCAGGTTGGGAGATAAGACTATAGATAAAATTGGTACTATAATAAGGTCTTACTTTCAGAGAATTCAAAAAAAGAAATAGTCGGACTCTAAGGGCCTAGCCACAGATTCGCGCGGCGGCGACGGCGGCGTACGGAGGCGCGTACGGCGCGTGTGGTAGGCCACAGCTCGCCGCGTATAGACCTTTCACCGTAAGTTACCCCCCGCCGCCAAAGTACTACTATGGCAGGCGGAGGTCATCTATTGTGGACGGCCTGTAGACACGTAATTAGTGGATTATTAATTAAGCCACGAATTAAACTCATCCCGCGGGAGTCTGATTTTGTTGATTTTAAACATCGTCTTAGCAACGTAAAAATTATCAATATTTTGGTTCGAGAATATTAACATATCACATCCATCCTTCAAATACTAATTAAAATAATGTGCTTAAAAGTCCCGAAATGTTCATATCTTCCGTTAAAAATACTGTGTTATTTCTTCTGGAGAAGTTATTTTTTATTAAAGTTACTTTTTGATTAAAGTTATTTTTATTGTTCATTCGGACTTTATTCAGGAAACTAAAGATATTAAAAACTCATTCGACTTTCAAACTTGCAACTGGTCTCCTGGCATAAATTAGAGGATTATTTAAATTCAACCCTTTACAACCGACTTGATACGATAGTGAGACTTGATTTTCAAAAATTCTGGCGCGTACACAAATCGACTTTTCGAGACGCAAACGGACTCGATCGATCGTGAGACTATCTCTTTCTTGGAAAAAATACGCGCGGGCCGTCTTGCGAACGAGTTTGAACCTGTCAGTTGCCCGTAACCGCTGTGAAGGATGGCTGCGTTTTTTGGCGCGCAAAATCGCCCGGGTAAGTAATTGGTTATTCATTAAATAAATGCAATTTCTATTATTTTTTTGAGTGATTTACTTACTTTAAGTATTGTTTTATACCATTATGTATGTAATTTAAACCTAGCATGGTTACTTTTGCGTATATTGTGTTTCAAAATCAAGGACGCACGATCGTGTAGGTTAGGTGATACCTACTAAATAGATATTCATAAATTGTTTGTACCTAAACATGATTTTCTTGTACGTATAATCGTTTAATAAGGGTTTTTTCTTTATTTTTAGGAAAACCCCTCGAGGATGACCAAGTTGCACAAATATTAGCAGATGGGAATGACTCGGAAATTGAGGAATTTGCTGATGATGAGGAAGATATTGTTGCGAGAGTCTTAGATCACCTGGAAGAGAGTGGATCTGAACCTAGTTCTGGCGATGAATCTTCCGAAGTGGCTGAGGCACCACCACCACCTATCCCAACAACATCCAGAAGCAGGGGATCCACTAGAGGCAGATCAGGCAGAGAAACGTCAAGAGCAAGAGGAAGAGGGCGGGTTACGGGAAGAGGACAGGCTAGAGGAAGAGGACAGGCTAGAGAAAGAAGACAGGCTAGTGGAAGAAGAGGGACAGGTGAGAGAGTGTGGGTAGAAACTGACTATACAGATAAAGCTCATGATTACTCTCCGCTTCCAATAAATCAAGTTCGCACTCCAATTGATTACTTCCGTGACTATTTTGATGATTCATTTCTGGAAGAAGTTGCTAGGTGCACGAATCTATACCACTTGCGCAAAACCGGCATTGAACTCAAGACTACCAGACTGGAAATAGCGAAACTCTTTGCTGTTCATCTAATCATGGGCTGTATTCCTTATCCAAGACTACCTATGTACTGGAAAACTGGAATGAAACTGGCATTGGTCAGCGACACCATGACCAGAGACAGGTTTTTAACTCTTCGCAATGCACTTCACGTTGTCGACTGCGACACGCCAGCAGAAGCAGAAAAAAACAATGCTTTGTGGAAGGTGCGACCCATGGTGAATAAGGTCAAAGAAACGTGTAACAGACTGGAGAGAGCACCCGGATACTACTCGATAGATGAACAAATGATACCCTTTACTGGTCGATGCCAACTACGCCAAGTAGTCAAAAACAAACCAAGGCCAGTAGGGCTGAAAAACTTTGTTTTAACAACCAGTGAGGGCCTAATGCTGGATTTTGCCATCTATCAAGGTGCTAAAACTATGTTCTGCGACACAACTCTTGGGTTGGGCCCGTCTGTCATCCTCCATCTTTCTCAGAGTATACCACCTGGCAGTTGTGTGTACCATGACAGATATTTTACGACTGTTCCTTTGGCTGAAGAAATGCTGAAGCGAAACCTTCACAGCACTGGCACAATAATGGTGAACCGGATTCCTGATCGTTCCACAATCGATTTCAAAAAGGATATCCAGATGGCTCGTGGTGAATCGCAGCAGTTCGTCTGCAATGACATTGCGATCGTCAAATGGAAAGACAATAAATCCGTTTTAATGGCATCTAACTGCACGGGAATTGGAGAAGCTACACATGTGAAACGTTGGGACAAGAATACTAAAACCTATGTGAACATTTCGGCTCCAGCAGTTATCGAACAATACAATCAGAAGATGGGGGGTGTGGATGTCCTAGATCAACAAATAGAATATTACAGGACGTTCATCAAAACCAGAAAATGGACTCTTAAAGTTCTAGTACATTTTATGGATCTCGCTTGTGTAAACGCTTGGAGGCTTTATAAAAATGACTGCACAGCTAATGGTTACCGCCGAAAGGACACGCTGGCCTTACTAGACTTTCGTTTGGATGTAGCAGAATGCTTGAAATGTCTTCCAGAAACAGAGCGCAGCGAAAATGAGCCTGAACCACAGCAATGCCAACGTAGTCAGCCCTTAAAAATCTACAAACCTGTAAGCATGCCTTCAACAGCTAAAAGACATGACGGTTACGATCACCTGCCTGTCTTCGATGATATTAAGGCACCGAGGACCTGTCGTATGGATTGTGGTAGTCGGTCTAAAATAAAATGCGAGAAATGCGATGTATACCTCTGTCTATCTCGTGACAAAAATTGTTTCATGGCTTTTCACAAGCCATAGTTCAATCTTTTTTTATGTTAAATATGTAAGACTAAGACATGCTCAATTGCTCTCTTACTAAATAATAAGATCTCATGTGATTCCAAAGTAGGTTTAAGTACTTTAAGATAATGTTTGTGTTAATTTTTAAAGTTTAATACCAAAAAAAGATAAATAATCTAAGTAAGAAAGAAATATTTTAGTTTTCTAATAAGACTGTTGATTGTTTTGTCAAAGACGTTATACCAAATGTTTAAATACTTATTATAAATACAGTTAATAAAAGACTGATGATTATAAAGACTGTTTAATTAATTTAATTTTCATTTAATATCAAACCATATCTCCTAACTAGACAAAACTCACATCTCGAGCTATCTCCTAAGCCCCACGCTCGTGAGGGTAAGTTTTCAAGAAACCAGAGACTTCAGGATTTTTTTTTTTTTTTAACATGATACTTAGGCACCCATGAAAAAGTCATGTGAATTTCAAAGAAGTCTGAGTAAATTATTTTCTTCGGTTGTAAAGGGTTAAGTGTGGATATTAGTTCTAAAATGACGAACTTTGAATAAAAGACAGTGGTTGGTCCTTACAAAAAATACTGTGTTTAGAAATGAATGTCAATCAATTGAATCCCTTATGCCGCTCCGCTTACATTGGTGCCGGCGCAGTGTCTACGCGCTTCTTTTGCCCGGTAAGCTTAGGGAAGGGCTCACACTTTTGTATGTGAGTTTTCTCTAAATTAAATTCCGTAGCTAGGGCTTTGGCTGCTCTTTCGGCTATAGTTTCGTCCCCCTCACTCGCGATGTCGCAAGAGCTGGAGATGCACATCTATCGTATGAATAGATGAGTCTCCTGCTCTCGCCGGCCGGTTGGCCAAATATATCTCATCGCGCCCTCAGGGCATTCTAGACGAGAGCCCGCGCTCTCCGTCTCCCCTGTCCCAGGCTCTCGAGCCTTCCCAACCCACCCCAATCCCGACCATCCCCGTCTTCGCCACACCGTCGACGTCAGCGCAGAGCGACGCCTTAACCTTCCCTCCCTCCCGGGTTTGATCCCGAGATGGAGGTTGAGGCGGCGCCCTACGCCGATAGTGACTCCTCCGCCTCCTCTTCTGAGGAGGAGGACGGGTTCACGAGAGTGGGGAAGACAAAACTTTGTGTTCGTCCGGAACAAGGATGCGTGGATGAGTATCTCGTCGTAACGAGGCTAAAATAACCTACACCGTGCCTCAAGCACAGCCATGGGCATTCGTGTCCAAGTCCCCACCTCCCAAGACCATCGGAGGTTGACCTCCCTCCTCACATCCCGACGTGTGTTCTATCACACGTACGCGCTTGAGGAGAGGGCACTCTGGGTCATAATCAAGAACGTCCCTAAGGAAATCACGACTGACGAAATCAAGAGCGATCTCCTCGCCCAAAAACTTCCGGTTCGGAAGGTAAGCCGCCTGTCTAGCCACAGGAACGGCAAAATCTACGATATTGTCCACGTTAGTCTGGACGATTCTCTCGATGGCAAGGCTATCTTCCATATTAAGACCGTCTGTGGTCTCTCCGGGCTCACTGCGGAGCCGCCGCATAAGACCGGCGTCCCTTCACAATGCCACCGCTGTCAATTCTTTGGCCACTCGGCCCTCCACTGTCACGGCAAACCTAGGTGCGTCAAGTGCCTAGGTGACCACGGCACCGCCAAGTGCACCCGCCCCAAACGTGGAGAGGACTACTCTACGATCGCTCCTCCCGGTTGCGTCAACTGCGGGGTCTAGGGACAAACCGCCAACTATCGCGGTTGCCCCAAGGCCCCAAAGCCGAAGCCCGGGGTGATCGGGCGCAGAGCTGCCCCAACTCCCGCCCCCAATCCAAGCCCTCGCCCCCGGCAACTGACAAGTTGCAGTTCCCGGATCTTAGGCCCTCCCAGGCCTCGCAGGGCACTCCCACTCCCACACAAACGTCGTCGGCCCCATCGGCCAGCCCCCACCGTCCCCTAGCGACAGTTCCCTCCTCTCAGGGAAGGCCTACGCTTGCCCAAATTGTGGCGAAACCCTCCAAGCCCTCCCAGGCTAAGAAGGCGCCCTCTCCTCTCTCTCAGGCTAAGAAGGCCTACTCTCAGGACGTTCGCTACAATGAGTATGATCCTTTGTCCAGTCTAAACATGTCTGAGAGCATCTCATACATCTCGCAGGTCGATTTTAGCCAAATTGAGAGATTTGCTAATCTCCTCAGAGCCAACTTGGGCAATCCAATGGCCATGATGCATATCTTCGCCGATTTCCTCCCCGTCCTCGAATCCATGAGGCACATTAACTTGGCTAATTAATTATGGATCTTGGTCTTAACTCTGATAGTCGTCGCATCAAACCCCATACCTTAGGGACTAGTTTCTTCAACATCCAAGGCATGAACGGTAAGCCAGATGATCTCGCTACCTTTATTCGAGACTACAACCTCGATATTGTCATGCTCCAAGAAACCTTTCAAACTTTCTCAAACCCTCTTCCCGCTGTCCGCGAATTATTGAGTGAAATCGGGAAAGGCAAAACCCTGAAGAGAGTGAATCTGACACGTTGGTCAGCGAGAGAGGACGCTTGTAAAAGTTTAAGAGATTCTTGGCACGAAGTTCTTCAGACTTTGAAATCAATCAAAGATGATTGTACCGAAAAGCCTGTAACGCGACAAGAAGCGGCGGGAATACTTTTGAATTTGGAGAAACTTGAAACGGCGGTAATGGTTGTTGTATGGAATGCTTTTTGAAAAGAATAAACAAAGTGAATGTTCAAATTCAGGCTTCCACCGTAGATTTGATCACCGTTGCCGATCTATATGAATCACTCCGTAAGTTTTTTTAGCTGAACGAGAGAATTTTAATTATTTCGAAGAAAAAGCGATGGAATTAAGCGTATCAAAGCAATATACAACAGATTGGAAAAAGACAACGGACAAGAAAAAAAAGATTTGATGAAACATCTGAAGAAGTTATTACAATGACTGCAAGAGAAATTTTCAAGGTTAACACATTTCTCGTTCTCATAGAATGACTCGTATCCGAGTTAGAGAAACGGCAAAAGGCTTACCAAGAATTTAACGAGAAGTTTTCATTTCTAACCAAAATGAGTAAGTTGTTACCATCGACCCTGACGGAAAAAGCCATTTCGTTGGAAAAAATGTATCCTAATGATTTAGAAACTGATTTAGTTCAGGAATGCATACACTTTCAATGCCATCTTTCTTCCCGCGAAAACAGAATTTGGAACACATTTATCCAAACAAAAGCTTAACGCTTTATCTCTTTTGTGCATAGAGTCAGAATTAATGAACAAGATTTCATACGACGATATAGAATTTAAAATCTCGCAAAAAGATAATATTAAAGTTATTTGATCTCATTGTCACCATTAACCGGATTTTTAACATGTTATTTAATTGAAATGTTCGTGTTGTTTTTAAACTGTAAGAGCAATAAAAAATATTTATAATAAACAACGTTTACCGCCTACACATTATTTTGTGTGAGCTGTGTTCATATGGTGTAGATATTTTTAAGGCATGCCTTCCCTCACCTTATGATTAGTACATGCTGCTGTTTTTAGGTCAACAGAATACTCGTCACTACATAGTGGGTTGCAAAAATAATCTCATCAGTTATTACCTAGTTCACAATCATACTAATAACGGGAAAAAGCCGATGTAATGAGGACGATAGAATACAAATCACAAAGTTGCAATTTGAGAATAAATGAAATTATTATGATTGTGAACTAAACTAACGTATTGAATTTCAAAGGTCAGTAGGGGCGGCAAAAATTGAATAGCCTACTAGCGGCAAATTTGTAAATCCGCCACTGCTTGCTGCTCTCAATCCTGTTAATAATCATAAAGATCGGGTATCATCATATTTGAGAAACGTGAATAAATTACATTTTGATGGTGTTTCATTCCCTGTAAAGTTGAAGGACTTGAAAAAAGTAGAGGCTCAAAATAATATTAGTATCAATGTCTTCGGCTTAGAGTAAAATAAGGAAAATAAATGTAATAACGTGGTGGGGGTCCAAGTTTTTCACCAAATGACGTAAAGATAAGTATTCATATTAACTTGCTGTATGTGACAAATTGTTTAAGAAATCATTATTGTCTAATTCAAAATTTGTCTCGACTAGTGAGCAGGCAAATTACAAATCGGAAAGATGCAATTCATATCTGTTATGGTTGCTTGCTATATTTTAGAACCAAAGATAGCATAATTATATATACATCAGGAAAGAGATTGCGCACAGATAGTCATTGAACTACCTAAAGTTGACTCGCATATTGAATTCGACAAATTTGAGAAGAAACTAAAGTTACCGTTTGTTATTTACTCTGATTTTGAAGCCATATTAAAACCAATAAAATCATGGTGATTCATCAAAATCAATTACAACTTCAACGCATGAACACGAAGTATTTTAGCTACGGTTATTTTATTTATTTATGACAGGCTTTCCAAGTATCGGACTTATGCAGGACCTGATTGTGCTAAGAAGTTTATGGAAAGTATTTACAGATGTGACTGAAATTCATAAAAAAAAATCTGTTTTCGAAAATGCCCCCAAACGCTTAACGAGAACGATGAGTTGAAAATTCATCAGGCAAAATTATGTTAATTGTGATAAGTTGAATATAGTCCGTGAATTATACAGGGTGTCTCAGAACAATCCGACTATTTCGAGAGTGAACGAAACGCAAATTAAGCGAATTGGCTGTATGTAGTGAGTGTCCTGTGCCTGATCCGTTCTTAAATTTTTAATTGCCGCCATGATTTACGCGGGAGAACATCGTTCGTTTTGTGTTCGTGCTTATTATGAAAACAATCGATCTCTGATTCGTCTTCTTCTTCGAGTCAATGGTCATTATTTGTTTGTACTGATTCGTGTTCGACGGTTATTCCGACTTCATTATGGATTGCGGAATATTGGGGAAGCACCAAGCAATGCAACAATACTCGCTTGGATCCAGACATTTAACACTACCGGAAACACTATTGGCGACACCCACCATGGCCGTCCACGAACTGCAAGAACACCGGAAAACATAGAGTTAGTTGCAAATTCAGTAAGGCAACAGCCTCGGGTCAGCGTCAGGAAGCGCGAGTCACAATTAGGACTATCTAGAGCGACGATTCACCGCATCATGCGATCTGATTTGCATCTTAAGGCATACAAAATTCAAATTGTGCAAGCTCTGAATGAAAACGATTACGTTACAAGACTCAATTATGTGAATGTAATGTTGGAGAGATTTAACAATTTTGACAACATTTTCTTTAGTGACGAAGCGCATTTCCACCTGGATGGTTATGTAAACCGCCAGAATTGTCGCTTTTGGGCAGAATCTAACCCAATGATGTTGCATCAACGCCCGTTGCATAGCCCCAAAGTAACCGTGTGGGTCGCTATGTCAGCAAACTGCATCAGTGGGCCTTATTTTTTTGAGGACTACAGAGGCAGAGCAGTCACAGTAAATTCACCACGCTATATCGACATGATACGCAATTTTCTTGCTCCTCGACTGCAAGAATGTGAACATTACAATCAGTTGACATGGTTCCAGCAAGATGGAGCGACGGCACATACCACTAACAATTCACTAGCAGCATTACACGAAATCTTCCCTGAAAAGGTCATTTCACGGAGGGGTGACATTGAGTGGCCGCCTCGAAGCCCCGATCTGACCCCACCAGATTTTTTTTATGGGGTTATCTTAAGAGCGTTGTCTACGAGGACAATCCACGAAATTTGGCACATTTAAAAAGAAATATCGAAGAAAAGATAAGCTTGATTTCTCGACAACTTCTAAGAAAAATCTTCCGTAATGTTCGTGAAAGATTCGAGGAATGCCGACAACTAAACGGACGCCATTTGAACAATGTCATTTTTAAAAAGTAAAATTTCATTATTTTTCTGTTTGATGGTATTAATAAATATTAGTTACAAAAAGTTTTTATTTTAACTATATAGCATTGTAATAGTTGGATCGTTCTGAGACACCCTGTATTACGATCCGAACACTGGTCAGATTCGTGGTGATGTGCATAAAAAATGTATTTCAAACTATAAAATTCCCTCTTTTGTTCCAGTTCTATTCCATAATTTAAGTAATTATGATGCTCATTTTATTGTTCACGCGTTGGACTTTGTCTAAAGTCTAATAATTCCTCAAAATAAAGAGAAGTATGTACTTCTCTTCTTGTATATGTATACAGGCTGGGCCAGGAAGGCGTACGATTTTAAAAACACTTTCGTTTGAACCATAAGAGAGGGGGCTGCGCGGGTCGTGGGGTTGAGAAGCTCGGTTCTCGGAAATTTAGTCGCGATGGATCACTTCACCAAAGCGCAACGTGCATTCTGCGTTAAACATTATTACAAAAATAGCGATTCGTGCGCTAGTGCTTATTTCGGCGTGAGTTTGGATTACATGACCTAAATCAGTGTCCGAAAGAAAGTGTGATTCGATCATGGGTCAGAAAGTTCGAAGCAACTAGTTCGGTTCTTAAAACAGAAGCCTGCGGAACGTGCAAGGTCAACAAGAACGGAAGACACAATTGAACAAGTTAGAGCTTCAGTTCAACGTAATCCTGGTCTATCGTCTCGCAAGCGATCAGCCGAACTTGTGTTATCTAGAACATCTTTGCGTCGCATTTTGTTGAAAGATCTTAAATTGCACCCGTACAAAATTCAACTTGTGCAAGAATTACAGCCAAATGATCCAATTTTACGACGAGCTTTTGTTGAAACAATATTGGAACGCCCTCCGGAGTTTCAACAATATTCTGTTCTCCGACGAAGCCCATTTTCACTTAAATGGGCATGTCAATTAACAGAATTGCCGTTACTGGGCTGCAGAGAACCCACCACGTGCAAAACATCAAAAGCCTCTGCATTCGCCAAAAGTAACGGTTTGGGCGGCCATATCAGCGCACGGAATTATCGGACCCTATTTCTTTGAAAATCAACAAGGGCAATCTGTAACTGTAAATTCTGAGCGATACATAGCCATGTTAAGGGATTTTTTATTTCCCCGCAACTGCAATAATTTGAAGACTATAATCGTGCAACATGGTTTCAACAAGATGGCGCGACATGCCATACATCTAATGCCTCTTTGGCGGTCGTAAACGAGATGTTTGCTGGGAAACTGATATCGCGCCGAGGTGACATTGCATGGCCGCCTAGAAGTACGGATCTAACGCCACCGGATTTTTTTATGTGGGTATACCTGAAAAGTTGAATCTACTCCAATAACTCAGCCACGATTGACCAGTAGAAAACCAATATCTGAGAAGAAATGGCAGCTATTCCCCGCGCAAGGTGCCAGTGAGTTTTTATTAATTTGAGGTTCAGATTCGAGGAATGTTTGCAGCGCGATGGTGCACACTTGGATGATGTTATTTTTAAGAAATGAATTTCCCAGATGTCTATTTTAATTGATTTAGTTTTATTATTTTTTTCAAATTCGCAAATCTTTCTGGCCCACCCTGTATATCTTTTACCAAAAAGATTTCCATAAATGGTAATATAGTATCGATAAGATTTTTAGATTCTTTTAGATTTATGCCGAGTAGTTTAGATAGTTTAGCTAAAAATCTGACTGAAGATCAATTCACAAAAATCCTCAACGCTCAAAACAAGTATTCGTTACGATCGCATGACCGCAATGCCAATTCTAATGACCAAATAAATAATGTTTATATAGTACAACCGGCGGTAGAAAAACCTGTATCAGGCCTCCGTCACTCGCCTATACCTACCGCGATCCGTACCTACAGCGCGCTGTACGTTAAACGTACAAATCAGCCGGGGCCGCGCCGCGCTGGAGATCACACGCTACCCGACGACGACGACGACGCCGCGACGCGACGACGCATGGTTGCGTAGTACTACTACATTATTATTTTCTCTCCGTTACATTTATAAATAGTGATAATGGAGAATCGTAATTATAATCGAAATAACTGTTGCGTGGACGGCTGTCGCAATAGACAAAAGGATTTAAAGTTATCTTTTTTCACTTCACCCAAAGATACTGAAAGATGGTAAGGAATACTGTTACTTATTTTGTTTATTTACCTACACCGTTGAGTTATTTAACAGTTTTTATGAGTAATTTTTTTATAATTAGGTGTAACTATTATATACAGAGGCGACTCGTGACTATATTACATGACTGTTCACTAAAAAAGGGAAGAATGTTTACATTTTATTCCGAGATTTAGGAAACTAGGTACATATTTTAATATAATATATTATAGATATTTATGTTACTTAGCTGACAACCCTGGCGATCGAGCTTATTATATACCAATACTATTACTAGTAAAGGGTAGGTACCTTATAGGTTAATAAATAAGATGTTTTATTTTCTCAAAGACGACAGCCCTAAAGGTGTTAGTAGAGTGGCGCAATACGCGAGAGAAAGAGATGCAGCAACTTCGTCTTTTCGCCTAGCGCCGTGCGATCTGAATAGCACTTTATTATAACAGAGCTAGGGTTGCAATTTATTTGAATTATGTCGCCTAGTGCAGCTTCTGTAGGTACTACTATTTGGTATTCTGTGCCTGTATCTAGTAGAAAAGGAGATCCAAACCCCATGCGATTTTTAAAACGTTTGCATAGATACATCAATTCTATAAACGCGCAAAATAGGGCACTAGATATTGCATTCGAATGTTTATCGGGGTCAGCACTTCGCGTTTTAGAACTATGTATATAGCAGTAATTGGCAAACATTAGATGACTTTGAAAGGGAGTTTCGTCGAACATTTTGGTCCGGGCGACATCAAGAGGCAGCCCGATACAAATTAATGAATGCTACCTTTGATACAAACGGCAAGGCCACCGTGAGCGAACACCTTGCTGAACAGGTAGATACCGTTAGTTCGCTCACCATCCCCTTCACAGAAAGAGATTTAGTGATATTGTGTAATGCGGCACTTTCCAAAGGACGTGCAACAATTATAGTTCACGAGGGAAGGCGATATAACAATAATTACTGCCTCCGAATCCCTCCGTAATTTGGAACAAAATGTAAGTCGCGCCAATCGCGTTTCTCGTGAAATTTTTTTTTCGCGTCCGCGATCTTGTCCGTCACGTCGTCGGTTGAAAGCCTCACTAGCTCAAACCCCGAGCGAGAGCAACCCGCGCACCTCCCACGCCGTTCATTTTTAGATTCTTTCAGATTTATGCCAAGTAGTTTAGATAGGTTAGCTAAAAATCTGACTGAAGATCAATTCACCGAAACGAAAAAGCAATTTCCCACAGAAAGCGACTTTCGTAGAATAATAAAAAGGGTGTATTTCCGTATGAATATTTAAGTTCTTATGATTCATTACAAGTTACATCCCTCCCTGATGAAAAACAATTTTATAGTTCTTTGACTGGTGCATATATATCGAATAACGATTATATTCATGCTCAGGTAGGATGTTTGGAATCATTTTAATTGTAAAAATTTGTTACACTATTCAAACATTTACTTGAAAACTGATGTCATGTTGTTAATAGATATTTTTGAAAACTTCCGGAATGTGTGCATTAATCATATGATTTAGATCCAAGTCGCAAGCAATGATGAAATACACAAAAATTAAATCAGAATTGTTCAATGATTTTGATAAAATCGCGTTCATCAAATCGGGTATAAGGGGTGGCATTTCAGTATGTTGTAACAGATACGGTAGGGCTAATAACCAATATCTCGATTATTTTAATCCTGATATACCAAAATCCTATTTAATGTATCTAGATGCAAATAACCTCTATGGCTGGGCAATGTCACAGTACCTACCTGAAGGGGACTTTAAATGGGCTAGCCCTGACACACACTTTTTAGTCTCTCCCACATCCGCTGTAGGATACATATTAGAAGTTGAACACCTTCATGATTCACATTCAGATTTTCCATTATGCCCCGAAACTTGCTATCGGAGGTAGCAAAGATAAAAAGCTGGATCCTAATTTGCATAATAAAAAAAAAATGTTATACATTATAGAAATCTGATGCAGTATATAGAATTAGGTATGAAGCTGGTCAAAGTTCACAGAGTGCTGTTAAACAAATTGTTAAAAGAAATATTTTGACCTAAATACAGAATTAAGAACTTTAGCCAAAAATTGGTTCGAAAAAGACTTCTATAAATTGACGAATAATTCCGTTTTTGGTAAAACGATGGAAAATATTGAAAAAAAGGGTCAATGTAAAGTTATAATAGAACCGTGGGTGCACAAAGCTTGGTCGCTTTACCTGAATTTCACAGCCTCTCCATATTTTCTGAATCATTGGTGGCCGTTTAAGTTAAAATAACTAAATTCTTTTATAACAAGCCCATTTATTTGGGTTTTTGTGTATTGGATATCACTAAAACTTTACTGTATAATTTTCATTATAAATATATCAAACCAAAATATGGTGAAAACGCAAAATTACTGTACACTGCCACGGACAGCTTTAATGACTTTTATATAGATATGTCGTAGCCAACTGGTTAAAATAGCCGTTCAATCAAACAGCTAGCCCTTTGACTGAACATCGCCATTCAATCACACGTCTAGCTTCTTAATTGAATATTTGAGGCGCTCAAAACGTTCAACATTACAGCTGACTCAAAAGCCGCCTTTTAATTGAATTAGTTCAGCTTACCACCGCGACGGCGCTAGGTGTGTTTTGTTTTCAATATGGCGTCAACTTACCTGTGTTTTTGATTGTTTCAAGATGTTTTTCGGAAAGAAAGTAGTAAATATATGTAGGTACGTTACTAGTGTTGAAGAGCCAGAAATTATGGAGGCACATACGAGTGATAAGAGTGAATTAAAATTTTAAAAGTTATACGAAGAGAAATCACAGGATTATGAAATGCATCACCAAGGTATTTGAAGTTATTAAAGAACGCTAGGGTGTCCATGACTAACACGGAATGCAGGACTTGTATGTCTTATTATTGGATATCAAAATACGATTTAATGACAACTGGCAGTAAAGAATATCTTATTTTAAAAAGAAAGAGTAGGTACTGATGATCCTGTGATACGCATTGTGCCCCGAAAAGAGTATTTCACCATGCTAAATACTATTCATAAAGATTATGGACATGGAGGTAGAGGCAAGATGGTGTATAATATTAAGAGTCAGTTTTATATAGCAAAAAGAGCTGTTAAAATTTTTGTATCGCTCTGCCCAACATGTAACAATAAAGAATATTACGATTATTAATTTGTTTTTCATGTTTACTAATTTGTTCAAACTTTTGGTCACCTCTTAAACCGTCCTTAAACTTAATCCAAGAAAAATCTCCCAAGAAATTACAAAAAGTTTTCCTATTTTTTCAAATCACATGCTAAACTAATGGTCACCCTAGTTAATTTGCCATTTAACCATTTGGCTAAGCGTCGTCAAGCTGTAGTGTTGAACGTTGCAGTCAACAAGTCGGCTAAGCGACGTACAGCCGTGTGATTGAATGGCGATGTTCAGTCAAAGGGCTAGCTGTTTGATTGAATGGCTATTTTAACCAGTTGGCTACGACAGATACACGAAGTGACATAACTATTTCGATACGTCAGACTATCCACCTAACAATATCTTTGGTTTCCCACTAACAAATAAATAGAAGTTAGGTTTTTTCAAAGACGAAAACAATGAGAAAATCTTACGAGAGTTTGTTAGTTTGTTTTGGTTATGGTCGAAAATGTATGCAATTAATGTTGATCACAAAACGACAGCTAAAGCCGAAGGTGTGAGTAAAACTGTTACAAAAATCATGAACATGGAAATGTATAAAGCATATTTATTTGGCAGAGAAATAAAGGTATCAGAAATGTGTAGAACTAGAAGTTAAAACATGTGCTCCACACTCAAAAAATAAACAAAATTTCCCTCTTATAATGACACCAAGCGATATTTTATAGGAAACTCTACTGATACCTACGCTTGGGTCATTATAGAATTAAATTATTTGCCTACCCACGTAGTTCTTTGGCAAGCTTGGAGAAAGCTACAAGAAACTCTTCTGCGCAGAGAAGATCTTAATCTAAGCAAAGCCGCTGATCTATACAGAGCAAGTAAAATTAGTGGCAATCAAGTTCGGGAGATGGATCCAACTGTAGAAATTGATGCTGCAAAATTCAACTTTAAGTTAAAAGATATGGTTGGAAGAACCAACAAGTTTAATTGTTTGCGTTGCAAAACCACACATGGACCAAGGGAGTGCTCTGCTTATGGTTAAGCGATGGAGCAGCCGCGTACGTCGCTGGACTACAAACGCGCCCCCTCCCCCCGCGAGGGTGAGCTACCGTGCGACCCCCTCGGACACCGTACAAGGGACAGCAGGGAGGGTGCAGCAGATTTACTAGCCGACCTGCTAGGCTCGCACCCCAATGCCCCCTCCCCGCGACCCCCACCCCATCACCCCTAGCCCCCCCTGCGCACCCGTGGATGCGCGCCGACCCGCGCGCACGCAAATACAATGCCGCGTCGCAGGAGTCCAACGCCAGAATATTACCCGGCAGATGATGCGACCGACTACATGCCAACTGAAACGACGTAGGTACGTGTCGATTACCGCGCGCGACTACGCGTCCCTCAACCGATACCGACGTTACAGCACATCTGAGGGGTCGGAGGTGTTTATGCACCATCGCCGCACCGCGAGCCCGCCGAACGACAGCTACGGCCCCAGGCCTATGGCCGATGACGAGATCATGGAGAAGGCACTGCAAATCCTGGGATTCCCGCCTCAGGCTGAAACGAGGAGGAGGCCGCGCCCAGACTCCTTCGAACGAGGAGAAGAGGCCTAGATTCGGCACTTCCTTGACCGGCCCATCTAGGGGGTCAATGTAAAGTTATTAATTCATTGGAAAATCACGGTAAAGCCCTGGGTGCACAAAGCTTGGTGGCTCGACCTGAATTTCACAGCCTCTCCATATTTTCTGAATCATTGGTCGCCGTTCAGTAAAAAAAATATATTTTATAACAAGCCCATTTATCCTCCTCAGTCCAACCGTCCCCATATGGGTACATACTCCTACCTTGCGGAAATCATCTGTACTAATTAAATACGTAAGGACAGAGTCGATATGTAGGTGTTTTCTAATATTTCGATAGATGGCACCACCGCTCATTTGGGCCGCCAGTCGCGTAGCCGAGCCATATTTTTTCTACAGGTGTTTTAAAATGAGTTCTCGAAAAAAATTCAAAATTGGTGATCCCACTCAAGGTAAGTGAAGATTTTATGAATATTTCAGTAAAATATCGCATTACTATTGTTCGTTTTACATTTTGAATTAGTTTTGCCGTGGTATTGTGGAGAAAAACTGTCCATTCAATTTTTTTTACCTTCGCCACAAACGCTCAAACTTGTTTGTCCCCGTTTGGGGACTCTGGAATATAGATTTTACCTATATTTTCAACATCAACGTTTTTACCCTTTATTGTGTAATGTGTTAATATAATTTAACATTTTTTGTTTGTTTGTTTTTGAAATATCTATTATTATATTTGTTTCAGAATCAGCTTTAGAATCGGCACTAAATGATGTCATTAATGGCGAAAATTCAGACTTGGAAATTGATATCGAAGATGAAGATATTGCAGATCATCCCACGTACTCGCCCGAGACTGAAATAACAGTGAGAGAGATGGCGCTCAAATACAATGAGGAAATTAGCCGATGACCTAATTAAAAACCCTATCATGGCCATGCCCTCAGATGTCATGATGTCACTTAACTTCAACAGATCGTTTGAAGTTATTATACCCGACAGGGATGAATGGCGGAATGAAATTCCGACCGTGTTCAGGAAAGCAAAGCTAGTCTGGTTTACAGATGGCTCCAGGAGGGACCGCATCAAAAGCACTGATTTCCTTTGAAGTGGCATCCAGACTTACTCTGGAATGCATTGTTGCCCTAAATAAACTGGGCAGCACCAACTCAGTGTCCCTGGGCTGGGTGTCTGGACACTCGGGAATTGGGGGGAACGAGGCAGCAGACGAGCTGGCAAGGCAAGGATCCGGTGCCCGACCTACTGGGCTAGGGCCTATGCTTGGGGTGCCAAAATCCGGCTCGAGGCGCCAACTGTTGGCCTGGGAAAGGCACCAAGCACACATCACCTGGCTCGAATCTGCTGGCCTTGCACACTCAAAACTACTCATTCCGGGGTTCCTACCCAAATCAAGAACCGAGATACTAAAACTTGACCGGTTGAGCATATGTATACTCATTAGGGCCCTCACTGGGCATTGTAAACTCAATAAGCACATGAACAGGATGGGCTTATCAGAAAACCCTTACTGTAGATTCTGTGCGGACGAAGAGGAAACCCAACTTCCCATTCTCTGTGAGTGCGATGCTCTCGTCAATAAGAGGAGTCGGGTGCTGGGAGCGCACAAGTTTGCCCCCCATGAAGCCCGAAGCCTAAATCCCACCAAAACCGTCAGTTTCTTCAAAGCGGTCGGTTTGGAAGGGGCTATATAGCCTATGAGGGCCGACTACAATAGATTCACTATGGGTCGCAGTGGTCTTGGGTACTTGGTGCCCTTCCCTCTCCATCCAAATCATAATCATACCTATGTCAATGAAAATAGACTGAAAAATGTTCCTAAACTGTGTGATTTCATAAATAAATACAGAATTATAATACTATGGCAATTTGTGAACTTTTTATAGAATCCCAAAGTCCCCTATTAGATACATAGTTTCCCGGAATTTTCCGGGACTTTTCCAGGTTCCCTGTATTCTACCCTATTCAAATATATATATTACTTCCATAGAATCTATCGTTGAACAAAAATATGGCAAAAATTTTGTCTGGGACTGAGGAGGTTATTTGGGTTTTTGTGTATTGGATATCTCTAAAACTTTAATGTATAATTTTCATTATAAATATATCAAATCAAAATATGGTGAAAACGCTAAATTACTGTACACTGACACGGACAGCTTTATTTATCATATATTTATCGATGAATTTTATATAGATACACGAAGTGACATAATTAATTATTTCGATACGTCAGACTATCCACCTAACAATATCTTTGGTTTCCAACTAGCAAATAAATAGAAGTTAGGTTTTTTCAAAGACGAAAACAATGGGAAAATCTTACGAGAGTTTATGGGGTTAATAAGGTCGAAAATGTATGCAATTAATGTTGATCACAAAACGACAGCTAAAACCAAAGGTGTGAGTAAAACTGTTATAAAAAACATGAACATGAAAATGTATAAAGCATGTTTATTTGGCAGAAAAATAAAGATATCAGAAATGTGTAGAACTAGAAGTTTAAAACATGTGCTCCACACACAAAAAATAAACAAAATTTCCTTATCTTATAATGACACCAAGCTATATTTTATAGGAAACTCTACTGATACTTACGCTTGGGTCATTACAGAATTAAATGATTTGCCTACCTATGTAGTTCTTTGATAAGTGTTAAAGATCTTCTGACAATACCCAAGAAAAGCATAGAGAAGAGAATACAATCGAAAAAAATCAAAGTGAGAATAAGAAAAGACAAAGCAAACTGAACCCAAAAGGAAAGAAAAATAGAGCCCACGCAGTTAAAAAAACAATTCTAGAGGAAAAAATAACACTAGCAGCAGTTTTGAATCTGATGTAGAGATAATTTACCTGCGTAACGATGATGACACAGATATTGAGGAAAATAATGATTTGGAAAACAAGTTTAGTGTATTCTATGCGATGATTACGGGAGACCCAATGAGCTCTGGTATAGATGTGTTATTTGTGGCTTGTGGGCACATGCTGAATGTACGGGCATAGACACACCCGAAAACTACATGTGTGATATATGTGTCAGAAAAGATTGACCAGCCTTAGACTTCGCTGATCGGCATTAAACTACGCTGACCGGCATTCAAACCATGGTGACCGGAATTTCCCTCTATGGGGTCTCTTCTTCTTCTTCAGCCCGTTATCACCCATTGTTGAAAAACACAAAAAACACTGCTCTGCAGATGGACGGACGTGTCTTTCTGCATTTTTCAATCTAGCATTTTTAAAATAACAATAAAATTTTATTATTTTAAACTGTGTCAAATTAGTATCAGCATTTTGTGCTGTTTGTGATGTTTGAGTGGTGAGTGTGAAATGAGTTAGTTTCATCTCGCAGTTTTCGTAAAAATGGATAGTCCATTTAATAGGAGCACAATGACTTCTAGAAGCCCACCACCTGGGAAATCTGAACCAGATCCAGCTGCTCCTGTAGCTGAAATTGCCGAAATAGTGACGACCAATAAAATTAAGGAGTGGCTTACCAAAATTGAGTTCTACCTGAACGAGATCTGTTCCATCACGAGTGAGAGCGGCAAACTGAATTCGGACGCCAAACTCAGGATCGGCAATATTAGTAGGGCTGTAATGGGAGGTGTGTCACAGATGGCCATGCATCATCAGTCTCTGAAGCAGAAATATATCGGGGTCACTACCGCATTTAACAGCATTTCGAAGAAAAAAAACTAAGTGACCAAATTCGAGAATTACAGAACACTGTTCAGTTACTCCAAAAAGAATCAGCCCCAAAAGTTTCCTACGCCAACATAGTCCAAAACAGTAATGTGGTCCGTCCAGTAAGTTCTAGCAGCATTACTATCTACCCTGCCGACAAAGATAAATCTATGCCATTTCTAATGACCAAATAAATAAGATAAGATATATATGCCATTTCTAATGGCCAAATAAATAATGTTAATATAGTACAACCGGCAGTAGAAAAACCTGTATCTAGTGGAAAAGGGGATCCGAACCCCATGCGATTTTTAAAACATTTGCATAGATACATCAATTCTATAAACGCGCAAAATAGGGCACTAGAATGGTTATCGGGGTCAGCACTTCGCGTTCTAGAATTATATAGCAGTAATTGGCAAACATTAGATGACTTTGAAAGGGACTTCATTTTGTTCCGAGCGACATCAAGAGACAGCCCGATACAAATTAATGAATGCTACCTTTTATACAAACGGCAAGGCAACCGTGAGCGAACACCTTGCTGAACAGGTAGATACCGTTAGTTCGCTCACCATCCCCTTCACAGAAAGAGATTTAGTGAATTGTGTAATGCGGCACTTTGCAAAGGACGTGCAACAATTATGGTTCACGAGGGAAGGCGATATAACAATAATTACTGCCTCCGAAAATGTAGTAAGTCGCGACAATCGCGTTTCACGAGTACAAGGTCGTCGCGAGACACTTCAAAATTTTAACGAATATAGTAGGCGCGTAAACGTTAATATGCGCGGGACGCGAGACCAATGACGGCTATAATAGAAAAT
Organism: Teleiodes luculella; assembly: GCA_948473455.1. Taxonomy (NCBI): domain Eukaryota; kingdom Metazoa; phylum Arthropoda; class Insecta; order Lepidoptera; family Gelechiidae; genus Teleiodes; species Teleiodes luculella. The sequence continues at coordinate 832,320 of OX419603.1, forward strand.
AGTGAAACATAACTTTCCTGGGTCAATTGGGGGCCGAGGCAGAGGACGCGGAAGGGCAGCCTTTCGTGGTATTAGAGCAAGAGGTCGACACCCTGAAATTAAATGGTAACCTGCCTCTTCTACTGAAGAAAATAAAAACGCGAGTCACAGTTCAAGTAAACCGGGTACGAATCAGGGAAACGAGTCAGGGTCGAACAAATGAGTCCCGTTTATAAGACTCCCATAGTTAACAGCAGGGACAAATCTATAGACGAAGAACAAAAAGAGAACGTGCGCTATGGAGAAAGCATATAAGACTATGCTGAACACGGGTTGGTCTGCGGGGAAAGGTTTAGGTAGGCTAGAAGACGGCTTAAAGAAACCTATTAATTGTAGTCTTACGCCAGAAGATGAGGTGTAACGTGGTGGATTTTTGAGATTTTGGGTTGGCAAGATGGGTCAAGTTTCCAAGCTATAAATTTAACTTAAGATTAGGCTTTATGGGTTTTAAATTCTTTGCCTTTTCCCATTTAGAATAATAATTTATGAAGACTTGTTTGGGGTGGCCAGACGGAAGGAAAATTCCGTTGTCTGCAGTTTTGGTAGTTGAATATTCGTCATTTTTAAGATTTATTGGAAATGTTTCGTGTATTAATGAGGGTTGAAACCTTTGGAAATTGTTTCTTTCAGGAAAATAACGTAGGGAAATACTGGGGTTATGATGGTTTGTCTTTATTTCTTCACATTTCCGTGGTTTGGTAAAACCGTATGGTAATAAATTTTACAGCTCGTGAAATGTTTCAGGAGTAGTGCTCGTTCTATTGTTTAGTGAGTTAAAGAGAAAAGATGAATTATTTTGTAAAGATATTTCTGAAAAATTAAATAGGTTTTGTCTAGGAGAATTCAACGGGTCGTAGCTGGTAACACAGTTCGATGAACTGGCTTTTTTTTGGTGATTCGACGTGCGACAAAGTCGAATTAGATTTTAATTCAAAAATGAAATAAAATGATATTTTAATAAATATCATCAAATAAACAAAAATGATAAACATGCTTCCAAAATGTTAAATTGAATCACCGATGCAGGCGATTTCTTATGGAGATGGTTGGAGAAGGATAAAGATCCAAAATATTTATTGAGCCCGTGATGCGGCGGAGATGTATCTGCTGTGAGGCGCTTTCTTTTGATCAAGATTCTATGTCTTCACTTCGCTTCTCCTGATAAGGTTTTTTTCAATTTACTTGTTGCAACTAAAAACTTAAACCTAAATTTTCTTTTCTAAGATTTTATTAAATGGAGAACCATTAGGGAACCCTAAAAATGATTATAACTTCGTTGGAATAATTATGAATTAATTTGGAAATTTTAATTTAACCTGTTAACTTTTTGAGCCTGCGGCAAACTCTAAGAATGGTTAATTCTTTGATTTAAAACTAAATATTTAAAGAGATGGTTGCTCGCTGAAATAGGTTTTTGGTAATTTCAATTTATCCTCACTGGTTATAAGTTAAATTTACATTTTGGTTGGTGGTTTATATTTCGTAGGTACTTTTGTGTTCGTGGAAAATTTGTGTTGGTTGTAATAACATAATTAAGAACCTTCGTTCTCTACTGTTTGAGCTATATTAGAGGTAATTTAAGGAAATTGGTGGAAATAAAGCAAATATCTTTCAAGTGTCCAAAATCAAATCTTTTTATTTAAATTTCCTTTACAAAAATACTTTGTAAGCCCAATGCCGGGTTTGGGCCTTACAAGGAGATAGCCAAAATACTAGCCAGGTTTTTAGATACCACAGAAAGAGACGTAGAAATATGCAACGAAAAGATGGCGTTTATACAATTTTTTACGACTCTAACGATTATAGTAGTGTTGAAGAGACAATCCCATCGCTACCTAAGTTTCCTGTAATAACCATAACAATACAAGTATATGGACTAAAGATACAAGCGTTTTATTGGATACTGGTAGTCAAATAACGGGAATCATAACAGAACTATATGAAAACATTAAATCTCGTGTAGGAACATTACCCCAAATTCCAATACCTACCATTCAAATACAAGGCGCTTTTAGCTCTGAAAGTGAAGGAGTAAAAACATTGACTTTGATTGAGTTAGGGCTAGGTAGCACAAATTGTAGAAACACCGGTGTTAGTTTTACGGAAACTACCTAGATCTGTGATGCTAGATTACGATTGGTTAAAGGCGTAATTAAATGCGGACTAGAAAAGACTTTGACGGACGATTAAGCACCTAGGCGTACAAACCGAGATCAAACTAGGATCGCAAGACGAAACAGAGATTAGGCAATACGTTTAATTCCGTTGAGATTAAAAACGCATTAGAAAATAAAATCAATGAGAACACAACCGGATTAGTTAACGCGATAATAGGGAAAGACAAACCAAAACCAGTAGAGATATTGAGTTATCTATAGAATATTATGTAAATTCTTTAGAAATGAGTCCTGATCATAAAACTTTATTGCTACAAGTTTTACAGAAGAATAAAACGGTATTCACTGAAAGTTTAGGTTTGACGAACAAATACAAACATGAAATAAAAATTGCTTATGAAACACCTTTTATAAAACAGAGCTATCCCATACCTTTTTCTTACCGTGAGCGAGTAAAAGAAAATATAGAGTTAGAACAATTAGGCGTCATAAAACGGGAGGCCACACCCTATTGTAGTCTTATTGACGTACACAAATAAAAAGGACGGGTCGGTAAGGTTATTGTTAGATGCACGCGAATTAAATAAAAGGATGCTGGGGGATGCTGAGGCACCGCCACTAACATCTGATATATTACAAGCTTTTCATGGTGTTCATTACATTACTTTGATTGACTTAAATAATGCCTATTTTCAAATTCCAATTCGTGAAAATTCAACCAAGTACACTGGATTTACATTCATGGGTAAAACTTATACGTAGGTACGCCGTATTACCACGGGGTTTAAAAACTTCAGTTGGTTGGGAGCTTTTCACGTGCTATGGATATTATCGTAGGGGGAGATGTTAGAGCAATTTGTGCAAATTATCTCGATGATTTGATTATTTATACAGTCGGAGATTCAGAATTGCATATGTCACATGTTGATCAGGTACTATGTCGTTTACGTGAAGCAAACATGACATGCAATATTGCGAAGTTGAACTTCTTACAAGTTGAAGTAAAATTGTTGAGACATATTGTCAACACAAAAGGTATTCGAATGGACCCGGAAAGCCATTCAAGATTTTCCCACACCCAAAACACCAAAGCAAGTCCGGGCCTTTTTAGGACTTATCAATTATTTTAGAAGGTTTACGGAGAGGAAACAAAGTCTTTGCGTGGACTACTACGGTAAGAAACGAAATGGAGATGGATTCAAGTAGAAACCGATTATTTTGAGCGAATAACCTAGTCAACCAGCGGTTGTTAATGAAATAGGTGAAATCGTATTTGCCGATTCGTATGGACCGCTACCAACAGGACGGTGTGGCAATGAATTGACATGGCATATTGGGCATGGTAGTGTGTGATTTAAAATCCCAGAAATGTTCTTACGGAGAGTGTGAGCTGTGCAAAAATAAGTGTATCAACTTTACAATGGATGAGAAAAATCTAAATAACAGCATTTCATGGTACGAATGGGTCTTGAAATCTCACGAATACAAACTAAAAAGAAATAGCGATGTGTCGAAGACTACAAAAAAAAATGACAGGGAAAAAAAGACTGGTACGTTGAAAATGCTTTTGGATGGGTTTCAAGAAGAATTGCAGAATTTCAAAACCCATTCTTACAATATCATGCATCAGTACAAAGAATATCGCCGGTGCATGAAAAATCTGGATGACCACACCGTTGGATTACACATCGACTTTTCTGAGAACTATGCTTGTAAATTAAGCACTGAAATACAAGCAATGCACTTTGATGGGTCAAGACAACAGATTAGCCTTCACACTGGTATGTTGTATACTTTAAACGGTAATCAGTCCTTTGCATCTTCATCTCCAAACAAAGAACACGGGCTAGACGCCATTTGGGCACATCCCTTACCAGTGCTAGAGTTGCTTAAACAGAAACTACCTAAAGTAAATGGGATTCTTTTTTATTCAGATGGCCCTACTACTCAATACCGACAATGAAAAACTTTTACTATTTCTCAAAAATAACGAAGGAACTCGGTTTCCCACTGTCAACATGGAACTTTTTCGAAGCCTCCCACGGCAAAGGAGCCGCTGATGGCGTGGGAGGTGCTATAAAACGCACATTAGATTCATTTGTCGCTTATGGTTCAGATGTTCCTGACGCTAAAACAGCTTACGAATTGCTCCAGACGTCTGAAACAGAAATACAGCTATTTTATATTCCCGACGACGCCATACTGACCGAATCAGAGGAACTGGTACCAGTACCAAATACGATGAAAATATGTACATCAAATCATTAACAACGTTGACTCAGCAAATTCGATTTTATACCGTTATCTAAGCTGCTTTTTCCAAAAGAGTAGGCCAGGTTTTTGCGACTGTTTTAATGTACAATCTACGGACTTACTAAAACCAAAAATAGTGAAGAAAGAAAAGTCAATTGCTCCTCAAAAAAAGATAACAATATTATCAGAGATAAAGAATACTGAGGAAAATAAGTCTCACTTTGATTTCACCCAATATGGGCCATTTAATCCTAAAGAAGTGAACCCAAAAACAAACATTGTTGCCTCATGCTCTAAGGAAAATATAATGTCATTCGCTGACAAAATAAATACAAAGAATAAGAATTCCAAGAAAAGAAAACTTACAGACATAAACCCTAGAATAAATAAGAAACTGAAAACAGATGAAAGCAGTACAGATGAAGACTTGTTTTCTTTGCCGATGACGAGTATAACATTACGGATGAAATTCATTCAGATATGTTGCTATGTTTCAATGACACCGTACTTGTTAGATACTACCTACCAAAGAGCCACATGGAAGTACTACATTGGTTTTATAGAAGACATTCGTATTGAAGAAGGGAAAAGTTATTATACCATACGGTTCTTAAAGACAGTAAAAAAACCGGCTCTCAGATTTGTTGTTCAAAAAATAAGAGATGTAGACACAGTCACTGAAGATATGATTATAAAACGGATTGAAATTACACAAAAAACGGAACGGCCAAAATAATACTTTTTAGCTGTAACTAGCGACGAGGTATATTTTGATGTACATGTATACATCATACATAGTAAACAAAAAAAAAAACAAAATAGCTAAATATAAAAAAACTAATAAACGATTACGATCTCATTATTTGATTAATAAGTAAGTACTTAACTTCTTTATGTCGTACCTCTGTCTCCAAGTTTCAATTTCTATGTGATCATTTCATGTATCATAAAATATTTAGTTTTATCAGTTGGAACCGGGTAGAACCGGTTACCCGGTTCTTAGGATAGGTCTTTAGGTTATATTAGGATAGGTCTTTAGGTATAATAGTTTAGGTTAAAGTTAGGATAGGTTTGGTAGGATAGGTAGAAAACTTGGACAAAGGTTTAATTAATAAAACCATTCTTTGATATTAAGTGTAGAAAGTTACAGTACAAGCCTCGTACCTGTCTACAGGTAGAGGGGTGTGATGGTACATAAAGCACCATAAAGCTAAGCGTGGGAAGACGTATAATAATACGTTTACAATAGCTGGGACTTCCTTTGGGATGAACGTTCGGCATCTATAAAAAAATAACTTGCCAAAGACTTTTGTCTGCCGATCGTAAACCAATTCTAAGATAATAGGATAATCGGCATTGTCTCATAAACAAACAAAGAAAAGTCGGCATCGTTAGGGAAATTGCAGGAAAGAAACACAATGGTTAAAGAAGTTTCTATAGTTTCATTGCAAAGACATGTAGGGCTAGGTAAGGAACCAACAACCCAACGGAAGTATTTTACGAAACTACTGCAAAAAGTCCAAGATACAACAATGGAAGTGAGCGAAAACGAAGTAAGTAGACATATTAATAAACCAACAAATGGAAACGGAGGGTAACGACAAAACAATTCATACGAGAATACCTATATCTCAAATGCAAAGATGAATTTACCTATTTATATTTTTAATTTAAAAAAGCAATTCCTTCGCCCAATGCAAAGTTCAGCGTTGCATCCCATATTCTATTGATGGTTACAACAGTGACACCATACAAAATGACGAAGGCATTGACATTAAAGTTACTGGATATTTTGCATTAGGTATATTATTCCTCTGACTGAACTGACCACAGCCAACAGTAATACTAATCAATCACCATAATTTATTAAAGGATTTTAAAAAATCCATTATCAATGTAGTTACAAAACAGAAATACTTTTACACAAGCGATTTGCCAAAAATAGGAGCGACTGTGATGTATGAAAACACTTATAAAAACTCGACGTGATATTCAAATCACATAACATATCGCTGAGTGAACCACTAAGAAGCGGCATATTTTACGAAATCATGGCGCCTACTGAAAAAGCTCAAAGAAATTTGGCTGAGGAAAATTCCACTGCCCAACCTTCTTTAGATATTTCACTTAAACAGAGTAAAAATTAACAGTAGTTAAGAATAAGTAGTAGAACGAAGTAATAAGTTCTATAAAGAACTTTGTTGAAATGAAAGAAACATTTGGCTCCTGCTGTTACTATACTACATCCCTTAGAAATAAATTTAATTGTAGCAATTATTATTACAATGTTTTTCGCGTAATTTTACAAAGAATATCTAGTTAATTTTGATTCATTCATTCATTTGGTTGAGATCAATTCGAAACGCTACTTTTTTAAATTGTTTTCAACTAATTTTGTTTATGGAGTGCGGATTTCTATGAAATGCGAATGCCCTTCCATTTGATACCCCACATGAAACATTTGATTTGATTTGAGGCACTAGGAGAGAAATTCCGAACCGCTAATAGCTATTTTCGGGATTTTAGATTTTTTCTTTAGAATTTAGATTCAGCAATGTCCAAAACTAAAGGCACTCTTTTGTTACATGATTTGCCTCTCACCTTAAAAATTAGTGCGAAATCCATACATTTATCAGCAACATAGTGGTAGTACTCATTAAACTGAACAACTTTCCCAAAGGAACATAGGTTGAAATCTAACAATAATACGACTTCTCATATTAAATTCACTAGGCCGGCCATGACAATTTAAATTTTGATTATTCAACCTGTGTTCCTATTTTGCGGATAAACAACAAGTAAAATTTCACGGTGTTTAGTTTAGACTAAATTCGGAGTTTACCTTAATGTAATAATGACTATGGACGGAGGGCGTGGGCTTACCTGGATTATCAAACGAATTGCTGAAGATGTAACCACTGCTTAAAAAAAAACATTTGAGAAATTAAATTAAATGAACAATAATACAAATAAATTTTCACCGTTCAGAACGGAAAGGTTTAATGAGCAATAATTTAAATAATATTTCATCTACATATATTTGTCTAAAGTATGTAAAAATTAAAGCAAAAATTGGTTTTGCCCAAAGTAAAAGCATTGAATAACAAAGATCATTTGGAAGGCAAAATTACTTAACTTAGGACAATAATAATAATATTGAGTATTAAATACACTGGACCGCAAAGATAGGGTCACTTGGTTTATAAAATCTTCAATATCTTTAAAGTACCTGACCCAGCTTTATGGAAATACTAGGTAACTATTTTTCCCGTGGGAATGAGGAATTATATCGCGGTAAAAGGTAGCCTTTATACCAAGTTTCTATAAAATTGGTTCCTTCTGTAGTTTACCCTATTCAATGCAAACAAACAAACAAATCTTTACACTGTATAATATTAGAATAGAAAAATTGAATTAAAATATATTATAATGTGTTTAAATTATTTTATAAACCTAGGTCAAGTCCTTTTGAAGATATTGAAGATTTTCTAACCGACCCGTTTTCTTTGCGGTCGAGTGTATGTATTCAACTAACTCTAAATTCGGACACAAAATATGTAATTTATTAGATATTCATAAAATATCTTTAAGATTAACTTTTAGAATTCCTTTTAAAATATATCTATAATACTTTTAAGTAATATTAATATATTAAATTGTCATATTGCACTATTACCTTAAAAACAATAATAAATTATATTACTATGATTTATAAAAAATCATAGCGATTACAAATTAATTTGCAGTCATACAATACTACTTCCTTCCTATATAAAGTATAGCAGCAAAAATAAGTTTGTAAAGCAAAGACATTTTTGCCACACTTGGGGACTAGCACGAGTTTTCACGCTTGACTGACATAATTTATCGTGTCTTATCCTTTTGAAGGATATTTTAATGAGGCGGGATTGTCGCAGCTTTTTGTCAGTTAAATGTGAGATAAATTGTTGTCACTTCACTTCATGCTATCTTTGACAATCGCCTCCGTTGGGGATTCTCGGATGGGTTGGAATTGAACCTGCGATATGAGTGCGGTGTGGCGGTGTGACCCCACATACTAACTATGGCCCACCTAACATCGTGTCTTGCATGCCCTGACACTTGTTCGGCACTGGAGGTAATGAATGCTGCTGGCAGTGCGATCAGGGTGGCAGTATATTGGACCAACAAAATATAGTTGGATCTGAATTACCATCGACTCGAAAAGAAGAAGACTTCATGTTACGGATGCCCCTTAAGCAAGGCTTCTGCTTAAGGGGCATATTATTAATGAGCATTTAAATGATCATTATTTGATACTAGCGACCCGCCCCGGCTCCGTACGGGAAAATGGTTATTGTGAGTTATCTTTAAGTATATTATGCATGTATTATACATATAAACCTTCCTCTTGAATCACTATCTATTAAAAAAAATCGCATCAAAATCCGTTGCGTAGTTTTAAAGATTTAAGCATACAAAGGGACATAGGGAGGGACATAGGGACAGAGAAAGCGACTTTATTTTATACTATGTAGTGAAATTACATGTAAATGATCAACTAAAGCACAAGTGATCATATCACGTTTATCTGTCAGAAAGCTGTGAGAAAGCCGCCATATTTAAATATTCTCCAACAGGATAAGAAAATGCGCACGACAAAATTATGTCACCTGTCATCACCCGTGAAATCTCATGCTCCCTTGTTGTTCTGTTTCGACTTTCGTCATAATTATAGCTAGTAATTATTCATCATAGACATAATTCGCCGAAAACTAAAACACATACAAGTGCTCATCACAGGGAAGTATGCCTTGGCCGGGGTTCGAACCCGCGTTGCTTCGACGGCAGGCACACTACGTGCACATTACCGACTAGGCCACGCCCATTAAATTGATCACTGGATAATTGAATTACTTATATACTTAAATCTAGATATAATTTAAGTACCTAATACAGTCTACCTACATTATTATGTTTTTTTATTCTTATACTAAAATCTACGCCCCAAACATTATCATTTTATGAAATGGTATTTGTAACATGATTTTAAAATAATTACAGGGGCCATAATAATAATTTGTGTTAATACCTGTATGTGAATTGCACATTCAAAAGATAATGTACGTACAGAAGTCAGCACATGCGGTGGACATTCACACTTCGAAATTCACCCCTACCGCTACGGAATACGAGCACTCTCAAGGGCAACATGTCCAGCCGCATGTGTTGCCTACTGTACCTGTAGTATGGTCAAGAGCATGGTCCAAGAAAACAAGGTCTTACAATTAGACCACGTGACTGACACAAGCCTACGTCATTTTGCGCTGTTCATCCCTGTCTATTACACGTATTCGACAAGGATGAATAGGCAAAATGACGTAGAAATAACATAGGCTCGTGTCAGTCACGTGGTCTAATTGTAAGACCTTGTTTTCTTGGACCATGGGTCAAGTGCAAGGTAAACTACCCCCCTACTATGTAAGTAGCGACAGGCTTGACAAGCTGTCAAACGCGACATATCAACAGAACTGCTATATGTCGCGTTTGACAGCTTCTCGAGCCTGTCGCTACTTACATAGTAGGCCTACTGAACTCGCGCACTGCGATTCGTTTTCTTATTCAACGGGCATAAAATCCTTACAACGGCCCAAAGTGTTCAGCTCAACATGCTCTTAACTATACAAGATATTATAAGTACAAAATATTGATTGCACCATATTGTTTTAAATAAATAAATTACTTAAAAGTTAAGGGGATTGTAATAATTTACTAAATAAATAATAAATACACCTATGAACCCCCCTATTCATAAACATTGGTTAACTTTAACAATATTACTGTCCCTTTCTAACATTTCAATGTGTATAGTATAGTTTCATAGACGTTTAAAATATTAGTAAGATTGTTTGACTTAAGCAATATTCATGAACAACGGGTAAGTATTTAAATTATAAAACTAATGAGATTACAAAAAAAGGAATTAAGTACCCGAGGGCCGTCAATGAAATACGTTAAAACAACGTAAGAAACTCGCGCCCCCTAGTGGTTTAAAGCTATAAACAAGCATACTTACTTGTGGGTAGTTGTGAGTACGAACAGAATTAATCCTTCATAATCCTTTATTTAATACCTCATAGTGGCCTCAAACATTGTATGTAGTTACGAGAAAAGGGGATTTCTTTTTTAATTTCTCAAGAATATGGTCAAGTCAAGGCAACGACAAACTGAACAAGTGCTTTACGTTTTCGTCTCTTTTATAAGAACGGCATAAAGTCCATGTTCAGCTTGATCTGACCTTGATTGTACCTCAAATAGCCCCATTAAGTGCGCACAATAATATGTTATTTTGTCTAAGGAAGCCGGCCCATATTTATAGTTTATGCAGCAACCGCTGTATATACAAATTAAAGCCTAACCAAAATAATAAATAAATATAATGGGCATTGTTGCCATAAACCATAGTCCATGCTGGTGCTCGTGTCTCGAGCTACGTCATTTATTGCTGTTCATCCTTGTCTATTACACGCATTCGACAAGGATGAATAGGCAAAATGACGTAGGCTCGTGTCAGTCACGTGGTCTAATTGCAAGACCTTGTTTTCTTGGAGCATGCTACAAACATAAAAATATACCTACACATTTTTATTTTTCTGGTCAGGCTTTACTAAGTTGTTTAAGCCATATATAATAGATTAGTTTTAAGAATGTTCGAGACCACTAGGGAACAGAAGGAATCCGCTCAATTCTGATAGTAGCAAAAAGGGCATAGATTGAAAACGCACCGTTACATGGCGTCGCTTCTATTATTTTTCTGCGTAAGCTTACTGAGCGTACTAAGTTGAGGGAAAGCGGTTTTGTTCTGCACTGGGTTTAATTTTGAGGTTAGGAATATGAAGGGTTCGTAGAGCGAGGCGCGGTCCATGGCGGTGATTTCAAAATGGCGGACCTTTTCCCGCGCGCACCAGTTGGCGGCCTTCGAGCACGTGTTCTCGAGCGAGCTGACGTCATCCTGCCCCGTGCGGTTGCCCAGGACTACCATTGTTACCTGCACGAGACGGCTTATTACCTCCGCTTGATAATCAACTAGCATTTCGATTTCCGCGTCTCGGCTCAGCCCGCGCTAACAGGTTTTCCCGTGGGAATGAGGGAATTTACCACGATAAAAAGTAGCCTATGTTACTCACCACGGTCTATTCTATCTTTATACCTAGTTTCATTAAAGTCGGTTCAGTAGTTATGGAGCCTATGCAATGCAAACATACAAACAAATCTTTCCTCTCTATAGATAGATAAAACATTAAATAGAAAAATCTGCAAGCTTCAAGGTTTGATTACAGAAGGACAGCACCGGCCATCTTTGAACTTTATGATTGCAAAACCATTTAGCTTGCAAGTTATAAAAAAATATCACACTGGTGATTCCCGTTCTTGCTCTTTCTTGGTCCAACAGATATCACTGGCCATTTAACGTGGCACTTTTGGACCAGGAAATGGCAGGGACAGGATTTTAGCATAAGTTGATTGATATTTTGTAAATACACTTAGACATAAATTTAAAATTTTGTAAACCTGTTTTGTTAAATAAATAAATATATACTTGGAAATAACACCTTATATTGTAAAAATATATTATGAAAAAAAAATGTATAGTTTCTTCTGATAATTTTTCCTCACATAAGAACGCCACTGTTAAACAGCTAACCACAGACAGCTGATGTTTGGTATTAAATCGATTATTAACTTGAATTTGAAAAAAGTATTTTGAAAAATTTTACTTTGAATAAACTTTATGTTTGTTGTTGATTTTCTTGCTGTTGATGCTAGTTTTCAACATTTACCTTGAAGATATTAAAATACCTTTTATTTAAATTCTGTTATGGTGATTTTTTAAACAATTACTTTTATCGGCAGAAGTAACAGTGTAGGATAGGGGTGAGTTTATATGTAACCTGTCACATAGAGAGCAAGCACATTATGTGTTACAAGTTGCGAACAAAATCCCATACAGTTCCAGTCTTTGTAATGTAATGAAAATGTATAACTGACCTCTTTCTTGTCCTTATTCCGGTCAATATCCTTCTTCAAGTACATGAGTACATCAAGAGACTCCGGCCTTGTGGTGTCATAGACCATTACAAACCCCTCAGCGAACCCGATGTAGTGTCGCTGCAGGACTTGGTTCGCAGTCAGCTGTAATGTTGGTGACTGCGGGGGACCTACTGACAAAAGTAATAAAGTTAACTTCAAGTATTAAAATCTGATTTTAATTAACATTAAACAGGTTCTGTCCTATAATGTTAACAAATTGCTCAGCAAAAAGGAACTTTATTTGATACAAGCTTTCCAGCCCTCAGCTCTGTCTAGGCGTTAGCCGTTAACTTTATTGTCTAGCGTTATCTGTTCAGATTTTCTCGTGGGAATGAGGTAGGTATTTTGTCATCGTAAAAAGGAGCCTAGATGTTAATCTGAAGTATAAGCTTTATTCTAAGGTTTAATTAAAATCTATTTAGTAGTTTTTGCATGAAAGGGTAACAAACATACATCCATCCATATTTACAAACATTCGCATTTATAATATTAGTAGGATTCATTTGATGATTTTGACAGAGAGCGGTTTGTTTACATTACAGGTCCTCTTTTAAATAAGTGAATACATACAGAATTTACAACCAAAATTTACAAATCTAACAAAATAAGGTGTTTAGCAACTGTGCACAATGCATAGCGTGTTTAAAATGTAAGATTAGGTGTAATTTATATTGTTTTTACACCTAATCTTACATTTTAAACACGCTATGCATTGTGCACAGTTGCTAAACACCTTATTTTGTTAGATTTGTAAATTTTGGTTGTAAATTCTGTATGTATTGTACAGTAGGTAATTTGGTGCAGTATCAGCCACTGTGACGAAAGCTTGATAATTTGCTAATAGAAACATCATAATATTTGCCTTTCAACTCGCCTGTAATCGGAGGCTCTAGGCCAGCCGTGTCGTAGAAACACACGCGCTCCTTAGTGCCCCGGTCGGTCTCTATGTTAGCCACGTAAATATCTTCGATTGTAGGGTAAAAGCATGACTTGAGGTTTATATTTCCATAAATTAGTTGTTCTAAAATAGCTGTCTTTCCCACGCCTTTCATTCCACATACGACTACCTTGCTCGTCTTTCCCATGACTGTAGAAATTTTACTCTGTTGAGCTAAAATATTTTGAAAATAATTACTTATGACTGAGACATATGTAATAAAATGATTTGGTAATAAAAATATACAAAGGTGAGTGATAGGCATGGTATTTTACTTACGACGTATATATGGATACAGCGCCGCGGCAGGGGAGACGGACGACACATCGGCGTTAAATTACGACCATTGTAAATTGTTGTTTCACTTCGTGGTGCTAGTTCAGCAGCTATCTTGGTACATTATTCCAGAAATTTAATATTATTGAGCAGCCAGCCTCTATCAGCACAGCAACGAACGCCCGCCGCAGACAAAATGACAAAATGTTGGACAAAAATGCAAATAACAAATTGCAGTGCAAAAAACACAAAAGACGAAAGGGACGCAGTTATGCGCAAGAGTGAGCGCGGAGTATTTGTATCTCATTCTAACGCATAACTGCGTCCCTTTTGTCTTCTGTCTTTTGACTACCTTGAAATACCCCTCTACAATGTTGCCAATTTCTGTTTAGAGAAAAAGGGCCTCAAAGAGCCAAACAAACTATATTAAAAAAATCCTGTGAGAAGAAAATGAGGGCTTGCATTGTATTGTACTGTTTATCTAACAAAGTTATTTGTTTACCCACACTGAAAATATAGTTTTGTCACGCTTAAAATAGAGCTAAAAAAATCTAAACGCCATATTAAAAAAGAAAAAAATAGCTCTGCGGAAGTAAATTTGGCAACACTTGTTGACTCCGTTTTTTTTTTTCATTTGCATAAAAAGGAAGTCAAAATATTTGAGCTATACAGCTTACAGCTCACGTGAATATTATTTTCTTATCCGGAATCCGAAAGGCGTAGCGCGGCGCGCGGCGGCAGCGGCAGGGCAGGCAGGCATCCAGTCGAGAATTTACATTCTACGATAAAAGGAGAACCAGGATTTGGTAGGAATGAATGGTTGTAAATATTGCCGTACCTAGTACCCATTTGCCTTTCGCGCTGAACAACTGTGTCGTTGAAAAAAAAGCGCGGGAAACTTCGCGGCGTGTGGTTTAATTTTGGCCTTTGGAAATTTTAAAATTAAATTACTCAGTTAAATACGAGAAGGAAAGTGTAGTATAGTATAATATTAGTGTATGTAGTGTATATATTTTAATTTGTATCTTTAATTTTCGAGCTGTAGGTAAGTTTTTTCACAAATTGTACATATTAGCATCTTTGCATGAACGAACCCCCCGATGAAAATCGGGGGGGTCCAAGCCACTTTGGCTTGAATCTCCCTGTGGGATCCTCTATTATGGTTGTTTCCAATGATGATAGTAAGATGGATACGGACGATTCCGTTTCATCTAAAGTAGATGGAACTGGGAGGAAACGGACTAGTTACCTAAAAATTTGTCGACAATGTTCAAAACGCAGAAAGAAGAAGACCGCTGGTCAAATTCTTGGTGAAAATTATTGCAATTGTGATGCAACAAATATTTCTGACAATGATATAATTTTGATCAAGAAAATTATCCCGGAAGTGTCTCAGCAAAATAATACTTCAACTCAACCTCAACCGTATTCACAAGACCGCTCTTTTGAAACTTCTCGTACCTCAACTAACAATACTTTTGAGTCTACAAAGCAACCCGAATCTCGTCAGGTGGGTCGTGATAAATATCTAGAGTCAGACGTTTCACCATATTTAATCCACGTCCAACGCATAGAAAATTCTCCTACAGATGGAACTATTTTGCATCCGATCACGTTCGGAAATTTTCTAAAAAAAAATAATTTCAAAAATATTGTGCCCGGAAGTGTAAAAAGAATTGGTAGAAACCGGTGCGCGGTTTCTTTTTCTAACTTCAAAGATGCCAATGATTTTTTGCAAAATGATCTCCTTACTCTGAACAAATTCAAAGCAGTTATCCCAACTTTCAATGTTACTAGAATGGGCCTTGTCCGCGGAATACCAGCTGAATGGAGTGACGATGAAATCTTGGCAAATATTTCCACACCTATTGGCTGCGGGAAAATTTTAAAAATTAGACGATTGAATTTCAAAGTTCAAACCAATGGCGTTACCTCTTGGAAACCCTCCCAATCGGTTGTTGTTACTTTCGACGGCCAAGTTTTGCCTAAACGGGTTTACATGTGTTATAATGCGTTGCCTGTTGAAATATATACTTACCCGACGATACAATGTTTTAGGTGCTGTAGATATGGGCACACTAAAACATTGTGCCGTTCTTCAGTTCCACGATGTTTTAAATGTGGAGGAGGTCATTCAGGTGAATCTTGTAGTAGAGATGAGGACTCTGCTTCTTGCGTTGTATGTGGTGGCTTCCATTATGCTACCAGCAAATCGTGCCCTGAATTTTCTCGGCAGAAAGAGATTAAAACAAGGATGGCTCATAGCTGTATTTCTTATGCAGAAGCCAGTAAGCTTTTACCTCCCGTTTCTAAATCATATGCGGATGTTTTAAATTCGAACCCTGTCAATCCTAGCAAGTCCTTGAATGATATAACATCTTTTAACCTTAACCCTATGAATCAATCTTACAAAAAAACTGTGTTTCTCAAACCCCGCGATCCTCCCAGAGTACAAACCGGATATGATAGAGTGGCTCACAATGCTTTATTAAAAGAACATGAAATACCAGCGCCTACCAACGGTTGCGCTTTAATTTCTAAAGAAACAGATTCGAACACATCCTTACTAGACAGTTTGCTAACACTTATTACTACTTTACTACAATCCAACCTTTTTAAACCGTCCCACGTTGCCGCTATTACCGAAATCTTGAATATGACAAAAGCTTCTAACAATGGATTCGAAAATAATCCAATGGAATTGCCGAAGCATAATTCCTAAGAAAACTGATTTGATTTATTTAGTTAATAAATATGATCCTATTTTAATAACTTTATCAGAGACGTGGTTAAAGCAGGAATATATATTTAATATTCCTGGTTATACATGTCTTCGTGAAGACAGATTTGATGGGTTTGGCGGTGTGGCTATTCTCATCAAAAGTTCTGTTTCTTTCTCTCAATTGAATTTTTCTTCATATAATTTTAGCGATCTTATTAATGTTATAGGAATAAAACTGGATGATATATCTATTTTATCGGTTTATCTTTCTCGTGCATCCCGCGATACACTTAATGAGGTTAATTACTTGTTTGAAAATTTACAAAGACCGTATTTAGTACTTGGTGATTTTAACTGTCACCATCCATGCTTTGGTTGTGAAATTGCTAATAGTAGTGGGGAAAGATTGATAGAGATATTGGATAATAATAACTTATGCTTTTTAAATACAGGAGCTCCAACTCGCCGAACAAAACCAAACGAAAAGAAAAGTGCAGTAGATTTGTCTATTTGTACACCCGGCTTAGCATCGATTTTCTCTTGGGATCCTCATCCTTATACCTATGGAAGTGATCACTTCCCTTTAATCATTACATGTCCGATTAAATCTCCACTTACCCGAACTTATAAACATCGGTTAAAATATAATCTGAAAAATGTGGATTGGGAAGCCTTTAGTAATCTCGTAGAATCAAAGGTTAATGAACTTCCATACATTATAAGAGGCAACGAATCTGACTCATCAGAAGCTTTAGTTAGATGTTTGTTTGATTCAGCCGATCAGGTTTTCCCTATCAAAAAAACTTCCTCCGGTAAGGTACCCCGTCCTCCTTGGTGGAACGACCAATGTTCTGAAGCTGTGTTGAAAAGGAAAAAAGCAGAAAAAAAATATGCTGCGGATATGTCAGATGAAAATTTAAGCATGCTCAAGGAGGTCACCAAAGCTACCCAACTTTTTTTGAGAGAAAAAAAACAAGAAGGTTGGAGGTCTTTCTGTACATCCTTGTCTCCTACCACATGTCCCTCACAGGTTTGGAGCTGTATTAAGCGATTTAGGTCTGCTTTCCATGATACATCCTCCTCCCGTTCAATTCCGTCTACCATCGTAGATGCATTTTTAGATAGATTAGCTCCACCTTTTGTTCCACACAAAGACCACTTACCATCTCTTTACTCATTTGTTCCAAGCAATAATTCAGGTTTAGATTCACCATTCACATTATACGAATTAAAAGGTGTATTGAAAAGTGTCCGAGACTCGTCGCCTGGTGAAGACGGAATCCCGTATTCTTTTTTAAGTCATGTTGGTGATAATACTTTAACCTATTTTCTTAATTTAATCAACTCTATTATGTCAACCGGTAACGTTCCTTCAGAATGGAAATCACACGAAATATTACCAATTAAAAAGCCTAATAAGCCCCTTAATGACGCGTCTTCATATAGACCTATAGCGATGCCCCCTGTTTTTGCCAAAGTTGCAGAGCACTTGGTCAAAAATCGTTTAGAGTGGCACATTGAACACCACGAACTACTTACCAATAGTCAGTTCGGATTCCGCAAATCAAAATCTACTTTAGACAATATAGGTATTCTTACAACTGATATTCACCTCGCCTTTTCATCGAATAGTTCAGTGGTTGCTGCCTTCTTAGATATATCTGCAGCATATGACAACGTCATAATCACAATTCTTAAGCAAAAACTATTGGATTTAAAAGTTCCTGTCATGTTAGTTAATTTCGTATTTAATTTATTGTCACAAAGGTTTATCACAATTAACGCAGATGATTCACAAAAGATCACCCGTACAATTTTTAAGGGTTTACCACAAGGCTCCGTCCTCAGTCCACTTCTGTATAACATTTATACACATGACTTAGAAACTTCCATTAATAAAACAGCAAACATCTTACAGTACGCCGATGATTTACTTTTATATGCTTCTGATACTTCCATAGACCAAGCTTGTAATACATTATCCTCATCTCTCGAGTTATTGAAATGTTGGTTAGATAAGAATGGCTTGGAATTGTCAACCTCGAAAAGTAGAGTAGTGGTCTTTAGCAGACGACGAAAACTACCGGATTTAATTAGGGTTAAATACAATGGTCTTTCTTTACCCATCGATAATCATGCAAAGTTCTTGGGTGTCGTTCTTGACAGCAAACTCAATGGTTTATTACATTGTGACCATGTAGTCAAACGATGTGAACGTCTTCTAAATATTATTAGATGCCTTTCGGGTGTATGGTGGGGAGCTCATCCATGTTCTATGAAGCTTTTTTACAATGCTCTTATTAGGTCTATACTAGATTACGGAACATTCTTATTAGAGGGAGGTAGTGTAATGGGCTTTAAGAAATTGGATCTCATTCAAAGCAAATCTTTAAGGATGATTACAGGTGCTATGCGATCTAGCCCTCTAAATGCGTTGCAGGTGGAATGCTGTGAGTCACCTTTACATTTGAGGAGGCAATTTTTAAGCGACAGATTTCTTTTTAAAATGATGCAATTTTCGAATCATCCTCTTATTAAAAAAATCCATGCTTTGCATGTTCAAATGGATAAACCTTACTGGCGTCATAAATCAATTCCTTGTCTTGTTCAAAGTTATAGAAAAATTATATCGATTGATTCTAGAATCCACCGTTCATTAAACTTAGCCCTTTATTCATCGAGTTTCGAAAGTTTGATTCTTACGCCTGTAATACGTTACGACCTAAATGTGAATAAGAATGATGTTGGAGCTAGTGTACATTTTTTGTCTACAGTTAGTGATGAAAATTGGCAAGATTGGAACCATATATATACAGATGCTTCAAAATCTTCTAAGGAATGTGTCGGAGTGGGTATATTTTATGAGCAGTACAAACTAATACAGAAAATCAATTTACCACCTGAAACGTCAGTATTCACTGGCGAATGCTTCGCCATTTTAAAAGCCATAGAATTAATTCAGTTGATGCACCTCGGGAAAACTATTATATTCTCCGATTCCAAAAGCGCCCTACAAACTATAGAAAAGTTTCCTTTTAAAATGAAACCTTTTTTTCCAATAATATTTGAGATACGGGAAAGACTGCATGAATGTTGTTTAAGAGGTTATTCGGTAATATTTGCTTGGATTCCAAGTCATTGCGGTATAAAGGGCAATGAAAAGGCTGATCAGTTAGCGAAAGAAGCCGTGCGACAAGGCGATAATTTTCCACATTATGTTTTTTCTCACGATTTAATGGCCTTACCAAGGATACACCTTCTAGAAGCCTGGAACAGTTTGTGGAAAGTGAGTAGTCAATCAAAAGGTAAAATTTACCATAGCATTCAACCTTCTATTCCGGTCAAACCTTGGTTTTTTAAAACCAAATGCAATAAATTAGTAACTTCAATAATCACTCGTATGCGTTTGGGACATGTCTGTACTCCTTCCCACCTTGCTAGACTTCGAATTACTGAGAACGATATGTGTGAATGTGGTAAAGAAATTGGTGACTTAGATCATATTTTCCTCTCTTGTTCGCTGTACAACCGTTCTAATTTTCTACAATCCCTTCAGTCCCTCCAAGTTCCATTTCCTACCCGACTATCTTGCATCATTATGTATCCTTTATTATTTTGTAATGTAATTTCATCCTTTATTTTGTCTAATAATATAAAGATTTGATTTATTATGCTATTTTATTATAAATATGCCACATTGTACTAAAATTTGTAAATATTTTAACTTAATTTTCAGTTATGTTTTGTAGGTATATAGTTATATATAAATAATCCACGCATTTTCCTTTTTTGTAATTAATTGAACTTTTCTTGCTTTCGATATTTTTAAAGTTGTTTGTCGGTTTAGTTTCCCTACCTTTTAATAACTCGACACTGGCACAAAGTTAACTAGTGCCATAAGCAAAAAAAAAAAAAAAAAAAAAAAAAAACTGTGTCGTTGACACTTTCGTTGACAGTTGATGAGTTGACTTGACAGTGATTGAGTCATGTCATGTCTGCAGTGTGACCAGATTTAGCAGAATTCTGTGATTTTAGTAGAATTAGCCATATTTATGTTCTAGTCTTGCAGATTGTGTCGCAGATCTGAAAAGTTAGCAGATTTTGGCAGAATTTCGAAAATGATGGGCAAAAAATGAGATAACACTTTTATGAATTTTATATATTTTTGAGTTGCGTTTCAGTAACAGTGTTAGAAGTTCTCAAAGAAATTCTGATTTTTGTTGCGTAATTATGTTACTACTACGCTGGTAAACCTTTAGCACTATTCAAAAGAAATTAAAGCATAATCTCGTCTCTTTCGGCTCTCGGGTTTGTCGAGTGTGTAGTGCCCGCTGAGTGTTCGACAAAACCCGAGAGCCGAAAGGAACGCGGTTATGCGTTAGAATGAGATGCAAATACACCGCGCTCACTCTTGCGCATAACTGCGTCCCTCATATTGGCCATGTCTCGTCTAGTTTTGTAGAAAATGTAGTGCGGCTTTAAATGTATATTTTTATTCAGGTTCGTTTTAGTCCATTTTCTAAGTAGGTAGTTAGTTAGTTACAGGCAGTCAATCGTAGCGTTTGTATTAAGCCGCGATTAGACTACACAATTTGTTGGACACTTTTTCAGTTAGGATCCTTAGTAGACAAGTGTAATTGCAGTTAGTGTTCTAATAATTATCGGAGCCTTACTGCAATTACACTTACTCCAATTTGTAGAACGCCAATTTGTCGGTGGCTAACAATTGTGTAGTCTAATCGCGGCTTTTTTTTATAAAGCGGAGATTTTAGCATTTTAGATAGCTAGCAGAATTTCCATTTCAAGTCTGGTCACATTGCATGTCTGTTTTTGGCTGCTGTCAGCTGTCTGTCTGTCAGTCGATTCGACAAGGATTCATTTTTTCACAATATTTGGTCATTCACTCGTTTCGCTTTAATTTGCTTTACAAAAACAATAAATTAGGCCGTCCTACTTCATTTGGATTCAATCTGGCCATCACCGCGCAAGTTCAGACGTGGCCCGCTGCTTCTTTTTTTACCGGCGATTTAAGTGTTTTTGTAAAATGTCTCAGGCCCGGCTTGCAGCATGCATTCCCTTGCCCATGGAGCCCAAAACACTCGTTAGTGTCATCGAGAAGTCGAAGGATTGGGCGCTGATGCACGGGGTCGGCATGAGGGATAGGAAACAGTTCAGCAAGGACACCATTCAGGTATAAATTTAAATCTTCGCTAAATTCTTGCTACAATAACATTAAATTGGAGGAAGATACGGCGATCCTCGGTCAGAAAGTCAACGTTCGGTCTCGCCCTAGCACAATAATCTGAAATTTTCTTGGCATAAATCTATGTAAGATTATATAAAAAATAACTTATTTAACAAAACAAATCTTATTTTTATCTTAATGAGGTAAGTAAGTTAGGTGTGTATTAATTAATAACAACCTGTTATAAGATGATGCATTAACAAATTATAATACAATTTATGAGCCCATCGTCTAGCAATACTATGGAAATAAGTATTAATATTTGTGAGTTATTTTACGGGTTTGATACATTGATGGTTTGTGTTTCATTTAGGAGGGGAGGGAACCACTGGATGTGAAGGATTATGTAGTGGTAAGAAGATGGTTACGGTTTATCACTATTGTGGAGTCTGCTATTCTGCTGTCTCAATATAAAAGGGTGCATGTAACAAAAATCTCTAAACTAGGTAAAAACATTGTTGTACTGAGAAAATGATCTTGATAAAATGGTGTTTTTAACCAATTTTGTTTCTGTTAGATACACCCTTTTGTGTTGTGATGGCACTTTTAGTTTCACTATTTCCTCTTCTTAACACTCTTGCTGGTAGAGTCTATACTTTTTACAAATGCAAGACAAATATCAGGGACGGGAATAAGTAGATTTGTATACTTATGTATTTTTAAGAAATTGTGCTGTTCAATAAAATAAAATAAATATCACTATCAAAATATAGTTTAAGGTGAACCTCATTTGAGGTGCTGTGCTTAAACTTATGAGGGTTTTGTTTCTGCATTATTTTATACTAGCTTTCTACCTTGCGGATCAGCATTAACTATTTTTCAGAGGGAATGAGTACTCCCACGGTAATTGGTAGCCTTTGTCCTTCCTTCCCCAAGGTCTATTCTATCTTTGTTTAAAGTTTCATTAAAATTGGTCAGTAGTTTCAGAGCCTATTCAAAGCAAACAAACAATCAAATCTTTACTCTTTAAAATGTTGGTATAGAAAAAGAAATCCCATGACCATTTAAAATAGTAAATTATAAAACCCAACATTATTCTTATCTTAATTAGCCATACGTGTCCCACTGTTGGGCAAAGGCCTCTCTCCGCTCTCTCCATGACTCTCTTTCCCATGCCTCTTCCTGCCATTTTAACATTAAACATTGTTAGGAATTAGAAATGGTAAAATTCATCTTGACAGTAACTGTTGTATTGTACTTCAATAAGCTTAGTCATCATCTTTTATGTCTTCTGTCTCTGTTCTTATCTCTAACTTTGATTGTTCAATGTTCAATGTTGGCTGTGTTCATTGTCATCAATGTTTATTGCTGTCTTGTTATGTGCAATGATGTGAATTCAAGGGCTAAGCCATCAAATATATTTATTTAATTAATTTTGTTACTGTGTAAGCAAAATAATAAAAAGTCATTTTTCTTAGTGATGTCACATGTTTCACTGAAATTGGGGTAATTCGGAACAGCACAATAGTCATAGGCTTATTTGACCACTTTTTAATTTTGGTCTCTTTAGACAGAACTAAAAAATACTTAAGCAGTTTACTGGTTCCATTTAAAATCGGACCTAATTACTTTGTTCTAAAGTAGAAATATGTAAGTTTAATGCGGCTCTTAACATCTGCATTGTTTTTTTTTACAATTTTCTACTACTATTATGATATTACAGTTGGATTTTAATCAGTGACACCAGAAAACTACTTGATGCATTTTTCCACTGTCTGAACTGACCCCAGTTCGATTAAGAGTTTATTTTTTAAATGCACCTAACTTAACGTTGTTATCGTAAATCAACCTAACAAGTAATCAATAGCTTAAAAAAATAAACGGCGAGCCTACTGGCATTTATGAGACATTTTAGCGGGCTTATTACTATTATTTTATTAGGGACGCCCCAAGACACACTCCGGTTTAGAATTCTGCCAAAGGCTAATAGTTGCGGGGAAGAGCCCTGACGGGGCCATATCTGATTTTGTAAATTCGTCGCACATGGTAAGTCGCATCATCGCTGGCGAGTATAGTTATTTCAATATTTAAAGTAACCCTGCAGCCCGATTGTGCTAAACTATCTTAGCTGAATTGGAATTGAACCACAAGCGTAGCGCGTCATTTGAGTTTTTGATCACCGAGATCAAAAGGATTGTCCTTTGGGGCTGCGGCGTTTATTAAAGGGAGGGTTGTTGACATCATAGTCGCAAAAAAGTTTGGGTTCAGAGATATTTTCGTTCGCTTTTTTCGAATAAGTTAATGAGTGGGTTTAATCAGAAAGGACTGTCTGGTCTGACCCCAAAATATGGTAAACCTGTATTTTTTAAACTATGGGTGTCAAGAATATTCATGAAATTTGTATAAAAAATAAGTAGCTACTATTAACAAACATAAAACCCAAGTGCTCGTCACACAAATGGTTTCCGTAGTCCCCCATGGGGGGTTAACCAACCAGTAGGCTTACTACGTAAGAAGCGACAAGCTCGAGAAGCTGTCTAACGCGACATAGTCGCTTCTTATGTTGTAAGCCTACAGGACAGATACTCCTTACCTAGCTTTTATTATCTTAAAGAATGGATGTTGGATCCGGAATGTCTCTTGCTAGCTAACAGCATAATGTTTATTCCAGATCGCACCCTTCGTGTTGCTACCATCGCCGTTCCCGCGCACCGAGTTTACCAAAGCCGTTGAACTTCAGCCTATATTGAATGAACTTATGCATAATGTAAGTAGCATTTCCCTACAAAAAGCTTGTGTTTGCTACTAGACTAGTATTATTATATTACGTATATACACTTGTGTGTCTTAAGATTTTCCCCTTGAAAGGGAAATGTGGGTATCCCATAATTTGCACGTATGGTGGGTTTCAGATAACAATGTTTATTAGTTATACAGGTGAATGCTGCTGCTGTCTGTTTTCTTGTAATAGAATAGAATATACTTTAAAAAACTTACTTTATTTTTTTTCGAATCAATGGTCAAGGGGTCAGTATAGAAGACACCACATGAAAGATTCATCATTATCTTCCAAAGGTCTTAACTACGATTGACAGCAAATCCTTTCCGAACCCAAACCAAAGAATTTAGATTACACCTAAAAGAATGCCCTTCTGGTAGCGAATACCCTTCAGGTAACAACCCGTACCCGCCAGCGGGGGCGCGGCCAAAATCAAAATCAAAACTAATATTCAGAGACGGAGCCCCTCAGGCGTCGTCTCCTTCACGATGTTTTTCCGTATTAACGCCCTAGGCCTACGTTCGAGGCTCCCTCGAGCCGACCCTAGGCGCGTTGGTACATGACTACTCTGGGGTATAGCCTTCCGCTCAAGTCTGGTGAAGCTTGATTCGTTGTACTTTTCCGACACAAGCATAGGTTCAATCTTAGGGAATACCAAATATTAGGAAAATGCTTTAATTAAAATGAATGAAAAACTATATTCGAACGGTTAGTAGTCTCCGTCCGAGAAATCAGCGTAAAAGAATTGTTCTGATAGAAAAATATTGTTAAGGTGGCACACGATGAAGAATTTCTCCAGCACACGCTGCAGAATGCGCTGCAGGTGGACGAATTCACGGCCTCGCTCTTCGACATCTGGAGCAAAGTTCGCGAGGAGGGAATCACACAGGTACGATACGATACGACCCACAACACACCACGTGGCACTGTTTTCATTAGGGTGGATTCAGCTTGCAAAAAGATTCGATGACATCTAGACCACTATCACGTCGAGTGATCTTCTTTGCCGAAATTGTGGTTTGCTAAATAATTGTATGGTTATTTTCATATTTGTAAACGACAGTTTGGACTACTATACGAAAGGATGGTGGGCAAAATACACCCAGCTCCGCCAGTCATATAATAATTATGGCTGAAAACACCTTCTAAAAATGAACATTTTTTATTATTACGCCATGGTAAAATATCCGACAGTTTTTTTTTTAATTGTGTTGAAAAGGTACGACTAATCAAGCTTCACCGGACAGACACTCCGACAGATCATCACATAAAACTATGTATACATACCTAATAAATAATATATTTTTTTCACTTGTTACCGTTATTTTTTATAATTATTAATAACTCTAATAATGTATCCCAGATAATTAAAAAAATAATTCCTTCGCGGTGTGTACAGGTTTCATCACGATGTTTCCCTTCATTTTATGAGCGTCGAATAAACGTACATTTAAATTCGAAATTCGAAAATACATTGGTAAGTGGCGGGGATCGAACCGGCGCTGGCCCTAGCCACTAGGCCATCGACGCTCTTCAACGAATAATGATTATAAAATGTTTGTTTTATTTCTTGTAAAGTAACAATAAACAAAATATGTTTGTAATTGTGCTTGTTTTAACTTCAAATAAATAGAGAACCTCGGGGCAGAATTTGATGCGCATTGGCACAAAGAAATATGAATATGATACCTTTCAAACTAAACCAGTCGAATCTGTGGCGGAAGTGGGTGTGCCGCCTATACATTTTTGCCCACTATCCTTTAGTTGTCGTGTTAAATAACGATAGTTGTTCCCGCCAGGAACAAGGGATGAGTTCAATGAAAGCTCTTTGGGTATATGGAGTATAATTTAAAAACTTAATAGATTTACAATAACTATTGTTCCGAGCAAAGCGTTAAGTGAGAGAGCTCAAGATCGAGTGTGTGCAGGTCTGATAAAGAAAGTAAAGCAGTTATATAAAGCAAAATCGGCCTTATGTCTAATGGACCACATTATTACAATATTAGGAATACAATTATTTTTTATCGGTCAAGTAGAGACGGCCAGTGATTGGTCATTATGAAAGTCGTATGACAATTATAGAAAAAATCGCTTTAGCTAATTAAACAAATACAATATTTGACCGCACAAACACATTAAAATTACAAACAATAAATATAACTGACACATTGAAAGTTTATAGTTAATACGCGGGCGCGAACAATAATAATGTCATCTTTTTTGCTTAATGAATCCATCTTACATTAACGGAAGAGAAGTTTGAATTACAAATTGAAATTTTAATAAGGTTATTTTAAGTATACACAACACTTTTAAAAATATTTTTTTAGATATTATGTTTATTAAGTTATTTGCAGCTAGAAAATATATTTTACACAGCCTTATTTTATACGATAATTCAAAATAAGCTGTGAATTTCAGCGCATTGCACTAGAGTTTTTGAAAGAAATATTATTGGACATATGACAATTCGTGTTAAAAACGTAACTGCATTGTTTCAAAACAAAAATATTTCTCCAAATTTTCTACCTGCAAATCCAGTAACATGTGCCTTGAGAAACAAAGCTAGGTACGAACAGCTTGGAGCTAAGTCGTGCCCCCAAATGCTGAAGACCCAAGCTGGACTGACCGTGTGTGTAGCCGCTCTCGTTAGGCATGCTGCGCTCGGACATCATGCTGGAGAGCCGCTGCCCGCACGCGGGCCCGGACCCCAAGGCCGCGCCCCAGGGGCCCTCGCAAGGCCCTCACTCCTCGCAGGGGCCACACTCGCCCTACTGCTCGTGGAAACAAGTGGAGATCAACACCATCGCGTCAGGCTTCGGCCACCTCGGGCCCGCCTCCAGAGATATACAGAGGTAGAACCGCTGTATTATAAGAGCCGTTACACATCATCCGATCGGATATCGGATCCGATAATTGTATACATTTTACTTGCTCCGATATCTTATCGGATAATGGGTAACGCTCTTAAGGTGTGAGGCGGATGGGGCGAGTGTAATATTCTGCTGTTATTACAAAAGAAGCGAATTTGTCAGATTTTCTCAAAAGGGAAAACAATTACAGAGATACAGAGAGTAAAACGGTGCTTTTAACTAATTTTATTTGAGAAAATTTGTGATAAGACCCTTTGAGATAAGACGGCTGTATTAGGAAACCACGTTGTTCTTTTTAAGCCGATTTACACGGTTCTAGACAGCAGACTGCAAGTTTGCTTTAGTAGCAATGTGGAAACGCTGTACGCTTTACGGAACTGTCTGTAAAGTTATACGCAACATTAAAGAAAAACGATTAGTTTTGAATATTTTTTTAAACGTATTTACACTTGCCCCACTAGTCACACTTTCCCCAGTTTACCTTACCTATGGCTTGGCTTAAATGAGTATGACACGACATCGGAATAGGCGAAGAAGATAAAATGGTAATCTTTGGACAATTCGTTTAGTCCTTACTTGTTATAGACTAATAGAAAATCTCCGATAACGGTTACAGCATTATTATGTAATTAATTGTGATATTATGATGACAGGATGTATTCAGCTGTCCGACCTTTTAGAGTAAAATCTGGCCCTAAAAGTTTTTCTTTCGTAGTAAAATTTGAAATATTTTTCCTGTATTCAATATAGAAAAATAAATCTTAAGCTTTGGGTTTTTCAAAAGTAGTTGATTGTTTTGTCCCTACATTATAATTGCTCCTTTTTGCCAAGCCAGTAGATATTATCAACTAAAAACTGACTGATGTATAATTAGAGGTCGAGGTGATATACTGAGCGTATTCTGATTAAATGTGTAAATGTGTTAGCCTCCAAATGAATTATTATCGATACAACTACAGTCTGTAATATACCATTCAGAAATTTATTAAGTATTCTTTCTCATTACCGTGTTGCAGTGGTCAAAGTACGCTCGGGTTCAGTAAAAATGTATTACTATTGTAAATATTACTGAAATGACACTGAAATAAAATACTGTTACTAAATGACAGGCTATTAATAATTGAAGTACCTATGTAACTGAAGGTTTGTGATGTTAATAACAGCTGTGATAAATAGACCTGTGTTGTATTTATATGGATATTTTTAAAATGGGGTTAATTCTCGTAATATTTATGGAATTATTTCAGTGTTGAATATATTTTATTTAAATAATTGTAGTAATATATTGTCATTTGTGATCGTCTACCTAATATTGATAATGCCATTATTTAGACATAGAAGTAGTTAGTTGGCATTTGGACAGCTGAATGGTTTTCAAAACAAAATACTTATAGATATAATAACCCTTAAAACATAGTAGAGTTCTGAATTTTTTTTGTGATTTCTTCTTTTTTTAAGTTATAATCGTTTCGCGTATACTTAGATAAATATCATTATATAAAAAGTCATAAACAAGGCGGAAGAATCTTTCAACATTATACAAAGAACATTATTGCTTTTGTATTATGGGGAATGTTTTATTGTTGTCTTTATCAACCTTTATTTTTTCAACATTCAGCTGACTCAAGCAAGCCTGCCTGCCTGGTAGTTATTTAACTTCCACTAACATGATTCATTTCGTCGACAGTCAAACAATTCGTTTGTTAAATATTAAGATAGGTAATAATAATTACACAGCCATATCTAATTTACGAAACATCGAAATAAACTTCTTGTTAGTTGTTACTGGTTCTTAACGTTTAAATATATATATGAGCATAATAATACGCTTATACATGTGTATTGAAATATGGGTTTTGAATGTCTCTTTAGTTAAGTCAGTGCCAACTTTGCGTAATTTGAACTATCTTCTATTTTCTAGCTTGTTGTCAATGTTGTCATGTAATTTGACAATTTTGTACTGAATTTATTATTTGGCAACTCGCATCATTATTCGTCGTAAGTATAAATTATTATGATGAGGATTTTATAGCTTACGAACTACCAAAGTACGAAGCAAAGCCCAATTTCATAATGCGTTGTCAATTGGGGCATTTGTAGACAAATTGGGATGTTAATAGTTGACAATGAGAAAGTATAATAAATTATTAAGAAAAAAAAAACAGTAATTTTCACCTTCACCATTACCAATATACATAATTATCTATCTAACTAACTAAAGCCTGGCCAGAGAAATAAGAAACCTCGCCATATTGCAGAATTTCAATGGAACTAATTTTACAAGGGAAATTATTGCCATCGTCGTCGTAATAATATACACGTGGCGCCCCCAGAGCAGGTTACTTATTTCTTTGGTCAGGCTTTACATAATTAACATACCTTTCAAATTAATGTACAATTTGTTGCTAATCACCCCTTGTTTCCATTTACCCCGGTTGACATTACCTAACACATCTAAAACAGGTCTTTTTTGCTGTTTGATCGCGCCCGTATTCCGTAGCGGTAGGGGCGAATTTCGTAGTGCGAATGTCCAA
Organism: Teleiodes luculella; assembly: GCA_948473455.1. Classification (NCBI taxonomy): domain Eukaryota; kingdom Metazoa; phylum Arthropoda; class Insecta; order Lepidoptera; family Gelechiidae; genus Teleiodes; species Teleiodes luculella. The sequence continues at coordinate 862,105 of OX419603.1, forward strand.
CCGCATGTGCTGGCTTCTGTACCTATGCCAGTATTAACTGTGTGACTCGTCTTTCCAACTATGCTTTTTTTAGGTAATCCGATACTTATGTTTGTAATCAATCACGTTTTCTTACTTTTGTTTTTGGTTTGTTATCATAACAGTAGAGCTTAAAAACTTTCTTTACAACTCGTATTAACATTTAATTCTGAAATTCATTGCATGATAATGAATTATTAAATTAATCCAACAATGATTTTTAGTTAAATATAATCATTTTAGTCTAGGCGACAGTAGTAAAATTATTTCAAAGTATTTCGTTTCTTGAAAATTTTATTTGATAGTTAGCATGCCATATATTTTATTTTAATATATCTTCGGGAAGCTAACAGCACTAAAGTTTGTCAAATAGACTATTTTATATAAAACAGCTGAGGCTAAAAGTAACATCTACTTATTGCTCATCTTTGATATTAAGCGTACATTTTAATATAATATCAATTAGTCTAAGATGGCATTGGTTTAATATGATGAATAGGTAAAAATAATTTTAGTAAATATACCACGTTTGGGTTGTATGGCAATTAATGGCAAACAAACTGTAGAAATTGAAGTTGCCTCTTATTTAATGTTTGCAATGAAAGCAGACTTTTCAGCAAAGTTTAAACTTGTAATTAATATTCTTTGAATAAGTAGGTAAATATTATATAGAAGTAAAGAAATCGCTGCTGTAGTACAGAAATTAAAATAAAAGTCGACTGTGTACCAATAAGCAGATAGTACACGTGTTGCCAGTAATGAATGGCTAGTTGTGTTGCTAATAACATCCTCAAATAGTCATAATAATAATATTTTAAACGTCGTTCGAGGAACAATGTGGTGACTGTATGAGGTAAGCAAATAAATACTAGTTAGTTGTTTTGCATTTGATTGGGGTGTTTAGATTAGACTGACAAACGGAAAAAGGTAGTTTAGTAAGTAAAATTAGTTGTGATATGATATATCTATCTGGTATGAGCCGATCTGACTCTAACTAGGTACAGATTTTTCTTTTTTTTATTTGATGTAAGGGTTTTTTCGACGTCAAAGTTTTTTCTTTTTTATTTATTTTTAATAAATACCAACGATTTAGGTATTTTGAATAAGATGCGAACCTGTCTGTATCAACAAAGTTAAAATAGACCTCAGGAAAGAACACAGGCTACAATTTACCGCGCGAAATTTTCTCATTCCCACGGGAAAAATAGTTAAAGCGGGCGGATTTGGCACTAGAATAGACCTTGCGGAGGAACATAGGCTAACTTTTACCGCGGGAAAATTCCTCATTCCCACGGGAAAAACTATTAATGCAGGTGGAGCCGCGCCGGGAAGCTAGTTGAATAATATTTTAGTTAGTGTAGGCGTTTCGAATTAACATACTATAGTACTAATGAAATACCGAACCAATGAGATATCGGTTAAAGGTTTGTCGACACAGAGTTTTTCGCACAATCGTTACATCGTAACAATAAAGCATCGGTAGAAAATAACATCGTACTAGAGAAGATTCGTAACATGGTGTTCGATAATATGAAAATCGAACCAGTGACTTTCGAAACTAAATAGGGAACCCTAAGGCATGATAAAACGCAAGCAAGAAAAAAATATCTACTTAATTTTTTACTTAGTTATTAAGAGTCAGAGCAAAAAACCAAATTAGGCGAAATTTGTTTAAAAAAAATTTCTCTGTGTATAGGTACCATTTTCTACGTTACAATATTTACTAATAGCTATAGGCTGTAGGTACTAGGTAACTATGATTTTACTTCAGCAAATATTTTAAGGCAATGTCTTTGCATAACTTTATTAACGCAATACCTTAGAAGTATTACAAAAGTGCAGACAAAATACTGGAAAGTAACTGTTGTCCGTGATTTAGTCATATTTCTTTTGTAATATTCTGTGTCAGGTTAATTTCAATAAAAATGATTATAAACTTATTGCGGTGATAATCTTGTAAGTTTGTTTGACTTGGAAATATTTTAGTTTCGGTGTAAGGAAGAATAAAGCACTAAAATAAATTAAGGCGAATAATCTAATTACCTATGTAATAAGTTGTAAGTACTATTTTTCGTTTATTTATTATTGATAAATTTAAACTTTTTGTTAACTTTTACGTATTATATTATTGTAAATAATGTAATAATAGTATAATAAAATGAAGGTAAGAAGTGTATTAATAAATAATGTACCTACCTAAATAATACTAAGTTTTAACTAGGGTGCTAAAATAATTTACGAGGATTTTTGTGTTTTAATGACGTGGGTTGATTTAGAACAAAATTACTTTATTTTTGTCGAATACAAGTGTTTATATTTTGTAAATACACTTATTTAAATAGGTATTTTATGTTTGTAAAATAATATAACTGGTCTACTAAATTAAGATGTGCAATAGATTAACATAATTGTAAATTTAACGTTAAATCTTATTTACCCTAAGAAATTAACCATATTTACAAACTTTATAGTTTTTGGTGATGGTTACCAGGGCCAACATCATAGCATAGATTCGGTGACAGAGGAAAATTTAACACCTTAAATTCTGACGTACTAAAATTGGGACTAATAACAATGTTGAGCAATAGCTAATGCTAATCACTCTACTTATTATTATAACATTGAACTGTTTTGTGGGGATTTAAGAATTAGTTTGTATAACTTAGTCCTACTTTTAGTATGTTTATGTTACCAGTCGTTGCGAGTTATTCTAACACTAATTTTAGCGCAGCATTGCGTGGACAGATTCTACGGGTGTCCGCTGCGCTGCGTCAGGATGAAACAAGCGCCGGGTTAGCTCTTATAAAGGTTTTTCCAAATTACTTTTATACATTGACCAATTTCAGTTGAACTCACGGTAAACTTACGTCTTTTTTGGGTGTTACTCCCCGAGTTTCCCACTCAGGGATCATTGCGACCCTGGGTCCCTCGGGGTAACAATTATGTAATACATTTAATAATTATTTGTAACGGGTGATTTTTTTGCTGGTATCTTTTTGGCAACACTGTTTTTGACAGATCACGCGTGAATCGTGTCTTGTGTCATTGTCAAACTTGTTCAGTTTGGTCTATAATTTAACCATGAATCGACTTACGAACGAACAACGCTTGCAAATTATTGAATTTTACTATCAAAATGCATGCTCGGTTAAGAGTTCCAATTTATGGGCAGTTTGGTCGGCCTACTGAGGCAGCTATTCGGAAGCTTGTGACTAAATGTGTTCGTGGTTTAATGTCCAATAATGTAAACTGGGTTCGAAATTTAGTCACAAGCTTCCGAATAGCTGCCTCAGTAGGCCGACCAAACTGCCCATACATTGGAAGAAGTGCGCGATGCACTCTCTTAACCGAGCATGCATTTTGATAGTAAAATTCTATAATTTGCAAGCGTTGTTCGTTCGTAAGTCGATTCATGGTTAAATTATAGACCAAACTGAACAAGTTTGACAATGACACAAGACACGATTCACGCGTGATCTGTCAAAAACAGTGTTGCCAAAAAGATACCAGCAAAAAAATCACCCTTTATAAACAAAATTGTGAATGTCTGGGACAGTTACCTCTAGGATCGGTACACTCGGGGAGTAACCCGCTTTTGCGGCACTGGCAAAGGTAAAAAAAGCGGATGAACAGTGGGATTACTATGTAAGAAGCGACAAGCTCGAGGAGCTGTCAAACGCGACATAGTGCCATTTGAGCCATGATAGTAGTTCTGTCAATATGTCGCGTTTGACAGTTTCTCGAGCCTGTCGCTGCTTACGTAGTAAGCCTACTGCGCGTTGCTGGCTTGAGTCAACTTTTACTGGTCACTGCATAAAAACACGTCAATAACCCCCTTCAGGTAACAACGCCCGCACCCGCCGGCGGGGGCGCGGCCAGAACCAAAATCAAAATTGAAAATCAGAGACGGAGCCCCTCAGGCGTCGTCTCCTTCACGATGTTTTTCAATACCACGCGCTAGGCCGTGGTCCGAGGCTCCCTCGAGCCGCCCCTAGACGCGCTGGTATATGACTTTTTTTGGGGTAGAGTCTTCCACTCCCCCGCAAGTCCGGTGAAGCTTGATTTGTCGTACCTTTTCGACACAAGCATAGGTCAATTAAAAAAAAAAAAAAAACACGTCAATAACCAACATAAGTTGAGCCAGCCCGACGCGATCTCTGCCGTAGATGCTCTAATAGCTGGTGGCGTGTTGCAGCCAATATCCCTGGGGCTGTTCCGTTCCGACTACCTCCTGCAAGCCAAGCTGCAGGCGCCTCACCGCATCAAACAAGTCGAGTTCAACACCATCGCGTCTTCGTTCGGCGCTATCACGTCCCACCTACCGACGCAGTACCGGTACCGACCACTAGCGGTGAAGGGCTGGATATTTGGATCTTGAGAAGATTCATCCCTAGTCTTTGTTTTTTACTCGCTAAAAGTATTACAGTCATCTATCGGCAGATGTTTTGGTCCCTGGCACTTTTGTGTTAAGAGTTCAATGAGTAAAACTATTAGATTCTAGCTAGAAGATTTCACCGCTTTCCTCTTGAAACTTCGGACTAGATTCAAATTCAAAAGGTATTTATTCCAATTTTACTGGTTTTGTGAAGTCAAAGCTAATAAACATCATGGACCAGACTGCCCATGGTTGGCAGTTCAGAAGTGGCGTTTGTCTGTACAACTACAAGAAGAAACTTCACATTGTGGTGCATCCTTTTAAATATCTTTACAATTTAGTGTCTTAACCTTTTAACCGCCATGGTCTGAAATATAAGACTTACCAAATCGAGCTCACAACGCCGCCGTCCCATAAATATGACTGTTGTTTTGACTGATTGATATAGATTTTGTTTTTATGGCTGGCGGTGGGAGCAAGTTCTTAGAAAATATGCTTGGCGGTTAAAAGGTTAATTAATTTTACACCCCAGATTCTATCTTCTGTGAGAGTGCTTGGGACCAAAATATTGAGGACGAGTAAAAAAAGAAAACAACTGAAATGCTTAACAATTTATGTGGATTATATGTTGCAGTGCAGATCATGCAAGAATATGATACAATTCATGGAGATACGATGAATCTTCTCAATCACTCACGAATCATGCACATTTCACAGAAGTACTACCAAAGTATATTGAAAGTCAATCCATTGCAATTGCATTGATATTTTGATCTACAGTTGGTTCTACTTCGTTCTGTGTTCCACTCCCAAGTATCCAGTCCGCCACCAATCAAAGCAGTGTATCAGTCAACATCTCTCATGTGGCTGCTGTCTCTTTTGCACGCTATACACCCTTCTCGCTCACACTCATCGCTTGTGAATGCCCTAAGTTATTCTTATAAGCACTGTTTTTGTGGTTTTGTTTTGCGAGCACGCGGTATTTTTTTAAGCTTAGCATGGCACTTATAGAAGTTAACTATTATTTTGTGTTGGCTTTTTAGTGTGTAAGTGTAGTTGTAGTGTTTGTTTAGATGTTTCTTTGCGTGCACAATTAAGCGCTTTACGGTGAATCACTTGAGAGATGTTACCTGTCTACACCCGTATTGTCGGTCCGCAAATTGTCTAAATTATTGTTCAATGTCCGAGAGTCTTGTGTATCTGTCCAAGCATTGCTGTGTCCGGTGTAGGTACACATCTTTCAAGAATTTGTGCTTTAGGTTCCATATTTGATGTTAGCTTTGTGTCGTTGTTGCTATTGTAGGAGATCGTGTTTATTACAAGTACGGTAATAATTTAGTCAACAACGTAATATCTAGATTTTCCAAGTTAATAATTCCACTAGTAGGTACCTAAAATATGGGTAAAAAAATTATGGGTCCATAATATAATTTTAATAGTCAGGGGATTGAAAAATTATCTTGGAAGATATAGGTACTTAACCATAAAGGCAGATTTAAGTTTTTGAAAATTCGCTAAAACAGAAACTTGTTTGATCTGAAATTTTGGAATTGTTTAAAAAATAAATGAATGAGACTTTGCCTTAAAAATACACGATAAATTATGTTCAGATGCAGTATACTTTTGATTTACCAGAAATGTTTACAATATACTTACCGTTTATTTCAAAATTTTTAGGTTTTTACTCGAAGTAAGGTTTTACAAAACTATTTTTCGAATCAAAGCTAATAAACACCAAATACAAGACTGGCCATGGTTGGCTTGGCGTTCAGGAAAAAAAAATTTAACTTGCTATATTTGATTACAGACAGACAGACAACGGGGCAGGTGAAACTAAATGAAAGCTTGTAAAAACCAAGGAAGCATTTACCACAAATAACAACCAGCGCAGCGATAGCTTGTGTTGGTATTGAGTCACAAACAAACGTTAAAAATATTCTCAATCGGTGAGAATCGTTTGACGTGTTCGTTCTTTATCTATCAGTATATGTGCGTCTCCACCGAGGGGTTTGATTTGAACCTACTTACTACCTCGGATTTAATCATGTATATGTTATGTCTTCGCTACGAGACTGGATTTACCCTTTCCGAACATGACGACAAAATCACTGATGCAGTTAAAGCAGCCAAAGAATTTAGATTACACCATGGTCTAAGAAAACAAGGTCTAACAAGAAAACCACGTGACTTGATACAAGCCTACGTCATCGGCCAAGGATGAACAGCAGATGACGTAGGCTTGTGTCAAGTTTGACAGTCCGATTGTTAGACCTTGTTTTTTTAGACCATGGATTACACCTAAGAGAATGTCCTTCCGGTAGCGAATACCCTTCAGGTACTACGGGCATTGTTACCCGCCGGCGGGGGCGTGGCTAAAACCAAAATCAAAACTAATAATCAGAGACGGAGCCCCTCAGGTGTCGTCTCCTTCACGATTTTTTTACATATCAACGCGCTAGGCATATGTCCGAGGCTCCCTCGAGCCGCCCCTAGACGCGTTGGTTGGTACATGACTTTGGGGTAGAGCCATCCGCTCCCCCGCAAGTCCGGTGAAGCTTGATTCGATTGAGCACAGGCCAATTCTCAAAAAAATTACTGGTTATAATATTTGTATAAGGAGGATTAAGTTAATGTTTCGTGATATCTTGTATGACAAGAGGGATATCCTAAAAATAGACCAGATCAGTAGTACAGCAGTATACCTTGAAAGGTTTTGATGTGCATGCAAAAGAACTATATTAAATTCAGGAAAATATCAGAATAGGCATTTGCCAAGGGTCTACCATTCTGAGAAAGACAGAAGAATGTGTGATTCATTAATAGCATGATGTCCTTTCAATCGATTATTTGGAAACAAATTTATATAAATATTAGGAATCATCCAAAAACACTTGTGATTCACTTGTGTTATGTTTATTAATAATGTTTTATTTTAGCTGCATGTTTGATTTGTTTTGCCTTTCCCAGATGCATGTTCGTTCAGTTTTCTTATTCTTTATTTAATAGAATGCTGCACGTTGTCAAAACAAACTTGTTATCTGTTATTGTTAATCTCCATTACATTTTATAGATGTCTTTCTTTCTGTTTAATAAACGCATTAAAGTAAGTACATTAACTTTGCTTTAGTTCTGATTATAAGTAATTGTTTAAATAGTTAGCATGATGTGTTGTTTGTACGCTTTAGATATAACTGTACTTATCATAGCATTGTTTGTTTGTCTGTGTACTATCATTTTGTACTTTGTAATAAGTATAGTAAAGTTGTATTACTTAATATAATTGTTAGTAGTAACAAAAAAAATCTCACTACTATTTTAACAAAGTTTACAAAGTAATATTTTGAACGAATATTGTCTAACTAGGCCTGACATCGTTTATTCAACCACATATTTGTCCTTTTCTATTTCTCTTTTTTCCAATTTAAAATATAGCACTTGGAAAGAGATAGATGAGCGATCTGTGTTCATTAATTTTTGTTGTGACGCGTTTCGAAAGATTGCTTTGTACAACATTTTTGCACCTAGCTTACACGATTACTAAGTCTAGGTGCCAAAACCACAATTTGGTGTCCATTGCGTAGACAGTAAGTCTCAAATATGAACTATTAAATTTTTGTCATATCTACTACGCAATGTACTTCGAATTGTAGTAAAGATTTGTGAAGTGTATGTATGAATCTGTAATAAGCACCATTTTCATATTTCAGCTACGTGTTGAGACAGTTGGATTACGGAGACCTCATCAAACATGTAAGAATCATTTGTTTTTATATTGTATTTATTATTGATACTTTCTGAAGCTTCCATTTAAAAATTGACACGAATTAACAGACAAAATTACAGTAAAAACCATATTGCGGATTTTCAATGGATCTAATTTTTATAAAAATTATTGCCTTCAACACAAAAATATACACGTGGCGCCCCCAGGGCAGGATTTTTGTTTTTGTTTGAGATATGAAAAACTTGCTGCACAAGTTTTCCATTCAATGACAAGTGACAAGAAATGAAACTTACAAAAGACTAGGCTGTAAGGTCTTTGAATCCTTTGCCTTTTCCATAGGGGATAAAAAACTTGTTGTGTACTTTTTTTTTGCTTATGGCACTAGTTTTCTTTGTGCCAGTGTCGAGTTATTAAAAGGTAGTGAAACTAAACCAACAAGTCACGGTTTGAGTACAGATAATAATAATAATAATAATCTTTATTTATGCAATAAATAAGATACAATGCAGTCTTATGGTACTAATTACTTAGCAAGTATATACGATCCTGCTCTTTTAACTAGGATCATCTCCTGTATTTTTAACCCCCGTCGAAAAAGAGGGGTGTTATAAGTTTGACGTGTGTGTCTGTCTGTGTGTCTGTCTGTCTGTGGCATCGTAGCTCCTAAACGGATACGCCGATTTTGATCTACTTTTTTTGTTTGCAAGGTGTCACAATCGAGTGTTCTTAGCTATGATCCAAGAAAATGTCTTCAGCCATTTGAAGATTATCAGCTCTTTTCTAGTTGTTGAAAGGATCAAGTTACCGTTTTGTGTCGGGGGTTATTAAATTTTTAAATTTAGTGTTATTGCTTATGGCACTAGTTTTCTTTGTGCCAGTGTCGAGTTATTAACCAACAACTGATGGTTTGCTTAGATGCCCGAGAACCGCGCGCTATCCGGCTTGTGTTCGGGCATCATCGAGGCGTACGACCTGTTCGGCGTGCCCAACGCGGTGGTGCTGTTCGTTATAGAAGAGGTGTCGTACAACATCTGCGACCAGCGCTTCCACGAGTTCGAGATCTGCGAGAAACGACCCGATATTCAGGTACATAGTATAAAACAAAGTAGCTTTCTCTGTCCCTATGTCCCTTTGTATGCTTAAATGTTTAAAACTACGCAACGGATTTTGATGCGGCTTTTTTTAACAGATAGAGTGATTCAAGAGAAAGGTTTATATGTATGATACATGCATAATGTACTTAAGGATAACCCACAATAACCATTTTTCCTTGCGGAGCCGGGGCGGGTCGCTAGTGGCTTATACAAAACTATTATTATTACTAACTTTCCGCCCCGCGACTCCGCCCGTGTTATCAGGTTTTCATGTTTGCTTTAGCCGTTTAGACGTGAAGAAGTAGCAAACATAATTACACACTCACAAACTTTCGCCTTTATAATAATAGTAAAGCCCGACCAAAAAAAAAAGAAACTTCGCCATATTGCGGAATTTCAATGGAACTAATTTTATAAGGGAAATTATTGCCATAGTCGTAAAAATATACACGTGGCGCTCCCAGAGCAGGTTTCTTATTTCTTTGGTCAGGCTCGTGGTCTAAGAAAACAAGGTTTAGACCGACCGTTAGACACACGCATTCGACAAGGATGAACAGCACAAGATGACGTAGGTTTGTGTCAGTCACGCACGTTGTCTAATGGTTAGACCTTGTTTTCTTAGACCATGATCAGGCTTTAGTGTGATAAAGGGATTCGTTTAAAAAGTATTATGGTCTATTCATTTAGCCGAGTGATAAAACCAAAAAACGACGGTTTCGGGTTTGAACCCCGACGAACGAATCTTTGTGAGACTTTCCCCAGTTTAGTTATCACCTGATTGTCGTAAAAGAAGGTTGATTCTGTATTTCGGAAAGCAAGTAAAGCGGTTGGTCCCGGCTAATATTACGTTACAAACCTACTATGTAATGAAACCATTTATGATAATAAAGGAACTTGGTTTCATTAAATCTTTTATAGAAAAATAGACTGTTTTATAAATATAAAACGGTTATCAAAACCGGGCAGTATAGAGAAGATTTTGTTCTAGTTTTAGTTCCATATTTTAGCTGTCACACAAAATGTGTTGTAGATAATATTATGCTGTTTTTTTTTTCAGATAATCAGAAAAACCCTGAATGAAATATACGAAGAAACTGAGCTAAATGACAAGAAACAATTAATATTGTAAGTATTTGTTTTTTTTTTATAACTCTTTTCGTACTTAAAAGCAACGAGAAATGTCAATCAAAGACAGTTTTTTAAATGAATATTTAATTTTTAAAAGTGTGCGTTTTTATTCTTTAGGTAACCGTAGTTTTTGTAGGGACCTTCATGATTATTGAGTGCCACGAACGGTCCTTTTCACGGGATTTTCTATTGACACTCACACCGCGCTGCTGCGTGCGTCTACGACACTGTGTGAACAGCCTGCTGTTGCGCGGTGCTGCAGACGTATCCGGTGTGTGGCAGCCTAGAGTTAGGCTATTGAAAGTAGACAATCGATGAAATTGGAAAACATTGTACTGGCAACAGAGTTACATAGAAAAAAAGTATCAAATTAGGTAAATCCATAGAAATGAAATGAAAATGAAAATATTCTTTATTGCACACAAACAGAAACACAAAAAACAGATACAAATAAAAATACATGAAGTGTACAATTGGCGGCCTTATTGCTTAGGTAGCAATTTCTTCCAGGCAACCACCACCAGACTGCCAACATGGATAGAATTGATGCGAATCGGGGTTGCCACGAAGATATTTTTTTCAAATATGCCTCGTTTTTTCATTGTCTGCTTTGAATAGCCAAACTCTATTATATGTTGTATAATATCTCCGTTGTATATAGGGACGGTCGTCCGGTGGCGGTGGTGTACTTCCGCGCGGGCTACGAGCCGGGCCAGTACCCCTCGCAGCGCGAGTGGGACGCCAGGCTCAAAGTGGAGCGCGCCAAGTGAGTACCACTACACTATACACTACTTGTGGAGCGCGCCAAGTGAGTACCACTACACTATACACTACTTGTGGAGCGCGCCAAGTGAGTACCACTACACTATACACTACTTGTGGAGCGCGCCAAGTGAGTACCACTACACTATACACTACTTGTGGAGCGCGCCAAGTGAGTACCACTACACTATACACTACTTGTGGAGCGCGCCAAGTGAGTACCACTACACTATATACAATACTTGTGGAGCGCGCCAAGTGAGTACCACTACACTATACACTACTTGTGGAGCGCGCCAAGTGAGTACCACTACACTATATACACTACTTGTGGAGCGCGCCAAGTGAGTACCACTACACTATATACACTACTTGTGGAGCGCGCCAAGTGAGTACCACTACACTATACACTACTTGTGGAGCGCGCCAAGTGAGTACCACTACACTATACACTACTTGTGGAGCGCGCCAAGTGAGTACCACTACACTATATACAATACTTGTGGAGCGCGCCAAGTGAGTACCACTACACTATACACTACTTGTGGAGCGCGCCAAGTGAGTACCACTACACTATATACACTACTTGTGGAGCGCGCCAAGTGAGTACCACTACACTATATACACTACTTGTGGAGCGCGCCAAGTGAGTACCACTACACTATACACTACTTGTGGAGCGCGCCAAGTGAGTACCACTACACTATACACTATTTGTGGAGCGCGCCAAGTGAGTACCACTACACTATACACTACTTGTGGAGCGCGCCAAGTGAGTACCACTACACTATACACTATTTGTGGAGCGCGCCAAGTGAGTACCACTACACTATACACTACTTGTGGAGCGCGCCAAGTGAGTACCACTACACTATACACTATTTGTGGAGCGCGCCAAGTGAGTACCACTACACTATACACTACTTGTGGAGCGCGCCAAGTGAGTACCACTACACTATACACTATTTGTGGAGCGCGCCAAGTGAGTACCACTACACTATACACTACTTGTGGAGCGCGCCAAGTGAGTACCACTACACTATACACTACTTAAGGTAGCCGTTCGAACAGAGCGTCAGCGACACTGATGCTGCGACACGAAAAAGGATAATGGACTCTAAAGTGATGTAGTTAAGGTGGACTTTAGAGGCATGCGACAATGACGCGAGTGACGCGGCGTTACCGGTGTCTTTGTCGTCGCGCCAACTCACTTTTGAGTAAATTCATTTTTAAATCTATCACCTTAAGTCCATTAATATTTGTCGTTTTTTGTATTAAAAATGTTAAAATTCATAGTCTTCCTTTTATTTCTGACACTATATTATTATTTAGCAAAAAATAATCCTTATGATGAAGCCTTTCGAATTTAATGTATGATAAAACTACAGGCTGTTTTTTTTCTCGTGTAGCGGGTTCGATTCCCGGTTCAACCATGTAATTATAAAAAAATGTATGAATGCAGTTTTAATAGTTTAAAAAAATAAAATAAAGTCTTCTTTCAGTAAAATGTTCTATCTACAATATTTAAGGTACTTTCTCTCCATGTGGCATAGCCGTGGGACGCCCTGTATACTTGCCTCTTGTATGAGCTGTTAATGACGATGATGATGTTTGTGTGCAGCGCGATAAAGTGTCCGTCGATCCAGTACCAGCTGGCGGGCACCAAGAAGGTGCAGCAAGCGCTGGCCGTGCCCGGCGTGCTGGAGAAGTTCATGGGGGCCTCGCCCGACACGCACCGCGTCAGGGACATCTTCGCGGGGCTATACAGGTGAGAGGCAACACACACACACACACACACACACACACACACAGCACCAAGAAGGTGCAGCAAGCGCTGGCCGTGCCCGGCGTGCTGGAGAAGTTCATGGGGGCCTCGCCCGACACGCACCGCGTCAGGGACATCTTCGCGGGGCTATACAGGTGAGAGGCAACACACACACACACACACACACACACACACAGCACCAAGAAGGTGCAGCAAGCGCTGGCCGTGCCCTGCACACACAGAGTGCGATATATTTTCGCGGGGTTACACAGGTGCAGTGAAGAAGCCACACAATACACAACAAAGACATACACATAATACAACACACACACATGTCCGGTCATACATTGGTCGTACCTTTTCGACACCTGCGAAGGTCAATCAAATGGTCAATAAAGGCCAGGGGCCTATTTAATAAACGTGACAGGCGACAGGTGACAATCCGACATTTTGACAATTTATTGTTTAATAAACAATTTCTCTTGACAGGCGACAGGTGACAATTTTTCCGGAAAAACTTGTCAAATTTGTTTTATTAAACACTAAATTGTCATGACAGGTGGACATATTTGTCAAATTGTCGGAGATTTTCGACAGGCAACCGCACCCAATGTCAAAGCAATTCGGCAGTTACATTAATACGAGTAATCCAAGTAAAAAATGGTGTTAACAACGTTGTCAACGGATAGCTGTGATAGTAGCAGAAGAAGAATAAGATGAATATATTCTCTATTTTCAAACGTCTCTATTTTCATAAATAAGACCTAAAATTGTTAATTTGACATCCATTACAAATAGCAAATATAAATAAAGGTTGAAGTTGATTAAGTACCAAAGTGAATTATAATATTTTTAAAATATTACCCTCATGTTCTCCCATTAGCATGCTCCGATATTATGTTGTGACAAATATGTCAGAAAAAGTGACAAATTTGTCAAAGACAATGACAATTAAGTCAGAGAATGTTTCCTTAGACTCGACAGGTAAAAATTGACAATTTTTGCCTTTATTAAACGGATCTTTATCCTGACAATTATGTCAATATTTACCTGTCGCATTTGGACATAATTGTCATGTTTATTAAACGGCACTTGTCGCTACAATTTGACTTATTGTCAAAAAGTGACAATATTGTCGGATTGTCACGTTTATTAAATAGGCCCCTGATATACGCCCACACATACAGGTCAGACACACACACACACACAAGGGTGGTCACATTTAGCAGAAAACCCTTCTGATATTAATTACCCTTAAGATAGCAACGCCCTATTTTCCTTGTTAGGTTTTATGTTTAGTAAAAATGTGTGTTTTTATTACTTTTACAGCCTTGACTTCGACACGAGCGGAGAGAGGGCGGTCGAAATGGCGCTCGCTGACGCGGAAAGGTGAGTTATAAACAAAGATAAAAAAAGACACAAACAGGAGTGTGAACCAAATTACCTAAATGTTTGCTTATGTCGTCCCATCAAATCACAGTCATATAAGTAACCAACATAGCCCGAAGAATAGGTCACTCACCGATATAGCCCTATAATAAATCACCGATATAGGCCAAGAATAAGTCACCGATATAGCCCAAAAATAAGACACCGATATAGCCCAAGAATAAGTCACCGATGTAGCCCTATAATAACACCAATATAGGCCAAGAATAAGTCACCGATATAGCCCAAGAATAAGTCACCGATGTAGCCCTATAATAACACCAATATAGGCCAAGAATAAGTCACCGATATAGCCCGAAGAATAAGTCACCGATATAGCCCTAGAATAAGTCACCGATATAGCCCGAAGAATCGCTAAACTAAACTGACAGTGGGCGGGGCACATTGCGTGTAGAACCGACGGCCGCTGGCCCCACGAGGTGGACCGACGATCTGGTGCGGGGGCCGGGCCGCGGGGCGCGGGGCGCGGGAAGCCGTTGGATGTGGGCCAAGTAGGACGGATTTTCGGGGGAGACCTTTGTCCAGTAATGGACGTCTAGGATTTTACTTAACCATGTTTCGACGTAAAAGCAAATAATTACAAAACTGGCTTGGTTGTCAGAATGTCATTCTTTAATCACATAATGTTTTTTTTTTATAGATTCGTGTTGAAGCCTCAACGCGAGGGCGGCGGCAACAACATATACGGCGCGGAGATCCGCGAGACGCTCACAAAGATGAGGCACTCGCGAGAGCGCGCCGCCTACATACTCATGGAGAGGATACAACCGCCACTGGTGAGACCACGCCACTACACACACTGTTTAACTATAATAACATCATATATAACAACGTATGGAGAGTCGGCCGACATAACAACACACGCAATATAACTACAACAACATATACGGCGCGGAGATCCGCGAGACGCTCACAAAGATGAGGCACTCGCGAGAGCGCGCCGCCTACATACTCATGGAGAGGATACAACCGCCACTGGTGAGACCACGCCACTACACACACTGTTTAACTATAATAACATCATATATAACAACGTACGGAGTACTACGGAATGTCAACATAACAACACACGCAATTAACTACAACAACATCATCATAATATAACAACATACGGTGAGCCAACATAACCACAGAATACCAAATAGTAGTCCCTACAGAAGCTGCACTAGTTGACATAATTCATATAAATTACAACCCTACGGAGACACAAGCAATATAACTACAACAACATCATATATAACAACATACGGTGAGCCAACGTAACAACACACGCAATATAAGTACAATATCCTACGAATATTCTAAACGCGAAAGTTTGTGAGGAAGGATGTATGGATGAAGTATGGGTGTATAATTTTAAATTTTGTTTAATTTTATATTTAGGAATGACTTGCCGTATAAGGTGGGGGGATGTCGTTCCAAGAAGAGCAGCTAATGAGAAGGATCATTTTCTAGGGAACCATACCACACCTACACATGTCTGAATATATTTTCTTGGTTCATAGCTAATATAACTCTCGATTGTGACACCTTGCAAATTAAATCATATAATGTTGAGTGTGTGAAGGCACTGGTCGGTTACTCCATACAGAAAACGCGTTTTGACAAGCTACTTCTTTTTGAATAACAACTGAATATCAACTACAAGTGAATGGCGCTAGGCGCTATGTAAAACACCCCCGAACACCACCGGCGGAGTCCCAACCCATTTTGGCGCGGGGGGTGAGTGTCCTGCAGGTACGGGTTAGTACTATAATTTTGTTGTGTGTGTAGGTGCAAGGCTACGTGGTCCGTCCGGGCGCCGCGGTGCCGCCGCCGCTCACCGACCTGGTCTCCGAGCTCGGCATCTTCGGGGTCATCATCGGGTGAGCACACACACACACACACACACACACACACACAAGGCTACGTGGTCCGTCCGGGCGCCGCGGTGCCGCCGCCGCTCACCGACCTGGTCTCCGAGCTCGGCATCTTCGGGGTCATCATCGGGTGAGCACACACACACACACACACACACACAAGGCTACGTGGTCCGTCCGGGCGCCGCGGTGCCGCCGCCGCTCACCGACCTGGTCTCCGAGCTCGGCATCTTCGGGGTCATCATCGGGTGAGCACACACACACACACACACACACACAGCGGAACACGGAATAACAAATAGGGATGTTCACTGTCATCATCATCATCATTTCAGCCGAAAGTCGTCTGCTGGACAAAGGCCTCCCACAATGATCTCCACGACGATCGGTCCTGCTTGGATCCAGCGGCTTCCCGCGACCCTCACCAGATCGTCGGTCCACCTTGTAGGGGGCCGTCCATTAATCACGTGAGGCTTGATAGGGGGGGGAGGGGTTTGACAAAAATCACGAAATATCACAAGGGGGGAGGGGGGGTGTGGTAAGATATCACGTGTATTTATTTTTTCCAATCAAAAACAACCTGCAACCTTTGTGTCTAGGCATTTTTATCACAGTCCTTAATTTCAGAATAAAATGAGGTTATATTTTATACTGCTACTACCTGTATTTAAAGATAATCGTCTAAAAATTTTAAGATTCTTTGCAGGTACTAAAAATACTTGTGATGTTGAGTGGGGGGTGGGGGGCAGTCTTAAACCTCACCACGTATCACCAAAGGGGAGGGGGGGTTAAAAAATGCTAAAAAAAATATCACGTGATTAATGGACGGCCCCTAGGGGGCCTGCCCACGCTACGTCTTCCGGCGCGCGGTCGCCATTCAAGAACCTTTTTGCCCCAACGCACAATGTGCCCTGCCCACTGCCACTTAAATTTACCGATTCTTCGGGCTATGTCGGTGACCCTGGTTCGCCTGCGGATCTCATCATTTCTGATTCGATCACGCAAGGAAACTCCAAGCATAGCCCTCTCCATCGCTCTTTGGATGACTTTAAGCCCTTATGTTATGAGGCCCATTGTAAGCGACCACGTCTCGGATATGTTGACTGTATTCAAAATAAATTATCTTACACTACGTAGGATATAAAACATCTGAAATTACACAAGTATAACTTATGTAGGGGCGATTTTTGTCAATTTTATGATTTGTTTTGTAAATCATAATAAAAATTGTACAAAAACGACATTATTATTATTATTATTATTATTTTAAGGACAGGCAGCAATTATGCTGATAGGTCCTGAACAGTGTTGGTTGGTTTTTATTTAATATTTTAGTAATTATTATTTTATGAAGGTATGTTAGAGTCACATCACACGCGCACAGTTTTAGATATACAGTCTTTGTTAGCACTACACCATTTGTCCAGTCTATTCTTAAACGCGTTCACTGAAGGTGCAGAGACCACATCCTGCGGCAGTTTATTCCAAACCGAAACCACTCTGTTTGACAACAGGTGATGGGCGACATTAGTATTCGAGTGTGAGCGGTTGAGCTTCATATCGTGTCCTCTCAGAAATCTTGTACTGTTATTCATTGTAAATAGGTCCCTTAGAGGCAGGTTATATTTGTTCGTAAGAATTTTGTAAGTTTCAACAATAGTAATGACATTACAAGCTTGTAACGTCATTACTATTCCCTTTCAATTAAATATTAAATATTGTTTTTAACCTTTCATCATCCCTATTGCAGTTCATAGAGAAGGCTCACTTAGCGACATTCTAACAAATAGCAACCCTAACTCCATTACAATAAAGTGCAGTTCAGATCGCGAGGTACTAGCATCGGCCGATTATACCTAAATTGCCTCCACTGATTTATTCAAAGCGTCGATCCAAAACTTAACAAATGAATGTGTGCGTTATGTTATGAAGATAAGGTTGAATTTGTTATCTTCTGTACGCTTCAACTCTGCTGGTATATAAATAGACTGTTAACTTCGAAACGCTTTACATTGTAGAACTCGCGACAAGATATTGTGCAACAAGCAAGTCGGTCACATGCTGCGGACCAAACTAGCAGACGCCAACGAGGGCGGAGTCGCCGCCGGACTCGGGGCGCTCGACTCGCCATACCTCATCGACCTGTAAACACACACACACAAACACATACACACACACTACCATACACGAGTGGTATTGAAGGCACCTATTTCACGGGAGACAGAAGACGAAAGGGACGCAGTTATGCGTTAGAATGAGATAGAAATACACCGCGCTCATTCTTGCGCATAACTGCGTCCCTTTCGTTTTTTACTACCGTGAAATACCTGCCTTATATGTCATGCATGCATGGTTAGTTCCTAATCGACTTATAGGCTGTGTTTGGATAGATATAATGTTGCAGTCAAAACTCATAACCGGTCTAAACCATTTCTAGGTTGTTAGGTTTATGTGTAAAAAAGCCTAAAACTACTTTTGCCTGATTTTTGCAGTCAGAATTGGTTTTGACCCGTTATGTTATGAGTTTTGATCGTAACATATTATGTACCGTGAAACTAAATTGGTTGTTTATCCGCAACATAGTATTCAACTTTTCATATAAACTTTAGTCATGTGACCAGCCACTTTACATTAGTTGAATTTTCTGAATTTTCTTAGCATGGTCTAAGGCGTTGTCCTAATAGAACGCGACTACGCGATTCGCGCGAATTTTACTCGTACGAACGCGCGATCAAACATATTGAAGTCGAATAGGTGTCCTAATAGACGATCGCGCGATTGAACGATTTCTTCATACATTTGACAGTCGCGCGTTCGCGCGAACTTGCGATGGTCGCGTAGTCGCGTTCTATTAGGACAACGCCTAAGAAAACAAGGTCTAACTAGAAGACCACGTGACTTGACACAAGCCTACGTCAACTGCTGTTCACCCTTTTTCTTGTCGATTAATACGCATTCGACAAGGATGAACAGCAGATGACGTAGGCTTGTGTCAAGTTTGACAGTCCGATTGTTAGACCTTGTTTTTTTAGACCATGGATTACACCTAAGAGAATGTCCTTCCGGTAGCGAATACCCTTCAGGTACTATTGCATTGTAACCCGCCGGCGGGGGCGTGGTCTTTGAACTCTTTGAACTCTTTGAACGCGTTATTAGTTCCTAAACGGCTTGTTATGTATGTACAAAGTCATGCGACCTCATATACGGGTGATGCTAGCTTATAAATATGAGTTATGCATGTTTAGTTACCATACCCATACCACAGAATAAATAACCCATACACGAACCATAGATTCACAGTTATGCAACCTCGTACAAGAGTGATATTAGCTTAGCATGATTAGTTCCAAGTAGACTCATACATAGCCATAGATCCATACATGATGACATATGTTTAACTCATGAAACTACATAGTTATTTGCGTGACTAGAAGTTCCTGATCAACTTGTAACCTTAGACCCATTTATATAATAATAATAATTTATTTCAAATTTCATTGTACAAAATAATAATCTAGACTAAAAATAACAGTTGTAGCAAAATAATTTTCGTGCCCATTTGAATTTTGATTGTGTAGATACTACCGCATATAAGTCGCAGGGTTCTTTACACACGAGTAATACAGAAATATACATGAATAAAACAAAACGCAGATGGCCAAATACATACAGTACGCACACGAGTTGAGTGCAGTCGGCGTTTTATATGTAAGTTTTTTAAATAAAACTGATTTATAATGTGCATCATTATAAAGAAACGATATGCTACAAAATACCGTAAAATAAGATACCGTACCGTAATATAAGATATATCGAGAAAGAAAGTAAACAAATGCATTCAACTCGCGCGCTATTTTCCGTTTGAGGCCAACTAGGACGAGTCAGTGAGATCTGTAGGGTCGGTCGGGTCGTTAGGCACCTAACCGGAAAACACCAACCCGGTCTACCGCATCTAGCCAGCTTGAACAGCAAATTTCGTTAGGAATATTCCTGGGAACGGATTTTTTCCGGGAATGGTGGGAATATTCCTGAGAACGGCACATGACTAGATACAAGCTCATACAAGAGTCAATAATAATATTTATACGTGAATAGCATGTAGACGTAGCGTATAACATTTGACTCTAGCCTTTTTTGTGTATTTTGTGTTTGAAGAATCATGGTATGTCCCGGCAAATATTTGCAAGCACTGAATAGAAATGATGAGTCTTATGAAGATAAAATTAGGTCTTTTACGAATGTCTTGTAAACATATTTTAATAGAATTATATTTTTAAATACAGTCGATTTAATTTTGCAAAACTATACATTTTTATTTTTTTATGTAATGGTCATTTAGAATTTTACTTGTTTTTATTTTGTAATATATATTACGATTACATTCCATTTATATGTTGTATAAATTTTGCCACAGGGTAGCTAATTTATTTCCTTTAAATTAAAATATATTTTAAAAAATTGGAAAAATGAGTTTTAATAATTTGAATTAATTTGTAATAAAAATTGTAATTTACACAAAAATAACAATTTTGAACCACTTTAAGGTAAATAAAAGCTGGTTTGATGGAAAAAAAACGGAAAATATTGTAAAATATAAATAAATAAACCTAGTTGTAATATAGCCAGGAAGGCGATGGTGGAGTATTAATAAAATTATGGATTCGAATGATGACTGATTGAAACCAAATGTATTGGATATTTTGATTTTTGGAACTGATTCTTAAATAATTTGTATGTACCAAATATAAGAGCTCTATCAGTTCCAGAAATTGATATATTCAATTGATATAAATAATATTGTGGTGCTGTGTAACTTAGTTGAAATTAGGGTAAAAGTGACGATAATGATAAGCAATTTTATAACTTTTTATTGGAATAAATTAATGATATATTATGAAATAACCATTTGTTTTGTTTTATTTTTCTGACCATAATTTTGCTTTTCAATAAACAAAATATATAATGGAAAAATAATAAATTCATATAAGGGGACAATTTATTTCCTTTCCTTTATTTTTCAGTCTTTCTAGTTAATTTTAGAAGAGTCTTATTGTAACAGGAATAGAGTTACTTATTATCTGTCATATTTTGCACATTTTGCTCCAAAGGGTACAGAAATATTGTCAGCGCGCAGATTTAGGTTTGGACATTAGTCGCGCAATCCTTAGGAAATATTCATTTCATCATTCATGTGAGGGTACTATTAAAGGCCGACCAAAGATATAAAAAACCACGCCATATTGCGGAATTTCAATGGAACTAATTTTATAAGGGAAACTGTTAGCCATAGTCGTAAAAATATACACGTGGCGCCCCCAGTACATGACAGATTTTTTTTTAAATCAGGTTTTTAAGGGTAGGTACTATTACATTAAAAATCCAATGTAACAATATTAAATTAATTTATTATTATAATGATCGTTCTACAACACAGCTAGTACAGTGCGGTGCGTGTATAGCTGTTCACACATACTCGGTGTATTTGGGCATTTTGTTCTTGAGCAGGGTCCCGCCCTGGTTGTAGCCGTGCTCGTACTCGAACGCGGGGTCGTTGTAGATTACCTGTAAAAGTATATAATCAATTAGCCTTCCGCCGCGGCTTCGCCCGCGTTTACAGTTCCTGAATTTTCTTTGCTATAAACCTCACGGAGCCCGAGACCTTTCCAACGAATGCAAAACCGTGGAAATCGGTTCGTGCGTTCTGGAGTTATAGCGTCAGGAAGGAAAACCCGACTTATTTTTATACAGTAGATAATCAATAAATAAACCCTTTTTTTTACTTTAAGTCATGGTCTAAGAAAACAAGGTCTTGCATTCGGGCCACGTGCCTGACACAAGCTACGTCATCATGCGCTGTTCATCCTTGTGTATTAACACGCATTCGTTGTTATACGGAAGTCTATAATAAATCAAAATAATAATAATTTTGAATTCAGACCCCCCCACACTGGGGTCTTTCCAGCGTCGACGCGACGCCAGCGCTGCTCGTCGCGCATACAATCATAGGCAGGAAAGCTAGTGAAACAAGAGAAAGTTCTGTTCGCAAAAAAAAGTGGTGTTTCAAAAAAAAACGCAGCGCAACCGTCGCGTCGACGCTGGAAAGACGCCAGTGTGAAGTCTGGGGCGAATGTGTGTATCTGCGTGTGCGTAAGTATAAGTGTGTGTCTTAGAGACTACCACTTCTGTTTGACGTGACAACGTCTTATAATTCGATGGAGCCGGCTGCACGCACGAAAAAACACGACGCAATGCGGCGTTACCGCGCGGCTGAGGCGTTCCATTTAAGGCTTGAAGTGCAAGTGAGAGCGTGGAACGAGCGACAAAGAGGCACAATCGTTGTCACGTTCAACTATCGTCAGTAAATCTCTATCTGCGAACACCTGTAAATGGCTTAATTGATAATATTTGTAATAATCTTATCTATTATATTTTGCTGTAGGTGATCCAAATAAATAAACCGAGTTTACAGATTTTTTTTTCATTTAACAGACGTTTTTATTTATACTGTAAGGGGTGTGTGTGTGTGTGTGTGTGTGTGTGTGTGTGTGTGTGTACCTGTTCCCTCTCATACGCGTCGTCTGCGCTAGTGATGAGCTCGGGCACGTCGATGCGCGGCACGTTGAACAGGTTCATGAGGTAGTGTTTCCCGTTGGTGTACAGCATGCGCTTGTGTGTGTGTGTGTGTGTGTGTGTGTGTACCTGTTCCCTCTCATACGCGTCGTCTGCGCTAGTGATGAGCTCGGGCACGTCGATGCGCGGCACGTTGAACAGGTTCATGAGGTAGTGTTTCCCGTTGGTGTACAGCATGCGCTTGTCGCTCCACTCCACCTCGCGCGGGAACCGCCAGTCCTTCATCTTGGGGTCCTCGCGGTGAGTGTACTTGTCGAAGTCCAAACGCTCGATGTCTTCCACCACCTGGAATGAGGAACATTATTACTGATGATGATGAGCCTGTTCATCCTGAACTCGTGATACTTTTTGGGTAGGTATTGTGATTTGATTAAAAAATGTCTCGTAGTTCGGATTGCCTCTTGGCAGAAAGCTAGTAATTTATGATGTATGGGTGAAACAAATATTTTTATTAATGTGAAATATCCATAGGCGAGGGTCAGACGAGGGGTAAAATTGATTGTCGGCGTGGCTGATGGGGTCGCGATTCCTGCCTATCGTTATCTGTTCTTTTTTGCATAATAATATGACTTATTTCGATGTTTCATGCCGGGTCCACACGCGTGCCGTGTTTGCCAAACAGAGCGAGACGCAGTTATGCGTTAGAATGAGATACAAATGAGATGCACTACGCGCTCACTCTAACGCATAACTGCGTCTCGCTCTGTTTGGCAAACACGGCACGCATGTGGACAAGGGTCACATCTTTTTTTTTTGTTATTACAACCACAGTAGACTAACAACAGTAAGTTTGAATGTGAGCGCGCTGTTTAGGCTCACGCACACGCTTGCATTTAGCCCATACTGCCGCCGCCCCCTTATTCCCCCGTATTTTATGGTAGTGTGTGCCTCGCGGCGCGGACGCACACATTCAAACCGGTAACGGCACGTTTGTATGAAGATAATTTACTGGTTTTACTGTTACAACTTTTTTTTTTTAATTGATCTATGCTTGATTCGAAAAGGTACGACGTCACCGGACTTGCGGGGGAGCGGAAGACTACCCCAAAAAAGTCTTTTTTTTTTTTTTTTTTTTTTTTTTTGAATTGTCCTATGCTTGTGTCGAAAAGGTACGACAAATCAAGCTTCACCGGACTTGCGGGGGAGTGGAAGACTCTACCCCAAAAAAAAAGTCATATACCAACGCGTCTAGGGGCGGCTCGAGGGAGCCTCGGACCACGGCCTAGCGCGTAGATATTGAAAAACATCGTGAAGGAGTGTGTTACAACGCAAGTACAACCTGCGATACAAGCTGTGCTTAGTGCACGATCCGTTGTATAATGTTCTAGCTGCAAATCTGAGTAAATTTTTGTATCAACTTTGTAACCATTATTCTTCATCTCAAGTAAGTGACTGGTAACTGACCACTTCGACCTCCCCGCCGCCGCTCCAGTCGTACACGAGCAGCTCCGCGTGCGTGGCGATGTCGCGCAGGTACTTGTCCTTGTACTGGCGCTCCAGCTCCTGCAGGAAGCTCGTCGACAGCGCGCGGCCCTCCACCTCGTGCTTGTGATCGCGGCACTTGATCGACTCTTGCACCTGACCAATGGGAATTAAAAGAAATCAATTAGGATGAAGGCAACCCAACAATGGAAGGGAAAGCCTTAACCACTATACTCATATCCAAACAACTGCTTATAGTCTGAGGACTGATCGCATGTTATGAAATCACAAAAAAAAAATAGGATAAATGAAAATAGGATTAAATAAACGGGGGAGGTCTTTGTCCAGTAGTGGACGTCTTTCGGCTGAGATAATTATGATTAAATAAATTTCAAATAATTCATATTTAAGACCCTGTCTAGTTAAGATTCTGAGAAAAAAAAAAAAAGAAAAAAACATTGATTAAACATGTATTTCTAGTCCTAACACTCAACAATGGTAACTTATTAATTTTATCCTTATTCATAAAAATAAAAGCATATTTGTTTTTGTCTTCAAATATATCTTACTGAAACCTATATTATATTTATTTACTATATTATTATGTTGTGACTAATGTATGTAATCACATTATCCCATTTTATTCCAAATGTATCTGGTGCTGATTGGAAAAGAGTTCCAAGTATTAGCATTTCTGACCGTTATTCATGTTTTTTTTGTATTATTCTTGTTTTTGATGTAGCTACAACTAAACTTCTAGATATTACTAGCATTTTTATGAGGTTCCTAACTTAAATAAAAAAGAATAATCTATAGTCATACCTTTGACACAGGTACATCCAAATAAATAACAAGATGTGGTCGCAGCAATTCATCAATAGTATTGTTCCTCAATTCATAATAAACGGAGCGCACCCCTCTTGAGATATATTTCTCTTTGTACATTGCTTCTAAGAAAATAAAGTCCGAGAATGGGGACCTTTCCAGCACAACTCCTTGACCAGTATTAAAAAGGTGTGCCAAAGCATCAATGTACTGGCTGAAACGAGCCGTATACATCATGATCTGGAAGTTCCCAGCTAGGGGATCAGTAGGACACAAATTGAAGTCCACATGGTCGAAAGTACGAGTGGTATGAGGGACTCTGTCATTGAATGATCTCAGGTCGCAACCATTGGGACGAATATAATGGATGTCCATGTTAGCTTCGGGATAATGCTTCATTCCAAGATCATCGGCGAGCGCTTTAGCGAAGCAAGTCTTGTCGGCCGCGACAGGGCCCTCGACTATGATGACTTTCGAGTTGTCGTCGATGCGGTGGGTCGTGCGGTCGAAGAGACTCCTGAACCAAGTGTAGTCCTTATTTACGTAGTCAAAGGGCCCTGGTTTGGCAGGCGGCGGTGGGAGGGACTCCCGGAGCGCGCGGCCCATGATGCTGCGCTTCTGCACAACGGCGCATGCTGCAATCTTGCCGCTATGAGCTCCCCCAGTTACTTTTATCACAGCGGTCCTAATTAATGTAGACATCTTGACATGAGGTACCTTCCAGTGGTTTGGTACCTGCGGAGTGAATTCCCAGTTATTCTAGACGTTTTATTCTTGCTGAAATTGTAGTCTGTTTTGTGTTTTCTTACCTCAAATCAATTTATTTTTAATGTAAAATTTTAATCAAAATCTGTGACATAACAAGAAGTTCGAACGCGTTCAAAAATTTTTCATATTCCTCCGACTTATTTCGTATTCAGCCGTGCTGTCATTTTCTTTTTAATATATTATATTTTATTACAAACAAAACAAATTAATAATAAAAATAAATAAATGTAATAAATAAATATATATTACTAAAAGGTAGGAACGGAACGAAATAACACGAAATGTTTATTTTGAACGCATATTATTTGACAGAATCCACAGCTGTTTTCTGTCTGAGTCGTTCTACAGATAAAGAGGTGATTTTATGGATTTAACGAGCGATGTCTTCTATTTTATTCATTATTATATTACTGGTTGGATAGGTAGGTAGGGTAGGATAGCCTAGGACTTCGAGGAAATTAGGAAGCTACTAGCTGGCTTGGCTGCTTGGCCGATAAAAGACAACTTACTTAACCATACATAACATTAGGCTGTATGCACTGCGTTTCCTTAGCCTTACTCTTTGGGAGTAATATAAAAAAATAATTAACTGTCAGTTTTCTTTTTAATCTGTGCTGTAACTCAGCAACATGTGCGATTCTTTTATTTTTCAACTTAAATCTTGAATTACTTACCTCTATTGTCGTTTTTGATAGTATTAAAAATGGAGACAGAAAATATAAGTGTCGACGAGTTTCTCCCAGCTAAAAACAAAAAAAATGCCAAGCGAAGGGCTGTATCGGAATCGGGCAATGTTATGGAGGTTGAGGAACACAATGGCATCCAAGGAACAGCGAAACAAAGCCGCCCCAGAGCCAAGAGATCCAAAAAGAATGCTGAACCCAACGAGAGCAAGGTCAACATGAGAAAAGTGGCAGTTCCTTCTCACAGGTAACCTCAAAATCTTAACCTATTTTTGTACATTTATTTGAAACAGAACAGGACTTAGCCCACAAAAAAACTGCTGGTAATCAATGTAATTTATCTCTGGCTAATTAATATAAATTGAATTTTACTCTCACTATATAATTGGAATATTCCTTTAGAAAATACTTTGTATAAACAAACCCAAGATGAACATCTCAGCATTTCAGTGAGCTTGGTTTTTTTTTCAACATATTGTTCAATGTGCATTTCTTTTCAGATACACACCATTAAAAGAGAATTGGCTGAAGATCTTTACTCCGATCGTAGAACACTTGCTGCTTCAAGTGAGGTTCAACACAAAGTCTCGTAATGTGGAGATCCGAGTGGGGCCAGAGACCAAAGATGTGGCTAACCTGCAGAAAGCTGCTGATTTTGTCAAGGTGACTTTCTTCCCTTTTAATAAGATAAAGTATAGGTACCTACTGTCAAGAAATAAACTTGATCTAGCAACGTGGCTACTTTAGAATTTTGAAAAGCAGGTTATTGTGGTTTACACAAAAGTGAATATCCCGCCTAGTAGTAGTATTATACAAGTAGGTAGATATCTAATATGCTTCAGTTTGTATGTCTTTATGAAATACTAACTAATACGCCAAACAGTAATTCCAGTTGATGTTTCTAGATTTTATTTATTCCAATATTATACAAACATTTTGTTTTCAATTTCAGGCATTTATCTACGGATTCGATGTTGAAGATGCACTAGCTCTCCTCAGGCTAGACGACTTATTTGTTGAATCTTTTGAAATCAAAGACGTGAAGACACTGAACGGTGACCATTTAGGCAGAGCAATCGGCAGACTTGCAGGCAAAGCTGGACGAACAAAATTCACAATAGAAAATGTTACAAAAACAAGAATAGTGTTGGCAGACTCAAAGATACATATATTAGGAAGCTATCAAAACATTGCATTAGCACGGAGGGCCATTTGTAATCTGATTATGGGATCTCCTCCTTCAAAAGTGTACGGCAACCTACGGAATGTTGCCAACAGGGTTGCTGAAAGATTTTA
Organism: Teleiodes luculella; assembly: GCA_948473455.1. NCBI lineage: Eukaryota > Metazoa > Arthropoda > Insecta > Lepidoptera > Gelechiidae > Teleiodes > Teleiodes luculella. The sequence continues at coordinate 889,903 of OX419603.1, forward strand.
GTTGTAAAAATAAAGTATTTATGTTCCATAATAAATTATTTTATTTTTATTTAAAACTTATAATCTAGATAAATACTTATGGTTTTTGGATACAATAAACATAATATTTTCTCTAGATACAAGTAAGCAGTCACAATTTACAATCATACTCAATGTATCTGTCTGTTTTAATTGTCATTTCATTACATTACAGTGAATTGATGAGAGGCAGAAAAAAATCCTTTATGAACAGTAGACTGCACGATAAACACTTCATTACCTCAAGAAAATATTACATGGGCCTGGGGGGAAAGCAAGCTTATAAATATAATTGGGTACTTAAACAATAAAAATAAATAAATATTTAGAAAATTAACCTTTAACTATTTAGTTGGGCTATTTTTCTCATTTTCGATGTTATGATAGTATATATTGAAGTAAAAATAGGAAAAAAACTAAAAAGTGACTTCAACTTTCATCATTTCCTTTGGATTGCCTAGAAGAAATCGCTTAAAGCGATAAGGCCGTCACTGCCCTTTTTAATGTACTTTGTGTTGCTTGTGGAGTCTGTTAAATTGAGTTGTTTTAATTATTATCCGTGTAGAGTAGTCTCGTAGTTTTTTAACAGAAAAATGTGTGATAATTGTCACAGCAGTGCTTATGCCAGGCTTACAGGGCTTATAAGGTAGGTTAACCTTGAAAGTCATACGACAAGCACTTCAAGCAAAAATATCCCACTTCTGATCTAAACTGTGATTCCTAGTCACATGTAGCAAAGTGGCGATTGGAGTGTTGCGATCTAACGTAACATAAAATATGCTGATGCAACGGTCTACAGCAGTATCTTGTACTTGAAGTGCCTGGGCACCCTGGAGAGCACGAGCCTGGCGTCGTATGAGAGCGAGGCGAAGGTCCAGGGCTCCGCCGCGCTCCACTCGCAGCAGTACACAGAGTCCTCGTGCTGCTCGTACGACTGCAGCACGCCGTCCTCCAAACTGGAAGCGGAATCCGGTGTGAACACCTTCATACTAATTCATATTATACAAAAACACGCTTTCGTCTAGCTATGCCTTTGTGGGTGGAGCGTTTGAACATATTTTAAAATGTGAATTGGAATAATATTAGACCTTTTTCGTTATTCTATCTAAGTGATATTTCCTCCGGTTTCATTGTAAAGCCCGACCAGAGAAATAAAAAACCTCGCCATATTGCGGAATATTCATGTGGCGCCCCCAGAGCAGGTTTTTTATTTACCTGTAGGCCTACTATGTAAGTAGCGAGAGGATCGAGAAGCTGTCAAACGCGACATATTGACTGAACTACTATGGCTCTAATGTCACTATGTCGCGTTTGACAGCTTCTCGAGCCTGTCGCTACTTACATAGTAGGCCTATAGGTCAGGCTTAATACGATTTATTTAGCAGAAAAATACATGATTGACAATAATTTCAAAAACAATTTAAAAAAGTTTAGCTATACTGACTTGTGGTTGGAGTCGTGGTCGTTAGGGTCGCTGCACACGGACGCGGCGGCGGTGAGCAGCGCGCGCGCGTCCGAGCTGCCCGTCAGCAGCAGCTGCTCGTGGAACGAGTTGTAGCGGACTGTCCACACCCTAGAAAAGTACACGACGACAATAAAAAAAATACTAATAACAAAAATTACGAAGTTTTCATGGTAATGCACATCATTCATATATCTTTTTTAGTTTTATCATTCTCTTATTTTAGAAGTTACAGGGGGGGGAACACACATTTTACCACTTTGGAAGCGTCTCTCGCGCAAACTATTCAGTTTAGAAAAAAATGATATTCGAAACCTCAATATCATTTTTAAAGACCTATCCATCCATAGATACCCCACGCGTATGGGTTTGATAAAAAATTTTTTTTTGTGTTTCAATTCTTAGTTTGGGGACCCCCAAAATTTATTGTTTTTTTTTTTTCTATTTTTGTATGAAAATCTTTATGCGGTTCACAGAATACATCTACTTACCGAGTTTCAACAGTATAGCTATTATAGTTTCAGAATAAAGTGGCTGTGACATACGGACGGATAGACGGACAGACAGACATGACGAATCTATAAGGGTTCCGTTTTTTGCCATTTGGCTACGGAACCCTAAAAAGTCATAGTGTCTTTTTTTGTTTCAGTACGATGTTTTAACCCCCGACGAAAAAGAGGGGTGTTAAAAGTTTGACGTGTCTGTCTGTCTGTGGCATCCAGCTCCTAAATGGATGCGCCGATTTTGATCTAGTTTTTTTGTTTGCAAGGTGTCACAATCGAGAGTGTTCTTAGCTATGATCCAAGAAAATATCTCCAGCCATTTAAAGATTATCAGCTCTTTTCTAGTTGTTGAAAGGATCAAGTTACGGTTTTGTGTCGGGGGTTATTACATATTTTAATGGGTCGTTCGGCAACTCGTCCCAAAACAAACTCGTCCTATTGGGAAAACGAACTTTCTGGACTGGAACTACGAATGGGACGAGTTGCCGAACGACCCTTTTAATATAGTGTTATTTTTGTATAGTATTGTAGTGCCATATAGTACTGACCAGTGCGAGTGGTCTGTCCGTGTGAATATGGGCGCCTTGTGTTGTCGGTAGTCCCATATGTCATATAGTACTGACCAGTGCGAGTGGTCTGTCCGTGTGAATATGGGCGCCTTGTGTTGTCGGTAGTCCCATATGTCATATAGTACTGACCAGTGCGAGTGGTCTGTCCGTGTGAATATGGGCGCCTTGTGTTGTCGGTAGTCCCATATGTCATATAGTACTGACCAGTGCGAGTGGTCTGTCCGTGTGAATATGGGCGCCTTGTGTTGTCGGTAGTCCCATATGTCATATAGTACTGACCAGTGCGAGTGGTCTGTCCGTGTGAATATGGGCGCCTTGTGTTGTCGGTAGTCCCATATGTCATATAGTACTGACCAGTGCGAGTGGTCTGTCCGTGTGAATATGGGCGCCTTGTGTTGTCGGTAGTCCCATATGTCATATAGTACTGACCAGTGCGAGTGGTCTGTCCGTGTGAATATGGGCGCCTTGTGTTGTCGGTAGTCCCATATGTCATATAGTACTGACCAGTGCGAGTGGTCTGTCCGTGTGAATATGGGCGCCTTGTGTTGTCGGTAGTCCCATATGTCATATAGTACTGACCAGTGCGAGTGGTCTGTCCGTGTGAATATGGGCGCCTTGTGTTGTCGGTAGTCCCATATGTCATATAGTACTGACCAGTGCGAGTGGTCTGTCCGTGTGAATATGGGCGCCTTGTGTTGTCGGTAGTCCCATATGTCATATAGTACTGACCAGTGCGAGTGGTCTGTCCGTGTGAATATGGGCGCCTTGTGTTGTCGGTAGTCCCATATGTCATATAGTACTGACCAGTGCGAGTGGTCTGTCCGTGTGAATATGGGCGCCTTGTGTTGTCGGTAGTCCCATATGTCATATAGTACTGACCAGTGCGAGTGGTCTGTCCGTGTGAATATGGGCGCCTTGTGTTGTCGGTAGTCCCATATGTCATATAGTACTGACCAGTGCGAGTGGTCTGTCCGTGTGAATATGGGCGCCTTGTGTTGTCGGTAGTCCCATATGTTGAGAGCCGCGTCGTCGCCCACACTCGCCAACTGGAACTGTCTACAAACAAATCAATATATTAGTTAGCGCACAGAATGTATTCGAGGTGTCTTCTCTACTTGTATGTAAAAGAAAATATACGCCTTTTTTAAAGTAATGATATGAATTTAAGCCAACACTTATAATACGAATATGAAACTATTTTCCAAAAATACTACTTTTTTTACGAGTTATATTGATTTAAAGTGGTATCCGACAATGTCAGGCGCTTATACTGGGCGCCAGTTACCTGTTGGTGTTGAAGCCTGTTACCTGTTGGGGTTGAAGCCTGTTACGTGTTGGTGTTCAAGCCTGATACCCGTTGAGGTTTAAGCCTAATACCTGTTGGGATTGAAGCCTGATACCTGTTGGGGTTGAAGCCTGTTACCTGTTGGGTTTTAAGCCTCGGTTGCGGTTGAAGCCTGCTACCTGTTGGGGTAGAAGCCTGTTTGTTACCTGTTGGGGTTGCAGCCTGTTACCTTTTGGGATTGAAGCCTGTTACCTGTTGGGGTTCAAGCCTGTTACCTGTTGGGGTTGAAATCGATGTCCCTGACGAGTTGTGTGTGCGCGTGGTCAATGGCCCAGGCCGGCTTGCAGCACTCCGCGCGCGTGTCCACGCACTTTATGTGGGTGTCCTGGAGCACTGCGAACTGGAACACACAATTTATACTTGCGATTGTTAGTACTTGGTGAAACTCCATTATACTTGTAGTTTTCTCCGATGCTAATTGTATTTCAACCAGGATGACTTATTATTGTGTTTTTTTTTAATTACTGTAATTAAAGAGTGTGTTTTGTACGATGTAAACTAGATTAGACCCCTGATGATGCTCATGTGAGCAAAACCGGTCGTGTTTTTTCCTCAATAAAATTGTAAGTGAAACAAGTACAAGTGTTTTTTAAAACTACAAGTGGAACACATAACACTATAATAACCTAACCTAACCAAATTGACGAAAGTCTCACAAAGTGACATTTGTTCGACGGATCCACACCGGGATTCGAACCTGGAACCTCTGTAAAATCAAACGAGCTTTTCCGGACAACTCAACCACGGAGGTTGTCGGTTGCTGTCTGATAATGTAGTAATGAAGTGAGTTTTCTAGTAATGTCGTCAGTTTCTAGCAATGGAGAGAGTTTTTACGGTAATGTAGTGAGTTTTCTGGTAATGTCATCAGGTTTCTGGTAATTTCATCGTTTTTCGTGAGAACCTCGAGAAAGTGTCAATTGCGATAGAATGAAACCTTCTGTTGCAACTCCTGCGTGGTAGAGTGAGTGTGCGTGTACACGCTGTCCTACCACAGAAGAAAGATACCCAGTAATTGCACCCCATACAAAGCGCCCGAATAGTCGCACGCACACATAAGAATCATGTACATGGCCGCTAACCCATCTTCGCGGGGCAGAACGATGAAAGATGGTTTAGCGGACGTGTAAACAATTCTTATATGTGTGCGGGCGACGATTCGGGCGCTCTTGTATGGAGTGCAATAGGGAATATGCACGTCTTTTTTTATTATTTTGAACGTTTCTATGAGTTATTTATTAAATTACGAAAAAAAAAAAACACATCCATAATATAAACCATTAAGCTAAAATAAAATTATTAAAATCGCTATCATTTTCGGGCGAGTTTTCACACGTCAGATGATACACGAGTTCAATATTAGTTAGGCGTCGAGCTAAAAGGACTTGTATCCAGGCCAGAAAAAAAGAGAGAAAGCAGAGTTAGTACGTCGAAATGTCAATTGACGTCACGTTTTGTTTCTACACCAATAGGGTTCGTTTTGGAAATTTGCGAGGGAATTTTTAATTTTACTATTAAATTATGTTAAATTTAAAAAATAATTGCATGGTTATGTTTGTGTGACAATAAAGATTACAAAAAAAATATTTCGTCCATTTTGAAGTCACGTGCATATTCCCTATTACTGGGAATGTTTCTTCCGTGGCCGTACCGTGGCGCCCCCCTGGTGCGGGCACCAGCGCCCCCCGCCCAGCTTGTCCCTGGCCTTGGCGGGCGCGCTGCGGGCCAGCACGGCGCCGCTCTCGCAGTCCACCACGCTCAGCCCGCTCGGGCACACCACGCCCAGCCGAGACGCCTCCACGCCGTGCCATTCGCAGCTGCGGATCTCTTCCTCTGGCTTCTGAAATATTACGAGAGAGGTGACGATAGTTCGAAACGTCTCCCACAGATGGCGCTGTTGTTTCAAGCGCGCAATCCTAAAACGCGGTGATGAGATTTTTTCCCGTCTAACGGCTAACAGCCAAGCCAACCAATGTCTTTGGGTTCCTCTTGTTGGAGGTTCTGTGACCATACCATGGAACTTTACGGAGTCTTGCGTCACAGAACACTAACTATTACTCCTAAGTTGCTTAGGTAATTTAGATGTGCCATTCAGCAGCTGGCTGTCCTCGCTTGGAATACAGCTTGCTGAACTGAAACTAACCGATTCCAACGCAGACATATGGTTTATGGTTTGGTTTTGGTTTTATGGTTTGGTTTGGGACCATGGGTGCGTACGGACGGAAAAAACCGAACGGAATGCAGATTTTTCGCGCACACACCAAGCGAGCTGTACGGCGCATGCCGCGCGCGGCTCACTTCGCCCAAGTACCTCACTTGGTGTGTACTGAATTCCTGAACGTGTGCGCCCAGAGAAAATCCCATACGTACGGATAGGGATAATCCTAATAATAAAAATAGCTCTGGACAAATAATAACTCGCAGAGTTTGCAAAACTAACAGCGCCATCCGTCGGTGAATAAAAGGAAACAAAAGTAGGATTTGAATCTGCATGGGTTATGTTTAAATGAAGTGACTCACGAGGTCTACAGTTTAAAATTAGGGAATAGTTGAGAAAGAAAGAAAGAAACATTTATTATTAATGACGCCACAACAATTAATACAATACAAAAATTAGGCACAATAAAAAAAAACAGAACAAATTAACAACAAAAAAAGCAAAGGAAATGCCGAACGATGCGTCATGTCATGACATCACAATAATAATTAAATAGTTGTTGTGTTACCTCTGGAGTGATGGTCCTAAGCAGCTCCATATCCTCAGGGCTGCGGCCCTGCAGCGCGCTCAGGTCATCCATGTCTTTTGGAATCACCTGCCAACATACAATTGCACTTTCATGTATTTTTCCATGGTCCAAGAAAACAAGGTCTTGCAATTAGACCACATGACTGACACGAGCCTACGTCATTTTGCCTATTCATCCTTGTCGAATGCGTGTAATAGACAAGGATGAACAGCGCAAGATGACGTAGGCTTGTGTCAGTCACGTGGTCTAATTGTAAGACCTTGTTTTCTTGAACCATGATTTTTCTTAAATTAACCTATGCTTGTGTCGCTGCAACGACGTATCGAGCTTGCTGAGGGCTCTACTTCAAAATAGTCATATACCAAACAGGACTAGAGTCACCAGGATTTGTGTGATAGGTTAAACTGAAGTCGAAACCAACATGATATGCAAGCAACATAAGTACCTCATCGGAATTCGAAACCTCAAAACTAGCACTTAAAGCCTGACCAAAGAAATAAGAAGCCAGCTCTGGGGGCGCCAAGCAAGTGTATATTATTTCCATTAAAATTCCGTAATATGGCGAAGTTATTTATTTCTTTCGTCAGGCTTTACAGGTACTAACAGAATATCAGCGCTGTGACGCGACTAGCGCCGCAGCATTCATGCTGAGTTAGGGGCTACTTAGGGGTGAGGTACATATTGTAACTTGTTACTCGAAAACGTGATTGTCGAAAAGTGATTGTAAAATCTTACTTCGAATAAAACATATTTCATTTTCATTTTTACTATTGTAAAAACTAAATATTCTCATTAAATATTTCATTGTGTTTGTACTGTTACCTTTGAATAAACGTTTTATCTATCTAAACCTGATCCTATGTAATGTATAAAATAATTGAACTTACACATTTAAAGAGCGTCGGTGACTAAGTGGCTAGGACTGTTGACTTCCATACGGAAGTTCGCAGGTTCAAGCCTCAGCACGTACGTGTTTTCGAATTCATACTATTTTCATGTATTCGACACTCTTACCGAAAGCAAACATTGTGAGAAAACCTGTACACACCTCCGAATAGTAAAGTTTGTCTGTAAAGTTGACCAACTTACTCTTCTGTCTGGGCCTGCGTGCTTGACTAAAGACTATTCACCATGATTTCAAGACTATTCCCCATTATATCAGGGTAGGCTCGAGCCACTCAGTGGGGGGGGCATATAAAGGCTGTTTATTGAGCTTACATCAAGGGTGGGCAGTTTGAATATAGACACGCCCATGTAGCACTGCGCCGTGTTCGCGTCGTACGCGTTGTGAGCGGTGAGGAGCGTCGCGGCGTCGTGCGGCGAACAGCGCAGGTGCCAGATCTCACCCGGGGAGTGCTTGTACACCTGCAAATACAACACAACCATGGTCTAGAAAACAAGGTTTGCATTCGGACCACGTGACTTGACACAAGCTTACGTCATCATGCAAATTAAAATATTTAAAAGGACTTGTACTTGTTTCACGTAATACTTAATGGGAAAAACCCAACCGGTTTTGCTTACATGAGCATCATCAGGGGTCTGTAAATAGACCCGAAGCAAAACCGGTTGGGTTTTTCCCATTCAATATTACGTGAAACAAGTACAAGTGTTTTTAAAACTATGAAAGGACATCGCTTTTCAGCATGCTTTTTACCTTGGTATGCAGCGCCCCGGTGTCTTCCTCCAATTCGACTACGTGGACTTGGTTGGCGCCGGGCTTGAGGCTTTGCGTGCCGATAACGAAGCGGATCGCCTCGCCCTCTCCATACTGAGGGCACAATGCTCGGGTCTGGCAACAAAAAGTTATACATATATCATACCGATGGTGGAAATGTCAAAGGGCTTATAGGACATTTTGACGAAAATCACTTTTTGATGCAGTTCTATTCGTCTCGTCAAGCTCTTTCGATCTGTATATTTGATATTTTTTTATGTCAAATAATGGAGCCAGGAGAGAATTTTTAAAAATGCACTTATTTCGATTTTTGGTATTATAGGTCAGTTTCATATAATTCTTTATGCTTAAAGGACATTAAGAAATTAAACTTAGTAATTTATGGATATTTACGACCCAAACTCACATATTTTGTATTCACACGTATAGGCTTAAAGGACACGTAGCATAGGAAGTTAATGACATGTGACTTATAATTATAGTGTCTAGACCAGAAAGTCCAACCCTTAATTGAGCTTTTCCCTGCTTTTTGTGCAGGAGGCGTGATATGTGACGTACAGAACTATCCCATTTTACACTTGAGACTGGATTATTTCGTTAAAATTCGACTTTACAAAAGAAAGTTAAGACAGGATAGAATGGCGTACCTGTACCTATTTAATCACTTTTTGTAACTATAAATCACAAACATTTTCGAGATATTTTATTCCCAAACAATATAATTATGGTTTTAAACAAACAATCGTAATAAAAGAATGGTTTCAGGTCATAAAACCAAAAGAATACGATAATAACAGCGTTTTTAAATAAATTAATTTAAATTCCTTGCTTATCTAAAAAAAAATACTACAAAAAATACATGAAATAAAAACTAACAAAAAAATAAATAAAAGATATTATGTTTTAATGACAGTCAACTGTGGTCAACTAAATTAGGACAAAAGAACCAATCATCTCTTAAAATGTGCTGAAATTTCAGATAAAAGCACTTGAATGGTAAAAAAGTACCCCATTCTAACATTATCACTTCGTGGAATAGCATTTAGCTGTACTAAATTGTCACGAAATCAGTACGTTTGCTAACGTTAAGATCTATGGGAAGAAATGTTGACTGGTGTTGAATACCGAAACTTGATTAACTGACCAACAAAAGACCAACGACATGTGGTGCCGTAATCAATGCTTGCTTTCCATTTATTTTATAAAGACGGCAACACGAAAAGGGCTCTCAGGTTAAATTATAGTGGCTCAAATATGTAGCTACGTACATACGGACAATCCAAGAGATAAAGCAGAAAACTGCATTATGAAAGATCTGTTCTTAATAATAGTCAAATCACGAATCAGGAATAATGTGACATAGAAATAATTGTTGTAAACAATTCGCTAAAAAAAGATTCTGTTCTAAAAGGTTCGGTTTTCATAGAACTGGAAACAACGAAGAGGTCAATAAGCATGCAGGTGGCGAGTCAAAACATTCTGCTTATACAGTGTAAAGGACAGATTTTTTGTATGGTTAGACCGCAATTGTCCTTTAAGACCTTTTAATATGTTAAGTGCAGTCCTTTAAGTCCAAAGCACTTCTTAATTTCTTAGTCTGTTTTGGCTTTAAAGGACAAGATCATAAAAGTACGAAACTTAAAGGACATCTATCTTTTAAACTGAGCTAGTTGGGTGAAATTAAAAGCGTGGATACAGTTCAGCTCAAAAAAATATAAAATTTGGTCTTTAAACCAAATTGATCGCTTTAAAAACAAAAAAGTTATGCACTTTTTTCTATAAAAATCGTTTTTCTGCTCTCCTGTAAAATGACGATTTGTCCTTTAAGCCCTTTGACATTTCCACCATCGATACAGATTAAAGCCGCGATTAGACTACACAATTTGTTGGAGACTTTCTCAGTTAGCATCCTTACTAAGGACAAGTGTAATTGCAGTAAGGCAGTTAGCATTCTACTTATCGGAGATTGACGGGCCCCGACCGTTCTTACTTCCTTAGTTAGGAAGTTAGCATCCTTACTAAGGATGTTAGCATCCTTACTAAGGACGGGTGTAATCACAGTAAGTAACTTAGCACCCTTAATGCGCATGCGCGCACTCAGTCGCCGCGCTGAGCTCAATGCGAGCGGGTGTATTTAATGCCGTAATTTTTAGAGATGGATGTCCTCACAGAATGAAAAAGACGTTTTACAATATAATCGATATACCTATGATACGATAGGTACCGCGTTCTTTTGGAAATGTATGAAAATATCGATCCAAATGTAACTTTAAAAACAATAAAAAAGAAAATTGATGACATGAAGACGACATTTTATAGAGGCACTAGCTTTCCGCCGCGGCTCCGCCCGCGTTAACAGTTTTTCCCGCGGGAATGAGGTATTTTCCCGCGGTGAAAGGTAGCCTATGTTACTCAGGGTGAATGTAGCTTTCTAATGTTGAAAGAATTTTTGAAATCGGTTCAGTAGTTTTTGAGTTTCTTCATTACAAACATACACACAAAAATACAAATCTTTCCTCTATATAAAATCGGCAGCCTACTTAGGACAGTGTAAACAGAATAGCCTTACTCCAATTTGTAGAACGCCAATTTGTCAGAGGCTAACAATTGTGTAGTCTAATCGCGGCTTAAGGACTTTACGGCTTTTTATCAGCTCAATAAGACAGGTCAGGTCAATTTATCGGTACTTAATACATTTTTTACTTGATTTGTTGTTATTCGGATTGATTAATGAAGAAACACCAACAACACATTCGAAAAACATGACTACTTTCTTACTGCTTTATATCACTCTTTTAGGTAAAATAAAGAGGATTTTGGTATTACCTGATGTTCCAGACCGTAGATTATCGAATTTCCTTCTTCCATTTTGCTTTAATCAATAAGAAAATAAGAAATTAAGTAGAAATAATCACCAGAAACCGAAACCATTGTTTACGTCCACAAAACAGATGTTTATGTAGCAATGTTAGGGTACTTTCTATGGAGGCACAGAATTATGTATGAAGCCTGCTGTACACGGGTAGAGTTAGTGGGAGAGTTAGCTACGGTAATACGGTAAGCTACAGAGATAACTTACACCCATCTCTTGAAGCCTATGAGACAGGTATGTTGCCGCTGACTGCACTCTACCAGCTAACTCTACCGTCAACTCTACTCGTGGACAAGGGGCTTGAGGGATAAAAACCAATGTGGCTCTCGTAAAAATTGTGTTATTCGCAGAATTTTATTAGTACACATGTTAATTTTTTTGTCAATAAACCTTATGAAAAAATAGAAATCTTTTAGCGTATATAATTAGTATAATTGTTTGAAACTTAGTTGTAAGGTTCTAGGATTCCTACTCTACAAAGAAACAAATATAATTATTAATGTGAGCAATTTTGTTGAGATCATACTGGCAGCACCATAGCCTCCATCTTGGATGTCAATTGTCACGTCAAAACTGGAAATGCGCATTTTTTTCGTATTTCAATTATTTATTCCAATTAATCTTGTGAATTCTTAAAAGTTTATCCAGTGTTTTGTTTTGTGATAAAATAAACTCTAATCTAAATGCCACCGCCGTAATATCCGGCAAAGAAAATAAACGCACCTGTGTGAAGTGCGGTGCTTGTCCAGCTAAAAATAAGGAAATAAAACTGTTCCGTGTTCTAAAACCTGGAGTAAGGAATTTGGAACGGTAAGTACTTATCTTCCTTTGGTCAGAGAGTCAAGTTCAGGACGCTTCTTCAAGCTAGAGTTGGATAAGAATACGATATGAAGATGACTTTTGCCTTACAAATCTATTTCTTTGTCGCTTAATCCATCCATATAGACATCTCATACTTTAGAAGGATAAACATTTCTACTTCAATGCGACACACATAGAACCAATGAGAAAAATAACTATAATATGGGGGGCATTGAACTAACAATCAGTCATATTTATTTATAAATAAATTGAAAACAATAACAAGCATTTCTCTTCTCTTTTCAGGTTGATTAAGAAGTTTCTGTCTCTATACCCACCTTTCCAGAAAGCTCAAGAGTATTTAAAAATATCACAAATGAGTCTTGTAACATGACGGTAAGGGTAACTATGAATAAGTGTTCGTAATTTTTTAAATTATTTCTTGTTTTACTTACATACATTAATGCTTTGATGGGTCACCAAAAGTTGTTATTTTCTGGTTATTTTATTACCGATTTGTAAAAAGGAGGGGGTCCGGCCGTTAGGCCCCCATTCCGGTACGCCCCCGGCCGTGACGCCACTGAAAAACGTTTTGTATAATATTACGTTTATTTATATTATCTTATATTGCAGGTTGAGCAACAAGCGTCCAATTTTACAAACCAACCAGGACCTTCAGGAGTTTCGAAAAATATGACATCTGAACCTTGCCATGTAATGGTAAATACCTACTTAAATATTTATAATTATGTAATATTTTAGTATACATACGAGATAGTACTTATATTAATTCTTCTATTTAGTAAAGAAATGCTGCACAAATTATCAGACTAATCCAGGTCTGTGACTGACTTTTTTCATAAAATGTACAGATTATGAGATTATCATAGATGATATAAATAAAATGGTGTAGCTATAGGTCAGCTTAGCAGCTTAGCTTGCTCTAGAAAATCTTGAAATTTAGCAGTGCTATTTATTTGTTTTCGTTAAACATAATGTTTTTATTTTTTTGGTTGCAGGTTGAGCAACAAAAGTCCTCTTTACAAGCAGATAAAGAAAAACTCCTAGAATTAAAATGTAAAAAAATATTTTCAAAAAATTTGTCAACTGCATAAACGCGTTAATAAATTGACAATAAAAACAACGCTTGATTCTATTGCTGACGACAAAAATGTGAAAAAGTTGTCGTCAAAAATTACACCTGCATTTGCCCTACTTCTACAAGGGCAAATCAGGAACTTCACTAGAAAAGTGAAAGGTAGAAGGTGGACCAAAGATGAAAAGATTACTGCCCTGAGAATTTTCAAAAGGTCACCGACTTGCTGAGAAATTATGTGTGTTGTGTTTTATTTTGTTCAATGTACAAACAAATACAACATGATAGGTATGTTATTCATTTTATATTATTAATGTTGATTAATATTATGTTTTATGTATATTATTATATCATTTACACATTTATACATATGAGCTGCCTGCGACTTGGCATATTGTGTTAATTATAAGTAAGTATTCACTTATTTACTTTGTTATGATATGTAACTATGTTATGTAAATTAACTTTATTTACTAATTGTTTGTTGATTTAATTATGTTAATCGCCATAAAATGGCTTTAAGTAAAACATCAGTATCATAAGTATGTTATACCTATTCAAATACTTTTAAAATAAAAACAATGTTTTTATTCTCTTATCCGTTTGTTATTTATTGTCTTGTAGGTAAACTCAATACAGGAGGTTTAAATTATACTTTTTACATACCTATGTATTGGGTTTACTTACTTGAAGTTTCCTAATCCACCAAAATTTTAAAATAAAAAAGTACCTGAGACCCGTATTTGTATTTCCCGCGTTGCATATTTATTTCGCGTGCACAGAGTTAGATGTCACTAGTAAAAAAACAATTCTATGAACTTGCCATTCTTCTCCGCTAGGAGTAACTAGTGTTCTGTGGTTCGTTCTGTCAAAAGTAATTTAAAATAAAATTAATAAAATTAAAATGCAGCCAACAGCACCCTTTTAAGTAATTAAAAAAAATAAAAATGTATTTTCTGTTTGAACATGTTAAGTACATAGTATAATAAATAGTATTGTAAATAAATACAAAAGTAACAAAAAGAGATTGGATGACTCCAAAAACACAGGTCAGCTGTCATGCATGTCATGTTGACTTTTTAAAATATGTTTTTGGCCTGGATACTAGTTTTTTAAGCCAATATAATTTTCAGAGAATTCATTTTTCAACAATCATCATGAAGGAAAGAAAAATCCACGCGTAAAATTTTTTGTTCCTTCATGACAATCATCGTCCGTCATCAATTTGTAGAGCTGAGGTATCGCTATCTCATACACAAATTGTAATCTATCTCGCTATCGCTTGGAATTAATATATTTATTGTTTAAACTATTTATAAATAAGAAAGGCTCGCGTGGAGAGCTTCACGCAATCTCAACTTGCTCTTCTCGCGTTTTGACTACAATCGCATCTTTTATTTTCTTCATTCTCGAAATTCCCCCGGCTCGAACCTGCTACTCTTGCTCGACACCTCATGCTCCGCGCGCCGAGACGCCGAACCACTCTCGTCCAAATTATCCTAGAGGAACGAGGACATTTTTTTTTCAAAGGTATATTGCTTGATAAGTTTAATTTGCCTTGAAAGAAGACATGAATAGAAATAAATTTCAACATCACAGATGCGGAACAACTTAACTCGTTAAACGCGACGCCTATTATCACAGAAACATGTCATATCATAATACCTATACTAACGACAAACAGGGTGTTATTAATAGTTATAATTAGGTACAGACCTACTACTTTGATAAACCCGGAGAAAATTGCTAGCTGCTACGAGTGGTCAATTGCAAGATAAACTGAACACGCTACGCGCATCGTATACCGATTGTATTCCTTATTCATTGGACTAGACAGAGCCTGGGGTGTCCGTGCGTGTCAGACAGCAGATATACATACATACATATTATTATACATATAAGTATACAACAGCCAGACGGGTGCGTAATAAATGCTATAATATCAAAAAATATAATTTTAGATGATATAACGTTCATTTGGTATAATTTTCATATACCATAAAAATACTTGCTATATATTTAATTTGTATAACGCTCAATTCCTATAACGTTCATTTGATATAATGACAATTGTTATAACATTATTTTCCTATAACAATCATTTCGTATAACAATCATTTCCTATAATAAACTTCATTTTTTGTAATTTTACGGAAAAGAATACTAGGTGTCAGATGTAATTTACAAAAAAAGAAATAACATTATTCATCGGATTAGGTATGGATGGGCAATGTGGGTCATTAAAACTAGGTAATATAAATAAATAGGGCGGGTGCGAGCGCAGCGAGCACGGGAATTCGGGGCACCCCGACTACTGTTGGTTAGGTTCGCTTTGCTCGCTTTGCTCGCCCACCTCTTCCGCCATACCCTTCGGGTTAGGTTGACATGTATGCATGCCTGCACGCTTGCTTGCATGCATGCTTGCTTGCGTTTACAAGTTCATAATTTTATTTGGAAACAATATTTAAGTATATTAATTGTAAATTATAGAAAATCATTACTATATCAAATGAAATTATATTATGTAAAATTATAGGAAATTATTATTATATGAAATGAAATTATATTATTTAAAATTATAGGAATTGTCTTTTATATTATTTGATTATTAGGATAAGTAAAATTATATAATCTGAAATTATATCTTTAATCATTATAACTTTTGAAATTATGGAATATATTACACACCCCAGCCAGACACAGGGCAAAAACACAAGTGCTCGCTCATCACACGAATGTTTGCCCTGGGCGGCATTCGAACCCGCGACTCTGTGCCAACTAGGCTACGGGGCCGTCAGGAGTAAGAACGACGTAACTATTCCAAAGAGTTCAGCTTAGCGTGGTCTTGTTTACAGATCCTACTATATGTAATATGGATGGATGTTTGTTAGTATTTCACGCGAAAACCACTGAATGGATTTTAATGAAACTTTACAGTTATCTACCTTATACATCAGAATAACACATAGACAACTTTTTACCTCGGGAAAATACCTCATTCCCACGGGAAAAGCGGTTAACGCGGGCGGAGCTGCGGGGCATAAAGCTGGTACTTTCCTATATAAACTTAGAAAACACGAAAAATGTATTAAAATATACGTAATAATTGAGCCGATGATTCACGATCGCAAGTTACAACCTCACAAGTACATAGTATAGTATAGTAGGTAGGGGAAACAGATAGCGCCAGGAACTGGCTCGTGTGAACATCCTCTCCTCAGCTCTACTGCGGACATGCGGACATCATGCAGATAGGTAGGTAGGATGCTGATACAGGGATTACGAATATCACTCACGATAATTTGGACTTTGTTTAGTAAAAAATTATGGCCTTTAAACCTACAGACCCCTCACACTGGCGTCTTTTGGCGTCTGGAAAGAGGGTCGAAAGACGCTTTCTTAACCTTTTGTTTTGTTAATAAGTAGGTAGGTAGGTATTTAGGGTATCACAATAGAGAGTTTTCTTAGCTATGAACCAAGAAAATATCTTCAGCAATTTGAAGATAATTTATCAGCGAATTTCTAGTTGTTGAAAGGATCAAGTATAACGGTTTTGTGGGGCGGGGTTTTTTTGAATTGACAAGCTTTATCGGACTTGAAGGGAACGCTATCTAACCCCTGCCATAGGCGCATGCATGCCACAGTATCATTATGAAATAAAATGTGGTAAACAAAAAGTTATGAAATTATTTTGTCATAAGCTTATAACAAAATCTTAATTTTAGCATTGTTAAATCGGTAAAGTGGAAATTTTGTGAAAAGCTGTCATTTTGGTAAAGTGGTCATTTTAATAAAGTAGACTTTAAGTAGGTAAGTACATAAACAAAAAAAAAATCACCTATGCAGATTGAATTTATTTGGGCAGAGTTTTATCCTCAAATGACCGCGCAATGTGTTATTAGAATAAAAAATACAAAAATAAAATAAAAAAGGACTAGGTACCTACTTATGTAAAGTGTTTTAAATACATCCAAAAGTTAAACTATTTGTAATACCATCACCTTTAGAAATCTAATAACCCGCGCGCGTGTTTTAACTCACCTGGCATTTAGAAATCCCTTAGGAAACTATTTGAGCGCGTGAATAATGGTCAAAAGAAATCCACAGATTCCTTCAGCATGCCCTCAAGGACCAGAGGCGCAGGAATTCGGGGTTTACCTCGAAGGTGGCTTAGCAACAGCGAAGCCTGCCCGGCCCGTGCGAAATAGTGCTGGCTGCGAGGTTCGCGAATTTGATAAACATGCAGGCCGTTATTGGATTCTGTCTCTTTATGTGATTTAAACTTCCACGATCACTGTTATATTATAAAGCTTACGATCGCGCACAATGCAATTAGCACGGTAAAATCGGATTTAAATCTGGCCAAATGGTGTGCCTTGAGAGAGAGGGTTTTGTCACGTTATGTCCGCTCGCAGGCTAAGATCTCAAACGGTTTTGGTGTGTAAAATAATAATAATGGTTTCCGCGCGCGTGAGCTCAACTCAGTTGGCATTTAGACATATGTTCCGAGATAAAAGATAGTTTGACTCTCTTCTTGATTATATTTGTTTAATAATAATATTACTAAGTAAGTATAATACGACACCAAATTCTAATAAAATATAGGTATCTTAAATAAACTACTCATTAATATCAAATCGTTTTAGCACTTTAGCCAAGGCAGTACACATGTTTGACTCACAACTTTCCTTCAGCAGGCGGGTCTATCGCGATTCTAATTTTAGCTGTTTGTAGCGCAGTAACATTCCTTTTCGCCGTCGCCGTAAAAAGCGTGGTCGTAAAAAGCGCATAAACCGACCGCAGCCTTTGACATGAGCCGCCACAGCCTGCCGAGATCAACGTGAGGTACAGCTAATGGCAACTATAGCTGAACACTTTATTCCCGCTAAACTTAAGTGGTAGCGGGCGCGTTGAACCGAAAGCTTTTGGGGCAAAATGGTTAATGAATGGCGGTCGCGCGCCGACAGATGTAGCGTGGGCATTCTTCCCACTAAGTGGGACCCGCTGGATGCGGGCCAAACAGGACCGATTTGTGGAAATCTTGAAGGGAGGCCTTTATCCAGCAGTGAACTTCTTTCGGCTGAATTAATGATGATGAAAGCTGATCAAGCGCAATGCGATTTTCTCTCTTATTCAATGGATACCTATAAGAACGATACAAATTTGCAAAGTGTTCGGTACGTGCTCTCGACTGTACGCGCCATGGGCTTTCATATGGGGGGTCCAAAGCTATGATGAAGTCATTTTGCTCGGATCGCGTCTAGAAAAAAAAAGTATTCTAAAGTTTTGCGGCCTTCGATCATTATCACATTAGAGTAAACCAACCATATATTTACACTTTAATGTGTACGGTTTATTATTAACAAAACTCGATTGGAGGGTATAAAAAAATCCAAGCGAAAACCTTATTAGAAATTGTATATTCAAATCATTCAAATGCAAGTTTTAAACGGCGAAATAACACAAATCTCCCACTTGTTACCTACACGACACGACAATTAACTTTTAATTATCGTGTGATGTGTAGGAATCGAACCGGTATCTTCAGCACGGGAAATAGGTAACGACTTTTGACTGTAGAATACAATACAAAATACAACACAAAAATATACACAAGAAACGTCTTTTTTTTTGTTTTGTTTTAGTGTTTTTTGAATTGACCTATGCTTGAGTCGAAAAAGTACGACGGATCAAGCTTCCAAGAAACGTCGATGGCGGACTACAAAGTTTTCAAATAAGTATGTTGATATTTTGCAGAACATAGGTACTAAAATTGTATCTAACAATTAACAGTTTTCATTAAAAGTACTTAACAAAAAACAGAACGAAAACGCGTAAGGAACGCAGACGTAAAGAAGGCATAAAATTGAAAAAGAAAGAAAAAACCCAGGCACTGAACTTTTTCCTTTTCGAACTACCTCTCCAAATTCTCTTTGCACTCGATAGCTACTCGTACATAGGCAGTTCATTTTCATATTCAAAGACTCACACACAGCATGACCTATTCAAACCTCGAGGAAAAGCTCCTGAAATATTGTCATACCCACGACTTAATTCAACATTTATAAAAATAATTCAATTCTTGGCTTTTTAATTATTTATGACTTCATTTATAAGATGCAGATTATTTCCACGTAAAATTAATCAGTTACCTCCTTAATTCGAACGACTGACGTCTTAAAGTTCAGGAAAAATAACCACAGAATTAAATGGACCCGAAAACCACAAACATGATGCTGTGCTATTGAAGACGTAAATGTTTTTTTATAAAGCTGACACGATTACTATTTTATGTCGAACTAAAAAATAAAAAAACAAAAAGCTACTGACGCACATGTGTTTGACAGCCCTGTAGCCTATATAGTTGGTAGTACGTCTAGGCGTCTGTCTTCGAAGCACAGGTAGGGACTACTATTTGGTATTCTGTGGCGCAGGGTCGCGGGTTCGAACCTCGCCAAGGGCACAGAATAAATAAGGGCTAACACTTGGCTAACATTCGTGTGATGAGCACTTTATTTGCCTGGTGTCTGGATATTGTGTATTTAAATGTAATGTATTTTTCTATAATTATGTATGTATATCAGCTGTATCTTTAAGACACCAATTAGTATACAGGCTTTGCCTGAGTTACAATTTTCCAGAAATTTATTGCTAAAATCTATTATCTACCTATAATAACTATAATTAGGAAGGGAGATATTAGACATTTATTATGAAAGATTCGGAATTAATTCGCTGTCTTACGTTTATCAGTAGGTACGCGACGTTTCTTCCTTTGGTTTTCTAAATGCGCACCTAAATAGGTACTTGTATTTAAGAATGTCTCTAAACAAAATTCATATAAACCTCTTTGATTACAAATAAACTAAATTACTAAAAACAAACAAGATACCAGCGTCATAAATATCAGGAACAGCGCAAACGTCACAAACCAAATTCTCCGAAGAGGTCAGACTTAGACCTGCGCTCGCGCTCATTAATTTAGACCAATTTTAATTGATATCGACAGAGTACCAATCTTCTTAGTCCGTCCGCAAACCGCATCTCATTTGAAAATCAACTTTATTACCGTTAATTGTGGGTTGGGTAATTTTTTCTCGAGTGTCGGTGAGATTGTTTTAAGACTGAGGTCCGAGTGGCTAGCTTCAGTCGTTGGGAAGCAGCCGGCCGCCGGAGTCGCGTTGTTGTAATCAGTGAGGGTCATTGTTCAGTGCTCGTGATGAAGTGGTTCTTGGTGGCGGTGGTGTGTCTTTGGGTGCAGGCGGCAGATGCTGGCGGTGAGTTGGCAGTTTTCACACTCTTCATAACTTCTGAACTCCTGGTACTATTGTCCGTTGCGATATTCTGAAAAATTTAGAAAAATTATGAGGGTATAAATATTAAAAGTAAGCGTTCGTCATAGGTGCGACGTAAAATATTATAAAGCTTTCCTCTATTCAAAATATATAACAAAATAGCCCATTATTTAAATACTTTTTTTATAATTAAATTTATTTTTATGAAGTCTTTTTTACTGTCCCACTGCTGGACAAAGGCCTACTTGTCCACTGTTCTAGGTCAATCGCTATTTCCTGACATTCTTTTTCGTTATTTTAATTATGAAATTTTACTTTTTAATATGCGTTAATAATTTAGTTGATTCTCCTCACTTTTGTATCGATAAATTTATAAAAAAACATCTTCATAAAAAAATTACCCACCCGCAAATTCTACATCATTCGGAGTATTTTTTAAGTCATACCTCTAAGTTTAAAAACATTTTTTTAAATGTTCTTGACCGTTGCTCCGCAATTATATTAACCTATGCCTACCCTGCTTAGAAAAACGTTCTTTTATCATACTAAATACATTGTACGGAAATTAAAAATGTATGTGAATGTGACTCGATATTTTTTTCCAATGTTTACAATTTGTTATCTCCACAGTTTTCCCACCTCTCTGGTTCTCTCTATAAGAACGTAAATTAGGACAGTGGGGTATTATTTTATTTTGTTATTGTATTATGTTAACAGATTTTCCCGTGGGAATGAGGCATAATCCCGCGGTAAAAGGTAGCCTATGTTACTCAGAGTGTTTGTAGCTTTCTAATGGTATAAGAATTTTTTAAATCGGTTCAGTAGTTTTTGAGTTTATTCATTACTAGCGACCCGCCCCGGCTTCGCACGGGAAAATGGTTATTGTGGGTTATCTTTAAGTATATTATGCATGTATTATACGTATAAACCTTCCTTTTGAATCAATCTATCTATTTAAAAAAACAGCATCAAAATCCGTTGCATAGTTTTAAAGATTTAAGCAAACATAGGGATATAGGGACATAGCGCCAGAGAACGCGACTTTGTTTTATACTATGTAGTGACAAACATACTCACTCATACACACACACAAATACAAATCTTTCCTCTTTATAATATTAGTATGACTAGCTTTGCGCTCCGCGGCTCCGCCCGCGTTCACAGTTGTTCCCGTGGGAATAACTTACCGCGGAAAAAGGTACCCTATGTTATTCCCCAAAGCCTATTCTATCTTTATGCTAAGTGTCATTAAAATCGGTTTAGTGCTTTCGGAGCCTAATCAATGCAAATAAACAATTAAATCTTTCCTCTTTATTATAATATTTTGATATATCCTTTATTCAAAATATGTAACAATATTGCTCATATTTTGATTCGTTTTTGTTAATGATTTTTTTTGTAGCCTTTTTCATTGTCACTGTTGGAGGAAGGCCTACTTGTCTGCTTTTTTAGGTTAAGCGCTAATTCCCGCCATTATTTTAGCTTTTTTTTACTAATAAAAGTTTCTTATTTAATGTTCATGTTGTTGTTGATTTTGCTCACTTTTGTTTTCAAATGATATTTCATCTTTATAAAAAAAGTTCCCACGTAAAATAGGTCAATAAAAGATCTGCCTGGTCTGGTCACAATTTCACAAGCATAAAGCAAAAAATAACCCTTATGATGAAGCCTTTCGATCGGTATGATAAAACTACATGATATATTTTTTCTCGTATAGCGGGTTCGATTTCCGATTGAACCATGTAATTATTAAAAAATGTATGAATGCAGTTTTAATAGTTTTTAGAAATAAAATAGTCTTCTTTCAGTAAAATGTTCTACCTACAATATTTAAGGTACTTTCCCTCCATGTGGCATAGCCGTAGGTGGGACGCCCTGTATAATGCTCTACTTACTGAGCTTAACATTAAATTTAAAAGAAAACTTAAACATTTCTTGTTGAAGGGATGTTTCTATGGCGTAAATGATTTCATGGATTAAAGTAATGTTTGTTGTTATTATTACTATGTAAGGGTTTTCTTGTTGTACTCGTATCTTGTTATTGATACTATGTAAGTGTTTTCGATGTTACCCTTAAGTATTAATTTAGTTTTCAAAATTTCTTTCAGTAAAATGTTCTACCTACAATATTTAAGGTACTTTCCCTCCATGTGGCATAGCCGTAGGTGGGACGCCCTGTATAATGCTCTACTTACTGAGCTTAACATTAAATTTAAAAGAAAACTTAAACATTTCTTGTTGAAGGGATGTTTCTATGGCGTAAATGATTTCATGGATTAAAGTAATGTTTGTTGTTATTATTACTATGTAAGGGTTTTCTTGTTGTACTCGTATCTTGTTATTGATACTATGTAAGTGTTTTCGATGTTACCCTTAAGTATTAATTTAGTTTTCAAAATTTCCAACACGACTTCATGTTGTTTAAGGAATAAATGGTTGATTGATTATTATACTTTAAGGCTGCTTTTCCACCAGAGCAATGGAGGTAGCTAAGCGGAGTGCGAGGAAAAAATCCACCAATAGAATCACTAGGCTATGAAAATGAAGTGATTCTATTGGTGGTTTTTTTCCTCGCACACCGCTTAGTTACCTCGTACAGCTCTTACAAAGGGGGCGTCGGTGGCGTAGCGGCTACAGCCGTTGTTTTCCATTCGGGAGTCTCGGGTTCAAGGCTCGGCACGTACCGATGTGTTTCTGATTAGACAATACAATACAATTAATACTCGTATTTTATTGACATCAAATGTGAAATCAATCCAATCACAGAATTAATTATATTTTGCAATAGGCACGGTTACTCTTATAATGAAGGAAAACATTTTTTTTATTCATTATGATTATGACTTAATGACATCATTTCTGAAGTTAGTAAGCTTTGCTCTGCCCAAGACCGGCTCTCGTCTCAAACAATGTACAAGTCTAAGCAATGAAAAAGAGATCAAACAATCTAAAAGAGGCGATGCGATATCAGTTTGAACATAACTGGCATTTGGCGCAATGTATCTGCTGTAGAGAAGAACCTTTAACCTAAAACCTTTATTTAAACCAGCACTGAGTCATCGTGGTTGACCAAGGCTCTGTCTGGCTCACTCAGATTCAGTTGAGCCCCCCGATGGGGACATAATATGTGGGCTGTTATCGATAGAATTATAATTGTTGACGAGATCCTCAGACATGTATCAATTGATCACCGGCGGCGCCAACATTCCAGACATTGTCCAGACGCGAAAAAACATTACCTATTCCTAATTTAAGATATCGATAGTTAATTGATATTGACGCAATTACGTTTGCATGCGCAAGAGCATTTTGAATGTGCGTCTATTTACTGTCATCCTGCAAGATGAATAATCATTTGCCTTTACCTTGAACTTTCAACTTTTAAGCTTCAACGCCATTTTATAAAATGTAAACTAGAGCAGTAAAATATTTTTCATTTTGCTTCAGCATAAAATAGTCTTTATTTGTAGCACACCACAACATTTAGCATGCCACAATTAAGTAGCATGCGACTGCACTATTGCATGTTGCCTTGGCGTAAAGAAGCTGGCGCAGAATTGGTCATCATCATATCTTCATGATCATACTAATATTATAAAGAAGGAAGATTTGTATTTTTGTGTGTGTGTATGTTTGTAATGAATAAACTCAAAAACTACTGAACCGATTTTTAAAAATTGTTTCCCCACTAGAAAGCTACGTTTACCCTGAGTAACATAGTCAACCGTTTACCGCGGGAAAATGCCTTATTTCCACGAGAAAAACAGTTAACGCGGGCGGAGCCGCGGCGGTAAGCTAGTGATCTATATAGCTCGCGATCACGTTCCGCAGCAATTGGCGAACCCGTCGGGGCCGCGTGCGCAATATGGATCGTCACTTGTCTCTCCTTCGGCTCCTATCGACCGCCAATGATCAGTCACCTATATTGATTTGTTAAACGCTCAGCTATTTATAGCCATGACAAAATCTGAACGAGCTTCAGAAAATTTCACTTAATTCATTCGCCCCGCTTCGCCCCGCTTCGCTCACGTTATTAAGGAAAATTAATTATTTTCCCGCAGTAAAAAGTACCTAGGCTAGTTACACCTATTTATGTACAAATTCCAACAAAACCTACGCAGAAAGTGTCAATTTTAAAAATTTGTTCTTCTGTTAAAAATAGCATCCTACTGGTTAGTGTAGGCTTGACTCGAGCCCCTTAAAAATAAGATAAAATAAATAAAAATACTTATATTTTGGGAGAATACAACTCATCAAATACGACATTAGTCATCAGACCTGCCAAACTGTGCAACAGTTTGTTGGCGGGGGAAAAATAAGCTTGAGCTTCCATCCATAATAACGATGCAAGTCTAACGTGTTCACTTATCTAGGTTGCACCCAACCTTACAAAGTCCACAGGTTGTCATCATCACCTACTAATTAATAATAATCTACACAAATGACTAGCAACAAAAGTTTCACACACAGTAATTAAATTAACAATCCAAAAGCTGTTTTTTAACTTCTGATTTACAATAATATAATTTTTTGACACATTCTTGGAGAGGATACTAGGGAACAAGGACGTATTAAGAGCAGGCTGTCGGGTCGACTAAGTTTTGTTTGTAGTGTCTTTGTTTTACCCTGAATCAGGATGATGGCAGGCGTTAAACAGTAAGATCGTAGAATAATACAAAGAAAACTGAAAGTTGAGATTAAACCCATGCACGCGTATATGGAACACAACGGCGCTACCCACTGTGCCTGTGACCTTATTGAATCATAACCATCAATCATAACCATGGTCCAAGAAAACAAGGTCTAACAAGAAGACCACGTGACTGACAAAAGTCTACGTCATTTTGCGCTGTTCATCCTTGTCTCTTACACGCATTCGATAAGAATGAATGGGCAAAATGACGTAGACTTGTGTCAGTCACGTGGTCTTCTTGTTAGACCTTGTTTTCTTGGACCATGATCATAACTAATAGTTAATAGTCCTAGTAATAGTCCGGTGAAGCTTGATACACCAAAACAATGGTCGAGTTTTGGTTTTGCCTCGGAAATATTGAGCAGGAACAAAACACCGCCGCACGCGCACCTCACTTCGTTTCGATCACCGCTAATTGGCTGCAACAATGGCGCGTAATAATCATGGGAAACCTGCGCTTGCCATGCATTGTTAGCTAAAGTTAGCCATGTAGGGGTACCGCACTAGGATTCATTTTTAGGACATGTGCGTTATTTAAGAAAATTTAAGTTGTTAAATTCCAACTAACAACCACCTTCAATATGAATTCGAAGTTGGTTTGACTTTTTAACGTACGCAAAACGAAGGAGACAAGTCAACGCGTATATTTTTTTATGTATGACCATGCATAACTTTCTGCACAGTATTCCAATTTTTACAATTCTTTTATTGAAAAGGGTATACTTCGAAATTGGTACAATATACATTTGAAAAAATAAATCCAAGATGTGGTAAGAAAACGGGGATGACTGAAAGTAGATTTTCCCGTTGGAATTATGTATTTTCCCGCTGTAAAAGGTAGCCTATGTTTTTTATTAAGGTCTATTCTATGTTTGTACCAAGTTTCATCAAAATCAGTTCAGTGGTTTATGTGTGATTAATGTTTTATCTATTTAGGTAATTTAATTTATAGATTTACACGCAGTTACACCAAAAGGTAATTTAAAATGAAAGTAAAATTTTGAATTATTAAAAATCAACACGAACACTAACAATTGCTAAGGTTGCCTGTTAGAAATTGCTACTCAGCAATAAGGCCGCCTGTACACTTTCTATCCTTTTGTGAATCATGCTGTATTGTTTTTCTAGAGTGCAATAAAGTGTATTCTATTGTATTGTATTCCGTATATCCCAGCATTGTGGTCGTCATGGCCACCCTAGTAGGAAGCGAGCCTTTTCCTTTAGCTGCGCAGGCACAGCCGTGGGCGCCCGTTTGTCCTGCCACGGAGATGATGATTGCAGTTCCCGCTATTATATTCATCACATTGACTAGTTCGCTTTTGATTTACATTTGGTTTTATTGCGATTGATTGAGGAAAACAATCGTTGTTATTATAGTGATAAAGTATCTATTTATAGAGCGTCGGTGACGTTACTTTCCATCCGGAAGTCGAGGAATAATCAAAGGTCGTAAAAGCTAGAAAACAAAAGATATAAAGTCTTATTTACGCTGGGGCAACATTATGCTAAAAAATTTGTAAGCAACACACATAATGAAACCTCTAGCCGAAACTTTCATATAAAAGACATCAACGCAGCCTTTTCTATTTTTCTATTATGCTATCACAAACTTACCGACACAAAAAGTTGGAATTGTGATATTAGATATTATCTACAGTGAAATAACAATAACGCAGCGTTTTTCTGGTATAATCAAATCAATCATTAGGACCTTACACCACATGAAAGAAAATCAAACGTTATTCTCGATTCGTACTAATATTATGAAAGCTAAACGTTAATCTTTACGGCCTGAATGGAGAAAGATAAAAATTGCTTTGATAATAGATGATAATATCATGGGGAAGCATATAGTTTTTACTACGGGAAAATACAATATTCCCATGGGATTTTATGTAAATTATTTATTATTACATGCTTTCCGCTCTGCGGCTCTGCTCGCGTTTTTCCCTTCAGAACAAGGTATTTTCACGCAGTAAAAAGTAAAGTATTAGGTCCTTACATATGAAATTGCCGTTCAGTATCAAAAAAGTGAAACAAGTTTTTTTTAATGAAATTATTATTTAATCAATCGAAGTATGCGCCGTTGTTATCGATACACTTCCGCCATTTTATAGGCAGATCATTGATTTTTTCCTTGTAAAAAGTTATCCAAATTTTGAAAAAAGTGGTAATCGGTTGGGGCAAGATCTGCGTCACCCACCATACTCTCCAATTCTTGCCCCAACCGATTACCACTTTTTTCAAAATTTGGATAATTTTTTACAAGGAAAAAATTTCAAATCTGATGAGGCAGTCAAAACCGCCTTCAAACAGTTCATAGACTCTCGCTCCCAGGTTCTATTTCCAAAGGTATCAATGATCTGCCTATAAAATGGCGGAAGTGTATCGATAACAACGGCGCATACTTCGATTGATTAAATAATAATTTCATTAAAAAAAACTTGTTTCACTTTTTTGATACTGAACGGCAATTTCATATGTAAGGACCTAATATGTCCTTTCCGTGATGTTATTTATCACCGTGCAATTTTTTATAGAAATACACTCAGACGATTAGGCATGAATGCGTAACAGACAGACAGAAATGCTTTCGGATTTGTAATGTTAGTATGGATAGGAACGGATGTGTTATTTACTTGATATCTACTGTTATATATCGCACGGTACCTTCCTAACGGTTTTATTTAAATCGCAGTCGAGATTATGTAAAGTTATTCACAGCAGCCGTCAGCAGCGGCACATACATAAACTTACAGAATATACCCGCTATGAGGACATGAACATCTTGTGAGATAGGTGTAGGTAATAATCTATATAATAAAACTAGAGGTCGAAAATCTGTACATAGATAGTAAAAAAAGCTAAAAACCGAGTCAGGGGGATGTAAGAAGCGATATAGAACAAATCTAGTTTTTTTTTTTTTTTTTTTTTTTTTTTTTTCCCTATTTCCCGTGAGAATGAGGTATTTTCCTGAGGTAAAAGGTAGCCCGAAGTCTATTCTATCCTGTAGCAAGTTTCATGAAAATCGCTTCTGTGGTTTTTACGCTAAAGTGTAACAAATTGACTGACAGAGTTATTTTCTTTCTTTAGAGACATGTAATAGGTACTTTTAACTCATAACTTTTTAAATTGTTTTACATTCAACTGCTAACGATGGAAGAAAATGAATAATTATTGTTTATAATATTTTGTATTCGCTCAAACTCTAGTCATTGTTTCTATTTTAGGCCTTAACGTGATTCTATTCTACACTATTCTTGTAACCATTTTCCTTGACCGTCGTCTGCGTTTAAATTGTAAGTAATGAGAGTTCTCCAGGTTCCGTAATAAGATACTACTTATGTCTGGGAACCCGTTAAATGCTAATAGGTATAACGTGTTTGAAATGTCCTGTCGCGGCCTGTACCGTTACTTAGTTGGCAACACCGGCCGACTTCTCTCGAAACTTGAAAGAAAGTTCTGTTGTTTAGTTTACCTATCTGCCCGCAGTTTCACTCACACTGTTTTTCAATTTCTAGCTAGTGTAAACAGATTTTCGCTGCGTGTAAGAAGAGGCATTGGGTATTACTGGCTTGGAAGTATATTACTTGATATGCGGATTATGGAGCGCGATTTTGATTACACAAGTGAACCTGCCCATTTCTTGGGCAGTCTTTTTAGTCCCCTCTGACCAGGACAACACAGACTTGTGATACCGGTGTCAAGTCAAGTCAAGATCAACCAAAATTCAACCGTACACTTGACACACCAAGTTGTAAGCTCATACGTAATGCGTATAACGAAGCTCGAGGTTTCTGGCCGCGACAGTGGTATAATAGTCATAGTAGTGCAAAAAAAAACATTTTTCGACGTCAAATGAAGTTAATAAGCTTTGCTCATACCAAGGCTGGCTCTCTTATTACACGGCGAAGGCGAAGTATTAAAGAGGCGATGAGATATAGTTTGAACAGAACTGGCGGTTCGCGCAATGTGTGCGCTGCTGTGGAGAAGGACCCGCCGAAGAAACTCCACAGGATCGCTTTTGTTCTTTTCTCTTTTTTTATAATGTCACCTTTTGACACTTTCTCGAGCCTCTCGCATACTGTAACAACCTCCGTGATCTAGTGGTACAACACTCGCCTCAATTTGGGATGCCTTGTGGAAGACTTTCCCCAGTTTGGTTAGGATATTACAGGCTAAATCACTTGATTGTCCGAAAAGAAAGATGACCCATACTTCGAAAGACACGTATAGCCGTTGGTTTAGGTTTAATTCACCCTGGGATTAGGGTAGGCTCGAGCCCCTCGGTGGGGACATATATGAGCTGTTAACGATTGTCGAGTTGACACAGTAAGCTGCCAGCAGTTTCCTTTGGCCTTCCGGTATCGGTGAGCAGTGATAGCTGCGAGTGCGCGTGACGCGATCAGGAGCGCGGCATGAATGGACGCGACCCTCGGCCCTCGACCCCTGATAGCGGGTATCCGCTCTGTGGGTCAAACTGGTGACGTCATTGGCAAAGACAGATTTTAATTAAAAAAAATCTGGTCTGTTTGCAAGACCATTACGCAAAGTCTTTATCACTTGCACTTCACTTCACCTATTTACAATTAATTAAACGTATTTTTAATATATTTGTGATTTGAATAGTAACGGG
The DNA here is from genome assembly GCA_948473455.1 of Teleiodes luculella. Lineage (NCBI taxonomy): Eukaryota > Metazoa > Arthropoda > Insecta > Lepidoptera > Gelechiidae > Teleiodes > Teleiodes luculella. The sequence continues at coordinate 919,615 of OX419603.1, forward strand.
TTCCGATGTTTTACGAAGATACATAAATGCTTGTCTGCTTAAACATATGGCTACCATTATTAATAGTCTCGTATATGCCAAGATGTCATAGTTATTTGTTTAGTTTCGTTGATAAGGTAATTTTTCGTGTAAGAATGGAAGAAAGCCTTACACATATACAAACTTAGTATTTCAAATTTTGACAACAAGCCCTTTGATTTTCGGAGTCGGGCAATCTCGGAGTAAAGTATAATGTCGGCGTACCTAGTGTTTTGTCGAAGTACCATTTTCGATTCATTACGTCTAACGATATTTTTTAAATGTCTAACATAGGTACCCCCCAAACTTGGCTTCTATATTCAAAAATCACTATCGTCCATATTTTATTATTATTTTCGAGTATCATCGTATAAATTTGCTTATTTCTGAAATGTAACGAGTAATGTTGTTTGTTTCTTCAAACGCAGTATAGTGGTTCCCGGAACTAGGATAATTTAAATAATTGTTTGTTAATCAATATTTATCGATATTGATATCGTCTTGTTTTCCTTTAGAGGCCAGACGATTCCACTTCAATCCAAATTATTCCATGTTATTGGTTGATGGTTGACTCACACAGCGTTTCATCTTTTTTTTATTTACTCGTTTTCCGCCCGCGGCTCAGCTGCACTAACAGATTTTCCCGTGGGAATGAGATATTTTCCCGCGGTAAAAAGTAGCCTATGACCTCCCTTAAGGTCTATCTCTGTACCACATCAGTTCAGTGGTTTTTGCGTGAAAGCGTAACAAACAGACAAACAGAGTTACTTTAGCGTTTATCATATTAGAAGGATTTTATACCTATATATGTTTTACTTTATAAATACAAATACTTATGAACATTTTTCATAAGAGAGTATGCGCTGATTCAAATCTTTATGTTTGTTCGATTTCTGGTTAGAACTTTGATAATTTTATTATTTCTGTTCCCAATTTGTTCTGAAAATTGAGGCGGGATTGGTAATTTAGCAAATGACCAGTAATTTTTTGATGCTTTAGAAATTCTTAAAGACTGCACTTTGTGTTGCGGAATTAATATACCTATTTGACCTTGAAATTTGAACTTCGTACGTTCGGTAATAGCCTATTATATGTGTGGATGTCTCCACCTACCCTGAATTCAAGGTGAACAGGCCTTAGCCGACCACGCTTGCTCAGTGCGGGTTGGTCAACTTCACACACAACCTTTAAATTGCTTTGCAGGTGTGTGCAGGTTTCCTTACGATGTGTTCCTTCACCGTAAGAGCGTCGACTAAATGTACATAATGAATTCGAAAACTCCATGCGGGGATTCCCAAAACCCAAAATATCTTTTTGCATGCATTTCAAAAATCTCCCGCAACCGGCTTGCGGGCCCTAAACAATGACAATGCGCCCTTAGAATTGTGTCTTAGTTCATACCTTAAAATTTAGGATTATTCTGCGGAGTCGAAAGAATTTTAGACCAAATATCTTTATCATTAAGGTAATCTTCAGTCTTGTAATAACCTTTGGAACATAGGATATTTTTAATTTTACTTTTAAATTGGCAATCATGTTTTTAATATTATCTGCTACTTTATTATAGAAGCAAATACAGTTTATTTACTTACTTTCCATCCATAGTCGGTAATGTTTAAATACTTATATTTGTGTGCGTGCGCCACTAAGTCTGCCGCGGCAATCGTTCTTGACCGGCATATGGCGACGAGCCGCGATAACCTATCACTGTTCACGCCACCACCTACTATAATGTACTACATAGTCTTTACATTTAACTGTCCTTATACTATACATACATACGTGTGTATACATACAGTCACGCCTCTTTCCCGGAGTGGTAAGCAGAGAACACTTCCTTCCACTTACTTCGATCTAGACATACCTTCTTTAGCTTAATCCTCATTCACCCACCATTGTCCCTATAATGTAAATAAATATGTACTAATTAGTGAAACATTTCACACTATACCCATAGTGCAGGCTCTGCCAGTTCAGGCTTAGATAGCCGTGTGTGAGATGATCAGACAGCTGATACCTACACATCGTTAATATGTCCCCACCGAGGACATCTAGCCTACCCTGTATGAATAGGCCTCAGTCGACCACGCTAGCCCATTGCGAGTTGGTCAACTTTACAGACAACCTTTGAATTCTTGAAAATGAAAATGAAATATGTTTTATTCGAAGTAAGATTTTACAAATCACTTTTCTCGCAGGTGTGTGCACAGTGTGCAGGTTCTCTCACGATGATTTCCTTCACCGTAAGAGCGTTGAATAAAGGTACATATGAATTAGAAAACGAGAACACATTGGTACGTGCCGAGGTTTGAACCCTTGTTTCCCGAATGAAAGATAACGTCCCTAGCCACTTGGCTACTGATGCTTTATTTACAACGTAATAAATAACTAGAAACATCTCCATTTTCTTCCAACTGATATATTTTAATTGATTAGTAGCGCGAATAGATAATGGGTTGTGAGCTCCTTTGTTCATTGCCAGCATGAACTAAGAAGTTTATTGTCAAATGCCAGCCCACGGCTGTACAACGCTTGATTGTATGCCACGTTGATGACAAGGCGCGGACAGAACGAGGATTCTGTCGTGATTCTGAGAATCTTTCAGTTGAGCACTGTCTATCATGTCCTGTCACTTATTTACTTCATCTTTATTAGACGAGGATTATGTTGTGATTCTGAGAATCTTTCAGTTGAGTACTGTTTATCAGTCCTGTCACTTATTTACTTCATCTTAATTAGACGAGGTTTCTGTTGTGAATCTTAGAATTTTTCAGTTGAGTAGGTACTATGTCTATCGGGTTTAATACCAAAGATTATGATGCCCTGTCCCTTATTTACTTCATCTTAATTAATACGCTAACTGTCTAATGCATCATTATTTGCATTTTTAGATTTTTGTGGTTGTTATCTACCAAATGTGTGATGGCAATTTTTTCCAAATACTCACTCTTACTAACCTTGTAGTCTTGGTCTTGTTTCGTTTAGAAGAAAAGGTATTTGCCTATTATCTATAAAATCAATATATATCGATCTATCAGTGGATCTATTCCGAGTAGACAAGCTAATAATAGAACTGCAATAATTGTGAAGGTCAAAGGGTAAATTGTGGATCACTCGTAACTGCGCCGGCGGCGCCGATGCGATGCTATGTTTGTTTCTTCACTGCAATATATCCCAAAATTGTGTGAAGATATGCCCCATAAGAAAACAGATTTTCCCTGCCATGCCATCCACGACAGGTTCAATTTTACAATGACATATTGAAAGCTTTTGTAGTTTAATTTTGCGTGTGGGGTACACTAGATCTTTCTTTTCTCATCATGCGGATTTTGGAAGTAAAAATACGCTTATAAATAAACCTGTTGGACCAACACAGACCCATTATCAATTGGACATAGTTACGCAAAATGGAACCAACCCACACCAGGTAACTTTAGAGATATTTAAGTTTAAAGTAAAAATGAGTGAAGAAACTTTCATGACGAATATTTTAAAAAAATAAGTTTAGTGGATTATTATATATCTTTGTTAGCATACGAAAGCCTGAAACTTTGTGACATAATGATTGATTAAGTATGTTTTTTTTGTTAAAAAGTCCCTGGTTCTTTTCTGCATAAATCAATTTTTTGCACTTTTTTGGGGTTGGTTCTATTATTCAATACAGGTATTCACTCAAAGTAGTAGAATAAGACTGAAACTACGTTGTTAACCTCCTTCTCGAAGTTAGATCTACCTAACTGAACTCTTTGTCCCAGGTAGACGTAATGGTCTACAACTTGGAGAGCAGAGTCTTCAACTTTTATTGGAGTGGGTAGGTACTGCTTGGGAGTTCGACATGACTTTTGTCTTCTCTATGTTCATCTTCAGACCCGCTTGTTAAGAAACTCTATTGAGATCATCGAGCATTATGCCAAGGTTACAGACCAGAAGCTTAAAGACATCCTCCAGTGCAGCGGTGAACAGTTTCAGAAAAATAATGTCTCCCTGTCTCACAACTCGCTGCAGCTGGATTAATCTGGAGTTCTGATCCTGAACTGACATAGGGGCATTTTCGTACAAACACTTCAGCACCTCGATATAACCTGCCTGCCTACTAGCCTGTAGTCAATTTGGCACCTCTGAAGAGACTGCAGCATTGCCCAAATCTCAATCGAATCGAAGACTTTCTCATAGTCCACGAACGCTAAGCATATTGGCTGGTTATACTCTTCGGTCTTCTGTGTAACCTGCGGCAGCATGTGGATGTGGTCTATAGCCTTTTCGTAAACCTGCTTGTTCGGGAGGCTGGAAGTCGTCAATCATGCGCGCGAAACGATTCGTGATGACTCTCGAAAACAATTCGTAGGTATGACTCAGAAACGAGATGGGTTTGCAGTTCTTCAAAAGCTTTTTATCGCCTTTTTTAAAGAAGAGGACCACCACGCTTCTAAGCCACGCCTGGTCATCCTCGAAGGAACAACGCCGCAATTCTATCTAACTGTATATTTTATAAGGGCTTTCAAGACCGGTGTACCACCTGCCTTCAGAAGCTCAGCAGTTATTCCGTCATCATCCGGTACAGGCTGATGTCCGGGTCCGGGATGTCTTCGGTGTAGTGTCGGGTTAGCCTAGCTCTGGGATGAGTTGCAGCTTGGCTGACAGGTGTCCGTGTTGTCGTGTAGGTACAGCTGTCCATATAAACCCTCCTGTAGCTCAGGCTTAGATGTCACGGGTCTACCGCCCGCAGTATTCAGCTTCGTCGGTTGACTTTGCCCCATGGACAGATCTTTTGCAAACACTTAGAGCCTTTGTTACGCTCTATGGCCTCCTTAATACGATCCGTATCAAAGTAGCCAACGTCACGAGTCAGACACTTTGAAATCTGTGACTGTCTATTGAGCCGCCGGTTGCAGGAAGCATCATGTGTGAACTACAGAACCGTTTTCCGTCTTTCTTCCATGAGCCTGAGCGTGGAATCCGAAATATTTTTGGTTCTGTTTGAGCGGCGGGTCTTAAAGAACTTGGACCCCGCTGTACGGACAACTTCCACGAACCTGTCACATTGTATTCGTCCACTCCCTCGTATTCTGCTAGCTAGGAATTCAAATTGGTTTTGCAGTTCGAGCTGGTAATGTACGGGGTTATGGATTTGGATTGGCAACGGACGGAGCGTAGACTTCATCAAACGAGAACTTTCAAATCTGACACTGATATTCAACGAGCCTCTAACCAGTCGGTGATCACTGCCAGTTTTTACTGCGTTGATCACAGAGACGTCACTGAATATCTGTCTCCTCGTTGACAAGATGAAGTCTATCTCTTTTGATCTTTCACTATTTACCTTGGACGAATTACCATAGTGTAACTATGTTACTAAGTCCATGCAATTTACCCGCAAAGTATTTTTAATTTTTGAAGCGAGAATAGCATGGAAACCAGACAAGGAAGTTGTATTACCAAAAATTTACGCTTGCAAAGTCGCGGAGCAAACGCTAGTATAATATAAAACCAAAAATAGACCATATTTTGTTCAAATTTTGCTTTATTTATTAATGCAAATAAGAACCAAACCGCGCAGTGTGGTTTTTATCTGTTACACAACTATATTTTAATGAACCATGTGGATTGGTTCTGGTTTGCGTAATAAAAATGGTGGAGTTTAGATGGTACCATGTTATATGGTTCTTTTTGTTTAATAAGTTCCATGTGAAAATTTGAACCATGTGGTTTGGTTCTAGTTTGCGTAATGAATAATATAAAAAATGCTAAAAACCAAGCTACATGGATCTTTTTGTCAGGCAGAATGTGGGTTGGTTCCTTGTTGACATTTTATTTCTGACAGTTAGAGTCGTCAAACAGCCTGGATCTTTTTTGCATATATAAAACTGCTGTTTTTAAAACCATCTGTATGCTTAACTCAGTTTGACTAAAGTCGTGGGTTGGTTCCATTTTGCGTAACTATGTCCAATTATGCTATTTTTTGTATTCAAAATATAGAGATAAAGATTCAAAATTTCAGAAAGTGAAACGGTCTTGTTTTTTTTTAGTAATATTAAGCTTGCTATTTTTTCTGTTACAGTTGCTCGAAATGTACCAGAGGCAGGCGAGGCAATATCAACGCCAAAAAAGGTAAAATAATTCAAAGAAACAAGAAAGAATTTTATGATTTTCACCATGTTAAGCATTGTTGCCAATGAACACATAATGCTAACGAGATAGATCCAAACGTACCATACATAGGTACGTACGAGATATGGATTATGAACGAATGAGACCTGTTTACTGCTGTTTAATTAGCAATAAATTTTAATCATGTCTTTACGTTACGAAGCGTGCTTTTCCTACTACTATTTGATCGTCGCGTCAAGAAGTTTAACAATCAATAAGTTTAAAACTAACATAACCTTCTCCTGTCTCATTTCGTTCTTAAAAAGACAAAATAAACTTAGGAGCGTTACTAAATCATTATAACGTGACTTATACGGAGCGTTCACGTATTTACTAGCACTGTAGTTTTATAGACTGGTTTATAATTCACTTATTTGTTCGGTGGTTGGTTTTTGTCGTGACAAGGCACTCGTTGTTTGCACAACAAATTAATTTACATTTGCACTGTGGTTTGTGGTCTGCACATTCATGAGGTAAGTACAAATATCAATGTATCATCGTAATTTATATTATCCTGATAAAACATAAATATTGTGAACAACACCGTATTTCTATCATTATTTTAATATAACGAATTATTCTCAACAGGATGAATATTCAACAAATCAAGCAAAAATAAAGAAAACAGTAAAAGGTGAAATAAGTACTGAAAAACTTGCTAAAATAGACCTTAAACCTGATGATACAGAAAACCCTGTAACTGAAACAGAGAAAGAAAAAATTGAATCAGAACTAAATGATCATAGCTACGAAGAATTAGATTATAATGTATACGAGCCCGAAAATGATCTAAACCACGTAGACACCATTGAAGAACATAACAATGTATTAGGAGATTTAGACGAGCAAGAAGGAAAGAAGAAGCATAGTCTATTGAAGCGCTCGGTCTGCAAACCCAGTGAGGTGTTCCAAGCTGAATGCAACTCTTGCAAATGTGCTCCAGATGGCCAGAGTTTCACCTGCACCCATAACGAATGTATGGAGGGCGAGTTTGAGAAGAATGATGAGGTTGAAGTGTTTAGAAAAACAGAGGTAAGAATGCATTGTATTGTATTTTCGAAATTCACATTTTGTTTACTTACTGAACGCGGCAAATTTAAAAACTCGAGAGGATCTTGTAGAAGCCTCTAACCATATTTTGCTACAAGAAAGCAGTAAAATTCCGTGTTCTGAAAAACAGGATAGCGGGATCCTCCAGAGCAAACATTAGCCTTCGCCTTGTATGTCAAATATCGTTTATCTCTTTGTGTATGTGCTAGCAAATCTCTAAATAAAACATTCCGAAGAATTGCTTTATATTCCGTCTTCTCTTTGATCATTAAACTGCATCTATCACTTCCTTAATTTGGTCCACGTAAGTTCTACTTAATCGTTCTCTCTGTCGTTCTGTCTATCCTTCTACTGCAGTAGTTGATATATAATTTGCTTCTACCTTAAAAAATAATGAATAAATTATTAAGGTAGATTTTTCTATACGGATTGCAGGGAGTAGATCATATCGAGCACCACATGGTATGCGCCGCCCGCGGCACATTCTACATCGGTTGCAACACCTGCCACTGCAACGCTGTCGGGACAGATTACTCCTGCACCAACAAGCCGTGCCCGCTGCCGGAAGACGTCGAACTGTTCCACGAGCTCAGGGTGATTGGGATTTTCTACTATCTAAAAATTTGAACTTATCGAGTTGTTTTCAAGGTTAACCACACAAACCCTGGTGTCAGAAATGTTGGGCCGCGCAAGGCTTCAGACATAGCTCGTGTAACTGTAAATAGTTGCTGAGATCAACAAGATTAATATGTGCCTTCCGAAGAACGGAATTATCTATCTTTTTCTGACAATCAGACAATTTAGTCTGATAGATATCAAAGATATATTTTTCTCCCCACCAGGCTTCGAACACGGAACCTCCCTTACTTATCTGAAGCGGTTTAGCGTTCGCCTACTGAGGCTTTTAAAATTTGGAATATAATGTCTCAATTTAAGAAAATGCCGCTGTCTGTGGTCTTTTACGCATTTCTCTCAATTTGGTAGGGCATTCCTTCATTTGAGTATCCAACATTTCGGTATCCATTGTAACAACATAGCATAATCATACATAACATAAGAAAAGAGTTTAAATTACCCACTTTTTTGTTTCAGGACATGAAACCAATAATTCCACTTACAAAAGATGATTCAAACCGCAGATCATCATCATCACACAAAGTTGAAAATACACCCATACTTTAGATTTAAGTTACAGAAGTGTATAATTTTAATTTGTGAATAAGGTTTTTCCAATAAACATACTTAAAAGACAAATTATTTGAGGTTTTTCTTAATTATCATAAATTTATTTCCAGAAAACGGTTGTGAAGCAAAGTTTAGTTCTAACTAGAGTACAAATTATAATGTGTGAATTATTTAATTTCTTCTACACATTCATTACAATTTAAAATAAATATGTCATTTTATCTGATTGCTTCGTCTAGACCGAGACAAAGACCTCGTCAAATAACAGAAGCACAAAACAGGTGTGCGTTGCCAACCGTATGTTCATCAAGGACTGCAACACTTGTTGGTGCAACGAAGATGGCACCAGCTTCTTCTGCACCAGGAAGGTCTGCGTTCCCGAGCTGACGGAGGAAGTTGGCGATGATAAACCTGAGGTGGTTTTCTAAATCTTCTCACAATTTCTTCCTTCTTTGCTGTTGCGCTTGTTTTCTTGCTGCTGCTCTCTCTTGTTTTCCTTATATACTTGAAGCATGATTTTCTGTTCTATATTAATACTTGCTAGCATTGATTGGTCAATACTTTCGTAGTTATTTCTTCCTTCTTTATATCTGATTAAATTTTCTTTCTTGTTATTATTAACTAATCTTCTTCTATAGCTTTATGATGTGCATCTTTAGGATTTCTATTTGGATTCATTCCTAGTTACTTTATTTTATATTTGCTTTTTGTTAAATATGGTTTGCCTTTTCGTTATTTTTATGCGTTTGATAACTCCCGTGGAGCTAACAAAGTGGAAAGTGTAGTTTGCAAGGTTCGCATAGCTCTTTTGGTGTTATGACATAACAAGGTGGTTCGAGGATCTAATCTGCCCCAGTAACATGAAGCAAGAGATTATCTCACATTTAACTATCAAAAAGTTGTAAGAAACCAGCAATAATAAAATTTCCTCCAGCAGGATATGTTTGTTAAACGCATGACAAAAAACAAAATATATCTTGTCTTGCGTGAAACCTCATGTTACCCGGGCTGGATACAGGCAGCGAAGGAGCGATATTGTGGATATATCGGATTGGGGGCTTGGGGGAGGCTTTTAGACGTGTAAAATGATGCCATGTGATGTATGGTCTTTCAGAACCTGCGCCTGATCGAGAGGGAATGTCGCCCGAACGAAGTGTTTGAGCTGGAGTGCAACATGTGCCGATGCAGCCCCGACGGCAAGTCGTTCTCGTGCACGCGGCGCGCATGCGTCGACGTCGCCGGCGCCGACCCCGCCGTACACGCCGCCAAACCAGATAACCACGCTCAGGTGAAAGGATAAACTATTTATTTGACGGCCCCGTCGCCTATTCCTTAGTGTGCCTGCTTTGGAACATTTGTGTGATCTTTTTCTTATTTTCTAATCGACAACAAACTCAGATAATCCCGACCCTAAAACACTATACGTATTAAGTAGTGCGTGAAAGAGTAACAAACATCCATCAATACATCCAGCCTCACAAACTTTCGCGTTTATAATAATAGTAGGATGTTCACGGTTATATCGATATGCGCTATTGTATTTTTATTGGTACTACATAAATACATAGTAATTTTCTGGACTTAAGTAACAACCTATACTAGTGTGGATTGCTAATTTTGTAGCAAGTGTGTACGTGCAAGTTTCTTCAGCACATTTTCTTTCACCGAATAAGCTGAGACGTATGAAGGCAATCACCCAATACGTTTTACAACCAATGATCTAAGTTTCAAAAAAAACCGGCCAAGTGCGAGTCGGACTCGCGCACCGAGGGTTCCGTACAAACCTGCAAGGTTTACAAAGTTCTTTCATTACGACAATCGAGTCATAACTATGGTAATCTTATTGCAAAATGAAATTCATAACATTACAATGGGGAAAGATGGAGGAGCATAAATTTAAGACAAAGATCTCTTTATCGTTTAAGTAACTAAGTACTAAGTAAGTATTTCAACTTGATAGCTCTACGCGTTCATGAGGAAAAAAGTAATAAGTTTATATTTATTAAAAAATATATATTTTGTAATGTAACTAAAAATTTAAGGTTTTCGGAATTTTTCCTTTATGTGTGCTATAAAACGTTGCTTCATGCCAAATTTCAAGATTCTAGGTCGACTGGAAGTACCCTTTAGGTTTTGATTCCCTTGCGAGTACTTGCGAGTTTCAAAATATGCAGCTTAAATTGCTGTTTCTTTTGATTGCGTTGACATAGAAGTTTGATTTTGTTACAGCTTAAAGGTATTATAGACCTGAGTATTTGGTATGAATTTCAATTTAATACCTCTACGCGTTTATGAGGAAATGGGTAGTAAGGTTAAAATTATTAAAAAAATATATATTATGTGATGTAACTAAAAATTTATGGATTTCGTAATTTTTCCTTTATCTATGCTATAAGACGTTGCTTCGTACCAAATTTCAAGATTCTGAGTTCACGGGAAGCACCCTGTAGGTTTTGATTCCCTTGCAAGTGTCGAAAATTTGCGGCATAAACGGCTGTATCTTTTGATTGCGTTGGCTTAGAAGTTTGATTTTTTCACAGCTTCAAGGGACAGTAGACCTGAGTAATTGATATAAATTTCAGCTTCATACCTCCACGCGTTCCTGAGAAAAAGGGTCTTGACAGACGGACAGACGGACAACAAAGTGATCCTATAAGGGTTCCGTTTTTTCCTTTTGAGGTACGGAACCCTAAAAAGAAAATAAATTGTTCTTGTTCGTCATTTTCTTCCTGAAATATTTTATTAATTTTAAAATCATTCTCTTCCAGAATACGTCACTTGCGGAAAAAGCTCAAGGAAGAATAAGACGGGTAACGTTATCATTCAATATACTTACCTAAAGCTGGTTAGAATTTACTGCATAAATTAAAAATAATCAAAATTTCGGGCTATTTGTATAATATAATGATCTGCAAACTTCCAAATGAAAGTCAATGGTGTTAGCCCTTTGACCACTGACAATCGCTACAATACTTAACAATTAATTTATTTACAAAAAGTCGATCTGACGTGGTGTCCTATGTTTGTGTGTTCCAGTAGGAGGCTCCAAGCTTGTGCGAAAAGGGCAAAGAGTTCCGCATGGATTGCAACAAGTGCCTCTGTCACGACGACGGCAAAACCTTCTCCTGCACTCGGAATGACTGCACCGTCGACCAGGGACCCGTCACATTCTCACGGACCAAACGAGGCAAGTGGAAATCACTTACCCCTTGGCGACAGCTCACGGCCACGCGAACGAGCGTATCAGACGTAGGCAATAAAATTGTATGAAGCATTCATGCCACAACTACTGGCGGAGCGAATTTCCTGATCAAAATGTTGAATATGTAGAGGACCTTTAGAGGACATATTCGATATTGTTAATAGTCTGAACAAAGCCTCCACAAGATCCAAGATCCAAGATCTCCACAACGATCGGTCCAGCGCTGGTCGCATCCAGCGGCTTTCCGCGAGCCTTATCAGATCGTCGCGTTGGTCCGGTTGGTTGTTTTTCGGCGCGCGGTCGCCATTAGAGAACCTTTCTGCCCCCTGCCACTTAATTTAGCGAGCAGTGGACATCTTTTGGCTTAAATGATGATGATAGTCTATCGATAGTTTTGTGATGGATCGTGACCCGGAAACTAGTCGAGTTCAATAGTGATATCGTAATAGGGACCCTTATGGTATCGTAGTATCGATAATAAATTTCGATGTTTATAATTGATTGCAGGAACGATTCCGGAGCACGCTTCAGACAAGAACAACACGGAGAACGAGGTGGTCACTTCTACAGGTATACGAGTAATATCTAGACAGACTATAAATATTTTAAATTCGCAACGCTAATGCAAGCAAAAAAGATCCTTACTTGTTTTTAAAATGTTAAAGAATTTGTGAGTGGAAATCTGATATTAATTTGTATAATTATGACACTGTCGTAGGTTTGTGATAAAATCCGTTTTAATTGATCCAAGATCTATAAGTTCGGAACAATGGTTTTTTTTTTTTTAATTGACCTATGCTGGAGTCGAAAAAGTACGACGGATCAAGCTTCACCAGACTTGCGGGGGAGCGGAAGGCTCTACCCCTAAAAAAGTCATATACCAACGCGTCTAGGGGCGGCTCAAGGGAGCCTTGGACCACGGCCTAGCGCGTTGATATAGAAAAACATCGTGAAGGAGACGACACCTGAGGGGCTCCGTCTCTGATTATCAATTCTGATTTTGGTTATGGCCGCGCCCACGCCGGCGGGTACGGGCGTTGTTACCTGAAGGGTAATTGTTACCTGACGGGTTAGAATAGTACCATCGCACGTCTTCCCATTGGGTGTCGTAAGGGATTCGGGTGAAGTTACCGTAAAGACGACATGACATGCTGGCAGGCAACTTGTCACTAGATACACTGCGAGACAAGAATATCGGTTCTGCGTACCGAACCTTAACACAAACACTTGGTAGTATGGTTTTAGTTTAAGCTTCCTGTGAAAATTACTAAAACTCTGCTCACCACTTAAAAAGAGCATTTCTTCATGTATGTATGATAAATATTTGCTGGAGTCTGGAGAGATTTTTTTTAATTGTCCTATGCTTGAGTCGAAAAAGTACAAAGAATCAAGCTTCACCGGACTTGCGGGGGAGCGGATGGCTCTACTCCTGGAGTCGTCATCGTCGTATACGATGTGGAGGACATGATGATGATGCTTGCTTATCGTGTGGGTTTCGAGGTTAACCTACCTCACAAACCCTGGTGTCGGAATTATCCGCCTTAGGCTTCCGACATGGCTCCAATAACGACTACGTCTGTAGATAGTAGCCGGGACCTACGGCCTTACGTGCCTCCTGAAGCAAGGAATCATCTTTCTTTTCGGACATTCAGGTGATTCAGCTTGCAATGTCCTAACCAAACTGAGGAAAGTCTCACAAAGTCATATTTTTTCGACGAATCCTCACCGGGATTCGGACCCAGAACCTCCGTAACGTCAGGCGAGCTTTTGACCACTCGACCACGGAGGCTGTTGATGATGATGATGATGATTTACAGAGCCGGGGTCTGATCCGAACTTCCGCTGCAACCCTGGCGAGCAGATGAAGCGTGACTGCAACGACTGCCAGTGCTCGGCGGACGGCAAGAGCGTCTTCTGCACCGTGAAGCTCTGCGACCACGACATCACCCCCCCACCTTCCTAAACATCTGGGTACACCTGGGAACCAGAAAACATTCCAGTTTTTGTGCGTTTCATCAGCAACTAATCACAGTAACGCAGTAGCATCAGCCATTTCATAACTCACTATAATGGGTCTTGCCAAACACGAATTATTATTTTTCCTTATTTCTGAATTGAACAAATTACATTAGTGAAAAACGGGGTAACATCTGTGACCTTTCATACAGATTTACCATTACAACATTTTCGTAGATGAAATAGTAAGATTATATTGGAATGTTTTTAATGAACCCAATAGCAGAATGAATAGGTAGTATTGGAGTAGACCTTCTACAAAATGCTTCTTTGTGGTGAATAATGCACTCAGTAATCACAAAGTTCTTAGATCTTTTTAATAATAGAGTTTTTTAACTTGCTTCACCATTTTGTAGATTTTTCTGTAGATACGTCATGTTTCCTTGTAGATCGTAATCCATTATTTTTCAGGTATCATCATCAGTTACTTATGTTATGATTCCGTCATCATTACGTATGGATTTTCTTAAATTCATACTGCCTATCTAAATTCCAAGTACCTAGATGATTAGTAAGATTTTGTCAAATTTCATTCAGTATTTTGATTTTAAATTTAGTGTTTCATCATTTTTTATTGTATTTGGTTTGATGTGTTCTAATTTGTAGGAATTTAATCTACATTAGGTATAAGTACTTTTCATTGTATTGTCTTCATTGTATTGTCTATCAATGGTTGCTATTTTTGCCCTTGTATTAGTTAAGTAAATATATATTTAAGTGTGTCTGCTTGTAAACGATGATATAGTTGTGAATGTGTCTACTATCTTCTAGAAACAATCCTTTTACATACCTAGATTTAAACTGTAATGAACAATTTCATCGTCTGCTTTCCGTTTAATGATATAATTAAAATACAGTGTAAGTAAAATTATATCAAGCGATCAGATGTTTAATAATATTCAAGTATGTAGTCAATTCTCAAATTTCTGGAGATCGGGTAAATATCATTTTAATAACCACATCAATTATGTGTTGTTTTTCTTGTCTCTGATTCAATTTACCTGTGTTAAATAAGTTTTTAAATCATTAATATGTCACATACCTACTTATTAGTAGTTAGGATTTTCCCGTAACCAAAATAAGCTACTTTAATTATTTTACAAGTTTTCAAAAAATCTACCGGGGTTAATTTTTGTGCTAGAAAAATAACAATTGAATACATATTTTTCCATATCAATGAGATACCTACTTGAATATTTAAGATTAATAAATCAATTCATTTAAGTCATTTAACAACTTTGCTAGTGAAAAATCTTCAGATCCTTGCACGGAATGCAGACGTAATGCTTTGAAAATATCTGACACAAAAGATGACATCTAACTCAAAGTACAATATCTAACACAAAAGAGGAAATCTAACATAAAATACAATATTTAACACAAAAGAGGATATCTAACACAAAAGAGGACATCTAACACAAAATACAATGTCTAAAGCAAAAGACATGGACCCAACTTTCAACGTTGTTGTGAGCCTAGATAATGTTAGCATTAAGTTTGTACCTTCGTGTACCGTATTATACAATATTAATATTAATACTTAAGATTTGGAATAAAGTGTTTGAGAATTGATTAAAGTAGTTTCGATTGTGATTTTGTAGTTTTATTTTATATCAAACGTAAAGAAAAAAACGACTAAAGAAATAAGTTACATAAATGAAAGAAATATTCCTTTATAGGAGCACATAAAAAAAGAAATAGGTAATAAGAGTAGAAAACCCTAAATGATAATGACAAAATGAAAATAATAATCTTATAGAGTGCTGTAAATTGAAATTTATTTATGAAAGCACTCTCGGTTTATTGATACAATTTTAATTAGGCACTTAAGTGTGATTAAACGTCGTAACTTTGCTAATTGTAATAAAATTGAAATTAGAGTGTACGTATTTATTTACTTGATAAGTTTAATGAGTAGTTAAAAGCTTAGATTCAATTAGCCCGTACCGTCGTTGTATGCAGTCAGTCTGCAGGTTTGAATTGGAATCTCTGAAGAGATGCTGGTGCCAACCGTATTCCTTGGTTTGGTGGTAGCTCTGTGGGCGGAAGAATTGACCAATCAGACTAGTAAGTTTTTCGTTCCTGATTTTTGATACTTCGTCTTTAAATCAATGTACCTACAGACACGCCGATTCTACAGCTTTATTATAGTATAGATTTAAGAAGTTTTACAGGCTATAAAACTAGTTACCATAACGAATTTCTGGGAATTTGCAATAACGTGGACTCTAACAACAACGTGACGTGATCTGAAGTAGGTAATTCTATTGTTGGTGGCCTTTTTCCTCTAGAACAGCTCCATTTTCCTTCTTTGGCTGGTAAAGCCCGACAAAAGAAATAAGAAACCTCGCCATATTGCGGAATTTCAATGGAACAAATTTTGTAAGGGAAATTGTTGCCATAGTCGTAAAAATATACACGTGGCGCCCCCAGAGCAGGTTTCTTATTTCTTTGGTCAGGCTTTAGAATAAATATCACCCTTAGGATACATACTCGTACATTACACTGTTCACTGCAATTAGCCCAGTTACCAAATTTAGTATCCAATTTGTTCTATCAGTTCTAATTAACAGAGATTACTCTTCAATCTTCCTTATCTCCCAGTAAAATGTCATCACATCGTTCACCACCCATAAGTCCCCTAGTGGCTTAATCTAGCGTAAACTTAGACCTATATTAATGTTAATAAAATGGTCTCTTTCTATAAATTCCTTAGGTTTCACTTCACTAACAGCCATATATGCCCCAAGAGGATCTCGAGTCTGATTCAGGGTGAATAGGCCGTAATCGACCATGCTGGCCCAGTGTGGGTTGAACAACCGCACACACAACTTTTGAAATTCTTCGCAGGTGTGTGTAGGTTTCCTCACGATGCTCTCCTTCACCGTAAGAGTATCGTCGTAGAAACATGTATAAGAATTCGAAAAGCAACAACACATCAGTTCGAGCCGTGGCTTAAACCCGCGGCTCTCGATTGGAAGGTAACAGTCCTAGCCACTGGGCCACAGATGCTCTACGTTCTATGGACGTATCGACCTTCCGTGCCTCTCCAGCCTCCGTGGTCGAGTGGTCAAAAGCTCGCCTGACGTTATGGAGGTTCCGGGTTTGAATATCGATGGGGACTCATCGAACAAATATCACTTTGTGAGACTTTCCTCAGTTTGGTTAGGACATTGCAGGCTGAATCATCTGATTGTCCGAAAAGAAAAATGATTACGTGCTTCGGAAGGCACGTAAAGGCGTTGGTCTCGGCTACTATCTACGAATGTAGTCCTAACATTTTAAGAATCTCATGTTTTGAAAATCTGATATTATGCGAACGAGGTATAGGAGCAATGTCGGAAGCCTACGGTTCTATAATTCCGACACCAGGGTTAACCTTAACCTCGAAACCAACACGATAAGCAAGCAACGTTCTTTCACGTATTTTCTTTTAATATAGAATCTCCCGCGCATTCAGCGCATACGCTGAAAGACTTGGCGCCGAAACGCAGCTGCATCCCCACCGCCGTAACGCGCGGGCCCTGCCACGTGTGCATCTGCTCTGACAAGGGCGACTTCCACTGCCACCCTGAAGACTGCCAGTTCAAAAAACAAGGTGAGATTTGACACAGAGATTGGTTATAAATTCGCACCAAAAAGACTGTTGCGACCCGAGAGGAGCTATATCGGATAGAGGAGATTTGGTGGGCCCAACCAAGTGTCGCCGAGAAAAAAAGATGCTTTAACTCATCCTTTTTACCTCCATCGGATTGGTTGTATGCACAGATTGTATGAATTAGTTATAGGGTTGCACATAAAACACCAGAATTTGAGGATATAAGTAATTGTTTATTGAAAACAATGCAGAGCACAGAAGAACACAGTCAGAGTTTAAAAGTAACAAGAAAGAGAAACCACAAGAATAAAATCATATTTCCTTAAGTTGGTAAACTTTATAAGACAGTATTGCCGACACATTCAAACTGTGGTTTTTACGTAGTATATTAGTTACTCTGTGCTGTGGTGTTGCAGAGCCTGAGGTGAAGGCTAACCATCCGGAATGTGATCC
The DNA here is from genome assembly GCA_948473455.1 of Teleiodes luculella. Lineage (NCBI taxonomy): Eukaryota > Metazoa > Arthropoda > Insecta > Lepidoptera > Gelechiidae > Teleiodes > Teleiodes luculella. The sequence continues at coordinate 937,284 of OX419603.1, forward strand.
CGGAATGCTGTACAAAGAGGGAGCTCTGTGGTGCAACTGCAGTCCTCTTGGCTTCTGGAAGTCCGACAACTGCCGCGCCAACTTCCGCTACATTCGGAACAAGAAGGAAGTGCACCCTGTCCCCGTGCCTAAGGTAAACAGAGCTTAAAGTAGGCTTGGAATTAGCTCATCAATCATAATGCTGAGTAAACATCACCGCTTTCTACTACTAGATTAAAAAGGTCTGCTTCTTTTCGTATCGTCATAGACAGAAACGAACCATGACTTCATCTTCCCTCATAAGAAGAGTGGTGGTTGTCATTTGGCTTTACTATCAGATCTCGTTGTTACACGCTAATTGCTATCATTATTTTGAAAAGCTGTTGAATGGAGATCACGCACCTGGACGCAATCATTAGTGGACGTCTAAATGATGATCAAGATGAACAATGCGATCCTGTGGAGTTTCTTCGGCGGGTTCTTCTCCATAACAGCGCACACATTGCGCGAACCTGCCAGTTGTGTTCAAACTGATATCGCATCGCCTCTTTTAGATTGATTAATCTCTTTTTTGTTGCTTAAACTTGTACATTCGATTGAGACGAGAGCCAGTCTTTGTTTGAGCAAAGCTCTTAACTTCTGGTATGATTTCATTAAGTGTTCTAAGTGAGCCTATAATGTAGGTAATATACTGACTGACCTTATATTTTGATTTATTGTTCTAATGTATGGACTTAATGTCTGGTTTTTCTATTTAAACTTTTGCCGCCCGTACTAATGGTGTAATATTAGTAGGTATACGAGTATTTCTAAAAACGTGTGAGCGAATTAAATTTTCTCATTAAGCTATCATCAAACTCGCCTTTATTTGATTTGTGAACGTTGTGCACATAAGCATACTAGCATCACAAATTAGGATACGAGTACTAGCGATCTCTGTGCCGATTCCACAGCAAGCCTGCGATAACGGGTCTATGTACGTGTTGGACTGCAACATTTGTTCGTGCGTGACGGGCGCTCTGTCCGCCGCCGCGTGTACCAACCGCACCTGCTCCCGCGCCGCCCCCGCCGACCCCTGCAAGCGCGGCCAGCTGCTCAGGGAAGACAAGCAACTGTGCGCGTGCGGCGCTGTCGGGTAAGCGATTATCATCATCATCATCATCATCATCATTTCTGCTTGTAGACGTTTACTGTAAAGGCTCCCCCAAAAATCTCCACAATACGATCGGTACTGCGCTGCCCGCCAGCGGCATCCTGCGACCCTCACCAGATTGGTGGTACATGAAATGAAATTTTGCATGGTCAACATCTTAAATATCTTAAATAGTTTTTATCGCGGGAATATATCTCATTCCTACGGGAAACTGCACGGAAAAATAAAAAATCAACGCGGGCGTAGCCGAGGACGGACAGCTAGTTCTGACATAAATAAACAACTGTGAATCCTTCCCCAGATACAAGCGCTGCGTAATCTTAGCCAACAACGACAACATCCAGAAGATCTCTCTGGATAATCTAGCGTCACTTGCGGAAGATGTTGTCTCCCTTCGTTCGTACCCCATATCCGTCGACGATAGCATCCGAGCGATGCCCTTGTGGAAATGCAAGCCCAACACTGTGATGCACTACGACTGCAACAGATGCACTTGTACGAGTAGTGGAAGCTTTGCGTGCACCAACAAACTGTGCGCTGCTGTTGCAAAGGAGAATCCTGTCGATGAGTCTGGGAAGGCGTTGAGGAGGTATTGTAAATTAATTTTTCATTCGTTCACAATTTCACGGACGTAGTACAAGTAATTTAAGTAATATATCTTTTTTATCTGATGATGACGAGCACTATAGTTGTTACACGGTAAACGACTTTGTCCATGTACAATTTAATTGCAAAGTTCCTTTCGGTGAAGTAATCGCCACCGCTCTTTGTACGTATATACGATTATTTCAAAACAGGGTGTGAATTGAGTTTTCAAGTAGGACCTCGCCTTAACCAGGGTCTGCTCGGTTCATTTGCAGCAAGCACGCAGTCCTCCCAGAGCTGAAGAGTGACTCGGAGCCGTGCATCCCGGGCAGGCAGTACCGCTTCAAGTGCAACACGTGCTACTGCACTAGCAAGGGGCTGCCGGCCTGCACCAGCATGATCTGCCTCGACTACTTCAACATGGACCGCGGCCCGCGCGGAGGTAACTACTGGCAACACCACACTCAATCAATCCACACGTGACAATGAATGAATGAATACGGCTGAAAGGACTTGGATCCAGGCCAGAAAAAAAAAGAAAAAAGAAAAATCAATCCACCTACACTAATATTATGTGGATATTTGTATCATTTTGACGGCCTCATAGCCTAGTTGGTAGGAGTTGGTAGTATGTTTGCCTTCGAAGTACAGGGTTGCGGGTTCGAATCCCGACCAGGACAAATATTCGTGTGATGAGCACTTGTGTTTGTATCTGGATGTTGTATATTTATATCTGCTGTCTGACACCCGGAGTACAGGTTCTGCCCAGTTTGAATATGTCCCCATGTGTATATTATTATTTTATGAAAACAAATGTATCTAACTAAATAAAATAAAATAAAAAGTATCTAAGTACGGTTTTCTTATTACTAAAGTTAAGACAGATAATGCAAGCAAAAATATTTAGATCTTTATGATGTTACTTATAGCAGGCCCGGCGCACTCCGCGCCAGAGCTTCAGAATGTACCTACGCCGGGCGGCCGCTATTTAGCTAGAATTAAATTCGCACGTTTGCTATCAGAGAGTGCGCCTTCTGTACCTAGTACTATTATTATTCTGTGCTTATAGTTACTTTTTTAAATATTTTTGTTGTTGCAGAAAAGAAACACAATCACTTCCATGACAACTTACCTTTAATTCAAGAAGGCGATAACTGCACTCAAGGACAGACCTACAGACTTGACTGCAATGTTTGCCGCTGTACCGCGAAGAACAGACTCGTCTGCACCAAGAAACTCTGCCTCAGTAACAGCGAAATGGCAAAACAACACGACTTCGAAAACAACTTCAAATACAATAAGAAGAACATATTCCAAACAGATAATAAACACATGTATGTAGAAGCATTCCCCGATAAATTAGTTGTTCACCAACGCCAAGGAGATCAAAAGAAAGCGACTCGTACGGAAACTGAACCAAAAGTAAATGCTGAACCTAAGTTGAATAAAAAGGGTAAGGGTACACGAAAGGAACCTAAAAGTAAAGATAATAATAGTAACGAAGAGTCTGACTCGAAACAATATCCGCCATTGACAAGAAGAAAATGCAAACCTGGGAAAATATATTCGAAAGGCTGTCAGAGATGCTTTTGTACTCACAAAAAAGTAGCACATTGCACTAACAAATCTTGCAAAGAAATGGGTAATTAGAATTATTTTTTTAAATAAATTATAGTAAGTATGAAGATGCTTCAACCACTTTTACCTCCATTTTGTGTTCTTCTTCTTCTTTGCGAGTCGATGACAAACCCTAAATATTTGCGGCCCTAAACTCAGCCACTTCAACAGCGTTGTGTGAGTCCATTTTGTGTTGATGCGTTCTACTTGAAGATTTACTCTTGACAGCGTTAGATAGTATAATGTAGTAAACGCGCATTTTAATGCCTAAATTAACAGTTGGACACTAACATCATCGTTAAGGTGGTGGAGCAGTAGCACAAAGCCTCGTTTACGCCAAGCAAATTATGTGGCAAGCAACAGTGTCGTATGCCACATAATTGATAAACAAATACAATATGAGGCACTGAAATTTATTTTTCTATCAACAGGCGGCGGCATAAATAGGCATAAGTATTTTCTATTTGTAGCGTACCACGGCATACATGGGACTTGCGTGATCGAAACAGTCACCGACATAGCCCGAAGAATCATTAAACTTAAGTGGCAAGGGGCTGGGCACATTGCGCGTAGATTCAACGGCCGTTGGGGCAGAAATGTTCTTAAATGGCGGCCGCGCGCCGGAAGACGTAGTGTGGGCAGGTCCCCCTCAAGGTGGACCGACGATCTGGAGAGGGTCGCGGGAAGCCGCTGGATGCGGGCAGCGCAAGTCTGATCATTGTGAAGATCCTTGGGGGAGGCCTTTGTCCAGCAGTGGACGTCTTTCGACTGAGTTTTTTTTCATGTATTAAATAACCGAATAAGGTTCTTTAAAGATTTTTTTTTTTTTTTTTATTTTAACTTAATTTGCTAAATAGATATTACTCGTATGCAAGAACGTGTCCATTAACATTTTTCTTATTGTCTCTATTAAGGGGAAGACACTTTGTTCGTGTGACTTTGAAAGTAAGCACTGATTGCACTACATTTTCTTAGCGGTCACTAAACTAACTCAAAGGGTTTTGTCCTTTTCAGTCTTCTCACTATATCCGTGTTATCGAGGAGCTGGATAGCCTGAGATGATGAAATGGGACTTAATAGTGACTCATCCCTGCCCTTTCACGTCTGTTTCTGATTTCAAATGTGAAAATCAGTATTTATCTTCCATTGCATTTCAGAAGGGCCGGTTCTAACCCCAACGGACGTGTACCCTCGCATCACGGAGAAGGAGCTGCAACAGCTGCCGAAGCTTCCTCACGAGGCGGCTCGCTGCAAGCCTGGCCGCCTCTACGCCGTGGGCTGCAACAGCTGCTTGTGCCTTGCCAACAGGAACCTGCTCTGCGATAAGCAGCTCTGTCTCGCTGTCAACGAGGTCAACAAGATAGCTGCTATGAAGCAAAGCGGTAAAAGCCTGGACATTTTCCCCCGAGCTTGTTGGTAAAGCATGACCAGAATCGTATTTCGGCAATTCAAAGGAACTGATTTTTCTGTTAAGAAATTGTTGATATAAAGAATAGAAAAGAAATAGTACGCCTGCCTGCGAAGCATAGAGTTGTGGTTTGTGTCTGGATGTTGTTAATCTTTTCATGTGGGCAAACCTCGTTAGTCCTAGCGTCAGATTTATTGGGTTCAAGGCTCCGGGACCCACAGCTTTATGTGCGTTCCGAAACACGAAATTATTAGTTAACAATTTTCTTCGCTAATTCGGGAAGACTCACAATCAAAGTTTGTTCCACCGGGATCTGAACCTGAATCTCCTTAAACAGAGCTACGGAGCGGAGGCTTTAGTCAGACATCTGGTGTCAAGCGATCTATAAAATTTCATTCCATTGCCGTCAATCACTCAAACAAACTTTGCTATCTTTCAGGCAAAACCTGCCAGGTAGACCCGTTTAACTCAAAAAAGACGATTCCGGAGGTAACGGTGGAATGTATCGAGTGCTCATGCGTCCAGGGCAAGTCCGAGTGCTCGCCGCAGAAGGAGTGCGTCCCGATGAGGTTCCGGCGCGCGCTGCACGGAGAGTTCGGGAAGCGCAAGGTGCCGGTCGCTCTAGACGCGAGGGCGGACAAATGCCAGCCGGGAATGGTGTACAAGTGAGTGCCTACAATTGTCTTTGTCAACAAGAATGTTTTAAAGACATTCCGGCATTCACTGTTTTTGTATATTTTTCTCAAGCTACCCAGTTGCAAATATATATTTTTTTGTATCATAATAATACTATAATGAAATTATGTACTTAAGTATTCTAAACCTAAAATAGTATTGTCCACAATTGAAGAAAGAGCTGGCTTCCCATAGCACAGAATTTCCTAGTTTGGGGGCCAGGAACACAGTAAGTTATGTATTACTATTTAGGAAAATAAATTACTTTTTTTTTTTTTTTTTTTGAGCGGAATGTCGTGCGTAAATGTTAAATAACTAGTAACAACGGGGAGTGATACGAGTAGGACGGCAGCGGCGGTATCACTTGTGCGAAATGCGCCGGTTTCGCCCTCCTGGCGCGGCTGAGGTCAATGCAGGGGTTTGTATTGCATTGCATCCGAGTAATAGTCCGCTGAACAGCCTGTCTAGATTAGCTTAAGATACATACCAACATATTTTTAACTTCATTATTATAACCTCATTTTCATTACCAGACAAAACTGCAACAACTGCTACTGCCAGGACGACGGGACCTTGCGCTGCACGAGGAAGGGCTGCCTGAACTTCCAGCAAGTCGAGAAGCTCAAGAAACAGCGTCAACGGTTGCTCAAGAGCAGCCTCTAAATGACAAACCAATTCCAATAAAAACCAAAGTTACTGATAGCCATTATAATAAAACAGAAGATTATTATGAAAGTACTTTGACCAAAGAAATACCGCCAATTCCTCCCAAAGATTCACCTGCAACTTTTGCACAAGCTAAAGCTAAACTTATTGCACGCCGGTATATTGATGACATGGATTCTATTTTTGGTTCAACAGAATTTGACGATCTGGACAGTACTATACCAGAATTCTATTCAAACTCCACGGCTCCTAAAAGAAAATCTTCAAATAATAATGAAGCCAAGCAAAACAAAAAATCTAAAATGTATAACAGAATCTCGCAAGCATTACTTTTAGCAATACCACCAGAACCATCTGCAGATCTAGATGCAAAAACTCCATATATTGAACGCAGGCTAGGCACTGCAGTTTTCAACCCAACTCCAACAGAATTTGACAAATTTGAGTATGACGATACAACATTAGCATCTACCAAAACAGTGCCCTTAAAAAGTGCTGGCCAAGCTCCGCAAAACCAAAGATTTCGATTAAATAACAGATTATCAGAAGCCCTGAAGACAGCTGTAATAACTCCTGCGCTAAAACTATCAGAAGATCTAGATCCTGAAAGTTTTAATTCTCCTGATTTCGAACGCCGTTCGGACACTTCAGGTTATAACCCAACACAAAAAGAGATTGAAAGTTATGAATATGTTGACATGATAGCGTCAACAACCACTAAAACAGTACCTTTAAATACTGCAAATCAAGCTCAGCTAAACCGAAAATCCCGATTACACAATAGGATATCTGAAGCGCTGAAAACAATCATAATTACTCCTGCGCCGAAGTCAGCAGATCTAGAAACTCAGTATGTCGACCGCCGGTCGGGTACTGCAGAGCAACCAGCAGAGGTTGAAAGTTATGAATATGTTGATATGATAGAGTCAACCACTAAAACAGTACCTTTAAATACTGCATATCAAGCTAAGCTAAATCAAAGATCCCGATTACACAATAGGATATCTGAAGCGTTAAAAACAATCATAGTTACTCCTGCGCCGAAGTCAGCAGATCTAGAAACTCAGTATGTCAACCGCCGGTTAGGTACTGCAGAGCAACCAGTAAAGATTGAAAGTTACAAATATGATGATATAGCACCAACGATATCTAAACCAGCACCCTTAAGGGTATCTGAAGCTAAGGGAAAACTAAAAGCTAGGGCAGAACAAACAAATTATGCTACTGAATATCCTGACTATATTTTTCCTTTTAAAGTTAAGCAATCAAATAACATAACCGAAGCAACGGTAGTAACTCCTCTAGCTATTAAACCATTCGGTAGAGCTAAAGCTTTGCTCATTGAACGTCGCTCAGGAGATATTTCAGAACCATTCCCAAATAACCCAGAGGATCTGCCGCCAATGGAATTATAGTATTTAGCAATGCTTAAAGATCTTCATATTTTGTGTTTGCTTGGTGATTCATTGCCAGTTCAGTAACGAAGGATTATGTCTCTAAACTACAAAACTTAGCTAACGTTCAAAGGACTACGCGTAATTAGAATAAGTAAAACGTATTAATCAAGCAAAGTGCATTGAATAAAGCAGTGCTGTAACAACTTTGTTTAATTTTTCCTTACGACCTTATACTAAATCCTGTAAGTAGCTCTTATTACAATTTAAAAAAACAAGTCTAGTTTCATCACTAGTATTGTGATATAAAATTAGATCTTACCTCATTATGATGCATTGACTACCTTTCTCTGTGTTTTCGGAAACCTAATCACAGATTTGTTCCGGATCTAAATGATTAAGCAGCTTATATATGCAGCATGATAATGTTTTAATTAGAATGCGAATTGTAAATTCAGTTGCTAAACTTGCTGAAGCTTTGACATGACCGCAAGGATGTTATAAGTACCTACTATAAACATCCTTGCATGACCAATAAGTTTTAAAATGTTTTCAAATTAATCATGCTTTTTATCGTTTGTTTTTTCTTTCAAGTTTTTGATCTTTGCTATAAATTGTTTTTTATTGTATTTTACTATAAAAAGAAGTGATATACTTTTTATTTAAGTTTATTTACACATCATAAAGAAATAAATCGATTACGGTCATCAAATAGAAACAGCAGCGGTAAATAACAATAATCATACTTATGTGGATAAAATTATACGAATAAAATTGTTTAACTTAGTGTAACCTAGTACCTATAACGCTAAAATCAGAGCTTAGTGCTTCTGGTGAAGTGATGTTTCAAATCAACTAGAAAAAAGAAAATGCAATTTGATTAAAAAACTGTACAAGTGAGTGCATGCTGAAAGCAAACGATCGCTATCTCGTAAATAGCTTGACAAATTCTAATTAACTCGTTGACTGCCAAATTGACCATAAAAAAATAAAAAATAATCGATCACCGTAAATTTTGCAATTAATTGGATACAATGATTTTACTTGAGGGTTGGGTGCGCATCATGCTTATCCTATATTTGGTTTTAGTTGTCACCTCCGTTTGGAGCCTGCCTACTGAATTAAAAGGTAAGAATGCAATCTTCAGACATATTTATTCGGGAGCATTCAGTGTCTCTTTAAATTCAGCTACTGGTTACTGCAGGTTTGGATTAGTTTGCCTTTTTACACGCTTTATATTAGCTTCACTTGTAAGTAACTATGTATGTAAGAAAATCTTGGAATCTTAATTTGACCCACTTCCCGGTCTTCGATTAGGATGAAATTTTGCACACGCTCTGAGTTCTGATGACAATACATGACTAGCTAAGAAACGTCATTACAAATCCAATATAGCGGCCTCCCCATTATTGTATCTAAAAAAATCTTGGAATCTTAATTTGACCCACTTCCCGGTCTTCGATTAGGATGAAATTTTGCACACGCTCTGAGTTATGATGACAATACATGACTAGCTAAGAAACGTCATTAAAAATCCAATATGGCGGCCTCTTCATTACTGTATCTAAAAAAATCTTGGAATCTTAATTTGACCCACTTCCCGGTCTTCGATTAGGATGAAATTTTGCACACGCTTTGAGTTATGATGACAATACATGACTAGCTAAGAAACGTTGTTACAAATCCAATATGGCGGCCTTCCCATTATTGTATTGTGGCATTGGTGATGCCATCTCTTTTGCCTTTGGTACTGGCCGCGTTGTTCTAAATTTGAATTATTTAAAAATTAAACGAATGCAACACGGGCGATCCCGTGCTACAAAATAATAACTCCGGAAAAACGATTTTAACACTATTTATTGCAGAATCATAAACACTTCACATTCAATCTAGCTAAACAACTGGAAATACTTTATTATACGAGAAAAACCGATTCCTGGTGCGTTTTTCCACCGCACCCAGGAACAAACGCGATAGCACTGACTCAATCTATCAAAATCAGTTTAATTTTTAAATAATTCAAATTTAGAACAACGCGGCCAGTACCAAAGGCAAAAGAGATGGCATCACCAATGCCACAGTATCTAAAAAAATCTTGGAATCTTAATTTGACCCACTTCCCGGTCTTCGATTAGGATGAAATTTTGCACACGCTCTGAGTTCTGATGACAATACATGACTAGCTAAGAAAAGTCATTACAAATCTAATATGGCGGCCTCCCTAAGATGGCGAACTGGCTGTTTGAAATCCACCCCCATGATATGGGTATCAAATGAAAGGGTTTGCTGTCAGGAATACGAAAAAAAAGTCACGTGACTTAAATCCAATATGGCGGACGTCCAAGTTGGCGGACAGGAAGCGTGTTTTTTAGTTTTTTAAACTATGTATTATTAGAGTATTAAGTGCCATTAAGCTGGGTACGCTATCTTGTGTGGACACACCAATTTCTTTTAATTACTTCTTATTTTGACGTTTTGATGATATTCCAGTGTTAGGTACATCAAATAAAATTGTGGATTGGAGACTTTCTTTCCTATTTTCTCTAATAGTAGGTATAGGCCGGGAGATGCTGACATAAATTTTTAGGTCATTTGTTACAGTATGGCGGTTTTACAGGGGTCTTAGTACGTAATGACGAAAAGATTAATGATGGTCATAGCGCTGGTACTGGCGGCCCAATCACGTGGGCGTTATGGGAACTTGTCGGATAATTTACGGAAGTCAGATGATTTGTTACACAAAAATTTTAGTATTTTCCGATAGCCCGTAAAAAATAACTAGACGGTAGTGTCATGCCATACTTTTCCGGTGCGGCTTACAGGCCGCCATACCGACGCGAATGCGTTAATAAAAAATTAAAAATTCAACCATTTGTTACAGGCTAATTTTTGCACAGTTGATCATCGTCGTGCAGCCATTTACGAAAATCACCATGCCATACTTTTCGGACGGTTCCAAATGGTCGCCATACCGCCGAAAATCTGCATAATTTTTTTATTTCGCCTTACGATTTGTACCACCTTCAAATTTTTTTTCAACAGCTTCTGAATGATGATAAATAGAAGTGTGATAATACCATACCTGTGGGAGGCGGCGAATGAGTATAATTTTGTTTTTAAATGTAAGATTTTGTTCGTATTTTGAACGATTTGTAACAGTGTGTTGCCCCTTTTTTCCCTCTATTAGAAGTATGGCAAATATAATAATGGTCACATTACATCATATAATTTCCAAAAATCCAAATGCCATACTCGTACAAATCGTCAAATTTGATTGTAACCATGGGGCGGACGACTGTGTGACTGAAGCCAAGACGCAAAAAATAAATTTTAAAAATTGACGATTTGTACGAGTATGGCATTTGGATTTTTGGAAAATATATGATGTAATGTGACCATTATTATATTTGCCATACTTCTAATAGAGGGAAAAAGGGGCAACACACTGTTACAAATCGTTCAAAATACGAACAAAATCTTACATTTAAAAACAAAATTATACTCATTCGCCGCCTCCCACAGGTATGGCATTATCACACTTCTATTTATCATCATTCAGGAGCTGTTGAAAAAAAATTTGAAGGTGGTACAAATCGTAAGGCGAAATAAAAAAATTATGCAGATTTTCGGCGGTATGGCGACCATTTGGAACCGTCCGAAAAGTATGGCATGGTGATTTTCGTAAATGGCTGCACGACGATGATCAACTGTGCAAAAATATGCCTGTAACAAATGGTTGAATTTTTAATTTTTTATTAACGCATTCGCGTCGGTATGGCGGCCTGTAAGCCGCACCGGAAAAGTATGGCATGACACTACCGTCTAGTTATTTTTTACGGGCTATCGGAAAATACTAAAATTTTTGTGTAACAAATCATCTGACTTCCGTAAATTATCCGACAAGTTCCCATAACGCCCACGTGATTGGGCCGCCAGTACCAGCGCTATGACCATCATTAATCTTTTCGTCATTACGTACTAAGACCCCTGTAAAACCGCCATACTGTAACAAATGACCTAAAAATTTCTGTCAGCATCTCCCGGCCTAGTACCTATATCATGGATTCGTTTGATGAATGTCGTTAGTTATTTTTCGAATCAATCTAAATTTTGGTTGAACTGTCCCAACCTTTGATGTTTTGTAATGATATATAATTAGTAAGTATATAAATTTCCGACGATTGAGTATTTGGAAAATTCTCAAAACTGGCAGAGTTATTTAGATAGATTTATAGATCGACCATCTAGCAAGCCTTATAGTGATTATAACTATTAGTTTTGATTTGGACTTGGATGTGGTTTCTAGAGTGTGAGTACTGCCGCAACAACTCAGCACGCTGTGAAGTCGGTCACGTGTTGAAGAACAACTGTATCCAATGCCAGTGTTCCAAAGAATATCTATACCAGTGCGAACCAGTTTCACCTCCCTGCAATGAAGGTGAGTAAATTCAGGTCTTCTAGTCATTTTCTAACGCTTGCCTTAACAGTTCCAAGAAATATTTTGTTATTGAGAGAAATGCTTGAATGCACTGGGCCAGCGTGATCGACTTAAGCCTATTCACCCTGATTGAGCTGATAGCTGAAAGAAATAGGTTCCTATAGGTAGGTACTAGGTATTTATTGCCACAATAATGTAATCAGTAATGGAACAAAATGTTGCTAGTTAAAACAATCGATCGTGTGACCAAAGGGCAGTAAAACGTGCTTTAACGACTCATTTAAGTTTTTTGATGTTTTTTGGCACCATTCTACAATTCTTAATTATTGATTAAACCCGCATCAGCCACAGAAGTAACCAAGAATCTTGTAAACAAAAATCGATAGTTACGGAAGCATATTTTTTAATAGCTTGATTGTTTGTCTCGGCCTGTAGGAAATTCTGTAGCTTTACGCTGGCCCATTGCGGGTTGGAAGTATATGCAGGAAGGTAGAACTTTTCACACCATATTATGTATCAATAAAAATACTATTTTGCGAAACCCCAAGTCATGTTATGAAATTATAATAAGCTGCGGATTCACTAGTCAGATTCGAGTTGATCTTCGCATAATGCCTAGTTCATCATTGTAACTTTTGTGTTTAGGGGAAGAAAATATAATATTGGGAAAGCCAACGAAAGCAAGATGCGAACCCTACATGGTGTACGAAAGGGATTCTGTGATCTGCATGTGCAATAAGGGTGGTTATTGGCCACATGAGAAGTGTGAAGTCACCTTCAAGTCATTATACAATCCAGAGAATCGTCATCAGTCACCCCAAGTGGAGGAACCTTTGATCATAGTAGAGAAGTGTAGCCCAAACTCCTATCTCATTCAAGATTGCAATGTGTGCAGGTATTTATGCATGGTACCTACCTACCTATATTTGTATTTTATTAGGATCATTCTAATTCTTAAGCTGTTTTTAAATTTCAACAATACTTTCGTTGCAACAGAAATATCTCGTTACTCAATAAACATAAAAGTCACTGTGGGTTGCAAGATCTTAGTGTCAGAATTGTTGATCTCCTGACATAGGTCGTATTTAACGAACGATATGACTATACCCGTAGATAGTAGCAGATACCTATGGTTTTTCATGTCATCCAAAGCATAGATTCATCTTTATTTTCAAACAATCTGGTGATTCGGTCAGCAACGCCCTAACCAAACTGGAGGGATAGGTGGACTGTGGACCGACGGTCTGGTGATGGTGAATTTAGTTTGCAGCAGTGGACGTCTACAGGCTATACATAACATACCTACATAAAAACATGAAGATACGCTATTTTCCGAAACGGGGTGAACAGAGTTTTAGTAAGCTCACAGGGAGCCACCTCATCTATCTATCTATCTATACTATAATAAATCTGAAGGATCGGCGTATATGAACATCGATTTGTTTTAAAAAAACTGAGTGTAGCTGAACGCAAAAATACAAGTTTTGAAAAAAATCTCCGTCTGCCTGTCTGTTTGTACACGCATATCCTAACCGTTGGACCGATTTAAATAAAATTTTGCATGGTGTTACGTTATAATTCCGGTCAAAATCTTAGATACTTTTTACCACGAGAAATAAAAAAAAAACGCGGGTTTAGCCGTGGGCGGACAGCTAGTCTAAAATAAGATACACCGACCTTTGTGTTTCTTTGTGCATCTTGTGTCAGGTTGTCAGCCTGTCGTCTGTGTGGCAACCACACCCGAATCCCTTAGTCGCCTTAGGCTGTGGTTGTTAATAAACATTATTGGAGTGACGATTGTACAGACTTGTGTATCAGGTGCAGCGCCGAGGGCGCGATCGCGCGCTGCACTCAGAACGACTGCACTAAGAAGGTGGTCATCCGGCGGAACTACGACAACGTACACGGGAGCTGCATCCCCAATAACTGGTAAATCGTCCTTTTCTCGAGTTCCTTTTGAACAATAGATTTACCCTTTTGTATTATAATTCACCTTTCCTAAACTGCTAATTGAAAAGAGAGAGGCTTAGTACGAATTTCTTGCAAGACAACAACCTTGTCTATCAGAAATGTCTACGGCTAAGACGATGATGATGATGATAGATGACTATTAGAAAACAAATACCGTAATATACATCACTAACACTGCAATCTGTTAGAAACGGTTCAAATCCTGTAAATTTATGATTCAAAGGTACTCGCTGGCACCATGCCAGTTCTGCCACTGCCAGCAGTCAAACAAGCTGGTCTGCAGCACTCGGACCAAAGACTTTCGCTCGCTGAAGCTGGGCGCTTATAATCTCACCGACTGTGGCAAGGAACTTGTAAAAGAGGTGGGTATTGGGTGGGACCGCCCCGCTGCCTAGTTGGTACACGATACAGGGTTAAGGGTACGGTCGATCCTTGCCTAGCAGGGCTACTACTTGATAATACTTTTTCAATATTCCAAGAACAGTAGTACTGATCTGTAAAACCACAGAAACAAACCCCAAATCTCGAAAACATTGAGAGGAAACGCAGGTTTAGTGCAGTAAAGTGCACTATTATAATATTTCTGTGCCCTGGGTCAACGTACAACTTACGCACGACCACGCGGTCTGCAAGGAAAAACCAACCTTAATTTCGGAATAAGTTTGCACTAGCTCTTTCGCAAAGGCTTTTGATACCACTGTACCTAATTCTTTCTAAATTGGGATTTCAATTCAAATTATTTACTTTTGATCACCGAACCTTTAATATCCTCTCAAATTAGAAAAAATAATTCTGCGATATCGTAATCGTTGAGTTAAAATATATTTTAATAAAAGTTGACTGACAGAATATGTGGTGATTATTGAAATGATCAAATATTCAGGTATCAGTTATATTAAATCAAGATGATAAAAAAAAATCTTGTTTCAGCTATACGAGCTCGCTCCGGAAGGCCCGGCCAACTTGTTGAGGGATGGCGCCATGACTTTGTCCAGCCACTTTCCGTCAACTACCACAACAAAAGCGCCATCAACTAAACACAAACCATTGCAATCTGGTCGCCTAAGAACCGCCATGGTACCTAAACCCAGGCCTTACGATGCTAACCTAGAACTGTCATTTAATCTGAATAAACCTGTCCAAGCAACAGCGTCACCTGATGAGTACGAATCTGAAGAAGAGACTGTCACCGAAGGACTTCGGATATCTGGAAAACCCACCTTCAATCTGTTAGACAATGATGACTCTGCTTCAGTTGAAGAAAAAAAGCCAAGCTCTTATGTCAGACTTTCAGATGGAAGTTACAAACCAGTGTACGATGAACAAGAAAGTTTATTATTGAGAATCCCAAATTCTTCACCGCCTCAGCAAAAGTCACTTCAGGAAGCGCTTTTGGCAAAAGGACTGCCCAAAGAAATGGTTCAAATCTTGACTTCGATGCCGGAAGTGTCTCGCATGCGGGATTTGGATATAGAGGTAGAACAAGGCCCGGCTCAGCCAGTTCAGAATTACGATTTCTCGATCAATACTGGTCAGAGTCAACCACACGTGTTGCGGATCAACCTTCCTTCAGTGCTGGATAGTATAATAAAGATGGCACTGCGCAAGTCGATGGTAAAGATAGACAATTCACAAAACTGCATGCCAGGAACTACCACACAGGAAGGATGTAACTTCTGCTACTGCCTCACTAACGGGAAACTCCTCTGTACTACTAAAAAGACTTGCTAGATTTGCGACATGAAAATCAAAAAGTCACACCACAAAATAGGGTTAATAGATACAAGACTTTTAAGACAAGAGTTCAACTTTTTTGTGGTGATAATAAAAATGTTTGTAAAATATCTGGTCAAGTGCTTTCATTTACTCAACAGAAAACTCAATTGAAAACCATTCAAGCATGGCGCATCAATTAATGCTGCGTTTTTATTGAATTTGAACACATGCGCATTCCTACATTGATTCTTTAAATTGAAACCAAATAACCATGTAGTAATAAAATTCAAATTAAAATATCAGCTAATTACTACACAATAAAAATATATTTTTGTTAAAATGATATTGAAAGTAGTTTTCCTTCTTTGTATAAAATATGGATTTGTATTTCCGTATAATCATCAAAAACGTAAGTCATATTGAAATTAACTAAAATTAAACACTTTCTGTTCTTCTAAATACTTATAAATTATTATCGAAAACTATTGTACACCTATGGCCCAGTAGTACCCCTATTCTATTTCGGTAACTTCATGTAACGGGACTAGCAAAAATATGAACAAGCTAATGAAATCGCGGCAGTTCCAAACGTGGTTCTACTTACTAGTATATTTGAACACAAAAGATTCAAGCATCTGTTACTTTACGAACTTTCATCAGTTTCGTATATAATCTACAAAACTGAAATTTTTAATTCTCACGTTATTACAGCCTCCGTGGTCGAGTGGTCAAAAGCGATGTTACGGAGGTTCCGGGCTCGAATCCCGGTGGGGACTCGTCGAACAATTATCACTTTGTGAGACTTTCCTCAGTTTGGTTAGGACATTGCAGGCTGAATCACTTGATTGTCCGAAACGAAAGATGATTCCGTGCTTTAGAAGGCACGTAAAACCGTTGGTCCTAGCTACTATCTACGGATGTAGTCGTTATTGGAGTCATGTCGGAAGCCTAAAGCGGTTCTATAATTCCGACACCAGGGTTTGTAAAGTAGGTTAACCTCGAAACCCACACAATAAGCAAGCAAGCACATTGTTCCGCATAAATACTTAGTATAAATGTTTTTAAGAAAATCATGAATATCGTAATTTCGTAAGTATTTAAGCTATCATTTTCTTTTTTAATTTACATTGATATAATTTTAAGCTACAGCCTTGTAGCATGAAGTAGAAGTTCTAAAAACCTGTGCCCATAGAGGCGGGAGACGTGTGATCGCGACTCGATACCCGAGGCTGAGGTTATACGCAGCTAGCCCGATAGAACGTGGGCGCAACATGTGTTACAGTTGTGGTTCTAATCTAACCCTTATGTCCAGTTTAATTATTCCAGTCCAGTGAGCCAGCGAGAATTCAGTCCAGTGCTGGACTAGATCTGTAACGTCTACATTATTCCAGTTATTTAGGAGCCGTTGACGTGTAAACACTACAGTGACAATTATTCTAATTATTAATTCTATTATTTCAAGAAGAGATCAATTTGGAATGGCGCTGGTTTGAATCGCTGGACTGGAATAATGTAAACCGGATATTATTTCACATATACCTGTCAAAATGCTGGTTACAGCGATAGCCAAGACGGTGTGGCAAGAGTCCTGCGGGGCAGGCGACCGGGTGCTAAACGACTGCAACTGGTGCGTCTGCGTCAAGGGCAAGTTCGTCTGCAAGGCCAGGGTCTGCCACGAGGTCGACATGTTTGGACACTTCAACGGTACCTAGATTTTACAGTCATATACCTAAATTGAAAATGTAGTCGAGTTAATTTTGATAGTCAAGGAATTTGAGACCATTTGAGGGTTATCAGCTCTTTTCTAGTTGACGGGACTAGAGTAATTCATCGAGATCCATAAAACAATTTCTAACCTGTTCATCATCATCTCCGCCGAAAGACGTCCACTGCTGGACAAAGGCCTCCCCCAAGGATCTCCACAATGATCGGACCTGCGCTGCCCGCATCCAGCGGCTTCCCGCGACCCTCACCAGATCGTCGGCACCTGATGCGGTCTGGTAACGTGTTACGTCAATGAGATGATTGATTATTGTATGTACTTAACCTATAGTCTGCAGGATAACCAACTCCTCATCAAATAACAACAGAAGTGTCATATCGTATTGGTTATGTTTGAGCTCATCTTACTGTGGTAGGGGTGTCAAAATGTTAAATGGAGTGTTGTGTAGACGCGATCCGCGAGTACGAGGTGGGCATGGAGGGGCGCGGCTCGTGGCGCTCCAACGGCACCGTGTGCACGCCGCGCGCGCACTACCTGCGCGAGGGGCTGCTCTGCGTGTGCGACGACGACGGCAACTGGCCCAGTCCCGTCTGCCGGGACCTCTTCCGAGTCTTGCACAAGGTCAGCATTACAAATGTCTCTCTCTCTCTCCCCAATGCAATTATTATTCCCATGTGATTGTGGATTCTGTCTTCCTGGTGTCGCGCTTCCACTTCGGTCTATTAAACCTCATTTACGGCGAGGCAATAACATGCAACTATTTCGCATGCTACCAAATAGTGGCATGCGAAATCTTGTGGTATGCTACAAACAGAAAATTTCATTAAATTCAGTTTAGTAGGTAGTTTCGAAACCTTATCTAATGCAAACAACAAACAATCAAATCTTTATAACATTAGTATAGATGAGCATCACTTACCTGATTTTGGAGATCTATTCTTCAATTTAGTATGAACAGTTTCTTGTTTATTTTTAGGTGGAACTGACTGGCCATTCTCATCCTTCTGCGTTGCACGAATGCACTCCTCGTCTGCTTTACCTGTACGGATGCAACGTGTGCTTCTGTCCTCCCGAAGGACGCATCAACCCAGAGACCTGCACACGCTACAACTGCTCAGACAACGACCCAATCCTCCAGCCAGCAAGTGAAGTCAAAACGAATGAAGATAAGTACGATCTCTCTGAAGTCTACGCCGAGTGTGAGCTACAGAGGAAGTACATCATCGGATGTAGAAAATGTGTCTGTTTGAAGAATAACAGACTCCTCTGTGACAACTGTGCAAGTGAGTTGACAAGTAGGGCGGGAGAGGAAAAGTACTGCGATAGAGTGGAACAGGATCAGGTTTTCAATATAGACTGTAACATGTGTGTCTGTGATGAACGGGCTTTGATGTATTGCACAACGCGACGGTGCTTGAAGAGCGTTCCGAAACCCAACGTGGAGTTGAGCAAAACAGCGGACCTTACATTGCGGTCCGTCCGCCCTCCCCTCGACATACTAGACTGCGAACCCGGCACCAAATACAAAGAACAATGTAACACCTGTTTCTGCAGCCAGAACGATAAAGGCGAGAAGTCTTTGAGCTGTACGCTAAAGAACTGCAGGCCGGGAAGCAGGACGACGCTACAATTGCTAGAAAACGATTGCGTAGAACAAACAGTGTACGAGAAAAACTGTCTTCTATGCAGATGTGATGTAGTAGACGGCGTTAAGCGGGAGTCTTGCCTAGTGACGTCTGCATGTAGCGACCAAAGGCATGTACAGAACTCAAACGACATAGATTCTCAACATGGTTATTGCGAGCCGTCGCATATGTACAGGAAGGATTGCAACACGTGTAAATGTCTGTCTAGTGGGAAGGTTGCTTCGTGCACGTCTCGGATTTGTCCAAGTGAGAAGGAGCAGCCATTAGAGGTGGATGTGATTCCAGTGAGGCAGAGTGGGAGCACGCCCTGCCCTAGAGATCACATGTACAAAGTCGATTGTAACTTCTGCTTCTGTCTCTCGAACGGTAACTTCTTGTGTACGACCTCCAGTTGTGACGAACAGGATGAATAAATTGGTACTTAATTTTTATTGTCAATCATGCTTTTATTTGAGAACCTGCTCACCGAAGAAACTTAATGGTTGTGTGTGAAGTTGACCAGCCTGCACTGGTCCAGCGTGGTCAACTAAGGCCTGATTGATAACCCTAAATTCAGGGTAAGTTCGCTCTAGCCCATCGTTGACGATGATAAAGAATGGCTTTTATTTTGTTCAGTTGAAAGTAAAATTGAAGGACTATAAATAAAATTAAAGAAATCAGTACATCTATCTCAAATTAATCAACTTTATACATTTTTAAACTATGAGTAATAGAAATGGTACCACATAGACGGATGATGGTCATTTGGAATTCAAGGCCCCTTTGTCTAGTTGGTAAACAGCTGCCTCCAGAGCGCAGGGTCTCGATTCGAACCTCCTGTTTAGGGCAAACATTCATGCGATAAGCACTTGTGTTTGCTTTGTGTCAGGATGCTGTATAAGTTATATCTATAATGTATGACGTATTTCAGAATATAAGTTCTACCTTCTAAAATGAAGTAAAAGACTGCCACTGACTTATAAAAGTGGCATAGCAAAATGCTGAAATACTTAAATTAAAAGTAACTGAATTATTTCTTAATAATTATATTTCAAGAACAAAAAATGAAAACAATAACATTAGAAACATCGTCTTTTCATGTTTAGTACTTATGTTAAGTAACTTAATTAAAACACAGCGTGATTTTTAACTACTTAACAACAATAAAAATAATACCTAGATATATTTCGCTTACAAATGTAGAGTAAAGGTACAGTTACACATGCTAATAAAACGTCATGCTTATTAGCATGCTTAAAGCGAGCATGCTCTTTGAACTGACACATTTGCTTATGTTTAGCATGCTTCTTTTAAGCAAACTTTTAAATAAGCATGCTTAAAGCAAATGATTAAACACACATGCTAATTGAGCACAGGCTAGGCTTCGGTATCGACATAGTAGCAAGTTCTCTGTCCGTGTCAGTGCGTGAAAAATGGAAATCTAAGTGGCCCTCTCCAGAAAATTTAATAGAATAACCATTTTGATTGCAATACAGTGTGTTCAAAAACTTGATGCAAACGATTGTTCGATACTAGCATGCTCAATAAGCAAACCTGTTCACACGTGCTAAAAGCACCCCCCCTTCTACCCGCGCTGCAGGTAGCATGCCCAAAAATCGCACGACTGTCGATTTTTGAGCAAACTCGAAATTAGCATGCTTATAATTAGCAATGCTTCGATACACATGCTACTAGGTAGCAACTGCTCAATAGTGGCATGCTTTCGTGCTACTAATGAGCATGTGTAACTGTACCTTAAGTCTTATGACCATCTCAAGATAGAGGTAGAAATAAATTAAGACAAGTTTACCATAGTCATAGTGAGATAGAGAAGGATTACAGTGAGCCTAGCATAAAGCACTGTGACAAGTAGTTATCTCACATTTATTTGACAATAAGCTGCGAAAATCCCGCCATATTGAATAATCTCCAATAAGATAAGAAAATTATATCACGCGTGAAACATCACGCTAGATCTCTGAATTATAAACTTTAATCTCAAGATTTAGCTCCTACCTCTATCTTAAGACCTATTTGAATTTAGGTATAAATAACAGATTCCAAGTGAGGAAAATAATGTTGTGCAGAAAGTTGTTAAACTATTGAATAAATAAACTATTTAAGTATTTGAGTCAAGAGCACTTTGAAAAAGCATTTAATACTTCATGTGACTTAATAAGAAATATTATTATGTGCATCAAATAAATATGTATAACTATGGAAGGCAGTAAGTACTTTTAAATACCTACATAGTTGATAAAGGATTATAATAAGTTGTGAATATTCATAATTTATGATGGTAACACTAAAGTAGGCAGCAGCGTCTTTAAGATTTTGATAGATCTATACATGTAGTACTTACTTTAAAAATACTTAGTCAAATAAATGCTGACTTCATCGACAACATCAAAATTCATTTCTATCAGAGACGATAACTTACTGGGGGAACACGACCAAAACAGTCGGTACAAAACCACCCGGACAATAACATCCTTCCAAAACTAGCACCAGCATTGATCTAACACTAAAAGCTACAATTGAAACTAGTTTGCGCTCAATAACCAGAAATAATGAGTCTGATGCTACCAGGATCACAGAACAAGACGGAAGTACAAGTCAATTGAATGTTCAGGATGATGCAATTCTCTACGTTCTGTTCCCAATTGATTCATGATTCGCCTTCAAGGCCAGCCGAGTACATTCAATTTTAAAATCACAAGATGATATTAGTTAATATTGATTTGTTCTTGTAGCGTATTGATTCGTTTGTTGAATAGTAGTTAAATACAGGCCTGAAATTCCTATAAATCACATAGATTTATTTGTAATTTTAATAGACAAGATCCCAAATATATCTAAAGAACTGTATAACAATTTATTTATGTTAGAAGTTGAATACAATATTAGTGCGTGCAAGAAAGTTGTAAGAAGTGCAAAAGGGACGAATCCCAGGCCATCAAATACTTATAAAAAGACAAAATGACTGGCAGAAGTGAACCAATATCGCAAGGCTTCGGTCAAGATAAATATCGCTGACCAACTGGTAGCGTGTAGCAAGTACCAGGCGCCTAGGAATTAGGAGAAGGTGTCGTTGACCTGCCGGCAGCAGCGTATGAAGGTGGCGCGCCTCGGCAGTTCGCGCAGCCGCGCCGCCCCCACGTACGTACACGCGGACCGCAGCCCGCCGAGGATGTCTTTCACTGTCGCCTCGACGTCACCCCGGTATTCTACCTCTACTGTTTTGCCTGGGAATACAAAGAGAGACGCTGATCAGTTATACTCTTTCCTCCCCTGGAGCTGGGCTAAACAGAGACGAATTATTCGTAGTAGACATCGAACAACGACATTTACTACAATAAAAACTAGCAGACATGATTCAGTGCCGAGATTCTTATTACACTTTTTTAAGTATTTACAAAAGCGCTAGGAGAGAATTTCGTAGTACGAATCATCATCATCATTTAGCCAGTAGACGTCCACTGCTGGACAAAATCCTGCCCCAAAGATCTCCACAACGATCGGGATGCGCGGTGCACTGCCACTTAAGTTTCGCGATGCTTCGAGCTATGTCAGTGACTCTGGTTTGCCTGCGGAACTCATAATTCCTGATTCAATCACGCAAGGAAACTCCAAGCATAGCCATCTCCATCGCTCTTTGGGTGACTCTGAGCCTTCTTATGAGGCCCATCGTAAGCGACCACGTCTCAGATCCGTAAGTCATCACTGGCAACACACAATGGTCAAAGACTTTAGACTTAAGTACGAATATCCAGCCGCATCTGTTAGCTGTTTTCCTATCAAAAAACATATAAAGATTCAAACATTTCTCACCTTCAGAAGACCGGTAATCTGCTACTCCACCCGAATGCTTCAACATAGCAGTGGAGGATGACATCCCGTAGAACAGTTTGACCTTCTTGCCGTCGGGCCGCGTGGTGACCTCGCCGCCGCACTGGTCGTGGCCGGCGAACATGCCGCCCGCCATCACGAAGTCTGCGCCCGCGCCGAACGCTTTTGCCACGTCGCCAGGACACGTGCAGCCTCCGTCCTGAGGACATAAGTTTATAATTACGATGAAATATCTAAGCAATCGTGATACAGCAGATGTGTAAACGCCACTTTCCTTTTTCAATAAAAATAAAGCAAATAAATGAATTATTTATTATTATGTACCTACTGAGTAATTGGTATATATAAATATAAATAAGAAAAGTAATTAATTAGGTCACCTGTATATGTAAGAAATAGAAAAGGTCCCAAAAAACTACCCTGTGGGACACCCATTGCATTCGTTCCAAACAAAATGTTTATTTGACTAAAAAATCATTCCGTAATTAGGTTAATGTATGAAAACGATAAATATAGACCTCGAAACCCACCATAAACAGGCTTAACTCTGACGCTACCGCGGCACACCCTGGTTCTAGTCGCGCCAGCGGTGCGACAAATTGTTGTAGAAGTAGGAGGAATAATTTTACAGAACTGGGATGTTTACATTTTATTTACAAAGAACTATTTTAAAACGAAACTTTACATTGTTTACAAAAAGACATTGAATTTGGAGAAAACGGCAGACTCAACCGAGAGTAATGGAAAAAGTGAATAAGAAAATGGACGAAATGACATATGAATGACGAATGAATTCCAAAATTGAATATTAGAATTTAGACGAAAAAGAAATGGAAAAATGAGGTGGCATGCAAGGCACCTCGTTACAGTTCTAGCAAGGAGTTACCAGGTTTTAGATACGTACCGATATGATGTGCCCCTTGAGCCCGTGGGCTGCGTCCGCGCACTCGATGACCGCGGACAGCTGCGGGTACCCCACCCCGGTCTTGATGCGGGTCGTACACACCGACCCCGGACCAATGCCCACCTGGGAATACGTTACATTATTATTGCGTATGTCCAAATACAATATGCATGGTAAAGTATGGAGGCCAATATGAAGGTACGTACAACAGAGAGGTGGGAGTAGATTCGCTTTTACTCGTACAAGAAGAGAAGAGATAGCTTGGTTTGGTTGGAGTAAGGTTTCGTATAAAGAGTTTTTGAAGACGCAGAATGACCTGAGACAAATTAAATATGCGTAGAAATCGTTCAGTTTTGAAAGTTATATCAATCTTTATGGAAAACAATTAAATTGAATTGAACAATTCTACAAATATGCAAATTTTTGTTTCACAACAAACAACAAGTTTGTTTTTAACTAAAATACGCTTCATTGTCCCAACGTGGACCCAACACAAAACTCACTTTTTTTGGCATGCTTTGGTGGGTCAGGGCCTAAGCATAGGCACAGAAGTAGGTACTTACACAAAAGTAGGTACTAAGAAGTAAGGCCTAAGTTAATTTCTACTGCCGGAAATGCTGCATAGATTTATCAGGTAGTTGGGAAAAAAAGCCATGCTTCACTTTGATTTATCGATTTTCTATGCCATGTACTTTATCGAAATAGATTTTGAAATAACCATGTAGCAAGCGACTTATGGTACCAGGGTGGCAGAAAAGCGAGGTAGTAATGCATCTTGTACCTTGATGATGTCAGCTCCAGAAAGAATGAGTTCCTCCACCATCTCGCCGGTTACCACATTACCAGCCTGGAATAGAATGAAAAAAAAAATGAAAAATATATTTAATTAATAAAAAAACAAAATAAAAGTAATTTACTCGTATCCACAAAAGTTAACTTAGTTTCCGGTTCGTTGCGAAAGGCCAGTAGCTATCCAAAATATGACTGTCAGACATAGCACGAAAATAAATGTTTTTTCTCTACCCGAGGTACTTAAATTTTCTTTTTTAACCCTCAGCTCGCTCCATCTTTTTTGAGCGCTATTTTCTACCCTAAGGTTACCTTGTAGATATTTTAACATTATAAATAAGACCACCATTTGACCCTAACATGTTGATTGTATTGTTCACTTACATAGCTACCGTTTATTTTGTGTCAATAAAGCAATATTGTATGTATTGCGTACTCACAATGATGGTGTGCGTGGGGAAGCCGGCGCGAACTCTCCTCACGTACTCTACGAAGTGCTGAGAGTAGCCGTTGGCCACGTCGAGGCACACGAACCGCAGCCCGGTGATTGTGTTGAGGATCTCCGAGAGCCGCTCGAAGTCCGCCTCCGCCGTGCCGGAGCTGGCCGCTGGAATCAAACCCACTGATTGAATATGTTCGTTTTGTGGCCGAAATCAGGGTTATTTATCGCTGGATGTTTCTCACATGATCTAAGAAAACAAGGTCTAACCGTTAGACTACGTGACTGACACAAGTCTGCGTCATTTTGCGCTGTTCATCCTTGTCTAATAACACGCATTCGACTAGGATGAACAGCGCAAGGTTTGCGTCAGTCACGTGGTCTAATAGTTAGACCTTCAAGAGAAACATATGGATCTTAAATAAACAACGGGAAGGACAAATATCTTCTTTTTTCAAAGAAAGGTATAGTGTATGGACACAATCCATATTTCGTAGCGGTGGGGGTGAATTTCGTAGTGCGAGTGTCCAGCCGCATGTGCTGGCTTCTGTACAATACGCGTTAAGTTAACGAATGTATAATTTTATTCTTCGTATACAATTGATGGAAATATGTAGATTAAACTCCAAAACGTTTTGCAGATGATGCCGCACTCACTTTTTTTGGCATGGCATGCCTATCATGCCTTAGTTGCTTCTAAATTGAGATACGGAGTTATCTTCTGGGGCAACTCTACGGACAAGGATAGAATATTTAAGGGCCAAAAGAGGTGTATCCGGGCAATGTTTGGTTTGGGGCCTAGAGATAGCTGTAAGCCTTATTTTATTAAACATGGCATTCTGTCATTTCCCTCACTATATATATTAGAGCTTGTAGTATTTGTGAGAAAGAACCCAGAGATATTCCGTACTATTGAAATTACTGCTAAGCACACACTTAGACCACGTGATATGAACAGAGTCTGCCATCAACAATCACGTACTGCACTAATGGAAAAGAGCATGTTGGGCATGGCCCCAAAAATATACAATGCTGTACCTAAAGAAATTATAGTCCATGGAATTGGTACATTTTGGTTTGCATCAAATGGGGTAGTTCTGATTTTTTTATATGTTGTATGTAATGAGGTGGTTATGACAAATAAAATTTTTCCACCTCGAAAGCCTTCCGGAACATTGTAAAATTCATGAAAAGCTATTAAATTTTTGATCATTTTTCAGTCTTTGCCATTTTTTACCACTAAGGACCTGTTTTACGGTAGAAGTCACTATGAATTCTTTTAAAGTAGACTAAATTTGCAACAAAATGAGAATAGTTGGGTCTCGATAAGCTGAATAGTTTCAAAGATACAGCAGTTCAAATGTTTGCAAAATTTCAAATAAAAAATTTTTTGCGAGTGTTTACAAGATCTTGTCAATGTGGTCAATTATTGACCTGTTTCACGGCATAAATCAATTAAGATCTAATAGTTCCCTAGCTACATCTGTTCAAAGTTGCTGAGGTGACTAAACAACATGAAATACGACTTATAAAATAAGCATTATCTATACTAATATTATAAGGGTCTCTCTCAAAAAAGTGGCACCGCAACCTGCCGCACGGTTTTTGTTAGATTTTTTATTTGTTTTTGGCTTTTTACCCTTAATGTTAAACATATATTACGTAAAGAGACATATTGCGTGAAGGCCAGCTATTCTCATGTTAAATAAATTTACAGATCTTGTGTGACGAAAGTTTGTAACATCAGTTTCACTTTAACCTGTCGTGTCCAAACGCCATACAGTTAGTTTTGAGCATAATTATGTCGATAAACTTGAACGTTTCTGTACAATTTTAGTTATTTATGGCATTATAGTGAAATGAACACCGATGTACAGTGATATTTATCTTAAATAATCTCCTTTTTGAAAAGTTATGAATGATTAAACTTTGTCCGGCGTTTTTTTCTCACCAACCTGCTTACTTACATTCGCACTCGTAGCACCAACACTATCAAGCCGACACCCCTCTTTCTTACCTTACCTTAACCAGTCGTTCACTGGCTAAACGTCTAAGAAGACACCTGCGTTCTGTGTTGCCAAGAATTTGAGAAATCTGCGACGATTCACTCAAATCTGGGTTTTGTAACAGGTATGTCCTCTTTTTCCTGTGAATATTTTTCTTGTTCCTTTTAATATCTAAGTATGAAATTGGTATTAAATTATTGGTTAAGTAATCTATTGTAATATGTGTAATTCATTGCTCCGTGCAGCAAAGGGTTAATTTATATTAAATTTTTTTCGTCATATTCTCACTAACCAGTGCCTATTTAACCTGCCAGATTTTGCCAGGTGAAAGAGGAAATATACAGGTTAATGAAGTTTCTTATAAATAGTGGGGTTTTCAGAACGTGCGTTTCATTCTTTATTATCAAAAGACGTCCACTGCTCGACAAAGGCCTCCCCCAAAGATCTCCACGACGATTGGTCCAGCGCTGCCCGCATCCAGCGGCTTCCCGCGACCCTCAATAGATCGTCCGTCCGCCTTGTGGGGAGCCTGCCCGCCCACGGCGTTTTTCTTCAACGGCCCTCAGTTCTACGTGCAATGTGCCCCGCTTACTGCCATTTAAGTTTCGCGATTCTTCGGGATATATTGGGGACTTTGGTTTGTCTGCGGGTCTTATCATTTCTGATACGATCACGCAGGGAAACTCTAAGCATAACCATCTCTATTGCTCTCAAAGTGCCTCAAAAGCCTCTTTATGAGGCCTATCGTGCGACCATGACTCGGGTCCGTAGATCATCACTGTCAACACACATTGGTCTAAGAATTTTGACTTGAGACACTGAGGTATTTGGGAAAAAAAGATATTGCGCAAGTTTTCGAATGCTGCCTAACCTAGTTGGGGTCGACGATTGACCTCCTTCTCGAAGTTGAATCTACTACCTGAAATGTTTTCTCTAGGTAGACATAATGGTCTACAACTTCGAGAGACAACTGTTATTGGAGTGGGTACTACATTGGCATTCGACATCGCTTCTTCATGTACATCTCCTGACTCACTGGTTAAGGTCGTGAAGCATTGTGCCGTGGTCCTCGAAGGTCTTAGACGTGACTTTGATATCGTGGTGTCCTTCCTAGTCCAAAAGCTTAATGACATCCTCCAATGTAGTGGTCAACGTTTCGTTTCGAAGAAACTACGTCTCCTTGTCTCACACTCCGCTGCAGCTGGATTGGTCTGGAGTTCTGGTCCTGGACTGACTGAGTTGCGGCGTTGTTTCTTCGAGGATGACGAAATTAAATGGTTTCTGAAGGGCTTTTAGGACCGGTGTACCATTAGCCTTCATAAGCTCCAGCACCTAATCCGTCGTCACCCGGCGCCTTGTAGTTTTTTAACTGTTTGAGAACCATCCTAATCTCATACAGACTGACGTCCGGGATGTCTTCTGTACAGTGCCGGATTAGCCTAGCTTCAGTTTGCAGCTTGGCTGACAGGTATCCTTTTCATTGTGTACAGTTGTCCATAGAGTTCCTCAATTTCTTGCAGTAGCTCAGGCTTAAATGTCACAGTTCTACCGGCCGCAGTCTTCAGCTTCATCAATTGGCTCTGCCTAATAGAAAAATCTCTTGCGACACCTTGAAGCCTTGCTTGCAGAGCCTTTGAGATCTGCAGGAAGCATAATTTACGAATTCCAGGACCATTCTCCGTCTTTCTTCCATAAGCCTGATCATTGAATCAGTAATCTATTCATTTCCTTAAAGAAATGTTCGATATTTGATATTTCAATGCTGTTTCATAAATATCTCAACCCTTTAAGCTTTTTGACTTGATATAGGTCAATAAAAATATACATTTCTCATCCCTTGTTATACCTTATTATTTATTTTTCAATATTTACCTACTTTATAAATCAATATATATGAAAAATCTCACTAACCTGTGCTCGTTCTCCGCTAACCTGTCCTAAATCTCTTTCACCTGTGGACTTCTTTTTTCTGCAAGCTCTCATAGGCAGAATCATTTAAATATTGCGTTCCCTCTTACATAATTGTTTTTAGATGGGGGAATTCAATTTATTTTTATAAAAAAAAGAGCAACTCTCAAACTTTTTTGAAAATGTGAAAATTTTTTGAAGCGGTGCCACTTTTTTGAGAGAGACCCATAAAGAGGAAAGGTTCGATTGTTCGTTTGCATCGAATAGGCTCCGAAACTACTGAACCAATTTCAAAAATTCTATCACTGTTGAGAAGCTGCATGATCCCTGAGTAACATAGGCTTTATTTTATGTTAAAAAAAATTAGGGATCCTTACTAAAACTTCAATAATGTAACCCAAGATGTAAAAAAAAATCCTAAAATATACCTAATAAATTGAATAGGCTCCGAAACTACTGAACCGATTTCAAAAATTCTTTCACTGTTGAGTAGCTACATAATCCCTGAGTAAGATAGGCTATATTTTATTTATTTAAAAAAAATTGGGATCCTTAGTAAAACTTCAATAGTGTAACCCTAGGTGTAAAAAAAATCCTAAAATATACCTAATAAATTGAATAGGCTCCGAAACTACTGAACCAATTTCAAAAATTCTATTACTGTTGAGAAGCTGCATGATCCCTGAGTAACATAGGCTATATTTTATTTATTTAAAAAAATTTTGGATCCTTAGTAAAACTTCAATAGTGTAACCCTAGGTGTAAAAAAAAATCCTAAAATATACCTAATAAATTGAATAGGCTCCGAAACTACTGAACCAATTTCAAAAATTCTATCACTGTTGAGAAGCTGCATGATCCCTGAGTAACATAGGCTTTATTTTATGTTAAAAAAAATTAGGGATCCTTACTAAAACTTCAATAATGTAACCCAAGATGTAAAAAAAAATCCTAAAATATACCTAACTAGCGACCCGCCCCGGCTCCGCACGGGAAAATGGTTATTGTGGGTTATCTTTAAGCATATTATGCATGTATTATACATATAAACCTTCCTCTTGAATCACTCTATCTATTAAAAAAAACCGCATCAAAATCCGTTGCGTAGTTTTAAAGATTTAAGCGTACAAAGGGAGGGACATAGGGACATAGGGACAGAAAAAGCGACTTTGTTTTATACTATGTAGTGATGATAGTGATAAATTGAATAGGCTCCGAAACTACTGAACCGATTTTGGTGAAACTTGGCATAAAGATAGAATTGACCTTGGGAAAGAACATAGGATATGATTTACCGCGGGAAAATTTCTCATTCCCACGGGAAAAATTGTTAAAGCGGGCGTAGTTGGCACAAAGATAGACCATGCGGAAGAACACAGGCTAACTTTTACCACGGGAAATTATCTTATCTTTGCATGTGGAGGTTGAAGTTGAGATCGTCACAGGAGTTTTATTATAAGTTTTTAATAAAAAGCACACCTTCAGTAGAAAAATATTTTTGACAGACACCCTAAACTCTAAATTGTATTATTTAAGAAATTTTGCAAACATTTGAACAGCTGTATCTTTGAAACTATTCAGCTTATCGAGACCCAACTATTCTCATTTTGTTGCAAATTTAGTCTACTTTAAAAGAATTCATAGTGACTTCTACCGTAAAACAGGTCCTTGGTGGTAAAAAATGGCAAAAACTGAAAAATGATCAAAAATTTAATGGCTTTTCATGAATTTTACAATGTTCCGGAAGGCTTTCGAGGTGGAAAAATTATATTTGTCATTACCATCTCATTACATACAACATATAAAAAAACCAGAACTGCCCGATTTGATGCAAGTGAAGACCCCTTTTATGGTACGATTTCCATGTACTATTAGGGAAATACGCAATAATAACAAATTTAGACAACATGTAAAAAATATTTTAGTACAAAAATGTTATTATTCTATCGAAGAATTTATCTCTGACATTAACTAAATTAAATTGAATGTATGTAATTGTAGTAGACCAATTTATAAATGTAATTTGAAATATTATTTACGATTTAGATTTTATATTATTACTTTTTGTACGCCGCAAGGCAAAGCATGGAGATCAATTTTAATTAACCCTGACATCTGTATATAAACAAAATACCCATGTTATGACAAATAAATTTATCTTTATCTTTATCTTTATCAAAAAGTTCACAGCCTATACAAAGCAGCATTCAGTGTAGTCTGTGTTACGAACTACGAACTAGTTACGAACTTCCGGTTTCGTACGCGTCCGGAGGGATATTTATTACATAAGTAATTTGATATTATGTAGTTATAAGTCGTGTATTTGCTTTTATTATGTATCTGTTTTGTACTGTATTTAGTTTATTCACTGGCTCCACGGAAGACCAGCGCTGCATCATCTCTGCGTGCAGCTAATGCTGAGTGGAGACCATTTTTGGACTATAGACCTGTTATATTGTTATGTATACGTGTAAGATAATAGTGTCCAAAATAAATGTTTTCTTTCTTTCTTATATGTTGTCAAATAGCTCTTGTTGCCAGTGTTTCCCACTCACCCATGGTCCAACAAAACAAGGTCCTACAATTAGACCACTTGACTCACACACGCCTACGTCATTTTGCGCTGTTCATCCTTGTCTATTACACGCATTCGACAAGGATGAATAGGCAAAATGACGTAGGCTCGTGTCAGTCACGTGGTCTAATTGTAAGACGTTGTTTTCTTGGACCATGCTACTCACCCATGTGTTGCAGAGCGTCTGGATGCTCCTCCGCGAACTTCTTCCACTCATCTATGGAGTAGTATTTGTGGATGCACGTGAACAGCCCGTGCTGAAACAGTCAATGGAAACTGTTTATAATTTATCATAGCTCATGCTGTGGTCTTCTTCTATTCGTGAAGGATGTAAATTCGGGCGGTGAATTTAAAACCTTTAGTTATTGAGTATTAAGTTAAGATATGGCTCATCTGCCGATTACATGCTTCACCTACAACTAGTTTAAAAAAAACACACAGAAATCAGACACGCCGATTCTTCAGTTTTATTATAGTATACTTTATGTTGTCCCTATGTCACAGACGTCTATGTGTACCTACCTATGTATGTAATGTATTAGTATAATGGTAAACAGTTAAACACGTTACCTAATACCTAGATACCTAGGCTAAGGCCGGGACTCCACCAAAGCGGAGAGGAGAGGAGATGTCTCATTTTTCTATAGAATTTTGTGACGCGCGCGAGCTTAGCGGCACAGCGCGGCTCAAGATTCTATACAAAAATGAGACATCTCCGCTCCGCTCCGCTTTGGTGGAGTCCCGGCCTTATAATTATAACAATAGTCACTTGTACCTATAACATAATCGTCAAGTCATCGTCAACTATTTAAACAAACTATAGCAGGCGTTGTGCAAAATTGCTAACATGATTATTATAAGTTGCAAATAATTGATTTTGCAGTTCAGAAAACATGGTACAGTAGCCAGCACACGCGGCTGGACATATTGACCTTGAGAGCGCCCCTACTCTGTAGTGGTAGGGGCGACTTTCGTAGTGCGAATGTCCAACCGCATGTGCTGGCTTCTGTACAATCGTCCTATACTGTAGCAGCCGTTACACAGAATGTATGGCACATTAAAATTACATTGTGATGATGTAAACAAGCTATTAAGAATAATTTTATATTATGTGCCTCTACTTCATACGTTTAAGTTGTTCTAATATGATTGATTATAGGTACTACCTACTTGTGACTTGTATGGAGAGTGATCTGTGGTATGTAGGTACTTTAGTGTTGGCGTCAATTTAACGGTTATAAATTCATATCATTGAATTATAATAACTGCATTTCAAGAATCACGATACCGACGATCCTACCGCCCGGCAGCGCCCTCACGATATAATTGAAACAGTCTGAACAGCACCATTCTTCTAGACGCGTGTCAATGTAACAAAATCGACAAATTGGAAAGTTTTTTTGGATTCCCTATTACATAAGAATGCGTTAGCCGTCCAGAGAGTAAGGCCGAAAACACACGACTACGTTAGTCGCGGGAGCTTACTTTACTATGGGCTTGAATGAAATCCGCGCGAACTCTTCACACAAGTTCATCCCGTGTGTTTTGAGCCTAAAAAGGCCCTCCACAGAAGGTTAAGGTTGCCTGGTAGAAATTGTTACCTTAGCAATAAGGCAGCCTTTGACCCTCCTGTTCCTTTGTTCTGTTTTTCTGTAGGTACCTATATGTGAAAATTCCAAAGTTTTAAGACAAGATAAGATCGGAATATCCTCTTTATAAAAGCGATAGGTAACGCTCCGATCTTATATCGCAATGCTTTTCGGCTTATATTGCTTTTGTGTATTACCTGGTCTCAGCAGTATTTTCTTTGCTAACTCTTGCTGAACAAAATTCTCCAATAGTACGTGTTGTATTTCTGTTTGGTGTGAGTAAAGTATATTTCTATTGGTGGGTTATACCTTGGAGAGTTCCTGCGCCATTTGGAAGGTGCCCACGGTATCCATGTTGGACGCCATGACCGGCACGCCGCGGTACGTCTGCCCCGAGTTGCGGAACGTGATCTCCCTGTATAAGTCCACCTGGAACAAAACAACCGCCAACAATATAATCACTTGCATGCTTATCATTTTTTCAATTGACCTATGCTTGTGTCGAAAAAGTACGACCAAACAAGCTTCACCGGACTTGCGGTTTTTTCCCGCGTGAATGTGGTATTCTACCGTACCAAGTTTCATTGAAAATTTCCGCCCACGCTACCAATTTTCCGCTGGGAATGAGGTATTTTCCCACAGTATAAGGTAGCCTTTATCCCTCCCTAAAATCGATTATATCTCTGTACCAAGTTTCACCAAAACTTCCCGCGCGACTTACCTTTTCCCGTGGAAATAAGGTATTTTCCCGCGGTAAGAGGTAGTCTATATTCTTCTCTAAGGTCAAATCTATCTCTGTACCAATCTTCATCAAAACTTTTCACCTATACTACTTTTTTCCCGTGGGAAAAAGGATTTTCCCGCGGTAAAAGGTGACCTTTATACATCCCCAGGGTCTATTCTATCCCTTTACCAAGTTTTGCCAAAAAATTCCACTCGCGCTGCCATTTTTTCCGTGGGAATGAGGTATTTTCCCGCGGCAAAAGGTAGCCTATGTGTTATTCTGATGTATAAGCTATCGTAAAATTTCATTATTTAAATCCATTCGGTTCAGTAGTAACAAACATCCTTATAAAACATACCTACTGTGACGTCATGAACCAGTTATTCCCAACAATGTCGCTTTACGATACGCTTGCATTTCCCGAGAATCATCGCGCGCCGCTTCCGAGAGTCAGCTCGGCAGCGCGCCAACTGACCGCCCGACCAAGTAGTTTACGTATTTTATTATAGAATTGAGCAAAGCTTATATTAATTTCTGATAATTAACGTCGAAAAACAATATACTTGGTGGCTGTCATATACTTGGTGGCTGGGGCCGTTGGCCTTCTTTCGGAAGTTTGCTCAGGGGGTCCAAGGTTCAAGGCACGTACTTCGAGTGACTTCGACGCTCTTACGTTGAAGCAAAACGTCGTGAGGAAACCTGCACACACCTGCGAAGTAATTCAAAGGTTGTGTGTGAAGTTGACCAACCTGCACTGGGCCAGCGTGGTGGCCTATCCACTCTGATTCAGGGTAGGATCGTGTCCCTCGGCGGGGACATAATGTGTGAACTGATAACGAGATATCGATTAGGGCGTACGCTGCGTCACGAGGTCACGATGCGTAGTCGCGCGCGCGTAGTAAATTCAGTCAAAACACAAGAGCACCGCTAGGTACAGTAGCCAGCACATGCAGCTGGACATGTTGACCTTGAGGGCGCCCTTATTCCGTAGCGGTAGGGGTGAATCTCGTAGTGCGAATGTCCAACCGCATGTGCTGGCTTTTGTACATAGCGCACGGCGTATTATTTGGTATTCTGTGGTATGACCACGCGTCGCATGCCGGGAACGGCGCAATCACACGGCGTCATGGTCCGAGAAAACAAGGTCTAACCGTTAGACCACGTGACTGACACGAGCCTACGTCATTTTTCGCTGTTCATCCTTGTCTATTAACACGCATTCGACAAGGACGAACAGCGCAAGATGACGTAGATTTTTGTCAGTCACGTGGTCTAGTGGTTAGACCTTGTTTTCTTAGACCATGCGCGGCGTGTTCGCTCGGTATTTATTTAACGTTTAGTCCTAGCCGCTACGTACTGACTTCACACAGTCCGGTACACACATCACGATGTCTATTGATATTGAATGAGACTGAATGCATGATTTGGCGACCCTGCGTTGGGCGTACCTACTCACCAGTTGACGCGTATTTTGTGATTACGCGTCCTGATCACGCCTGACACGTAGCGTACGCCCTTATGATATGACAATTATGGAGTGAGCCATCTGTAGGGGCTAGGGATTTAGTATTCTGTGGCTAGGGGCAAAGAGATAGGAAAATCTGCGCTCTTCGAAATTCAGGACGTGGTATGTGTGTTTGTGTTGTGTAATACATGTCTCAGTGACACACATACTCGCAGTTTCCTCCAAGGTCGGAGATTGCCCGCGTTTTAGAACCGTTTTACTGCGGACTTTAGTCGTCTAATGAGGATTTTACGGTCCTCGCTGGTATGGTTATACTCAACGTGACTAATTACTGGTACACAATTTGAAATATAATGGTAATGGTAAGATATTTAGATATTTCATTTACCATCATAATAAACAAATAGTAAATAAATAAATAGTCCTTTTCCGTGATGCCAACTTGCAGGGTGAATTCTTTATGTGGGCTTGTCAATTTATATCGCAATCCCTTAGAGAATAAATATACATAGAGCACGCGGCTCCGCTGCCTTTATGTCAAGCGTAAGCAAATTTTGGCAGATTTTGTATGGGCGGTGAAATCAATAACATTTTTCTTTTTGGATTTACTCCTCGAGTAATGTTTGCAACTTATCACTGCACATTTCAAAATGTTCTCCTATTAAATTTCTTATTTTTACCGGGAAAAACAATCAGCTCCGATAACCATTTGATACTAAACGAACACGCTGAAGATATTCGGACTGTTCATATCCGTGCTTACGGTTCATACTCGATTAGGCGTACTCTATCCCTCCCAGAAAATTTTCTATTTATACTCTAAGCGCAATCCTTTCAGGCGTTTATGCGTAACAAACAGACAAACAGAGTTTTTATATATGGATTCGAACAAATATTTATTTGATGTAGTTTTCTTATGTACTGTTGGAGCGTTCTAAATGAATACGATTTTTATTTGAATTCATTACAATTGCCTGAAATAAACATAATAGGTAATCATTATTAGGTGTAGCATGGACGTATCGTTACACTGTGGTTACACCTATAGTACAGTGGGCAGAACATGCGGCTGGAAATTATGACCTATTTCGTATCCTGGAATCTGTAGGTACTTATTCAATCTATGATGTGGGACCTCAATCTGTTTTCTGTTTCCTACTCGTATTAGAAATTTCGCCAAAAGTGAAATCATAAAAAAAAATAATTAAACAAAAAATAACGTAACAAATACGTATGGACCGACGACCGTAGTTTACAGTTATATTATTATTGTTGCTCGCGTGTGTGCGGAAAATGAGTCACTTTTCAATGCTCATGGTAGAGCGTAGATAATGTCTAGTTGCTGGACTCTATTATATTGGTTCCTAACCTTTATACCCATGAAGGAAAAAAAACCGCGCGGATTTTTTTTTTCCTTCCTGTTTATACCCGACTGTCAAAGATGGGTTACGTCTTTCGAGCGTATGTTTGTACTAGCTTTCTAGTCTCGGTTCTGCCCGCGTTAATAGTTTTCCGCGTTGGAATGAGGTACTTTCCCGCGGTAAAAGGTAGTATGTGTTAAAGCCAGGAGGAACCGCTCATATATATTTAGGCTGTAATAGAGCGTGCTAAAGAACTATACCTACGTACGTACATAACTTGCAAACTATAATACTCCTTCGGCAGTCGAGTAAAAATGCATCAGTCATCAGCTGGTTTACAAAACGTCACCCGGCTGAGAAAACCACTTAACAGCCGCATTTTTAAATAATCCTAACACCCAGCCTGTAATACTACACATTAAACAAACGCTACGTTTCGAACGACGCGACATAACACTGAAACTTAAATGCTTTAAAAAACTTTTACAGGAGACTTAAAAAACTACCTACTGAAAAAAAGTATGAAAGGTAAATAATAATAATAATTGTTTTTTAGTTACTATATGATTATCTTTAGAGCTTTAAACAAATGCGTAAATTGTTATTGCAAATCGTCACCCTGCTGAGAAAACCTCTTAAATGCTTTAAAAAAATCTTTTACAGGAGACACAAAAAACTACCTACTACTGAAAAAAAAGTATGATAGGTAAATAATAATTCTATAGTTTTCTAGTTATTTTATGATTATCTTTAGACCTTTAAAACAAATGCGTAAATTTTATAGTGCAAATACTACGCGCTATTTGCCCAATTAAAAAAAAGGAATTTGACAAAAGCTGTCCTTTACGAGGTTTTGTCAGCCGGGTGACGAAAAGCAACTGATAGATAATCCACGCACGAGCCACCACTATGTCACAATCAATGTGAGATATAACTGGTAAAATGTAGATGGGAGAGCATGGGTCAGGGCAGGGCGATAACATTTGTACTACTTGACTACCTTTTTAGAACTATGCTCGCACCATTCATAATTTACTGGAAATGACTGGCTTGGTTGTAGTTTTCGGGTTTGGTTCGAATGGTCCTAGGTAATTCCTCTTCTTCTTATCGTGTCGATGACAAATTGTTTGGATAATTTTGGCCTAGAACCTAGCTACTTCGACTGTCCTAGGTACTAAAAATTATATATTAAAAACCCAAAATGTGCCTTAACTACGGCTCACGCAATAAATTGATAAAATCAGTTTTTAAATAATGCATTCTTCTTATTATTTGTTTTATTTAATTAATTAATAAATGTATTTTTTTATTTCCTTACACTAGAAGAAAGCTGTTACAGAAAAAAAAACAATTTTTCCCAATTTTAAAGGACAGTAAAAAATCCCTATTCATTAATACTAATTCCGAAAGGAGTTTAACCGGTTAAATGTCACGGTGTGTAGACGAAAGCACACTTCTTTACTTTACAGCAGGTAAAAATACAGTGCCTACGTGAAAGATATAATACATAGTAACATAAATTGAATACGACCGATAAACTTCTTGAAACAAGTACGTCGTAAGTAGTGTATTTTTATTTGATAGGTATCTACTTGCACAGTAAAATATGCACCCTCTTGTTTTTGAAGTTTGTGTGCAGGCAGGCTGCTGCTATTTTGATTTGTTGTTACTTGCTTATCGTGTCGGTTTCGAGGTTAACCTCACAAACCCTGGTGTCGGAATTATTGAGTCGCCTTAGGCACAACACATGGCTTCTATAACGACTACATCCGAAGTACCTAGTATACGGTAACAAACGGCTTTACGTGCCTACCGAAGCACGGAATCATCTTTCTTTTCGGACTATCAAGTAATTCAGCCTGCAATGTTCTAACCAAACTAGACTAGAACTTTGTTCGGAAATGCCCCACCGGGATTCGAACCCGGAACCTCCATAAAGTCAAGGGATTTGCGGTTACAGATCAAGTTACAATGTTTCGCGCTTAGAGTATAAATAGAAAATTTTCTGGGAGGGATAGAGTACGCCTAATCGAGTATGAACCGTAAGCACGGATATGAACAGTCCGAATATCTTCAGCGCGTTCGTTTAGTATCAAATGGTTATCGGAGCTGATTATTTTTCCCGGTGAAAAAAAAAAAAAAAATAGGAGAACATTTTGAAATGTGCAGTGATAAGTTGCAAACATGACTCGAGGAACAAATCAAAGAAGAAAAATGTTATTGATTTCACCGTCCATACAAAATCTGCCAAAATTTGCTTACGCTTGACATAAAGGCAGCGGAGCGATCCGCGTGCTCTATGTATATTTATTCTCTAAGGTTTCGCTGTTTACTGATTCTAGGTAGAGCACGTCACAAGTTAGCGTCGTTTGTTGACGAACAAACGACTCCGCCATTAAGTGGAGACATCACTCAGGGACGGATCGGATTATATGCTGTGATGTGTGCCGTCTATTGAAAACTAGATTGGTTGGATAGACACAAAAACAAAGAAAAATACTATTACACTGAATGCTACATTATCGTATTTAAGCGAATTTATAGAACATACTTTAAAAACATTTCACAAGAGGATAGTTAGCTGAGTTGCAATTTCTACTAGGCAACGGTTATTATTATCAGTCCGGGGCACTGGTCCAACTGCTCAGTCCTATATTGTTTTCCCAGACAACCTTTACTTGCATGGAAGAAATTTTTAAATTACACTATGAAGCGATATTAAACAAAAGGAAATCAAAATAAATATATTTTCAAGGATAATATAATGTGGGTAGGGACTACTATTATTTATTTTGCGATAATAGCTCTTATTTATGTTGATGAAGAAGATATATACCTTGTCTCAAGGGAATAAGAGCAATTTTATTTTCCACTAGCTGCCGGCGTTGTTTTTCGCCTTTTTCTTGGTAATGAGAAATTATATTATTATATTTTTAGATGATATATATTAGATATTGTTGCGCAAGTTTTTTAATGTAACTTTCTACAAAGTTTTAGAAAACATTGAAATCGGTAAAGCCGTTCTCGACTACATATTTTTTATAGATACATTCTAATTGCTTGTCAGAAGAAAAAAAAAACTCAGAATAAGCATAAAAAATCGATGGGTAGAGCTATTTACAAAAAAGTAATGATTTCGAGTACCAGTCGGTACCTTCCACGTAGCTTCCGTGATTGACATAGCCTTATAATCACGGAGCATCTGAGCAGAACTGTAAGCCCAGCATGAATGACCGTGACACGGTGACAAGCGGTTATATCACATTTACCTGATAAAAGCTGCAAAAAATCCGCCATATTGAGATCTAATACATGCACGACAAAATTATGTATGTCACACGTGAACAGTCATGTGCTAGGGGGGCTTGTTTCAAAGTCAAATCACTTGCGAGTTCGTTGAACATGTAAGTACTCAGATAAATTCACACGCAAATGTTGCTTACCTCGGTAGGTACATATACTTAAATGTAAATGGCTTTTACTAACTGATACCTAATAGAATATCCAAAAGTTTAAAATAATCAATTTAGATTTTTTGATGTCGACGACGCATTTAGGTATATTTACTACATTAGATTTTGAATGACTGCACGTCATAATGTAATCTATTTACATATACCCCGTCACACAATGGAATATAAAAAGAAATGGAAAAATAAAACGAGGAGATTAAAAGATGTAGAGATTAGGTGTTGTATGCGTTATATATCTCACCCTATGTTTGCTTAGCAACAAAGAAACGGAAGGTATTTTATACAGGTACTCTACTATTCATATACTCTGGCTGGGGTAAAGCCTTCCGCTCCCCGCAAATCCGGTGGTCCGGTGAAGCTTGATTGGTCGTACGTTTTCTAAACAAGCATAGGTCGATAAAAAAAAACGCTCATATCTTGGGATATTTACGATACCCTTCGACCCCCCCCGCCTGAATTGCCCACTGCCAAGTGCCTTATTAAAAGTAATAAATCCCATGTAACAGGTTTTTAGTTTATTTTATTTTTATTTTATTTATTTAAATAAATAAATAAATTAAAAGTAAAAAATCCTATGTAACAGGTTTTTTGTTTGGAACATAGAGAATTATATAATATAATAAGTAGTATTAGTATACATGTACAGTAGCCAGCACATACGACTGGACATAATGACCTTGAGAGCGCCATTATCCCGTAGTAGTAGGGGCGAAACTCGTAGTGCGATTGTCAAGCCGCATGTGCTGGCTACTGTTCAATCAATCGACAACCACTACCGTTAAATATTTTTTTTCTTTCTTTATCATTACTATAGAAAAAGGGCGCAGGTATTTTATGTTCTAGAGTGAGTGTGTTTTCTAGGAAAAGTTCGGTCAACCCACCGTCCGCTAATAGGATAATTAAGAGTCATGTTAGCACCCTTGGTACAAAGCCGTGATGTACCGTAGCTACTGACTTGTTTACAGTACTCGCTACGATGTGCTACGACAGTCTACGAGCTCGCTCTATTGCTACGCGCTACGAACGCTACGGTATATTTTACTTTGCTCGCATCGTATCACCGTCCTTTCCCTTGTCGTTCAGACAATTTTTTTACTATTATTTTCAACTTATTTGTGTTACTGCCGCATGCCAGATGTGTTGTGGGCAAAAATCACCACGCAGTGGATGCCACCAACCAAGACAAGGCGACGCGGCAGACCCAGGCGACGACGAGCTAGACGCCTTCATCGAAACATGGCAGGAAGATGAAAAATTCAAAATTCATAATGTGTTTATTCGAAGTAAGATTTTACAAATCACTTTTCGACGTCGTGGAGAGTTCACGATTTGGCTGTCTTCTGTGGAGAAATCTCTCCGGAAGAAACTCCACAGGCGTTGCATCTTTTCAAAATATTATTACATAATTATTATTTTATACAATTTGATTAATATAACAAAGAGTGCAAACGAAATATGCAATTAGAGGAAGGCAACCAATCAAAGTAGAAAAATTAAACTATATAACCAATAAAACAATCGGCAATCGACTAGAGCAGACCAGTCCTCCCAAGCAGCACCACGTTCACGGGTTTGACGTATGCACAGTATTGCACAGGAAAGACATAGCCATGGAGAGAGCGGAGAGAGGCTTTTGCCAGCCGTGGGACACATAAGGCTATTTATTAAGATAAGATAAGTTATGTGTTACAAGCTCATTTTCAATTAATAAATATTGCAAAATAGCGTGAGTAAAATGCCGAAGCGTTCTGTAAAATTACGAGTAGGTAATTATAATTGTAATCTGTAATTTTCCGACGACATACTCGTATAGACCAGAAAATGGTTATAAAAGCTGAATAGCCTGTGAGTTTCCGGCTATTATCTATGGAAATATCTGTTACTGTATTATGAGTTATTTCCGAATCGGTTAGTGGTTCTAATATCCGCTACGCCAGGGGTATTTGAGAAAAATAATCCTGTTGGGTTCAAATGGAAATATGCTGAATCGTCTCTATACTTTAGTTAGGTGGATGTTTTATGGAACCCTTCAGGGGCGAGTACGACTCGCACTTGGCCGCTTTTTATAGATAATTTTTCTTTCTTTCTATTAATTATTTCATTTCTGAAGCCGAGAGTTTCGTTACAAAGATTCTAAGTTCGTTTCCCGGTTGGGTAAAAATATTATGCTAATTAGTAAATAATCTAGTAGCAGCTACTAGATTATCTACGAGTGTGAAAATTGAAAAGATTGCTTTAGCGAAACTTCAATATAAAGTATCTTGAGCACGCATTCCGAGAACTTCATGGAATCAGGGTCGTGGTACAGAGGCATAAGTATATCTCTCTTTTGGCACAGCGCGCTGCTTTATTGGAGATCAGAAATCAATAGTTAGGTTAGGTTTTTGGAGCTAATATCATTCTAATCCTGTGGAATTCAAAATCTGTACGTCCTTTTCTCACGCGCTTTATGGACACGAGATTTTCAGTTTAGTTTTAGAGATGTCAAACATTGATTTGACCGCGAATCCCCCGTAACATGCAGTGCTATGACAAAAGTTTGTCGCGCGAGAAACCCGCCATATTGAAATATCCTCCAATAGGATAAGAGAATACGCACGACAAATTTATGTCTGTCACGCGTGGACCGGGCATGTTTGAGGGGTCATACGGCTATGATAAATTAGTATGACCACAAGAAAGAAAACGGAGGATGTAACACGTGCGCACACGTGCGTCGTAGACCGTACAAAATTAGGGTGAATTTGAAAATATGTGCAAATATTGCAAAATACGCTATACCTACCTAAAATACCACACACATCAGACTTTCCTGTTATTATAGGTCAAGATTTTATCTATATTCAGTACTAGCTTCCCGCCGCGGCTCCGCCCGCGTTAATAGTTTTTCCGTGGGAATGAGGTATTTTCCCGCGGTAAAAGTGAGCCTATAATCTTCCGCAAGGTCTATTCTATCTTTGTGCTAATTCCGCCCGCTTTATTTTTTTTCCCATGGGAATGAGAATTATTCCCGCGGTGAATCGTATTTAGTCCGGTTCGCTCCAATACTGAATGAAAAAATTCTATCTGTCATTCCTGTAAATGGCAACGACTCATACCGTTGGATTCGTCTTGGTGTCTTGTACGTGGAACTGTCGGTCGTCAAGTTCTAAAGTGGTGGAGGGAGGAGGGGAGGGGTAATCAAAGTTGGCGAATTTGTACTTTTGTTTTTACGCTGTAATTTGAAAACTAGTGGACCGATTTCTTTGTTACTGGTATTATTTGAAAGTGTATAATATTACCTAAAAGACGTTCTTATACATCGAATACGCCAATTCAGCGGTTACCGCGCAATAATACGAAACATTGAAAAAATAAATTGTGTATAAATAATATCACAGATTACGCTAAATCTATAACGTTTTCGTGAAAACAATGTTTACTACTTTAATTCTAAAACAAATTACCTAATCAAAAAGGTAACAATAATTACTATATGATTTATGGTGCCTGAGCTAGAGCTAATTTACGAAACGTAGTCGTAGGATCACTATACTACGATTACGCAAATATAAGTAAATGAATGAGAAGAGATGGGTAAGTAATCACCATATTACTTTAATTATATATTTCAAGCTTACATTTTTCAAATAATACCTTGAAAAAAGACTTTACGTCGAAATAAAGAGGATAATTTTTTTTTGTTTTTCACTATTAGTAGTTTTGAATTTGCCTGTAGCATCTGAC
The DNA here is from genome assembly GCA_948473455.1 of Teleiodes luculella. Taxonomy (NCBI): domain Eukaryota; kingdom Metazoa; phylum Arthropoda; class Insecta; order Lepidoptera; family Gelechiidae; genus Teleiodes; species Teleiodes luculella. Next base: position 981,042 of record OX419603.1, read on the forward strand.
CCAAGGTACGTGACAAGATAAAACTTTTATCAGGGGTAGATATTAGTAATACCTACCCATGATAAAAAAATAAAAGAAATCTACGGCGAAATAAACCGAGAAACATTTTTTTAGGTTTTCACTATAGTATTTTTGACTTTCCCTGTAGCATCTGACCCAAGGTACCTGACGAGATTAAACTTATGTCAGGTGATAGATTTTAGTAATCCCTTTCCATGATAAAAAATTAAATGAAATTTACGTCGAAATGACGCGGAAAACAATGTTTTAGTTTTCACTATAGTTGTTTTAACTTTGCCTGTAGCACCTGACTCAAGGTACCTGACGGGATAAAACCTACATCAGAAGATAGATATCTGTAACACCTACCTATGATAAAGAAATAAAATAAATTTACGTCGAAATAACGCGGAAAACAATCTTTTAGCTTTTCACTATAGTAGTTTTGACTTTGCCTGTAGCACCTGACCCGAGGTACCTGACAGAATAAAAACTATGTCAGGGGATAGATATTGGTAATATCTAACCATGATAAAAAAATAAAAGAAATTTACGTCGAAATAACGCAGAAAACATTTTTTTAGTTTTCACTATAGTAGTTTTTAATTTGCCTGTAGCCCCTGGCCTAAAGTTCCTGACAGGATAAAAACTATGCCAGGGGATATTATATTGGTAATATCTACCCATGATATAAAAATAAAAGAAAATTAGGTCGAAAAAAATTAAAAAAAAAATTAAAAAATAATTATAATTATTTTAGACAATTCAGTACATACAATTACATGTTAGTACAGTTTAATTTGTAACAATTAACGCGGAAAACAATTTTTTATTGCGTACTCGTAGTATATTGACCTGCGACTACGTTTAGTTAATTAACTCTAGCTCAGGCACCATAAATCCTATAGTAATTATTGTTACCTTTTTGATTAGGTAATTTGTTGTAGAATTAAAGTAAGCAACATTTTTATCACAAAAACTTTATAGATTTAGCGTAATCTGTGATATTATTTAAACACAATTATTTTTTATTATGTTTCGTATTATTACGCGGTAACCACTGCATTGACGTATTCGATGTATATGAACGTGTTGTAGATAATGTTATACCCGTTCAAATAATACTAATAATAAAGAAATCGGTCCACTAGTTTTCAAATTACAACGTAAAATCCAGCGATCTTTGATTACTCCCCCCTCATCCCTCCACCACTTTAGCACTTGACGACCGACAGTTTCACGTTCAGGACATCAAGACGAATCCAACGGTAGGAGTCGTTGCCATTTACAGGAGTGACAGATGAAACTCAAGTTCTAGAGCACTTTTGGTCTAAAATGAACCGGACTAATTCGTAGCCTATGTTCTTTTTAAAAGTCTATTCTATCTTTGTGCCAAGTTTTACCAAAATCTTACTCTGGGTAAATGTAGCTTTCTAATGGTGAAAGAATTTTTGAAATCGGTTCAGTAGTTTTTGAGTTTATTCATTACAAACATATACACATACACACACACAAAAATACAAATCTTTCCCCTTTATAATATTATTAGTGTAGATTTTTGCAAAAGTTTAGGCCCAATAGTTTCGGGTATATGGGAGGGAATGGTTGATTTTCGCCTATTTTCTTAAATATCTTCAAAACTATTTATTATAAAATTGGAAATAATTGGTCTACTAGATCGTTACAATAAGCCCTTTCATTTGATTTCACACGATATAGTAAGCAAAACTTATTTTTCAAAATAAATTTCACCACCCAAAAAGGAGGCATCCACGTTTAAAATTAATTGTTTACCTTTTATTTAGATTATTACACGTTTGTATTTAGATCCACACGACGCGATGGACGGACAGATTTATTAACGGACACATACACGAGTTATCCTACAAGGGTTCCGTTTTTTGTTTTGGAGGTACGGAACCCTAAAAATCCTACTAATATTATAAACGCGAAAGTTTGTGAGGATGGATGTACGTTTGTTACTCTTTCACGTAAAAACTACAGAACGGATTTTAATGAAACTTTACAATAATAAAGCTTATACATCAGAATAGCACATAATAATATGCTACCTTTTACCGCGGGAAAATACCTCATTCCCACGGGAAAAACTGTTAACGCGGGCAGAGCCGAGGGGCGGGAAGCTAGTAAATAATGCATTACTAGTGTCTTTCACACAATTTGAAAGCTTACTCGTAGTACGTCCCACTCACCTGTTTATTATGTAGGTACTTTTGTAACAAATAACGCATGTTTGTTTTAATTTTAGCTTCTATTTTAAAGTTCGTCACCAACTCTACCAGCCTATAATCTATAATGATGATAAATCATAAAATAAGAATTTTTTATATTTCCGTCAAAAAAAATCAGAAGTGTCAAATTGTTCATAGTAGAATAGTAGATAGGTATACTTAAGTGTAATACGAGTACAATATTCACAGATAGAGGTAGCGACCCGTCCCATGTCGAACCCATGTCAATCAGACGAGAGAGTGAAAATCTCACCGAATACGCAATGAATGGAGATCGCAAAAAGATATGAATCTTTGAGTATTGTGGGGAAGACATCATTTGATCCTACGGGCTTATTCTGCGAAGGGAAAACATAGAGGCCTTAGAAACGATGCAAATGATTAAGTACCTACTCAGGCAGGGAACAAAGTGGGAAGGCCTTTGCCCAGCAGTGGAACAGTTCTGGCAAAGTAAAAAGCTAATGTTAAACGTAAGTTTTAATTCTTTTGGTTACTTTTTATACGAAACTAGCGACCCGCCCCGGCTTCACATAGGAAAATGGTTATTGTGGGTTATCTCTAAGTATTTTATGCATGTATTATACATATAAACCTTCCTCTTGAATCACTCTATCTATAAAAAGAAACCGCATCAAAATCCGTTGCGTACTTTTAAAGATTTAATCATACATTTATATATAGGATATATGGGATATAGAGACAAAGAAAGCGACTTTGTTTTATATATTAGTGATGATGTATGCAAAATTCATTTCGGTTTTAGTTTCTGAAAATTTTGGATCAGATTGAATAAGCATGTATATTTTTCAACATTCAAGCCGTTGTTTACCCTCTACAGGGTGGTATGGGGCTTAATGGATATTCGCCGCCATAACTTATGGTTTGTTTGATCTACCTAATTAATTCGCGGGAATAAATCAAGAATTATGATCTCGTCGGTCGTAAAAATAACGAAACCCCCTATTTATGGCGAGACCTAAGCTGCTCTAGAAAGTACTCGAAAGGTTCTATCTATAGGTATTCAAATATCGATTAAAAAAAAATACTATGAACAAGAATTGCCAGTTTACTTTTTCCCATTGATCACCATTTAATTAAAACTTTTTCGAATTAGGATAAAATTTTCATCTATGAAAAAATATATTCAGAGCTTAGTTGAGGTATATATTTACAAAAGTATTTACAAAAATTTTTATTTATTTAAATATTTGCACACAATTGCGTATATTTTAAAAAATAGTAAGAACATTTTATTGCTTGCTTTTTTAATATGAAAATGAACTTAACACAAGCAGCGCCTGATATGTAAATGTTAGAAGGCTCAGCTGATCCGAAGTAGATATCTATCACCTCGTATAATACTTATCGGATAGTTAGTCTTACTCAAAGCTTACTACATATTTTATGCTTTTCGCTGAAGCACTGAAAGGGAATTACAAATATGTATTTTTCGTTTTTATATTTTTGTTAAAATTTAAAACAAGCAGTATGGTTCAAATATCGATTAGGCGCAAACTTACCTATATAAAAAACATTGCCCACGTAACTTGTGAATATATCTATAAAAAAATATTTTAATCCCACCAGCTCATCAGACGACAAACGCCAAGGTTGCCAGAGCTAAAAGAATCCCATCGACACGGCCTTTCCCGGTGAACCTTGATCTTTATGCCAGTAATTTCAGGAAGTAATTTAGTTGGTGTCAATTAAGTACTTACATCGTTTCTGCTCCGGAGCGTGCTGCGTTTGGGTCTCAGAAGGACGTCTTTGAAGTCTAATTTGACTTCGTTTATAATATTGGGCATGGCTGCTTTGTACCGATATAAACAAATGAAGGGAGAGGCGGCGAACTCTCTCCGCGCAAAATATCGACTGACGGATTGCAGCGGTGTTGCCACGCTCGAATGGAATTTCTGCTCAATCTGTTTTAATTCGAGTAGAGCGCGGACTGTGAGCCGTTGAGTCATGTATAACGCAGTGACTTCTACTCGTATACACGTGTTATATGCTAATAGCACTATTGTTACTGAGAAACATTGTTCAATGCAATAACTTTGTTATCGGATGAAATGAATGAGATGGATATCTATCTATACTTTGTGATTTAATGCAAAAGATAACGTTTATAGGTTTTTACAACACATCATTGTGGCTTGATTTATTTAGTGTTGTGGAGTGGGCTGGTTATAAGTGACATGCTCTTGGAAAGAGAAAGGTATTTATGATTTAAAATATTTTTCTTCTCTTAAATTATGCTGTATGTAATCAAAACACTGAAAAAGTACTTACATAATTTGTTTATTTTTAAAGCAGACAAAAATGACTGACATATTGGGTTTTTATTGTATCTAAAACTGATAAGCTTGATAGTTACTAAGTAAAATTTCCTGTCAATGGATGCAAAAAGTCAGACATAACACAATCTGTTATGAAATAAATAAATAAAACCTTGATTTTATTTATAAAAAAGTAACAGAAAACCAATAAAATGGAAGCTCGATCATCCTGAAAACTCCAAGAGTCGTCATCGACGACTTTTCAGCAGAGTTGGCACAATGTAAGAATATGGCAACACCGGTGCCGTAACGTGACAGTGACGTCACAAGGGCGCACAGAAATACTCGTTTTCAGCGTGAAACGCTAGGTGAAGGTTAGTCGCTGAATGTTCAACATCATCTTCTCTAAATATTAAGATATCACATGTGTCATTGATTTTGTATAACCGTAGACGATTAATTATAACGTTTATAGGTTTTTGATTAAAAAAGTGGGTGGTATTTAGTTTTTTAATATTTTAATACAAGGACAGACGTTTTATTTCTATGTTGATAACTCTGCTCATGAAACAGAACAACGGAAAACAGTTTTTTTATTTATTTTTTGATCAAATGGATCAGCTGGCCAAGCCGATTTGTATGAAATTTAAAAAAGAATTGCAATTTCAGGAAACTTACAGAACAAAAGTTGTTCAGTTTCATGAGCTGAGTTATCACCAGTGAGGGTTTACGTTATTTAATTTACCTACACGTTGTACAGACACAGTCAAATTCGAATAATTACATATTATAGGGAGACGACACAACGTTCCGATTTTCAACTATTCCTAAGTTTGCGCTTATTTTGCATTAACAATCGCGGGAAAATGCCTCATCCCCACAGGAAAAACTGATTAACGCGGGCGGAGCTGCGGTGGAAAGCTAGTTTTTAATAAAATACTTATAATAAAAAAAGTTGCGGTAATATTGTGTGTGATAGATGATAGCGTGAATAATGCAAGAAATATTTATATTACTAGGTGTGATGAATTGATGATGTTATTATTCAAATAAAAAATGTTTATGTAGTCTATCGAACACCGCAAACCGGGCTTCTGTCCGTGAAATTATTGAACAACTTTCGTCACGTTCGTAATAAAACAGTCTAACTATAGTGTTGACATTAGCAATTATCGTCGTTTGCGTGTTATCGTTCTGTTATCGCGGTTATCTTTGCGCGCCGCCGCGTCTAGGTTACGGTACCATAAGCTGCATCGACAAAACGCAGTCAGCTGATCGGGGGCGGGGCTAGTCGAAGTGACGCATGCGCCGTACAAGAGCCCGTAAACGCATGTTCAGAGTGCGGATACCGTACTTCGCTCTTCTGATAAACGTTTCAAATTAAAATAACATTCATCATCATCATCATCATCTCAGCCGAAAGACGTCCACTGCTGGACAAAAACCTCCCCCAAGGATCTCCACAATGATCGGTCCTGCAATCTGATGAATGATGGGTCTGCCTGCAATGATCAGTGCTGTTTATTGAAAGGTTCTAGAATGGCGGCGGCCGCGCGCCGGAAGACGTAGTGTGGGCAGGCCCCCCACGAGGTGGACCGACGATCTGGTGAGGGTCGCGGGAAGCCGCTGGATGCGGGCCAAGCAGAAAATAACATTAAATTATTCTTTTTTTAAAGCCCCGTTCCAAAACCTTTACTTGATCCTTTCAATAAGTAAAAAAGAGCTGATAATCTTCAAATGGCAGAAGGTATATCCTTGGAAGGAATATGGCTAAGAACACTCTCGATTGTGACAACTTACAAACAAAAAAATCCTAGATCAAAATCGGCGCATCCGTTTGGGAGCTACGATGTCACAGACAGACAGAACAGAACACCCCTCTTTTTCGTCGGGGGTTAAAAATGCCAATTTTAACCATAGCACAGAAGAAAATAATAAGTAGTACTAACCCGTAGTTTATCTTTTCGCAGCCTCCATACCCTAAGGTTAGTTGGAAGAGATTGGCCACTTACAAAATATATGGAAAGTAGAGCTGAATGTCCGTGAATGTATTTGAAAAGAAAACGCATTTTACTTTTCATTTGAACCTTATTCAACATTTTCATTATAATTTCTGCATCAAAAAAATGCTTCTACACGTAGTTATAAAATTACTTATATTATTTTGTTCTTTTGCATGATGTTAAAAGGAAAATAGATAATTCCTCCACGCTTACGTATACGCCATGCATGTTTTTATATATCGGAATCCTATGTAGCTCTAGCTTAGCTAAGCTAGAGACTTTGCTCATATAAAAAGGAAACTTTCCTTTAGAAAAAGTTGACAATAGGATTTAAAATGAAACCCGCAGTTATATAGCAACATTTAATCAAAATATAATTAAAATACTTAACAAAAATACAAAATTTAGTCGAAACCTATGTCACTAACTATTTACTACGGAATAATTTAACAGGTCTGGTGCTTGTCGGTGCATTAAAAAAATATATGACGTCATTATTGGTGACATCATAGCGTCAAGGTATTACTGTGGTATATGTTGAAGCGGCGGCGGCGGCGGCGTAAAAGTAACATCGGGTCACAGACGTAGAATGCGAATGTCGTCACGTTGTTGGATGTATTTTGTCACGTTGCGTTATTGGATGGATTTCGTGAGGTCAAAAACTTGACGTAATATTGTAAGTCCTTCGTAGTAATGTCTCAACTCGTTCTAACATGGAGCTACTAAAAGCTTGTTTCTATTGAAACTTTTGAATTAAGTGTTATTTATTATAATTAAAAAATGCCATCGAAGTTGGTTACTCAGAAACTAGTATTTACCAGTTACAGGGACTACTATTTGGTATTCTGTGCAGTTACCACGCCACGGTTTGTAACTAGGTCGTGTGGGACTTTTTTTGAGAATGTCTGGACGATGATAATAGAGTCCGTTCAGTGGTTCCGTTTTCGTGATTCGTTTTTGTATACAATAAAGTATACTTATTCTATTCTATTCTAATGACTCGTTAATGTTTTGAGTTTAAACCAGGCTCACTATGTAGCGCGCTAGAAGCTCTAAAGCAGGTATTTGACGGGAATCAAAGACAAAAGCCTAAGGGACGCAGTTATGCGTTAAAATGAGATACAAATACACCGAGCTCCTCCTGCGTGCTCCTGCGCATAACTGCGTCCCTTACGCTTTTGACTTTTGACTACCGTGAAATACCTGCCTCAATGGTGTCAAACGCGACATAGTGACAGAACAAAGAAAGTGGGCGAATAACGAATAAAAAGTACCTATATGTATCAGAAAAGGGGGCAAAAATCTACAACCAGTATGGGATGTGACAGTTTGTACGCAGATCAGAAAGGGGGCAAGTGCCGAACAGATCCTCTATCATACTTACGTCGAGTTCCTTCTCTTTAAGTCCAGTAAAGCTTGATTGGTCGTACCGTTTCGACACAAGCATAGGTCAATTTTTAAAAAAGCTTCCTTTCTCGAGTTTTACGTAGTAAGCGTACAGAGCTCTATTTTAGAAGGTCCATGTGAGAAGAAGCGAGATATTGAAGAGACATTGAGGAGTTCGCTTTGTGGCGTGGCGTGTGTGGGGTTTAATGATTAAGATATCTTCACGTAGCGTCGCTTAGGAAATAGGATGGTTATGGTTTCTTAGTAGTACTCGTTGATGTTGATGATACTGAAAATAAAACAAATTCTGTTCAAACTAATATCGCATCGCCCCTTTAAATTATTGAGTTTATTCTTGTTCATTAGTGAGACAAGAGCCAGCCTTGGGCAGAGCAAACCTTAATAACAGAAGTTAATCGTTTCGTCGTTAGCTTTGACGTCAAAAAATATTTGTACGATCTTACTTCGAATAAAAATTTGACAATCAAGTGATTCAGTATTTCAGTTTGCAATGTCCTGAATAAACTGAGGAAAATCTCATAAATTAACATTTGTTCGACGAGTGCCCCACCGGGATTCGAACCCGGTACCTCTGTAACGTGAGTTAGTATGAGACCACTCGATCACGCTATTACTCTACCTAACTCGTATAATTATGATAGAACTTCACGTACGGGTAAGTTCGATTAAACATACTAATATTATAAAGAGGAAACATTTGTATTTCTGTGTGTGTGTGATGTTTGTAAAGAATAAACTCAAAAACTACTGAACCGATTTCAATAATTCTTTCACCATTAGAAAGCTTCATTCACCCTGAGTAACATAGGCTACCTTTTACCGCGGGAAAATGCCTCATTCCCTCAACGCGGGCGGGGCGGGCGGCGGCGGAAAGCCAGTCATTCACAAATGAATGAGGGTGGACTCACACTTCCTGTAAGGGTTGACGTCCTCTTGCGGCGTGAACACGGCGTCTTTGTAGTTTCCGTATCCGTCACACTCCACGTCTGAGGCCGTGCGACACTTCTCGCGCGCACAGTCTGTTAAAACATGCTGGCTGATATAATAGGGTACGTAATTGAATGTCAAAAACTTAGAGAATAAATATACATAGAGCACGCGCATCGCTCCGCTGCCATTATGTCAAGCGTAAGCAGATTTTGGCAGATTTTGTATGGGTGGTGAAATCAATAACATTTTTCTTTTTTCCTCGAGTGATGTTTGCAACTTATCACTGCACATTTCAAAATGTTCTCTTAATAAATTTCTTATTTTCACCGGGAAAAATAATCAGCTCCGAAAACCAATTGATACTAAACGAACGCGCTGAAGATGAATTCGGACTGTTCATATCCGTGCTTACGGTTCATACTCGATTATGCCTACTCTATCCCTCCCAGAATTTTTTCTATTTATACTCTAAGGTCAAAAATTTAATAGCTTAAAAAACAAAACGACCGTTAACGTTAAGTTCTGGCCACTAAAATCTCTAAGTTGTTGGTCTCTTTTTCATATTTTCGTTTCATATGGGAATCGAAAAGGATGAGGAGGTCTATTAACACGCATTCGACAAGGGTAAACAGCATGATGACGTAGGCTAATGTCAAGTCACGTGGTCCGAATGCAAGACCTTGTTTCCTTGGACCATGGCCTGTAAAGAGACTGTAAAGAGAATCATCACTAACCACAGTTCATGTTAGAGACTTCAACGCGCGGCACTTTGATTCCCTTGATGAAGGTCCCATCTTCCAGCGAACAGTAGCAGACGAACTTCCGACACTGATAAACAGACCAGTTCAACAAATAACAAATATCATTAAATTTCGTCGTCGTCGTCGTTAAGCTAATATACGTCCCCACCAAAGGGCTCGACCGCCCGAAGATCGACCATGCTAGCCCATTGCGGGTTGGTCAACTTCACACACAATTTTTGAGTTTCTTCGAAGGTGTGTGCTGGTTTCTTCACGATGTTGTTCAACATTAAATTTAAAAAATTAAAAACCCCCGCCTCTAAATCGTTACTTGATCCCTCAACAACTAAAAAAGAGCTGATAATCTTCAAATGGCTGAAGATATTTTTGGATCATAGCTAAGAACACTCTCGTCTGTAACCCCTTGCAAAAAAAAAACTAGATCAAAATCGGCGCATCTGTTTTGGAGCTGCCACAGACAGACAGAAATACTCGTACACGTCAAACTTATAATATCCCTCTTTTCTGTCGGGGATTAAAAAGACCCGACAAACATTCAGATTACAAACTACACAGGATGGAATTTTGTGATGCCACCTGAAGGGAAAGTAGGTACTTTTAATACCTACTGTAGATAGAACATTTTACTCAAAGACAATATTCCTCATAGTTTTAAAAACACTAGTACTTGTTTCACAATATTTAATGGGAAAAGACCCAATAGACTACGAAATCTCTGAATTTCGATTGTCAGAGGCAAATCTTGTAACAAGTTGCTCATAGTTGCTTTTCGGGGGTTTTACACATCGCTGAATCCGAAAATCGCTATTAGCAGTTCGAAAAATTACTCCTTGTAGTTACCTGAATCCAAAATGATGGCCAAAATGTTAGTATTAGTATATATAGCATAGCTAGCTACGTGCCGGTAGCTCTGAGCGAGTGAGTGAGGCAGTCGATTAAATACGATCCAACAAGTACGACGCGTTTGTTTGTCTGTCCTTTCCCCCCGCACACTTACCGAACTAACAGTGGCAACGAGGAACTTCTTATCGATAATAACGCGTGCATCTAAATTATAACGTGAAAATCGTGCAGGAAAATGGCAAAAATATCTGTAGGCGCCTTGTGCAGTTTCAATCACGAGAACCAAGATTGGTCGGTATACAAAGAAAGGTTGGAACAATGGTTCCTAGCCAACGAGTTGGATAAGGACAGTGACAAATCAAGTGTGAAACGTCGTGCGGTGTTGTTAAGCAGCTTAGCAGAGACCACATATAAATTGGTCAGGGATCTAGCTTTACCAAAAAAAATAAGTGCTGTGGAATTTGACGGTATTGTGAAATTATTGGATTCACATTTTCAGCCCGTCAAATGTGGCGTGTGTGTGGTGATGTGTGAGCGAGTGAGTGAGGCAGTCGATTAAATACGATCCAACAAGTACGACGCGTTTGTTTGTCTGTCCTTTCCCCCCGCACACTTACCGAACTAACACAAAAAAAATAAATAAATAAATAAACATGCCATGTGGGATATCAAATAAAAGGGAATCATGAGTAGATTACAAATATATAACATATTGCTATATCCGCCCTCCCTGGTCAAAGTTATTCTAAAAGTCTCAACCGGTTTCGCTGACATGAGCATCATCAGGGGTCTTATTTCAGACCAATGGCGGTTTGGTTTGAAGGTGTTACCTGTACGGGGGCGAAGAGCCACAGCGGGGTGCACTGCGGCGCGTCGTAGTGAAGGTGGCCGTCAGCCCCGTACTTCTTCTTGAAGACCTTCAGCACGCGCTTGCATGGCTCTACAAATTAATTGTGTGAAAAGACTAGTCACTTCATTACAGGTTTTTTAACATTTAATGATATCATGACACGAGTATAATTATGTCGTCGGCAAATACGGAAGTGTCCTGAATTCTAATTAGTCCGACAGTTAGATTATCGAAAAAAAATTCATACTTTTTTTTTTCAATTTGATGAAGATATATTATCGCATCAAAATGTAGGAGAAGAAGCTATGACATAACTTTTTCCGTTCTACCTACTTGTATGGCGGCGTGTCGTCACTGGATATTTTAAAGTGCTGTATATCGTCGGATTTTTCGTTTGCCAGACAAAAAAAACGTGTACATTATTTTTTTGTAATCTAACTGACGGATTACATATTAGATTTTTTATGACACTTTCTTATTGTATAACTCGTCAATTTACAGAATGCTTCACAGCATTTCACACACGCTTGTCATTTTGCAATATGCTGAAGGTAAACTGTAAAACACAGAGGAGTGGAAGCCGCTTCTCCAAAGCGAAGCCGCTCCCACCTCTCTGGTAAAACACCTTGTCGTAGACAATAGTGGAAGAGCGCGTCGCGTCGTCGTCGGTGGCCAAATGGCTTTGCCCGTTGTCTTCTATTGGGGGGCGCGGTATCAACCAATGTGTGATTTTCGAATTCATATTTATGTTTATTGCTATATTCCTGGATCTGAAAAAAGCCTTCGATTCTGTTTCAATCCCAATGCTTATAAACAAATTGGAAAATCTCGGAGTTAGAAATAACCAATTACTGATCTTTCAGGACTATTTAACAAACCGTACACAACGAGTAAAGATCAATAATTTGGTCAGTAATGATTTGCCGGTATCTTACGGTGTACCCCAAGGCAGCATCCTTGGGCCTACTTTGTTTCTGGTATATTTAAACAACCTATGCAAATTACCTCTCGAAAATGGTAAACTTATAGCTTTTGCTGACGACACGGTATTACTTTTTAGTGCAAAAGTATGGCATGAAGCCTACTGCTATGCCCAGAGAGGATTAAACAAAGTTACCCAATGGCTCCGAAATAACTATTTAACACTAAATGCTGACAAAACGAAATATATTACTTTTACAATGAAAAATTCAAAGCGTATGTCCCTATCAACTTACCATTTAACTGCCCATTTATGTACTAAATCACCTATTTGCGATTGCCCAAAACTACAAAGAACTGACCACTATAAATATTTGGGTATTCAAATTGATTATAGGTTAAATTTTCAGAAACATATTGATATGGTTAGTGGCAGGATAAGGAAGCTGATTTTTGTATTTAAGACTCTGCGTAATGTTATTGTAGATTATCACACACTCCTATCTATATACAAGTCACTCTGCCAATCTGTAATAATCTATTGCATTTCTTCATGGGGGGGAGCACACAAATCCAATATTATTAAAGTGGAAAGAGCCCAAAGGGCAATTCTTAAGGTCATGTATTTCCTTCCCTTTAGATTTTCCACTGCTGAACTTTTCCAAAAAGCCGGTGTACTTACAGTAAGACAACTGTTCATACTATATACAGTCTTAAAGCAACATTCAGTCATATCCTTTAATTCTTCCCTGATGGTTACCAGAAGGAAAAATATATGCCCGACAATGAAATTCCGTTCTAACTTTGTAAAAAGGTTCTGCTTGTTTCTTGGTCCTTTCCTTTACAACAAAATTGATAATGAACTACATATTTACAGCTGCACTAAGTATGTTTGCAAAAAGGTTGTTACCCAGTGGCTACAAAAGATGACCTATGAAAATACTGAGAGTATTCTTGCTGTTATCATGTAACTACCACTGACTCAAAAGAACATAAACTCCTGCAACAATCATACATTTATGTACATGCACTTTCACACACACCCTCACACACGTACAGGCACACACACACTAACACACACACAAACCCACAATCACACACGCGCATCTACACCCAATATGAAAAATTTATTTATTAATGTTAATATATTTTTTATGTATATAAGTATTACTTATGTATGTCAGTTTATGTACTTGAATTTAAACTTTATTTTATGATTACTACAGGTGTATTATATTTATAACATTATTATCAATTTTTATATTAAACTATATATCTATAACCAAACTAACTATTATTTATATATGTATATACGAGTATACATGTAAATATTAACTAATCTACAAAGGTTGTACAGATTCCATCGAAATCAGTTCTACGGGGTGGGTCCTGGAGACCTGTAACACAGGTTCTACCTAGCACAGGCTCCAGTCTCAGTATACGGTGAAGGAAAAGATCATGACGAAACCTCAAAGGTTACCGGTTCCCTCGGATCTATCAGTCGTAGAGTTAGGGAGATCTTTAGATTTTCTCAGCAGCTGAATGATGAATGAAGGGATGAAATATGGTGTACGTACAACCCGCCGGAAATATGAGCGCACTGGAATGCGCTTCCTTTCGCGAATTTTTCACCTATTCAGTACCTAAGGGTGCGAACGCAAGCACCGACGCATGACGTCATTAAGCCAGGTGCGCCATTATCATTCAGCCAGGGTTTGTGAGGTAGGTTAACCTCGAAACCCACTCGATAAGCAAGCCAGGTGCACAGATATTTCCGACGGGTTGTACCGTTGGCCTGTTCCGGGTGGTCCCGCTTGCGGCGGCTGTAGACTGAAGGTTCGACCACGTGGATGTCCTGGCAGCGGCCCTGCCGGCACACCAGCCCGTCGTCGCAGCCCGGCTCCAGAAACTCCTCCTCCACCTACATACAACGGCCACTTGCTTGCTTATCCATTTGGGCTAAAGGCTTCTGACATATCACAGTCAGTTGAACTTTAAAATTTTTTTAATTGACCTATGCTTGTGTCGAAAACGTACGACGAATCAAGCTTTACCGGACTTGCGGGGGAGCGGATAGCTCTACCCCAGAGTAGTCTTGTACGCGTCTAGGGGCGGCGGCTCAAGGGAGCCTCGAACCAAGGCCTAACGCGTTGATACGGAAAAACATCGTGAAAGAGACGACACCTGAAAGGCTCCGACTCTTGATTATTACTTTTGATTTTGGCCGCGCCCCCGACGGCGGGTAATGACGGGCATTGTTACCTGAAGGGTAAGAACTCACACGATACGTCTGCTGTCATTTGTTTAGGAGTTGGGTTACCTGTATTTTCATTTTTTTTATAGGTTATTCATCACCTGTATCCCAACATCAAGTCAAGGTTATAATGTTCTCGCTAGCAATATAATAGAAGTAACAATTTCTTTTTGAAAAGAGCTGATGGTCTTCCAATGGCTAAAGATATTTAAAACAAAAAAAAAGCTTGACAGACACTGCCACAGACAGACAAACACCATACTTCAAGTTTCTAACACCCCTCAGATTGTTTTTAATCTTAAATATGATCGTACCTTATTGATTCGTAGAAATTAGCTACGTTGCTACGTCTCGTAGGCAGTCTGTTTTGTTCGTAAAGTTTTTTGGTAGTGAACTATTATATTATAATATTCTATGTGGTTATTGGTCAGTAAGTAGAGAAGTTAATAACAATACTTACCTCGATCTCCTTGGTGCCTTTGTTGTCATGAACAGTCTTCTTGAACTCAGCACATTTCTCGTTGAGTTCTGAACACAGAAACACAAAAAGTGAAATCGCACTTAGTACTCGTACTCATGTTGAGATTGATATTCCAAAAGCGACAATTAACGAATTTAAATACACACTTATTAAGTATGCAGGTACCAAATAACCCAATTGGTCTTGGAGAATTAGCTGTGATGTGACAGACGGACGGACGGACGGACGGACGGACGACGACGGACGGTCTGACAGAAACACGAATGGACACTTACGTTGGTAAGGGCTGCAGAAGCCACAGCAGTTGCAAGAGTCTTTATCAGGCAGGAACGCTCCCAGACGGCACTGGGATTCCTTCAATTTATCTGCAATTTCATCCCGTGCATTATATTCCTGTACATTGTTTGTAACGAATAAACTCAATAACTACTGAACCGATTTCGAAAATTCTTTCATCATTAGAGAGCTACATTCACCCTAAGTAACATAGGCTACCTTTTACCGCGGGAAAATGCCTCATTCCCACGGGAGTGTTAACGCTGGCGGAGCCGCGGCGGAAAGCTAGTATGTCATAAAAGGCAGGGTACATTGCTTGCTCGCAGGTAAGTAGGGAAAGGTTTTATTTTAATTGCCTTACGCTGATGTCGAAAAGGTACGCCCAATCAAGTCTCACCGGACTTGCGGAGGAGCGGTTGGCTCTACCCCAGAGCAGTCATGTTACCAACGCATCTAGGGGCGGGCAGAGGAAACCTCGGGCCACGGCCTAGCGCGTTGATACGAAAAAACATCGTGAAAGAGACGACGCCTGAGTGAAGCTTGATTTGTCGTACCTTTTCGACACAAGCATAGGTCAATTAACTGAGTGGCTCCGTCTCTAATGAATGGTTAGATTTTGAATTTGACCGCGCCCCCACCGGCGGTTACGGGCATTGTTGACTGAAGGGTCAAGGTAAGTAAGTATAATACCATTTTTGCATTCGTATCCGCGGCAATTGAACGGGCAGTCCTTGTCTGGGGCCGGAGGCTCGTAACGAAATTTGCGCTTTCTGCAGACAAAATACCACAAATTATTTCATTTAGCGAAGGATGACGGGTCTTATATTATGCATACTTTAGAAAGTTACAATGTTCATTGCAAAGGCGAATTTAGTATATATTTTAGTGCTCCTTTTTCTCACTCTAGCTTATAGAGTGTAGGCAACCGATAAGCTAGTATGAGACAAAAAAGCAACAAAATGCATAAAAAAAACAACTTCAAAAACTAAACAAACAACAACCAACAATCAACCAACCAACAACAACCAACCACAACAACCCCCAACCGAACCCAACCCCTACTTACAATTGGATAGTCTCGCTGGGAACGGCCGGTGCAGAAACTGGTACACCTGTGGACCACAATATTTAATTGAGTCCTGATAGAGGTCGGAATTTATACTCTAAGCAACAAGCATTAACATTTAACAGATCATTTTTTAAAAATTATCCACAAAAATGTATGAAAATATACTTACTGGTGGACAAAGATTTCTCTCAGGTCCAACAAAAATTACATATTTTCCCCCGGTCATGCTAGCTGTTCCCGTGTGACGGACAATTTTGTCGAGCATATACCTACTCTTAACTCTTACCCATCATCATCATCATCTCAGCCGAAAGACGTCTACTGCTGAACAAAGGCCTCCCCCAAGGATCTCCACAATGATCCTGCGCTGCCCGCATCCCGACCCGCCGTACGTACTTGACCAGTACCGACAAGTATGTAGCGGAAAACCTGTTTCTTATATTATTACCCTTATGCAAAAAATTATACTGAAATGACGGTTGTTTTCTTACATCGCCTCAGGATTTTGTCGCACTTCAAAGCGCGGGACTCTTGCTCGGGGTGGCCCCAGTAAGGGTTGCAGCCAGCACGGAAATCTATAAAAAAAACTCTTCTAAGTATAGCTGACTAGTTCACATAAATGTCTTTATTCTTCTTACCGAGTGGGTTTCGAGGTTAACATACCCACAAACCGCCGACTGCCTAAGACGGCTTAACAATTCCGACACCAGGATAGGTTTCCAACATGGCTCATATAACGACTACATCCGTGGATAGTAGTCGGGACCAACGGCTTTACATGCCTTCCGATCGGACAATCAGGTGATTCAGCCTGCAATGTCCTAACCAAACTGGGGAAAGTCTCACAAAGTGATATTTGTTCGAAGGATCCCCACCGGGATTCGAACCCGAAACCTCCGTAACGTCAGACGAGCTTACCACTCGAACACGCAGGTTGTTTAATTTTCTATAATGAAATTAAAAAAATAACATTTTTACAAAACATGGCAATTGTAATAGTTAAGATTCCGCCCTAAAGTGAATCTGCCATAAAGCGAATCTGTCCTAAAGCGAACGAGGGAAGTTGACAGGCAGTCTTCTCGCTAAGGTAGCAATCTATGAGTATACCAAGAACAGACAATCTACTGGTGATGTTAAGAAAGCGAGAACTTTCCCAGAATTTTTTATACCGACCTCTTGTTTTACGTAGTTAATAGTTTACTTTTTTCCCAAGGGAATGTGATATTTTCCCGCGATAAAAGGTAGCCTGTACTTTACGAAAGTCTTTTCGACGTCTGAGAAAATTTTCATCAAGATCTGTTTCAGAAATCAGAAAAAAATATTTGTTGGACATCACAAAATCACAACACAGAAAACAAATATAAGACAAAAGAGAAATAACTACATAACATGAAACAAGAACGCTACGACTACGTGCAAACATTCCTTTGTGCTGCGACACCCATACAATTACTTTCGCATTTATAATATTAGTAGGGAATGAGGGATACCAATAGAGGTGACAGGCAGGAACTCTTCAGTGTCGAAGTGGTATTCATCTTCCATGCACGACTGGTCCAGTTCTAAAACAATCGACAGTAAACTCGTATCAATCTTGTAGTATGAGATAAATAAAACTAAACTAAACTAAACTCATATCACTCTATGAAATGAAACTCACGTTAACCTGCCTAAAAGAATTCGTAGCGAAGTGCTACGCCGTAGCAAAGGTCTACGTACTACGCCGTAGCACCTTTTTAATTAATCTATAATGTATCGAGCTTCACCGGTCCTTGGTCTTTAGCAAAGATCTGAAGGTGCTTAAGTACCCACGAACGTAGGAAAAGGCTGGCAGCGAAACGAT
Source organism: Teleiodes luculella (assembly GCA_948473455.1). NCBI lineage: Eukaryota > Metazoa > Arthropoda > Insecta > Lepidoptera > Gelechiidae > Teleiodes > Teleiodes luculella. The sequence goes on from OX419603.1 coordinate 999,208, forward strand.
AACCGAGTTAATATGCAGCCTGTCGTAAAGAAAGCGAGCGCAATCTGTGTCTGTGTTACTTACATGATGCATATTTAAACTCGCAATAAAGATCGCGCGTCTCCCACCTCTGTGCTCTTGAAGCTTTCAGTGTACACTAGCCAGCACTTATTGTTAAACACAGCGGCATTGTATACCATTGTAATAGATGCGTTTTTGCAATGCGAACGGAAAATTTGTTGAGATATTTAGTGCACATTTCAATACCTCTGTAAAAAACGCATTCTTCGCAGCAGCGGCATACGGAATAGTCAGCCGGTATCAACACGGTACGCCAACGCCCGTATTTGCGGTCGCAGTACCACGGCCGTTCTGCTGGCAGCACTTTACGCTCCCTAGGATAAACACATTCGTTAGCTTTAACCCTTTATATTAAGCGCGGTGAGATAAAGGCCCGTCCGCGCCGCCATTAGCTATAGTTGTCATCGGCGTGCTCACGTGCCCTTTTGTACACGAGAGTTTGCTGCGAAGGTAGGCTACATAAGACATCTTCGGGTGCACCAAGCAGTCGAAGTGGTCCCCATTGCCGAAAAACGGTCGGAAGAGACAGACCTTTAACCTTTTATGTTGTCCTGGTGTTTGGAGAAAGGAAAAATAAATTAAATAGTTTTAATTCAATATGAGTGAAGTAGGGAAAGTAGTTAGTTTAAAAAAAAAGGAACTGAGAAAATTATAGATAATTTAAAGTTTGTGACAAAATATGAATACTTACGGACAAGAGTCTTGAAAGAGTTCGCACTCCGATGTATTGGAGAAGGAAGGGCATTGCGGGCATATCTGGTGATCTGAAAAATTGAGAAATACGTAATCCGCGTCTCTAGAGCATCCGGCGCACGAATACAAATCTATTTGCGCCTGATGTACTCTTTTTATAATACATAGTGGTCGTAGAGCGGCAGCAAAAACAACGTAGCAAAACAAAGGTATTTTTGCCGCTTCAATAGTCTAATTTACTTTCGCACTGTTTGGAATGGGTGCGCTCTTTGCTGCAAATAAACTTGGTAATCGAGCGCATCCATACTCGAGACATATTAGTAAGAACTGCGTAGAAGAGATTACAAAGACGAGATTACTGATTTCTAATTTCTGGCTTATGAAGTTTGATGATTACAGTTTTGATAAATGTGCAATCACCAATTTTTAATACTAAGGGGGGGGGGGGGTTATCAACATAGTTGGGCTCAGAATTGAAGAGGAAGTGAAAGAAAGCCTGGATCTTCCAAATTAGGACTGACTTTTACCAGAAAACATAGTAGGCAGACCTTCCACAAGCTGGACCGACAATCTGGTGATGGTCGCGGGAAACCGGTGAATAAGGGCTACGCAGGATCAATCACAATGGAGATCTTTGGGGAAGGCCTTCAAAACAGTTAACTATCTTCGCCAGACATTGTAATGAAGACTTACCCTCAGGTCCATGGCATATTGGCCTAACAGTCCGCCTACTGGGAAACCTGACGAGAGCGGCATCAGCGTTCTTGGCAGCTCGGCACTGGTCCGGGTCTAGGTCGGATGAATGCGCGCGCACGATGCTCAGTATATCCGTCTCGCGCCAGAACTCACTCGTATCCTTGTTCGGGTCGACAAGCGAGCAGAGGCTCAGGTACTATGGAAGATGGCAGATGGGATGGGATGGATGGGATATCTGGTGTAGATGGTTGAAAAAAGATTGCGTGTCATTAACTTAACTATAGCTAGCGCTATTGCACTTGAAGAAATAGGTTTGGGCAAGAAATCGTCCCAAAGACCAGTGCGACCCGAGAGGATCTATGGTAGTCGGCCTGTTTAGATATGTAGGTAGGTACACAATATAAAGACGACGAATACCTTTCACTTAATCGTACTTCATCTGTCACAAATCTTAAATCATTTTAAATTGCAAGCAAGTCTACCATCAAGTCGCCAGTTCCATTATTATAGCGCGCGATAAGTAGAAGCATGTTGCCAGGTCTATCACCAAGCCACAATCTGCCAGTTACATTATTAGAACGCGCGAGTACCAGAATCCCAAAAAAAATACAATATGCAACCAAACAAATCTGCCATCAAGTCAGATCCATAGTCCATGAGTTTATTGCTTGTAAAAAGTAGTAGATAAATAAATAAATTTCCTCCAAGCCCACCCTCAACCCAGCCCCATTATCATAACGCGCAAGTACCAGGAACCCAAAGGATAATTAGAGATATGCAACAAGCCTACCATCAAGCCAGTCCCATTATCAGACCGTGGAACTCGATGAGGGAAGCTCTTGTCAGTAATAGAGACGATGGGCACCTGGGGCACAGAATTCCCAAGCAAGGAGTTGAGCCTTCCCAATACCATCAGCACCTCCAGCACCAGGAGGAGAGAGAAGTTCATGATTTTGCAATTTTTTTTGCTTTATGTAAAATCGGTTGATCAAAAATGTTTGACGTTAGGCATTCTTGTCTTCTTTGTAGACGTTTTTCTTGCCAGTATTTTTTTTATCAAAAACTTGACGTGTTTTAAAGAAGTTCGTAACTAATTTGATGGGCAGCCTCGTTTTACTCGTATCTCGTGAAACCTTTGCGTGAAATAGCGCCAATATTCAAATTGGACTATTCACACTTCTCAAGCTGCGCCTGGTCAGAGTTGAACATTGACTATCTTGCTTGTACTTGTGGTAAATTATATATTTTTCTCTTTGTCTATCTGATGATGATACGTGACTACAGTTAAACCATGGTTAAGCCAATCCTGCTTTCGCCGCAGGAGCCTGCGTTGATCTCTGTTACCGAGTGCTTGCTGTACGGAATAACTTTGACAGATCATTTTTTAAAATCCCAAATCGGGATGAGGAAGAGAATAATCTAGGTAGCTGAAAATTTTTGTATTTATACTCTAAGCTAGGTAGTACTACCTACTACTATGTAGGTAATATTGTCAGTTCTACGCATAAAAAGCCCATTGAACTACTAATTGTACAGAAGCCAGCACAAACGGTTGGACATTTCACCTGAGCTAATTCACCTAGGTATTCGCACTACTCACGCTACGGAATATTACGGGCGCTCTCAAGGTCAATAATATGTCCAGCCGCATGTGCTGGCGACTGTGCTATAATTAACACTATATCAATCCTTTCACTGGAGCTTGATTATTTTCTTTTGGTCGATATATACCTAATGATAATGATGATTGAGTCGCATAAATAAAACAAAATAATTGAGTAGAATCGTTTATTAGTATGTAAAATCCGTTTTAAAAAAGTGTTAAACAAACTCGAAACTTTACAAACATCACGTCCTACATTATTCTAGACCACGGGTACCAAATTGCCAGGTTTGTAAAATCTCGCAACGGGTTTTGAGCGCCTGGCGAAAGTGGTGGGAGATATTTTTCTCACTCCTGCGTAAAGAATTTTCTGAATGAGTGAAAAGGAGAGAGAACAGTAATATTAAAGAGCAGCGCTCATAAACCGTCACATTACCTTTGGATGTCCTAATGAAATTATGATGATGATGGTACAAAACGTGATTGAGCAGTGCACTATTTTCTTTGACATTCAAAGGCTAAAGTGAAAAATTTATCAAAACAGGAACCAGTACTTTTACTTGTACACTTTACGCTTGAAACTGGTTTTTTAATGAATGGGCCACCATTTCACAAATGTAATGTATTTCTTTACTGTTGAATTATTAGAAAACATTTTGATCCCAATGGAACACCTTTGTGTACGTAGGTATGTGAGCCAAGTAGAACATAAATTAGGTGTTCCATCCATAGACATGCTATAATTAGTCACTATTAAGCCCCTTCACATAAGAAGCTACTGTAATATAACCCCATACATCCTCAAAGACGCGACAGTTTCCATTACGGTTAGTAGGTAACTTCTTTGATAAAAATGGGCAATGATGCTCAAGTAACACGAAGTTTGAAACTAGGTTCAGTATTTTTTTCTAATAGGAAAACATTATGTTTCATGAACAACGGTGTTTCAATATGAAAAAACAATTATTCAATATGGACAACAATGTTTCAACATGAAGTGTTTCAATATGAAAAACAATGTTTGAACATGGTCAACAACGTTTCACTGCGAACAATAATGTTTCAACATGAAAAACAATGTTTTAATATGAAAGACAATGTTTCAACATGGACAACAATGTTTCACCGCGAACAACAATTCTCAACACGAACAACAATGTCTCAACATGAACAACGTTATGTTTCGAGGAAATTTCAATTTGCCTGGTTTCTCACTTACAGCACTGCCAGTTAATTGTAAGATATCTCTTGTCACAGTCACAGTAGCTTCGTGTGAGATGGGCTAAGAGTTTTACGTATAGCAAAACACCAATAAACAAGGATATATGCGAAGATAAATAAATGTTTAGTAAAGGATGCGTAACGCCTGATTTTATTTTCGCCTTGAAATATCCGTGCTTTTGTTTAAATTGGTCAATTGTATTAAAGAATATCAGAATATTATAAAATACACAGCGAAAAATGTCGCATAGAGTACGAAATGAACCGAACAAATAGGTATAGGTATAGGAGGAAGATACACACTATGGCAGTGGTAATGTCAGATAGGATACAATACAATCGTCACGTTGGTCAGATGTCTTTGTATGCCCCTGTAATGTAAACAAATAAGATTGAAGTCGTCATGACTAAAACATTTTGGTGCTGTAATACCTAAATAGTTATTATTAGACAACTCAAATCAAACTGACTCTAATCACTTTACTCTTTGACTGGTTGCCTTCCTATAATTGTATATTTCGTTTGCACTGTTTGTTATATTAATAACATTGTAAAGAATAATAAATTAATGTAAAAATATTTTGAAAAGATGCAACGCCTGTGGAGTTTCTTCCGGCGAGTTCTTCTCCACAGAAGACAGCCAAATTGTAAACTCGCCACAAAAGAATATGTAACTTTAACTAATTGATGTAAATATCCTAAAGTTAAATAAATACTTTGAACTTTGAACTTAATTATGATGTAAAGGAGTACCTACTGAAGAGATAGCTTTCTTTTCTGTGAGCGGTTTGTTTACATTACAGGGACTTCATTAAACTATTAGACTTTACTATCTATTTTTATAATGTAAGTAGTTAAAAAATGCGTATATTTAAGCCCCTTTTCACATGGAGCTACTCATACATTTTCAAAAACGCCACTGGTCACTACGGTTAGTAATTTGCTTATCGAATTTCCCTAGTGGTTTGTTTAGTTTATATATTATTTTAAAACAATACAATTTTATCAAATTTGTACACGTATTACAAATAAAAAACGTCTTCCAACGCGTCTCCACGAGGCATTGTTCCCACAAGGCTGGCAGCATTACCCCTTTGTTTGTATAGCAATACTTATTCTTTGGGCAAAGTAACTGCCAGCTCTTGGGTCACAGGACACCTCACGAAGACGCGCTGAAATTTCTACAACTAATTTTTTAGCTTCAGGCCCCCACGGACCCAGCGTCTCAACCGCAACCTTTGTTTAGTTAACCCATGGTCTAAGAAAACAAGGTCTTGCATTCGGACCACGTGACTTGACACAAGCCTACGTCATCATGCAGTTCTTCCTTGTCGAATAATAAATTAATAGTCAAGGATGAACAGCATGATGACGTAGGCTTGTGTCAAGTCACGTATTCCGAATGCAATACCTTGTTTTCTAGACCATGGGTTAACCTCAGAATTAGTAAGGTAGTAAGGTAGGTAATGTGGTGACGGTCAAGTAACTCGTTTGTCATCCCAAAATTTGCAACCACTTCTATCCCAGTAGCTCCGAGTGAAAAGGGGCCCGTTCATGTCTGCACGTTCGTCAGTCGTTTCAAATAAATAAATTTTAACAAAAGATTGTTAATCAATTTGTACGATGATATTCATACGCGGAAGAACATAATGTTAAAGATAGGTACATGGGTATTACATTTTTTCGAACTTTTAACATAGCAAATTTAAATTGGTAACACTGAAATAGGTGCCGCTATCGGATAATGCCACAGCGATTGACGAACGAACAAGCACTTAATAGTTAACTGCTAAAATGTAATTACATCCAATAAATTTTCATTACCCTAAAATATATTGTCTACAAATTCATTGCAATTGGACGGACTAGAAATTCATCTCCTGTTATTAAAATATCTTATATTTATAAAACCTACCTTTAATTAATTCAAATCAAACAAAATATTTAAGGATATTAGACTAGAAATCATTCACAGAGCATTTCAAATTGGTACATTTGTAGTTGCATTAAAATTCAAAATTATTAACGAAAATATCTTTACAAAAAAACAACGGAAGAAATACAGCAAGTTAAAAGTCACTGTTAGTTGCATTCAAAATAGTAATCCTTTTGGTAAAAAACAGAACTCAGCACAAAAGTTCGAACAATAAATATTAAAACAAATTGTTGAATTTAGTGCATTAAATGAATTTAATAAATTACATGAAATTATATATACGAGACTTCTTCCTCAAAATCTATATGAAACATATCACATAATAACAACGAAGATTAACCTCAAAACTAATATATAAAACTCATTGTTGCATACAGATGAACTAGAGCCAATTGCGATACATTATTCTTTAGCAGTGATTTTCCCAAACACAAATGAAGGGTGTAAGTTTGATATGCCTGTCTGTAGCATAATATCTAGCGAAAGGATGAAATGATTTTGATCTAGTTATAACTTTTTAAAGGGACTTCATTGGGAGTGTTCTTTCTTAGCTATATTGCAAGAAAATATGTACAGCCATTTAAAGATCATTGATATCGGTTATCAGGGGATAAGTAAGTGTAAGCCATGACAGAACTTTCGTTTTCGTAACTTTTATTTAAATAGGGTTCATATAGATACTTCAGAATAAAGACATAACTTCTTAGAACCACACTCCAGTATTAAAAGATATTGAAACTTTTGAACGCAATTAGACCTAGTTCAATGTGTTCTTAGAACCTGACAGCAGATGTATAAATAAATGCGAATTCTAAGTTTAGGAGATTAAAGTTTGACTTTTTATCTGATAGATTAGAACTGCTTCTTACTTTAAAAGCTTCTAGATAAATAGATAGATAGTCCCAACTAATCGATGAAAGTCCCATTGTTTCACATGGGACATTGATCGCTTTGCAAGGAGCGGATAGCAAATTGCAAACTGGGTCCACGGATTCTGAGTTTTTTTGATGAAACGTCAAACATGATCAAATAATAAGAAGAAAGACGATGTTGGAATGAAAATGGACCAATAAGGAAATGGCCAAAGTAGACCGAAGGGTTTTTTTTATTTATTCAAAGTCCTTCGCAGGGGGTGTTTTCCACAAACGTATTTTGAAAACAGTCGGAGTTGTGAACCCGATTGTAATATGAAGCTCTTTCGCAATTATGTGTATAAAATTGTATGGGTCGGATTGCTTGCAATGCCGTATCAGAATATTCAGGATGTGTGATAAAAACATTGCTTTTAATTAGCAAAGTTTCCGCAACTTGGGACCGCTTGGCTTAAACATCTGCTGTCGGGTTGTAACAGACCAACAAGGATCTAAATGAACGTGGTCTGTAAAGGAACTAACGCCTTGAGTCTCGCTCACGTCATACTCATACATGTGTTTGACAGTTTCTTGTAAATCGTCCATGAGAAACCCTGATTCATTTAGATCCCTGCCAGAATGCGGTGTAGTAAGCCAATGAGCGCGGGTATTTAAGTCTAGCTAGAGCGGAGGCGGACGCCTCACCTCATGCTCGTGCGTAGGTCCATAAACGCACTCGCTGTGATCACGCCGTAGCTGCGAGAGCCGCGCCCTACAGGAGGGGATAATATCAGAAACCGTCAAAATGATTTAATTTTTTTTAATCGCGCAAAAGTGTATTAGGCATGCTTAGTTTCATCGTTCGTCACTCGTCGCACCGCAGTTCGTGTCGCTGTGAACTGAAATCAGGAGGTATGACTATACATCATACTTTCAGAAAGGCCTATCAGGACCGATCGTCGTGGAGATCTTTTGGGGGAGGCCTTTGTCCGGCAGTGGACGTCTTTCGGCTGAAATAATGATGATGATGACGTACCAAGCGCGGCGTGCGGGTCTAATGGCGCGAACCCCGAGCCGATGGTGGAGAAGGACGAGGAGCTGCGCCGCTGGAACTGCGCGGGGAGGGGCTGCGGCGATGACGTCACCAGCTGCTGACCCACCGACCCGAACTGTTGCGCGTACGGCGCCACCACCGCTCTGAAGCGATACAAATTTGGTCACTAAGGCCTTGTTTGAAGAGACGCGGGGCGTTGGGCATCCCAAATGTTTGCATTACCCACGCCTCCTTAAAAGAGGCTTTTCGCGCACACATTGTAACATTATGTATTTTAAACGGGTCTAAAATAAAAAGCAGTAAATAACCGCTGGAACTGCGCGGGGAGGGGCTGCGGCGATGACGTCACCAGCTGCTGACCCACCGACCCGAACTGCTGCGCGTACGGCGCCACCACCGCTCTGAAGCGATACACACTTGGTCACTAAGGCGTTGTCCTAATAGAACGTGAATGCGCGATGCGAGCGATGCGGCCATCGCGTGTTCGCGCGATCAAACATATTGAAGTCGAATAGGTGTTCTAATAGACGATCGCTCGATAGAACGATTTCTTCATACATTTCACAACCGCGCGATCGTGCGTTCGCGCGATGATCGCGTATTCGCGTTCTATTAGGACGACGCCTATGGCACTGGTCGGTCACTCCATACAGAAAACGCGTTTTGACAAGCTACTTCGTTTTGAATAACAACGAATATCAACTACAGGCAATGGCGCTAGGCGCTATGTAAAATACCCCCGAACACCCTTGGTAGAGTCCCGCGGCGCCTGCCGGGTGCGGGGCGTGGGGCGCTATATCGGGCGGGGGACTCATTTTAGCGCGGGGGCTGAATGTCCTTTCTGTACGGGTTACGAGTAATACTATTATTTTCTTCTGTGCCTAAGGGTTCGTTTAAAGAGACGCGGGGCGTTGGGCGTCCCATATGTTTGAATTACCCGGGCCTCCTTAAACGAGGTCTTTCGCGCACACATTTTAATATTATGTATTTTAAACGGGTCTAAAACGCGGTAAAATAAAAAATAAATAAACCGCTTAGGTATATAAGATACCCGTTAGGGCCTGGCCACAGCTTCGCGCGACGCGCGGCTCGACCTGCGCCCAGCGGAATGTCGCCAGTGACCCATAGTCAAAACTAACATGAGAACTAAAAAATTTTTTCATTTCTAAAAACCTGCTAGAAAAATGTACCACCGAAATAAGGATTTTGTTTTAAATGCGTGAAATTACCCAACTTTTGCAAAAAACGCAACGTAATATCGTGGTCTAACCAATAACAAGTCAAAAATCCAGGCAAAAAAATCGTATGTGTATGGGTAAATAAATACCAAAATGTGGATTTTATGTCAAAGTTAACCAAAAATGGTCCAAAGTTACCCAAGTTGACCTATTTGTAATGTATAGTATCTTAATTATGAAGTTATCTAAAGATTAAACTCTACACGTGTTTCGCACCACCACGGAGCATCAGCAGTTGTTAGATGTTGTCATTGCTAAGGTTTCATCACAACTATTAATGAACTTGATGACCCTGAATCAACGAACTATCATAATTTCAGCCAAAGGACGTCCAGAAAAGCTTCTACAACAACTTGTTTGACCCGCATCCATCCACCAGATCGCCAGTCCACATGGGTCCTGGGGCCTGCTCACTTCCGTCCAGTTGACAACCTTTTTTACCCCAAGGGAACGTATTTAAAAAGAGTACACTACATAATTCCGAATAATTTATTTACGAATTTGAAAATGACGATTATTAAAATTCCGAATTTCATACTTCCGAATGATTCACAATTCCGAATTTAAAATTTCCGGATAGTGAAAATGACGAATAGTTAATTAACGAAATTTCAAACAACCGATTTATTACAAATACGAAAGTAAATTTTCCGAATATTATAATTTCGATGTTTCAAATGTACGATTTTTCAGTATATCGAATATTCAAAATTACGAATCCCGAAGTTTTAATATTCCGAAAATCAAAATCCCGAATTTAACTTACAAGTAATCAAATATTAAGAAATATTATTAAACGCCTGCTGCTTGCAGTAAGCGTGCAAGCAAGCAAGCAAGCAAGCAAGCAAGCAAGCAAGCAAGCAAGCAAGCAAGCATGCAAGCAAGCAAGCAAGCGTGCAAATAAGCGCGCAAGCAAGCGTGCATTCAAGCATGCATGCATGCAAGCAGGCATGCATTCATGTCAACCTAACCCCGAAGGGTATGGCAGAACGAGCGGGCTCGCTCCGCTCGCCGCGCTCCTTTCTGCCATACCCTTCGAACCTAACCTATCCGTGTCGGGGTGCCCAGAAGTCCCGTGCTCGCTTCGCTCGCACCCGCTCCTGTAGTATTTTTGCCAAAAATCCTTACATGCATCCTAAACTATAAAACCAGAACTAATCAGGTACTTTAACCTATTATATTCGGGTACTATTTTTTTGCAACCTTGAACTTTATTAAGCTTTTTTCTAAATCACGAATTATCACATTTCCGATCGGGATTTTAATTTTTCGTGATTATAAAAGATCGGTATTTTATTTTTCGTATAATAAAGTATTCGTAATTTTTAACATTCGTATATTTAACAATCGGAATAACAAATCTTCGTGATTATAATATTAGGAATTTAAAATTTCGTAATTTTTATAATTCGTTATTTAAAAATTTCGAAATTACAATATTTCGTAGTTTTCAAATTCAGTATTTTCAAATTCGGGAATAAGTAATTCGTAATTTTTGGGTGTTCCCATTTAAAAAATATACTCCATCTAGCTATCTAGTCATTTTGTATTATTTATTACTGTTGACCTAGACATAATCCCAAATACCGCAGTGCCTCAAGTCAAAAGTCTTTGACCAATGTGTGTTGCCAGTGATGAGTGATGACTTACGGATCCGAGACGTGGTCGCTTACAATGGGCCTCATAAGGGCTTAAAGTCACCCAAAGAGCGATGGAGAGGGCTATGCTTGGAGTTTCCTTGCGTAATCGAATCAGAAATGGTGAGATCCGTAGGCGAACCAGAGTCACCGACATAGCCCGAAGAATCGCTAAACTTAAGACCGGAAGACATAACGTGAGGTGGACCGACGATCTGGTGAGGGTCGCGGGAAGCCGCTGGATGCGGGCCAAGCAGGACTGATCGTCGTGGAGATCTTTGGGGGAGGCCTTTGTCCAGCAGTGGACGTCTGGACATGATGACCTTGAGAGCGCCCGTATTCCTTAGCGGTAGGGATGAATTTCGTAGTGCGAATGTCCAACCACAGGTGCTGGCTTCTGAACCCTGAGACAACCCCCACTCTCTCAGCTAGTTGACAAAATATTTCTTTAAGATTTGCAGCATGGAGCATGGTAAAAGCGACCTTATATGTATATTAGCTGTTCGCCCCGCGGCTCCGCCCGCTCTCAAGGGTATGAAAAGTAGATGTTGGCCGATTCTCAGACCTACTGAATACGCTCACAAAATTTCATGAGAATCGGTCTAGCCGTTTCGGAGGAGTATGGGAACGAAAACTGTGACACGAAAATTTTATATATAAGATATACGTACGGGTGCGTGTTGTTGTGTCGCTTGGCGGAGTGCGCGACGCGGGGCGGCGGGTAGGCGGGGGGGCAGTCCCCGCGCCCGCGCCCCTCCCACTCGCAGCGCTCCCACTGCCGGCTGATCGAGTGCTCCGAACGATGCTCCTGCACATATCAAACAAGATTACAACACAACACAATCTATAGTGTAACCCATGGTACGTCATTTATTCTACGTCATTTTGCCTATTCATGGTCACTGGGTAGCCACTCTATACAGAAAACGCATTTCGACAAGCTACTTCTTTTTGAATAACAACTGAGTATCAACTACAAGTCAATGGCGCTAGGCGCTATGTAAAGGAGTCCCGCGGCGCCTGCGGGGTGCGGGGCGTGGGGCGCTATATCGGGCGGGGAACGAGTGCCAAGCGGGGAGGTGAGTGTTCTGCAGGTACGGGTTAGTACCTAACCTACTATTATTTTCTTCTGAGCCAAGGTCCAACAAAACAAGGTCTAACAAGAAGACAATGTGACTGACACAAGCCTACGTCATTTTGCGCTGTTCATCCTTGTCTATTACACGCATTCGACAAGGATGAATTGAATAGGCAAAATGACGTAGAAATGACGTAGCCTTGTATCAGTCACGTGGTCTTCTTGTTATGACGGTAGAATAGGACGAAATCATTAACACGCATTCGACAAGGATGAGCAGCGCAAGATGAAGTAGGCTTGTGTCAGTCACGTGGTCCAAATAGAAGACCTTGTTTTCTTAGACCATGGTGTAACCAGAGTAGGCAACAAATATTTTGACCTTTCTACTCATAACCACCAGACTACTTTTACTCATAAACACCAGATAGTGATCTTCTTATACCCACTAAAAGGCTTACTATGTACCACGCGAAAAGCTTGAGAAGGTGTCAAAATGCGACATAATAATATATTAATCATCTTCTAGTGCCTTCTACTTGTTACACCTACCAGACATACTTCACCTTTGACCTTCTCCCCCTCCTATAATCTATTCCTACCAAATCACCCGTTGCCGCTGGATGCGGGCAGCGCAGGACTGATCGTCGTGGAGATCTTTGGGGGAGGCCTTTGTCCAGCAGTGGACGTCTACAGGCTGAAATGATGATGATGATGACCAAATCACAAATATCGTGACCTTTCCTCATACCCACCAGACATACCTTGACCTGTCTCTCGGTGGAGCGATGCTGGTGTTCCTTAGCGGGCGGCTTGGCGCGGCGCGCCTCGGTGGTCGCCGACACACTCAGTTTGTCCTTCTTGTGGGCGGCGCTCGCTTTCTCTACCAAACCCGACCTTCCAAGTTCTTACCCAATATCACCAGACGATACCTATCGTGACCTTATACTTACACCAATCAGACCTTGACCCTAAACTTTCTGATTCACCAGACCATACATATCATGACCTTTTAGCGGGTATCATTAAACCATACATATTGATAATAAACTGACCCCTTAATTTTCTTTCTACCCGTACGCGTTCCGTACTAGACCATAATAATAAATCATCTTCTAGTGCCTTCTACTTGTTACACCCACAAGACATACTTCACCTTTGACCTTCTCCCCCTCTTATAATCTATTCCTACCAAATCACAATTATCGTGACCTTTTCCTCATACCCACCAGACACACTTAACCCATCCACCTTTCGATCCTCACCAGAGCACACATATGGTGAGGTGATTTCCTCATACCCACCAGACATACCTTGACCTGTCTCTCGGTGGAGCGATGCTGGTGTTCCTTAGCGGGCGGCTTGGCGCGGCGCGCCTCGGTGGTCGCTGACACGCTCAGCTTGTCCTTCTTGTGGGCGGCGCTCGCTTTCTCCGTCTCGTGGAAACTGCGCGAGACTTTCGTCGGGGCCATGAGGGATGGAGCTGGCTGCTTGCCGCTAGAGGTACAAGCACAGAATATTTAAAAGAGGTTCGAAAGGCGCTGTGGGCGGGGCAGGTGCGCCAAGGATATGAGCAAACGCTCATATCTCCACGCAAAGACGCACTCGCGCTGTTTAACTCACACATAGCTATAAAAATGTACATCGGTATGCGTGCATGCGTATGATTCGTTCCATTTGAAATCGCGTGATTAAGCGGCGCTATGATTGGCTAGATTCGAAATTGCAAATATGTGCGTAAACTTCATCTTTATATAAGTGCAGATGTAGTGGAGGTGAAAGGTGGGGTGGAATCGGTGACTCCGGATTTCATACGGACGACGGCGGATCATCACCATTCTAACCTCTTTTAAATGTTCTGTGGTTACAAGTCACAGTCATAATGTGGCCAAGACTGGAGATAACGGGATATTTACCGTTGTATCTTGCAAGGTTTTAGCTTTCAAAAGTATAAAACTAGAGATGTTGGTGGGAAAATTCACGGGAACGCTATAAAGTCTCTCAGGCTGCTCTCCGACCAGAGATGTAATTGGAAGCTGAGCAGTCACTCGACTCGTAAGTTTTATCTACTAACGAGACGTGATTTGATTTGAAGAGATCCTATTGGAGATTATTTTATTTGCGCACCGCTAATCTTCTCACCTCTGGTTTGAGAAGTAGTCGGAATGTGAAATCGGCTAATCGCTAAGTAGACCCCTGGCGCCGGAAGGGCTAGCAAGTTAAAACAATAACAAGTCCGGTGAAGCTTGATTCGTCGTACTTTTTCGACTCAAGCATAGGTCAGTCAAAGAAAAAACAATAAACTTAACAGCTTATAAAATCAAACCACAGATGCAAGTAAGTAACAAAAAAACGGAATCCTGTATCTAAAGCTGATTGGGACAAGTGTAAAATGTGACATGAGATTGAAAGTCACTAAAGTTCCTCTGCAATGCTATTGGCCATACTTTGTAACCGCGTTTCAGGCCTCGCCTCGTGATTGGTGCTCTTACTTGGCGTGTCCCTTGGAGTGTTTGGGCGCCATGAGCGAGTACAGTTTGTTCCGGTAGTCGTCCACTGACACTTGCCTATCGTCCCGCAGAGGTAACACCACGTCCGCCATCAGAGCTGGCTCGGAACGCGCGCAGTGAAACCTGGACAGAAGTACTGGATAGAGCTTTCAGAGTGCCGAGTGCGAGTTTTGCAACCAAAGTAAACGCGCTCGAAATCGAGAGCGTAAACGCGATTTTGTATGGAATTGAAACTACGCCATCTGTAGACAGTTAGCTGAACTAAAATTTCTTCATACTAAATCTGTGTACTAAATGCACGTTTACGTTGTCGTTATCGAGCGCGTTTCGTGAGTAAAAAACTCGCACTTGGCACTCTGGATAGAGCTTTCAGCATCTAATCTTTCGGCTGTAAAAAAATCATATTGATTTAGTGTCAGTCAAGGGTTTAACACAGTTTGCATTAATTTTGAGAAAAGGAACGCGATCTTATACGTCAAAAATAATTAATCAATCGACCACAATTCAACACACGTTTCACAAAAACACGAGGTATTCCTTAAGCCTGGGTCACACACAGCGATTAGTCGCTGCGAGTGCCAATTCGCTCATCGTGACAGGGCTATTCGCTGCGAATTCCATACTGACCGTCTTCATTTTTATTCGCAGCGAGTGCAATCGCAGCGACTAATCGCTGTGTGTGACAGAGGCTTAAGGAATACCTCGTGATTTTGTGAAACGTGTGTCGAATTGTGGTGGATTGTTTGATTCTTTTTGACGTAAAAATCGCGTTCCTTTTATCAAAATTAATGCAAACTGTCATAAACCCTTGACTGGCACTAAATGAATATACCACCGTGGCCGTAGAACCACGGGAGTTGGTGGGAGTGCACAAAAATTAACGTATACAAATGAGCAACTTATTGCTAAGGTAATAGGGATGTTGACTATTCAAAATAAATTATCTTACACTATGTAGGAAAACGAACATCTGAAATTACTTTAGTTTATCTTATGTAGGGGCGATTTTTGCCAATTTTATGATTTGTTATTGTAAGTCAAAAATCAAAATATAAATCGTACAAAAACGACAATACAAGCTTGTGACGTCATAAGCTAGTATTCCCTTTAATTTTTCATATAAAATATTGTTTTTACATACATTACATACATAAAGTCACGCCTCTTTCCCGGAGGGGTAGGCAGAGACTACTTCCTTCCACTTGCTACGATCCAAACACACTTGTTTCGCTTCATTCACATTCATTAATCTCCTCATGCATGCTCGTCGGTTTAGAGTACTCTTGACCCGACTGCGATGATGGGCGAACCTGGGAGAGTGTTTATAAATGAGAACGCGTGTTAGTCTCGATCTCGAGACGGTCTTTTATTACTACCCCGAAATACTTATAGTTACCTACATGTATGTATTTATGTAGGGGTAAGTTGAGCCGCACACTACACCGACCTTTTCGTTTCATAAAAGGAAGCTCTTTTGACTAGACTAATAGTCAACATCCCTATTTAACAAGTGAAACGCCACTGACTTGCGCACGTATTCGTGTTCGAGCGCGGCCTCGGCGCTGAGCCTCTTGGCGGGGTTGAACACGAGCAGCCGCTGCACCAGGTCGGCGGCGTCCCGCGGCGCGCACGACACCAGCGACGAGAGAGCCGCGCCCGCGCCCGCGCCCGCTCCGCTTGTGGACGCCGCCTCAGTTAGGAGCGACGACCCGTAGCCGGAGCACACTGCTGTTATGTCTGCCAGAACACTCGGTGTAAGGCAGGTATTTCACGGGAGTCAAAGTACAAAAGGGACGCAGTTATGCGTTGGAATGAGATACAAATACACCGCGCTCACTTATACAAGCTACTGGTACCTTCGTGCGAGGGACTGGATAGTGATGACAGAACACTCGGTGTAAGTGACAATTCTTCACTACTCGGCGGTATACAGTAAGGAAGAATTTTGTTTGGGAGTAAAGAGACGTAAGTACGTAATTCTTGCAGGGGGGGTTGTTCCAAATGTTATGCAGTTGTGATTGTTCCAAATGTCATGCAGCTTTCTATTGGTGGGTGATGAAGCTACTGGTACCCTTCATATGAGGGTCTATCTGGATAGTGATTCAGCTAGTGGTACCTTCGTGCGAGGGTCTAGATGGTGATGAAGCTAGTGGTACCTTCGTGTGAGGATCTGGATGGAAGCTAGTGGTACCTTCGTGCAGGGTCTGGATGGTGATGAAGCTAGCGGTACCTTCGTGTGAGGATCTGGATGGAAGCTAATGGTACCTTCGTGCAGGGTCTGGATGGTGATGAAGCTAGTGGTACCTTCATGCGAGCATCTGGATGGTCATGAAACTAGTGGTACCTTTCTGCGAAGGTCTATCTGCTGGAAGGTGGTGAAGCTAGCTAGTGGTACCTTCATGCAGGGTCTGGATGGTGATGAAGCTAGTGGTACCTTCGTGCGAGGATCTATCTGGATGGTGGTGAAGCTAGTGGTACCTTCGTGCGAGGATCTATCTGGATGGTGGTGAAGCTAGTGGTACCTTCGTGCGAGGATCTATCTGGATGGTGGTGAAGCTAGTGGTACCTTCGTGCGAGGATCTATCTGGATGGTGGTGAAGCTAGTGGTACCTTCGTGCGAGGGTCTGGGCAGCGCGGCCATGATCCGCTCCACCTGGTTGACGGTGGAGGTGCCCGGGAACAGCGGCTTGCCCGTCAGCATCTCGCCCAGGATGCAGCCCAGAGACCACATGTCGATGCCCTTTGTGTAGCTGCGGAGACAACTTGTATTCAGCCGAGACAATGGGCGGTCACTCCATACAGAAAACGCGTTTTGACAAGCTACTTCTTTTTGAATATCAACTACAAGTCAATGGCGCTAGGCGCTATGTAAAACACCCCAACACTACCGGAGGAGTCCCGCGGCGCCTGCGGGGTGCGGGGCGTGGGGCGCTATATCGGGCGGGAAACTCATTTTGGCGCGGGGGGGTGAGTGTCCTTTCTGTACGGGTTAGTACTAATTATTTTCTTCTGTGGCCGAGTTTCAAAAGAGGCTAACTAAAGCCCGACTATAAAAATTAAAACACCTCGCCATGTTGCGGAATTTCAATAGACCTCATATTGTAATGAAATGCCATAAACATAAAAATATCACGTGCCATTGTTTCTGACATTTAATAAAAAGAAGCTCTTTTGACTAGCCAGCCAGTCAACATCCCAATTGGACTGTCAACGATATTATACGTACTTCTTGCTGGCGATGAGTATTTCGGGCGCGCGGTACCAGCGCGTGGCGACGTAGTCAGTCAGGCACTGGTCGTCCTCGCCGCCCGTGCCGTTGGCGCCGCGGTACAGCGACGACACCGACCGCGCTAGACCGAAGTCCGCCAACTACAAGGGATTACGATATTCACTCATCAGACCAATTCTCTACTTCTACCTTCCACAAGATCATTTGACAAACTTATCATCCATCTCTGAATTTGTTAAGTTTGTAAAGCTTTTAGTTAATGTAAAATATTATTTGTATTTTTCTCCTCAAACATGACAAATACCTAAACCAAACAACCAGACCTACTTTCGCATCACATACTTTTCATGAAGGACAAAGAGCCCCGAAAAGACCTGCCACCCCTAGCCTCACAATAGGTAAGTAAGGTCGCCTCTGATTAACATCATTATGATTACACCAGCTATACTTTTACTGCTGGATAAAGGTCTTCGCCAAAAATATTCACAATGACCGGTTCAGCGTTATACTCGCATCCGACGGCTTGCCCCTACGACCGTCATGGTATAAGTATACCTTGTTAATGGCCTGCCCATGCTACAACTTCCGTTTATTACTTGCTTAAACGACCTTAACCTTACTGCCTTTTCACTATGGTCATTAGTTTTTTAACACTTCAAAGGGAAATTTGCTGAAACGCTCTGAAATTATTCTTCTCTGAAGATTTTATATTCCCTGCACAGAACTATATACTTGAAAAATATCTAAGAATTGAATCCAAAACCTCTCGAGAGGACTTGAACGTTACGGTAGCATAGGACTGTTTCAGCCACGGGCCACGGGTACTCACGCGTCAATCTGTTAAAATGAGGCCAAAGGAAGATAATATACACAGAAGAAAGGAAAAACATATCATAATGTACCTTGACCCTGCAAGCGCTGTCAATCAGAACGTTGGAAGGCTTCTGGTCGCGATGGATGACGTTCCCAGAATGTATGTACTTGGTGGCCTTCAGTATTTGGTACATGATGTACCGTTTGTGGACGTCCTTCAGGATGTTGCCGCGCTTGATCACGCAGTGTAGGTCAGTCTCCATGTATTCGAACCCCAAGTATATGTCGCGATTGTTCAGCGCCCTGGCGACATAACATTATCAGAATCCGAACCAGAAACATTAATTTGTAGAACATCACTACACAGAAAATGACAATAAGAAAATACAATTATCACACAACAAACTACACAACATGAAACAAGAACGATAGGTATAACTACGCGAAATTCACCTGTGTTGCGACACCCACATAAAAAGGGCCTCACTCAGCATAATGCTACGGCGCTGGTCTTCCGTGAGTCCTAATTGCGTTTTAACATTACGTTTTTTATTGAACAGTCAATCGATTGATCTGTCTATATACCTGTAAAGGTTTGTAAACCCAGTATCTACGTTACGTTACGCGTGAGAAACTCGAGGGAGGAAGTGTTAAAACACAACATAGTGACATAGGGTAATAATGTCGCGTTGAAGACACTTTCTTCGAGCTTCTTGCATTATACGTACTGGGCTTATTGAGGTGATTGTCTGTTAATAATTGATAGCGCGAGCGCAAGCTACAAAAAAAACTTTTATTCTTTCCGCCTATCTGTCCATCTGACCTCTTTCTACAGATTGCATCTCTCAACCATTGCTAGTGAGATTTTGTGTACAAGCAGGTTCAATAATAATTAGTTACATCGAATTTTCCTTGATACAGTTTTTGGATTTTTTCAAAATTGCTGAGTTAGATATAGGTTTACCTGTCTACAAGTTTACAACCTCGTAAAGTTTACACCTGCTTCTCACAGAGCTTCTAGTTTTATTCAGTAGTAGGAAGGTTTGAAGTTTGTATTTTATGTTTTGATTATGACGGCCCCGTAGCCTAGTTGGTATTACGTCTGCCTACGAAGGTCGAAGCACAAGGTCGCGGGTTCGAATCCCGCCCAGGGCAAACATTCGTGTGATGTTGTGTCTGGATGTTGTAGGTATATTTATATATGCATGTATATCAACTGTCTGACACCCATAGAGGCTTTGCCTAGTTTGGGGTCAGATGGCAGTGTGTGAGATGTCGAACATATTTATTTATGTTGGAATAATGCTGATTCCTCTGAGTTCATGACTGTGTTAACTTTTCACGAAAACATCGCTTTCCTTCTAACCTGTGAATACTGTGGAGTTTGACAATGTTGGGATGGTTCCGGAACGCCTGAAGGAATATAATCTCCCTGAAGGTGCGCTGGGCGTCCGTCTGGTTGCGGAAGGCGTCGAAGATCTTCTTGATGGCCACCGTCTCCTTGGTCTTCCGGTCTACCGCCTTCCATACGATGCCGTATGCGCCCTTGCCCAGGCGCTTCCGTATGTCGAACCTGGTAGAAAAGTCGTGTTTGTATCCCTTAGGGGCAAGCAAAATTTGGTATCCTTTCCACTTTGGAATAATACACCATGATAGGTAAGTATTTAATTTGTTTTGAAGGTTTTGAATAATGATTCTGCTTTTACTATGGAATTAAATCGTTTCATATGGAATCAGTTCCATATTATATTATTTCAGTACCCAGTAGCTAGGTTTTATAGGTCTACCAGAATCTGATGGCACGACCTACCTATTAACTATTTCAAGCCTGAATCTAATTTAATCCGTTTGCTTTTAAGTTCCGAGAATTATTTTGTTTGTCTATTGTTGTACTGTTATAGGTACACGTGAGCCTACCGAAATTCCTTGAAGGGATAGAATCAAACCACAAAGGCTTAAAACGAACAAAAGCTGTACGTGATTATTACGTGACTCAGGAGAAAGTAGATAAAATTAAATTCGATACATAATATTTGGTGAAGTTTTAAATATGAATGGAGGAACACATTTCGGAAGATGTAAAAAAATTTTGTTGTCACGAAGAGGCTATATTTTTTACTAGCGACCCGCCCCGGCTCCGCACGGGAAAATGGTTATTGTAAAAAACTGCATCAAAATCCGTTACGTAGTAAAGATTTAAGCATACATAGGGACATAGGGACAGAGAAAGCGACTTTGTTTCATACTATGTAGTGATTTGCCAGTCATATTTACACAATTCGCAATGTTCCGCAATAAGACACGCGATGACTTTGTTATTTATTTTGAAAGATTTACGATTCGCTGCGATCGCGTGGTTCCGCAAGTCACTCACTACCAACTCTTGATAGTAAAACCGTAGCAAAGAATCGCGTGCGTAGCATTGCTAGGCTCATCATTATAGGCAAAATAAATACTTGCTTTTTTTTCTTTGTTGGTGAATGCGACCGTTAAAAAAAGGAAAAAAAAGAACGCCGATACATTATTCAACCGAATTCAATTTCGTAACTTGTAGCTCACAGTCGTAGCTCTCTCACATAATAATTTATACGCTACGAAAAGCGATGTCATTAAATGTTCTATACCTTTTCTTTTCACTCTCTCACTTCGTAAATAGATACCTAATGTAGGTAGTAAGTACAAATCGCTTTCGCCAGGCGCTTATGTAAATACGCACCTAGGTGTGCCTAGCCATGAGCAGGTAGGTATATAAAAAGTTTGTAAAAATAATGTGGCAGTGAGCTCAAACTAACAACTTCACATTTGGTATTCTGTGACATTATGTTTATTTACGTACCTATTTAGAAAATAGTTTCATGACGCGAAAAATATCTAGATAGATTCTTAAAATCTTAACTTACGTATTAATTTTATCAACGAAGAATTTGTGGTTTTCATGTAAACCACTGTGTTGACTAGGCAAAATCGATGACTAGGCCAGCAATGGCCAGCATAAATTATAAAGTTTTTTTTCAAGGTGTTATTGTGCTTATGTGCTGCTTCGAAGTACCAGGCGAACATAGCTATGAGCAAGTACCTTTTGAGTATGTGTTCGTCAATCTCAGACATGTTCTTCTCTGGGCTTTTCTTCTGCGGGGCCTTCTGAACCTCGCGTTTCTTGTCTTCTTTGCGTGCATTTTGCTGTCCGGCGTTCATCGTACTCTAAACAACCTCACTCAGACCTCCGCTACAAACTCCCGCTCTAAAACAGCATTTAAACCCGATAATCATGACGCATTCGAAGGCCTTTCCAATACCATCATATTGGTTAAGTAGGTATAAAATGCAAATGAGCCGCCAAGGGCCTCTTGGCGTATCATAAACTCATTTGAATACTAGGACCGCGTGCCGACCCTCATTTTCAATGATATTGATCTCTAACAATACTCTAGCAACCGCGAAATCGATACAAATCGGCGATTACTAATGAAAAAAATGAGTCGACACAAAATTAGCTCAAAACTTTTTAAACTTGCACAATTTGTGGTACTTACTTAAAAATCTGTCACAATGTCGCACAATTTCCATATTTTCAGACTATTTTGTACATTAAACTAAGTATTTCGCTAGTAATCAGGCTAATATCGACAGGTTTTGAATATGCCAATCGAAATTCATTTGTTTACGGCGCCTAAACAATGGTGTCAGTTGCCATGGCAACAACAAATTGTCAACTTATAGGGCTGAGAACACTTCATAATCGTATAATCGATAAATCGATATTGTATAAAAAAAACTGAAAGCGAAGGAACATAACGAAAGACTTTTGTAACAAAAAATCTATGTAAAAATTGCAGCTATTTATTTTTAACTATTACTTTGTACAGTAAACATTTGTCTCTGAAAACTGCACTTGTATTCTTGTTATAACTAATACTTTTAATTTTGATTATCATATTTTTAAACACTAATTATTAATATTATAAGTGTCAATTTATGTATGGTCTGTGAGTTCGTTTCTTTTTTCATAGTAAATGGATTAGGATTAATTCGACTACACTTTAGGAGGTTAATTTTTTTGACCAAAATCCTTCCTACATAGGACTTTACTTAGTCTTAACCTAGCCAATTCGTTCCGCTGAAACTTGGTTGGGCGTTCTTTTTCGACGTAAGCTTAGTTAAATTTAAAAAAGTGTGTGTCGAGTGTGTAGCCTACCATAGGGTACTCATTATAGGATGAGGGTGAACAGATCTTTAGCCTAATGCAAACCAGAGTAGCCAAGACTAAATTTCTTATACATAATATTCAATACAATTTTTTGCCTGGATTGTAAATGTTTCCATAATTACGATATTTTCCTTTACCGCAAAGTCACATGAATTTACCTGTAGGTATACATTGGTATGTGTCAGGAATCAAACGCATAATTTTGATTCAACTGAGATGAAATAAAAAAACCAATCATTATTAACACTCCATTTTTAATTATCATTCACATTATAGAATTTTCATAGCGACATGCAAAAACCCTCTTTATAAAAACAACACGTACAACCAATACTTTATTAACAAAGCATGAAATAAAAATTAATAAATACTTACAAAAGCCTATTTCACCTTAATTGAATGTTAGTGTAAATATATTCATATATAATTATCTCCTTTTTAAGTAACAAAAAATAACGTAAAGTAAAAATATCACAAAAATAAATTAATTAAAGGTGTAAATCACAAATAATCTTAAAATAAAATAGCAGTCTTGACAAAATAATGTACATATTATATTATCACCTAAGTACCTAATGTGAAATAAAAAAAAACTGCATTTTTAGAGTTATAGTTGTATTGATACGAGAGTGAAATAGATATAGTAGATAATATTTCTTATTGTAAACTTTTAATGATGTTCTTGTCGCATGAGTTTTTATGATTTTTAGACCTTGGATCTAAACTATCGAATAAACTCTTGTTGACTACTTACAAACATTTTATTTAAATAGTTTTTTGGTTGGGTAAGATTAATTTCAATGGACATAATGGTTATTTTAAATATGTAGGAATAAAGTTTTATAAACATCTACATGGGATAGCCACCCATACTACTAGAAATACATTTGGAAAATATTAGATTCTTCGATGAACTGACGCATTAGGTACCTACTTTAAAAATGGTTAGACATCTAAAATGTTTAAAGAGAAACACAGCATTATCTAATACTAAGATGCATGACTGGAATGACAAAGCAAATAAAAATATCGTCACCCGGCTGAGGAAACCTCACAAAGGGCAGCTTTTGTCAAACTCCTTTTGCAAAAAAACGCGCAGTATTTAAACTATAAAATTTACGCATTTGTTATAAAGCTCTAAAGATAATCATAATTATAATAACTAAAAAACTACAGAATTATTATTTACCTATCATACTTTTTTTTTCAGTAGGTAGTTTTTTGTGTCTCCTGTAAAATATTTTTTGAAAGCATTTAAGTGGTTTTCTCAGCCGGGTGACGATATGTTATTCACATTGGTATACCTACTTATAAAAATATATAAATCAATGTGTAGTGTACATAGATAAGAAATATGATGAAACCAAATAAGTGTAGGTATAAACTGCTTATTGACTTTATTCTATTAGATGATAAACTTTGAACCCCTTTTATCATAAAAATACGAATTATTTGAAATTTATAAACTTTTACTTATGTATAAAGTTCACTTATTATTATAATACAGTAAGATCTACATCTTATTCAAACTTTCTCTAATAATATAATTATTGTTCAATTGAATACTGGGATTCTAGTCAAAGTCAAATTACTTTAACCACCAAACAGGCATTCATAATATATTCCTATTATGAATTCGAATTAGATTGTCTTATTTAGCCCTATCTAGGCAAGGCAAACCTTAAATCTACATTATGCTGAAGCGTGAAGGCACACTCCTTTGTTGTAATTAGACTACCTAGTTTGCTTATAACATCGGTGGATGGATTTTCTTCTTCTCCTCATCATCAATGCGACCAAACTCGATCTGAGCAGCAGAAGGCAGACCGCATGGCCATTCTAGGCTTTCAGCTTCATGAGTCATTATGTGTTCGGCTTCCACTGCAAATTGAATTCATAGTTTTATTTAGTTAGTAGTGAACAATAACTGTTTTACTGTAAAAGTATAATGCGATGCGACGTGTCTATTTGTTTAAGCAACACTATTAATCAACTCAGCGATAAGAATGCAGTCTTTAAAAAAACCTTTTAGTTTAATCTTGGATCCTGATTGTTAATTAGTATAGACTGCAATAATCAAAATTGTTTGTTTCTTCTTTTTTTTGTTACTTTATGCATCATGATTTGTATTGTTACTCTGAATAAACTTCCTTTCTTTTCTATTCTAAATTATATTTATTTGCACATACTTCTTATGCGATGCACTTTATTTCCATAGGCTGCGTCCCATTGGTATAGAGTGATAAATGTAAGTGGAACCATTGGCATAAGTAAATACGGCCGCTTTGTTCGTCTGAAACTAGAAAAAATAATAGTTTTTTTTTTCCATGCCATTAAACTTATTTTATTACTTACTTATACTCAGGTGTTATCTATCTTAGAATAAGCCAACCCCGTGTGAGATGTCTCTTTAGATTTATTTTATCATTCAATCACAAAGTAACAAAACATCCAGACACTCACATTTATAATATTAGTAAGATAAAACATTTTTTATACCCAGTGAGTAGTCCAGCAGCTGCAGTAAAATAGAAAGCCGTAAACCACAAACAAGTATCTCTATTTTTAGCTATTTGCATCGCCATTTGACGCTCTTGTAATTGGTACTGGAGCTGAATTTGTCTCTCGATCTAAAATGAATTAGCAACACATCAAAATAATATTACAAAAATGGTTATGTTATGTTAAATGGTTATGGTTGTGTTATGTTATGTTAGCCTTAACTACGAAATTTTCTTACTTTAATTTTGTTGATGGTCTGTATAAATTCCTGGTTCTTTTTGAAATTTTCTTCCATATTTATTGTGAAATAGTTCCCCATTCTGTGACAATTTTAGGAAAATATTTTGTTATTACACGCCCTTTCATACACAGCACAATATGCGTTGTCGTTGTCTGAGACTGTCGTAAACAGAACAGCTGACCAAGTGTTGCAATTGCAAAACCTAATAATGTAAATACAAAAATATTGAAAAACGTGTTGTTTTAATTTAATATCAGAGGCCACACAAACACAACCACAACCACAATACAACAGCATGTTTTATTACCTATATTGAATTCACATTATAATTATGGAAATATGCCAAATTTTAATAAAGCCCAATCAAAGATACTTTGAGGCTAATAATGACTACGAATCTTACAAAATAATCCAAACTGTTTATTCTGCTATATATTATAATATACCTAACATAAATCAAATAGAAAATAAATAAATCGATTAATACGTGCGTGCGTGATGTGCAGCACTAAAAAAGTCAGTCAACACATGCTGGCTGACTGACGGCTTGTCGTTGAGATTGTCAGTTTTTGACAGCAAAACCAATTTTCGCGCCAAGTTGATTTATTTACGGACGGACGGGAAATCTCATTTATTTTGTTAAGTATTACTTCGTATGTCTAGAAAATGGGTATTTTAGGTTTATCGAAACTAATTGCAGATGTGGCTCCTCAAGCTGTAAAAGAAATGGAGATCAAAAACTACTTTGGTAAAGTAAAAATTACATTACAATGGGTAACCTCAAACTCAAATCTAAATTAAGATTTTTGTAATAAAACGTTTGTTTTAGGTCGTAAAATTGCTATCGACGCTTCAATGAGTTTGTACCAGTTCTTGATAGCTGTTCGGAGCGATGGTAAGTGTCGAATTATTATAGAAATACTACATTTACAAATCGTGTGTTTACACAAAATTATTCTCAGGCCACCAGCTAACAAGCGTGGATGGAGAGACGACGTCTCATCTGATGGGCACGTTCTACCGTACGATCCGTCTGGTGGAGGCGGGAATCAAACCTGTGTACGTGTTTGACGGAAAGCCTCCAGATCTAAAGGCACACCAGCTCAACAAACGTGCAGAGCGACGCGAGGAAGCCGAAAAGGAGCTGCAGAAGGCTACTGAAGCAGGTATGTATTTTTTTTTATTACATACTTTATTGCACACCAGCAGTTTGTGTCATAAAGCTAATAACAAACAGGCCACCATGTTGTTAACATAGAGGTTTATACCAGGCAATTATAATAAACTATCATTCTGCACCACCCGCGTCAACAGTTTTTCCTGTGGACTCTCCCTGCTGTATAATTTAGTTAGGCCATGTCCTTTCTCAAGGTCTATTTTATCTTCGTAACAAGTTATATTTAAACTTGGTCAAAAGACTACTTTGACCAACATAATATAATAACTCCAGTAGATAAAGGCTATTGATTTTTTTCAATTGTAGAGTACTACATTATTTTAGTTTCTTTTCAAGTGTGCAATTCCATTTGTTCAAAGTAAAAAAAGATTTTATTTGAAGTAAGATTTTACAAATCATTTTTCGACGTCGAGGCGAGTCCACAATTTGCATCAACATTCATCACCATTTTGTATCTCAGACCTTTTATTAAAACTATTTGTACAGTACTCACCAAACTTCTAGTCTGTTTAGCGTGTACTGTATCATTTTATTAATTTTACAGGAGACCAAGCCCAGATAGACAAGTTTAACCGTCGGCTGGTGAAGGTGACTAAACAGCACGGTGAGGAGGCTCGCTCGCTGCTCAGGCTGATGGGGATACCCGTTGTGGAGGCCCCTTGCGAGGCTGAAGCACAGTGCGCTGCTTTGGTAAGAACCTCTTTCTTTTTAACACGCTTATATTCACTTCACTTGTAAGTATGTAACAATGAAAAAAAAATTGAAGGCTGATTTTATCCCACTTCTAGTTTTATATAGTTAAAATTCAAAAGTCAAAAAGTTTTATTCATAGTATGATTTTACAAATCACTTTTCCACATCAAAGTGAGTTCACAATGACCTTATCTTTTATCTGTCTCCTGTGAATAATATAGAATAGGAACTCTAAGGAGATCTAGTCAAAACATTTTAAAAGATGGATATTTTGGTAAGAATTCTTCAACAATCATCACCATTATTAACCTATAAACTTAATAGGTCTCTATCTATCTATCTTTTTTGAACTTAGATATTGAATAGGTATTGTCATTGTAAGATTTATGTATGAACCGTATGAAGCAATATATGATATTACTAGCGACCCGCCCCGGCTCCGCACGGGAAAATGGTTATTGTGGGTTATCCTTCAGTATATTATGCATGTATTATACATATAAACCTTCCTCTTGAATCACTCTATCTATTAAAAAAAACCGCATCAAAATCCGTTGCGTAGTTTTAAAGATTTAAGCGTACAAAGGGAGGGACATAGGGACAGAGAAAGTGACTTTATTTTATACTATGTAGTGATTATTATTATTACCTCATAAGAATCACTTTCCAAAAAGACAACCTTCAGAAATGTTCACTTTCCATTATGTCCACTTCTTATAATGTCAACTTGTATGATAACTGGTTCTAGGTGAAAGCAGGCAAGGTGTTTGCAGCAGCCACCGAGGATATGGATGCCCTGACGTTTGGTTCCTCTGTGTTGCTGCGACACCTGACCTTCAGTGAAGCGAGGAAGATGCCCGTACAAGAGATTCATCTGGACAAAGTGCTGGATGGGTTAGGACTTACTCATGATGAGGTAAAGCTTATTTCCAATCAAGCGTGTTAGTGTTATATTATTGTTCAAATGTCTTTCCCAGAAAAAAAGCTCAGTATAGTTAGGTAATCCAACCCAAAAATTATTCTAATATTCTGTAGTAGCCTGATTTTTTCTTTATTATATTCCTAAAAAACATTTCTATGGAAAGAAAAAATCTTTTTTCTTAATGAAATTTCGGCTGTGTGGCACCGGCATAGAATAGTGTCACCCCCTCTCTTCCCGTGGGGGTCGTAGAAGGCGACCGAGGGATAACTACCAGAGGATGGGCAGCAGCGTACTTCTGTGTATTCAAGACCACACTGTTGATTGCCAACCCGCATGCCAAGCGTGGCGATTATGGCAATATCCCCCCTTTTTTGGGGGAGGCCTTTGTCCAGCAGTGGACGTCTTTCGGATGAGATGATGATGATGATGAAATCTAAATTATTCTAAATGTGGACCCACGAACCACGGCTTGTGGAGCCCAAGTTTTGATGTAGTATATGACGTCGACTTAATGTTGACACATAAAAAAATTAAGGGATACGAATTGCGCTAATTTAAAATTATATGTCTCCCCAGTTCATCGACCTATGCATCCTGTTAGGCTGCGACTACACGGGCTCGATCCGCGGCGTGGGCCCCAAGCGCGCCATCGACCTCATCCGGCAGCACCGCTCGCTGGACGAGATATTGAAGAATATTGACACGGAGAAATACCCGCCGCCCAAAGACTGGGACTACGAACAGGCTAGGAGGCTGTTCACGCAGCCAGAGGTGATTTTATGTACATTTACGCTGAACAAGTACACATTTACACTGAAATAACAATGAATTAAAAAAAAATTACCCCCGACACAAAACCGTTACTTGATCCTTTCAACAACTAGAAAAGAGCTTTTAGTCTTCATTTCGAGACTCAAGTCGAGTTTCAGGGCTGGGACTCGTTAGTCACATATGTCCGAGTCCTTTTGAGTTTTCTTGAGTCTTTCAGAGTTCTCTTGAGTCCTTTTAGTCCTCTTGAGTCCTTTTAATAATAGACTCCAAATTCGGAAGGACTTGAGTTCTAAGTATCATTTATAAGACTTCAGCTCTGTCATGCAGGTATTTCACTGGCGACAGAAGACAAAAGACGAAAGGGACGCAGTTATGCGCAAAAGTGAGCGCGGTGTATTTGTATCTCATTCTAACACTGCGTTCCTTTCGTCTTCTGTCTTCTGTCGCCAGTGAAATAGGTGCCTTTAGTAGGACTCAAACACGTATTTACACTCGGCACATATTTAAATTGGTATCGGCAGGTGTGCGATTCGTCTGCGATCGAGTTAAAGTGGTCGGAGCCGGATGAAGAGGGGTTAGTGAAGTTCCTGTGCGGGGACAGACAGTTCAATGAGGAGAGAGTGCGCTCTGGAGCCAAGAAACTTATTAAAGCGAGGGGCGGCGCCACGCAGGGACGACTCGACGGGTTCTTCACCGTGAGTACACTATGCAGGGATCGAAACCGGTTTTGAAATCCCTGTTAATATCGTTCGAAAAACAGATATAATAGGCTTGTGTCCAGGTTCAAAATAATTATGTACATTCTATTTAATCCGTATTTTAGATTATAAAAAAAAATACACGTTACTTTAATGGGCTATATCTTTGTTATTTTTTGTTTAATCGAAAAAAGAAAAAATACGTGTCCAATATTTTTTTATAATCTAAAATAAATACGGACTAAATAGAATGTAATTATTTTGAACCTGGACACACGTTACTTTAATGGGCTATATCTTTGTAATTTTTTGTTTAATTGAAAAAAGAAAAAATACGTGTCCAATATTTTTTTATAATCTAAAATAAATACGGACTAAATAGAATGTAATTATTTTGAACCTGGACACACGTTACTTTAATGGGCTATATCTTTGTAATTTTTGGTCCGATTTACAAATAAAAAAATACGTGTCCCTTATTTTTGAATAATCTAAAAGACGGACTAATTACATTTTTTTAGGACACAAGCCTATTCCGTTCCCCAATTAACCGGCAATAGATGGAACTTAATGAAACAAACCAAAAATATTCTGGTTACCCGGTTTTTGATAAAGAACGGAATGAAACCGGTTTCAATCGTTTTTGTAATTATTAAAGTAATTGTTTTTGCGGCAGGCGAAGGCCAGGGCTGCCGGTTGCTTTGCATATTATGTTCCCCCAAGGCTAAACCTACCCTTAGTGATCTTAGTTAGAGCTATAGTCGGATAGGGTTTGAACTAGCGTGATCTATCTACAGATGTAGTCATTACATGAGCCATGTTAGAAGCCATAGGCGGCTCAATGATTGTCACACCAGGGTTTGTGAGGTAGGTTAACACTTTATAAGGCAAAACAACTTTTCAAAAGGCATTAGTTTTCGACTTGAAAACGAATAAGGGTATAAGGTTAAGAGGATATAAGGTAACAGCTCTGTGTACTATTTTTGGGTGGTTCACAGCATAATGCTGAGCTTAGGACCTTTTATATGGGTGCGATACATAACATTTAATTTTGTTTGTTTGTATAAGTGGTATAAGTGCTAATGTGTTAGCTGCTTGTTTATAATCAATTAGTTAACATGACCTATATTAGAGCGTCGGTGGCCAAGTGGCTAGGCCCGTTGACTTTCATTCCGAAGTTCGCGGGTTCGAACCTCGGCACGTACCAATGTGTTTTCGATTTTCGAATTTATATGTACGTTTATTCGACGCTCTTACGGTGAAGGAAAACATCGTGAGGAAACCTGCACACACCTGCGAAGAAATTCAAAGGTTGTATGTGAAGTTGACCAACCCGCACTGGGCCAGCGTGGTCGACTAAGGCCTATTCACCCTGGTATCAGGGTAGGCTCGAGCCCCTCGGTGGGGACATATATGAGCTGTTAACGAACGACCTATATTAAGCATTTCTATATACTGTGCTCATAAAGGCCAATGCCTTGTAAAGGTTTAACACGGTAAAGAAAGAAAGATTTTTTTGTATAATGTATAATTAAATTTAAATTTAAATAATGGTTGTGTGAACAGGTAAAAACGACGCCGAACCCCAAACGCAAAGCGGAGGAGGAGAAGGGCAAAGCCAACAAGAAGGCCAAAGTGGGCGCTCGCGGACGGAAACCCAAGTAACAGGTATTATAACTGTTACTATAGTGACCAACATAACATACTGGTATACCACGTTTCAAATTAGAATAACTACAAAATTATTGTAAAAAACAAAAGAGCAACTAAGCTTTTAAAAACATAAAAGTAAGTGGAAACTTGCTGAAATGACAGGCTCAGTCAACTGTTTTGATGCAAATTTCTGAAACTTCTTCAGAAATTATTTAGCCGATTTTGAATGCAGATTTTTGTTGTGTAGGTACTTAATTTTAAATTGTCAAGTCCATTTTATTATATCACTAGCGACCCGCCCCGGCTCCGCACGGGAAAATGGTTATTGTGGGTTATCTTTACGCATATTATGCATGTATTATACATATAAACCTTCCTCTTGAATCACTCTATCTATTAAAAAAACCGCATCAAAATCCGTTACGTAGTTTTAAAGATTTAAGCGTACAAAGGGAGGGACATAGGGACATAGGGACAGAAAAAGCGACTTTGTTTTATACTATGTAGTGATACTAATATAATAAAGAAGAAAGATTTGTATTTTTGTGTCTGTTTGTAATGAATAAACTCAAAAACTACTGTGCCGATTTCGAAAATTCTTTCACCGTTAGAAAGCTACATACATCCTGAGTAACATAGGCTACCTTTTACCGCGGGAAAATGCCTGATTCCCACAGGAACAACTGTTAACGCGGACGGAAAGCTAGTTTCTTATAATCTGATGCCAGTACGGTCAAGTTCAATGTAAGCTAAAATGCGCACCGCGATTGTGTACAAAATCCAAAATGTTCAGCTTAACTTGCTCTGGACTGTACTTGCTTTACAGCTGGTCTGTTGAATAATTTTCTAGAATTAGGTAAGGGTTACTTAGATCAAGGTATTAAAATCTGTCTCACTTCGAAGTTATAAGTGAACATAGCAGTAAGATATTTTGTTTTGTAAAGTAAAAATTTGTGAATATTTTTAAAGAAACAGATAAAATAAAACAAGATAGAATTTAAAAAAGTAACAATATGATATGTACAGACAACCAAAGCACGTCAAACTGGACACTTCGTTCTTATCTGTTGAATCATGGACCGTGGTATAATAATAATAAAAAATTTACTACTTACTACGCCTAGTATTCTCCTACGTCATCAAAATTTCACATTGACAATCTGTCTATCCCGCTTGCGCGTGCGATCATTTGTATATTTAGCTCTTTTTCTATCGTTGATGACGTAGCGTAGATCATTCACGACTTAAGGCACCTATTTCACGGGAGACAGAAGGCGAAAGAGACGCAGTTATGCGATAGAATGAGATACAAATACACCGCGCTTTCTCTTGCGCATTACTGCGTCCCTTTCGTCTTTGACTACCGTGAAATACCTGCTTAAGAGAAATGTTAGACTTGGTAAATAAGGGTTCTATATAAATGGGGGTTTTATATAAATGACCATACTCTTTATATATTTTTACACAGAGTAGGTAAAGTTTTCTCGATATAAATGCGAAAGGGTTCACGGTTACTCGCGTTACTTCAGAGCCGCCGGGTATTGTACCTATTTCATCCAATATCTTAGCTACGGAAGGTTTCATTCTAACCAATTTTCCAACTAACTAAAGAAGTGTATAAATACACCAATTTATCAAACTAAAATTAAAATTGGTTAGAATGTAAGATATTAGATGTAATAATACTTACTACTCGGCGGCTTTGACCCGAGTTACCATGAACAGACAAAAATTAACTTTAACTTTTATATGTTATGAAGATTTTCCATAGTTTGTAATTTTTATAACAGTACCAATGTGCATTTATTTGTTATGTGAAATCTCAATTGTTCTTCTCGATTAATGTTACTAGATCTTACGAAACCAATAATTATTATAATGATTAAATAAAACTAGTTATCTAAATTTATTGTTTTTTATTGTCTATAATATAACACAAAATGCACCTATAATACCAACATTTATTTAAGCGACAGACACTCTAAGATCTTTCAGTACTATTAATTACTTTTGTGATACACTTTGGATATTCATTATTTAAACATTTATTTAAGCAACAGACACACTTTAAAATCTTTCAGTACTATTATTTTCTTTTGTGATACACTTTTGAAAAGTTTAAGTACATAAATATATAATCATATTGTTCATATACAGGTGTAACTGATTACCTGGCTCAGCAAATACTAAAGTCAATGGATCTGATTTGTCCAATGTCTTGCGAAAACTGATTGTTTCAGGCCTCGGCTTCTAATTGGTCGCTCTTCTAATGACGCAGTATGTGGCGCGCCGCTACATGCTCAAATTCAGCATATTTTTCAGTATTTACTGAGCCACCCATTTACACCTTTCATTAAATATGTATTTGTCGTATTCAAAAACTGGCAGTGACACATACAAAAGCATTATCTCTTAAAAATGTATATTCCTCTTAAATTGAATATATAATTGATTCTAAAATCTACAATAAATATACATTTCACTACTAATGTATATGTAATAAATATAAATATTTTATTCTTAGACTTGTAGACAGTTAATAAATTAAATGATAAACTTTACTACACTATAGAGAACTTTTTGTTAAAATGTAATTTTTCACCAGAGAATTTAATTCTCTTTCAATAATTATATAAGTTAATATCATTTTGAGAAGTACCTATCTGTTAAAAACAATTTTTCAACATCGCATGCAATTCTTTTTTTTTATATCGCCGTCTTTCAACATTCCATCCTTGACACCTGGTTTCTGACATGATTTTACGTAGGTATTTTGTGTGTTTTACACAATGAATAAATAGCTTAGAATGTCATATTGGCAAAAAGTATTATTGCGTATCGACTTTTTCTCGAAACATCCAAGACACCTCGCAGAATGCCAACTTCGCAAAAAGTACAATTATCGAAATGTCCGATTTTCAAAAGGCATCTTTCTCAAAATGACCAAATTTGCTAAATATCCTTTTACGCGTAAAGACATTCAGCGTTAAACGATTTATAAATATTTTTAGCAAAAAGGCTGCTATTACACAGATAAAAGACAGAAGACGAAAGGGACGCAGTTATAGAGTGAGCGCGGTGTATTTGTGTCTCATTCTAACGCATAACTGCGTCCCTTTCGTCTTCTGTATTTTGTCTCCCGTGAAATAGGGGCGTTTCGATTTTCGCGGTAGTTAATTGCACTAACACACATTTTTCACGGGTTTTCTCCACGATTTCGTTTTCCCTTCAGGTAACAGTGCCAGTACCCGCCGGCGGGGGAGGGGCCATAACCAAAATTGATAATCATGATGTTTTGACGATGTTTTTCAATATCAACGCGCTAGGCCGTGGTCTGAGGCTCCCTCGAGCCGCCCCTAGACGCGGTGTGACATGACTTTTTGGGGTAGAATCTTCCGCTGCCCCGCAAGTCCGGTGAAGTTTGATCTATCGTACTTTCGACTCAAGCATAGGTCAATTAAAAAAAAAGACTTCGTTTTAAAGATTTCGAAAAACGGAAAAACGTGTGTTGGTGCGATTTATAAATATTTTGGGGCATTCCACGGAAACATCTACTTATGTCGGGAACGTGACGCATAATTTTCCCAAACATCGTCATTCTATCATCATTTGAAGTCCGCTACATAGACAACCGACCCCCTCTTAGTAGCAGCAACTAAGAAAAGGAGGTGAATGAGGAAGTGTCCTAAAAAAATCTAATTAGTCCGTCAGTTAGATTACTAAAAAATAATGTACACGTTCTTTTTTTTTCGTCTGGCAAACGAAAAATGCCTACGATACAGCACTTTGAAATTTCCAGTAACGACACGCCGCCATACAAATTGTACGAAACAAGTGACATCATAGTACCCTTCTCATACATTTTGATTCGGTAAATCTTCGTCAAATTGAAAGAAAAAAAAAACGTGTTAATTTTTTTTCGATAATCTAACAAAGGGATTAATTAGAATCGATTACTTTTTTCCGAGGACACTTCCCTATGACCGTACAATAGCGTCACGTGGCCGACACCTCCGTGGAATGCACCTTTTTATCAATTTAAAAGTTCTCCTTCAAGAAGTTGATGAGTCCGTTGGTGGAGGCGTCGTGCGTGGTGACAGGTTTGCTATCCTGTAGCTCCGGTTCTATTTGCTTGGCGAGCTGCTTGCCCAGCTCCACGCCCCACTGGTCGAACGAGTTGATGTCCCAGATGATGCCCTGGGTGAAGATCTTGTGCTCGTACATCGCTGGAACAATGCGTTTATTAATTAGTATTAGAAGATAAAAAATATACCTGGATTAGAGAACGGCCAAGTGGCGGTCGTTGACTTTTATTCGATGCTGGTTCAAGCCTCGGCACGTACCAATGTGTTTTCGATTTTCGCATTTATATACGTACGTTTATTCCGTTTCCTCGCAAAATGTCCCTAGGTAGCAAAACGTCCCTTTCGTAAAATGTCCTTTTCGCAGAACGTCCATTTCGTAAAATGTCCGAAAGTTTCTTCGCTATACATTTGTCAACAGTTGAAAAAAAATGTTAAGGAAAGGCAAAGAGTTAAACAAAATAGTAATAAAAAAATTTAACTATGAAATAAGGAAATGAAGATAAACTTAAAAACTTACTTCTGAGATTTTTATAATTTACTATTTACTTATGTACTTTTTGATCATCAATTGGAAACTTTTATTAAAGGGAGATTTTCAGCGAAAGGGACATTTTGCGACGAAGCCGTGTGTTCAACGCCCTTACAATGAAGAAAATTTGCACACACCTGCGAAATAACTCAAAACTTTGTATGTTCGTTATTTTTTTATCTGTTTCATTGTTGTAATCACCTGTAAAGTGTGTCTGTGCTAAATAAATGTTTGTCTATGTCTATCTATATCAAACCCGCACTGGGCCAGCAAGATCGACTAAGGCCTATTCACTCTGATATCAGGGTAGACTCGAATCCCTCGGTGGTGACATATAAAAGCTGTTAACGGAATGAGGGAAAGAGACAGATAGCTTACCGATGAGCGCCCCCAGTGTGAACGGCGAGAACTTCTTGACCACGATGGAGTTGGTGGGGCGGTTCCCCTTGAACACCTTGTGGGGAAGAATCTTGGCGACCGCCTCCGGAGCCATGCCGGACGCTTCTAACTCGCGTTTCGCCTGCACAAAAAAGAAATATTCAAAAATTTTTATTTAAATTTTATTCTTCACTAGCGACCCGCCCCGGCTCCGCACGGGAAAATGGTTATTGTGGGTTATCCTTAAGTATATTATGCATGTATTATACATATAAACATTCTTCTTGAAACACTATCTATTAAAAAAAACCGCATCAAAATCCGTTGCGTAGTTTTAAAGATTTGAAGATACATAGGGACATGGGGACAGAGAAAGCGACTTTGTTTTATACTATGTAGTGATAGCACACTAGAAAACCAATAGATACAGTAAACTTCACAAAAAAGTTATAATAGTTAGGAATTTGTCATCGACACGATAAGAAGAAGTTTAAAAAACTAAAAAACACGCTTTTAGCACGAACTAATTCCCTTATTCCCCCTTATTTTATGCTAGTGCGTGCGTGACAGCAGCGCGTGCCTACACGGCGCGCGCCGCGGACGCACACATTCAAACCGACAGCGGCACGTTTGTATGAAGATACATACATACATAAAGTCACGCCCGAGGGTGCCCGAGGGGTAGGCAGAGACCACTTCCTTCCACTCGCTACGATCCAAACACACTTGTTTCGCTTCATCCACATTCATTAATCTCCTCATGCATGCTCGTCGGTTTAGAGTACTCTTGACCCGACCTTTTGTCAGAACCATGGTTCAAGAAAACAAGGTCTAACAATTTGACCACGTGACTGACACAAGCCTACGTCATTACTGAGTCACTTTGCCCGTTCATCCTTGTCGAATGCGTGTATTAGACAAGGATGAACAGCGCAAAATGACGTAGGCTTGTGTCAGTCACGTGGTCTAATTGTAAGACCTTGTTTTCTTGTACCATGGTCAGACAGAACGTCCCTGATTTGATTTTGAAACGTTGTTCGTCTTGGTGTTCCACTTAGAGAATAAATATACATAGAGCACGCGCATCGCTCCGCTGCCTTTATGTCAAGCGTAAGCAGATGTTGTATGGGCGGTGAAATCAATAACATTTTTCTTTTTGGATTTGTTCCTCGAGTCATGTTTGCAACTTATCACTGCACGTTTCAAAATGTTATCCTATTAAATTACTTATCTTCACCGATAAAAACAATCAGCTCTGATAACCATTTGATACTAAACGAACGCGCTGAAGATATTCGGACTGTTCATATCCGTGCTTACGGTTCATACTCGATTAGGCGTACTCTATCCCTCCCAGAATATTTTCTATTTATACTCTAAGGTGTTCCCCTTCCGACGCTTCCTTCCACTCCTAACCTCCTTCTACTGTGGTATTGGTGAATGAGTAGCCTCACTCACCTCGTTCTCTGTCTTCGCTGATGCCAGGAAGTCGCACGGGATCAGCCGAATATCACAGAAACGTTCGTCTTGGTCTTCCCCTTCCAACGCTTCCTTCCACTCCTGACCTCCTTTTCCTGTGGTATTGAATCAATACCACAGGAAAATTATACTTTAGGACCTAGGGTCTAGGGCATGCCGGGCTTTTTGGCTTGTATGGAGTTCCCGCCACTGGTATTGGTGAATGTGTAGGTAGACTCACCTCTTGTTCCGTCTTGCCCTTCATGAGCGCCTCAGTCTGCGCGAGGAAGTTAGCCAGCAGTATCTTGTGGTGCGCGCCGCCCGCCACCGGGTTGTGGGTCTGCGCCGATGCCAGGAAATCGCACGGGATCAGCCTGGGGGGGCAATACTGAGTTACACATCAGTAGTCCTAGTATGTAAGTAGCGACAGGCTCGAGAAGCTGTCAAACGCGACATAGTGCCATAAGAACCACAGAATATTTATAAGAGGTTAGGGCGGCGCTGTGGGCGGGGCAGGCGCGCCAAGACTATGAGCAAACGCTCATACTTCACGCAAAGACGCGATCGCGCTGTCTAACTCACGTAAACTTCATCTTTATTGAAGTACAGATGTAGTGGAGGTGAAAGGTGGGGTGGAATCGGCGACACACCGGATTTCATACGGACGGCGCATTATCGCCATTCTAACATGAAGGAAAAAAAAATCCACGTCCTTCATGCATTCTAACCTCTTTTAAATGTTCTGTGATAAGAACCATAGTAGTTCTGTCAATATGTCGCGTTTGACAGCTTCTCGAGCCTGTCGCTAATTTAGTAATTACATAGTAGGAGTATACAGTAGTAGTAGTGTACAGGGGCTCTAATCTTTGATATTTTGTGAGCGAACAAAATAAAATACTTGTACACCGTAACATTTAACTGGTTATTAATCCGCATACAGTGGTAGTACTCATAAAACTGAACAAACCCTAAGAAACATAGTTGAAATCTCATAAATTGTATTCAACTTGTCATACAAAGTGACCTAAAATAGTATTTTTTTATGAATGATTATGATTGTTACCTGGTGCCCTGGTGTATGAGCTGGTAGAAGGCGTGTTGTCCGTTGGTCCCCGGCTCCCCCCACACTATGATTGTTACCTGGTGCCCTGGTGTATGAGCTGGTAGAAGGCGTGTTGTCCGTTGGTCCCCCCCCACACTATGATTGTTACCTGGTGCCCTGTATGAGCTGGTACAAGGCGTGTTGTCCGTTGGTCCCCCCCCACACTATGATTGTTACCTGGTGCCCTGGTGTATGAGCTGGTAGAAGGCGTGTTGTCCGTTGGTCCCCCCCCACACTATGATTGTTACCTGGTGCCCTGTATGAGCTGGTACAAGGCGTGTTGTCCGTTGGTCCCCCCCCACACTATGATTGTTACCTGGTGCCCTGGTGTATGAGCTGGTACAAGGCGTGTTGTCCGTTGGTCCCCCCCCACACTATGATTGTTACCTGGTGCCCTGGTGTATGAGCTGGTACAAGGCGTGTTGTCCGTTGGTCCCCCCCCACACTATGATTGTTACCTGGTGCCCTGGTGTATGAGCTGGTAGAAGGCGTGTTGTCCGTTGGTCCCCCCCCACACTATGATTGTTACCTGGTGCCCTGTATGAGCTGGTACAAGGCGTGTTGTCCGTTGGTCCCCCCCCACACTATGATTGTTACCTGGTGCCCTGGTGTATGAGCTGGTAGAAGGCGTGTTGTCCGTTGGTCCCCCCCCACACTATGATTGTTACCTGGTGCCCTGTATGAGCTGGTACAAGGCGTGTTGTCCGTTGGTCCCCCCCCACACTATGATTGTTACCTGGTGCCCTGGTGTATGAGCTGGTACAAGGCGTGTTGTCCGTTGGTCCCCCCCCACACTATGATTGTTACCTGGTGCCCTGGTGTATGAGCTGGTACAAGGCGTGTTGTCCGTTGGTCCCCCCCCACACTATGATTGTTACCTGGTGCCCTGGTGTATGAGCTGGTAGAAGGCGTGTTGTCCGTTGGTCCCCCCCCACACTATGATTGTTACCTGGTGCCCTGTATGAGCTGGTACAAGGCGTGTTGTCCGTTGGTCCCCCCCCACACTATGATTGTTACCTGGTGCCCTGTATGAGCTGGTACAAGGCGTGTTGTCCGTTGGTCCCCCCCACACTATGATTGTTACCTGGTGCCCTGTATGAGCTGGTACAAGGCGTGTTGTCCGTTGGTCCCCCCCACACTATGATTGTTACCTGGTGCCCTGTATGAGCTGGTACAAGGCGTGTTGTCCGTTGGTCCCCCCACACTATGATTGTTACCTGGTGCCCTGTATGAGCTGGTAGAAGGCGTGTTGTCCGTTGGTCCCCCCCCACACTATGATTGTTACCTGGTGCCCTGGTGTATGAGCTGGTAAAAGGCGTGTTGTCCGTTGGTCCCCCCACACTATGATTGTTACCTGGTGCCCTGTATGAGCTGGTACAAGGCGTGTTGTCCGTTGGTCCCCCCCCACACTATGATTGTTACCTGGTGCCCTGTATGAGCTGGTACAAGGCGTGTTGTCCGTTGGTCCCCCCCACACTATGATTGTTACCTGGTGCCCTGGTGTATGAGCTGGTAAAAGGCGTGTTGTCCGTTGGTCCCGGGCTCCCCCCACACTATGGGCCCGGTGCTATAGTCCGCCTGCTGCCCGCCGCGGGTCACGTATTTGCCGTTGCTCTCCATGTCGCCTTGCTGGAAGTACGCCGCGAATCTGCAGACGAACGAACAGTTTATGTAATAACACATCGAAACGTTTAGGTGATAAATTGTCTAAGTAGCAAAATTTCCGATTCGCAAAATATCTAATTCAAAAAGGTTTCATTACAGGTTAAAAAACACTCATTGACGTCGGGTAAGAAGGTAAAAAGCTTTGCTCAAACCAAGGCCTATTATACATTTTTCTCCGTTATAAGACTATCTGAATCTATATAGTTGAATGCAGTACTACTATTTACATAGCGTCTAGGCAAACTTACCTTATTCGGCAATAGATGGTACTGGCATTAACAAGAATTTTATTACTTTTCTTCAAGCTTATCGTGTCCTATCTTCAAACATACTCCATCAAAGAATATAAAATTTGGAAGAGTCAATTATAAATTCAAATAAAATAAATTATAGTTTTACTAAAGATACGGCTCAACAGCCAGTTCTAATACGAAGGAGTTGCATTTTTAACAATGCAAACTCCACAGTATGATACATTGTACATAAATTGTATATTTTTCCATGCTTAATATAAGCAGAGTGTGTTGGATTTAATGTTATTAAGACCTGTAAAACCATGCTCTTGGAAAATAAATATTCATTTCATTTCACTGACCGAAGAAATAAGAAACCTGCTCTGGGGGCGCCACGTGTATGTTTTTATGTTTATGGTAACAATTTCCCTTATAAAATTAGTTCCATTGAAATTCCGCAATATGGCGAGGTTTTTTATTTCTTTGGTCAGGCTTTAAGTAAGTATATTAAGGAACCCTTGCTATGGGGCACGCGATGGCGATACATCAAATTATCGACACAAGCGTAGCAGGACGTAACAGTTTATGCGTTTGTCTGGCAGTGGATCTACTGGATGAAATTACAGTACAGACAACTTCCGTGGGGCCTTTGGTGGAGTTTGGTGTTTTGTTTTAT
This sequence comes from Teleiodes luculella, assembly GCA_948473455.1. NCBI lineage: Eukaryota > Metazoa > Arthropoda > Insecta > Lepidoptera > Gelechiidae > Teleiodes > Teleiodes luculella. Next base: position 1,040,814 of record OX419603.1, read on the forward strand.
TTTACCTGTGTAAGTACTGGTCGTAGGGCAGCAAGGCGTGAGTTTCGGCGCCGTGCAGGTTGTGGTACCACACGCCGAGAAGAGCCAGGATCACCGGCGCCTGCAAACGTAACGCTACTACACTAACTACCCAAAGACACGGGTTACACGCTCATGCCTGTTTCACACAAGGGCAGAACAGTGTCACAGAACAGTAAGACAGAACAGTTTGGTATGACAGTAGCGTTCAAATGCAGGGCGAAATAGTAGGACAGTCCGCATGAAATAGCGATGGAGCATCGACGGCGACAACGGCAACATTTACGCCACTTACTAAAAATTGTTGCAAAAATAGCTCTGGATGAGCTTATTGAGTGTGTAAATAGTGAAATAAATAAAAAATAAAAACTTTGGATCAGACCCTGGCTTTAGACTGCACTGCCCTTGCGTTCACACGAGTCCAACGACAAGACAGACGAGCGAGAAAAGTGGTGGGGGAACCAAACTGCCCCGAAAAAATAGACCGGCAGCAGGCTATTAACTGTTCTGTCTTGATCACTGCCAAGACAGTACTGTTCTGTGCGTTTAAACAGTAGCAGTACTGTGCTGCCCACTGTTTTGCCCTCGTGTGAAACCAGTCTGCTCAGAATGTCGACAGAATAGGCTAGTATCCTTAAAAATTAATTAGTGCGTCTTTTAGATTATTCAAAAATTTTTTTATTTGCAAATTAGACCAAATTGACAAAGATATAGCCCATTAAAGTAACGTGTGACGTCACGCCATGCTGCATTTCGTTAGCACGGAGGTGCACGGAGTGACGTCACACGTAACTTTAATGGGCTATATCTTTGTTATTTTTTGTTTAATCGAAAAAAGAAAAAATACGTATCCAATATTTTTTTATAATCTAAAATACGGACTAAATAGAATGTAATTATTTTGACCTTGGACACTACCCTATTATCGTAGCGCGTTGATACTGAAAAACATCGTGAAGGAGACGACGCCTGAAGACCTCCGTCACTGATTATTAGTTTTGATTTCGATTTTGGCCGCGCCCCCGTCGGCGGGTAGGGGCATTGTTACCTGAAGGGGGCATTTTAGGCAATTAGTGAAACAACGCGACATTGCCCAAACAAAAACTAGACAGTTTCCTATCTCATATTTCGGTTCGTACTTTACTTACTAAAAAATCGTAATTAAAAGAAATATATTTTGTGTTATGTTTTATGCATCACTAACCATAGAGGTAGAAAGATTTTTCGCAACACTATGAAACTCGCACATGCGCATTGCGTTTTTGTCTCGTTTCCTAATGCATCACTGTATATCTTTATATTATACTAGCGTAGCGACCCGCCCCGGCTCCGCACGGGAAAATGGTTATTGTGAGTTATCCTTAAGTATAGTATGCACGTATTATACATATAAACCTTCCTCTTGAATCACTCTATCTATTAAAAAAACCGCATCAAAATCCGTTGCGTAGTTTTAAATATTTAAGCATACAAAGGGATATAGGGACAGAGAAAGCGACTTTGTTTTATACTATGTAGTGATATCTATGTCACTAACACAATATTGGGTATAAAAATAATGAGACTTTTTTTCCACTCTGTATCACAGTTTGTCACAGTAGTCATGCTACAGCAAACGGCGAGCTAAGGCAGGTATTTCACTGGCGACAGCGACAAAAAACGAAAGGGACGCAGTTATGCGCAAAAGTGAGCGCGGTGTATTTGTATCTCATTCTAACGCATAACTGCGTCCCTTTCGTGCCTAAGTACTCACATTTTGTTCAAGCGGCGCGGTGGTAAAATGTTGGTCCATATAGAATGCTCCTTCTAGCAGCTTCTCGAAGTTATCGAAGCCTACATGCAGAGCAATGGACATGCCGATCGCTGACCAGAGGGAATACCTACAAGGAAAATGATCGCAATAAGTTCAGATTGTGACAATGGGGCTAATTCTCACAACTTCAAACCTATGATCGAAAACGATGAGTGATGGTTTCCCATATTTTTGATCAAGTTTGAACCGAAGAGGTCTGGAAATCTGCGGGTTCGAATACCTGCCCGAGCTCAATATTTTTAATTTTTCGCTTCGATTTAAAAATATTAAAATATGGAAACAGTCGGTATTTGTTAAAAAAGTAATATACTGTATATGTCACAGGCTTTTTGTACGATTCCGCCGTTTACATAAAGCGTCGGCAATTTATAAACGCTCGCTGTAATGTAAAATGCCGAAGGCAAAATGTATAGGGTTGGCACAAAAATCAACTTTGAAAAATGTAATTCTCCGGCGGTCGCCGACCGCTCCCGCGGTACGCTCGCTCCGCTCGCTCGGCTCCCTCCGCTCTGTTATTGACATCAGTCTAACCTAACCTAACCAATCGATTTAATTCTGTGTAGAGATTTGTTTTTTTTTTTAGCGAGGGGCTGCGCCCCCCGAGCCCCCTCTTTTGGGGGGCTGCAACCCCCCGTCCCCCCGCTTCGGTTGACGCCCTGGCTACTATTATCAAAGCCAGTAACCTTTTTGTAATCGGGTTGAAAAATCTATAAGGGCTTAGAATACCACTTCAGAAATGGGGGGGCTTCGCCCCATTATATACAGGTGCATCATTATTTTTCAGCTAGCAATACGGACTTAGCTAAAACTGAGTGCGGACTTATTCAAAACCTTTTTGTGCCAACCCTATACATTTTGCCTTCGGCATTTTACATTACAGCGAGCGTTTATAAATTGCCGACGCCGTATGTAAACGGCGAAATCATACAAAATGCCGACGACATATACACCGTGAAATATAACTGGTTGTTAATCTACAACATAGTGGTTACTCAAGATATTGAACAACTTTCCCTAAGGCACATAGGTTAAAATTCATTCAAAATTTTAGAGCAGGGCTCTTGTCCGTGGAGTACATCAGTAATTGCCACCTCTTTCTGTCCATAGCCAGTTCCTTGACTTCCTGGTACGACACGACTTCAACTTTTTCCTTCACTTGGTCTAAAAATGTGCGTCTTGGTCTTCCACGTCCTCTCCTGCCATCTATCTTCCCTTCCATTATTGCTGTAAAGAAGTTGTCATGTCGTATCAGATGTCCCAACATTTTTCTTCTTCTAGGTTAAAATATCAAAATTAAAATTCTACTCGTACTTGTCATACAAAGTGTCAGTACCCCTACCATGAGTTGCTAACGAAACTTAACGCGCTCGATATCGACAACGTAAACGTGCATTTAGTATGGAGAAATTTTACTTCAGATAACTGTCAATATAGTCCATGGAAATCGTACCATAAAAGGGGTCTTCACTTGCATCAAATCGGGCAGTTCTGATTTTTTTATATGTTGTATGTAATGAGGTGGTAATGACAAATATAATTTTTCCAACTCGAAAGCCTTCCGGAACATTGTAAAATTCATGAAAAACCATTAAATTTTTCAGTTTTTGCCATTTTTTACCACCAAGGACCCGTTTTACGGTAGAAGTCACTATGAATTCTTTTAAAGTAGACTAAATTTGCAACAAAATGAGAATAGTTGGGTCTCGATAAGCTGAATAGTTTCAAAGATACAAGCTGTTCAAATGTTTGCAAAATTTCTTAAATAATACAATTTAGAGTTTAGGGTGTCTGTCAAAAATATTTTTCTACTAAAGGTGTGCTTTTTATTATTTTTATATATAGTATAGGGTATATAATTATTTATAATAAAAAAAAACAAAACCATAATACAAATTTTTTGCAAACATTTGAACAGCTGTATCTTTGAAACTATTCAGCTTATCGAGACCCAACTATTCTCATTTTGTTGCAAATTTAGTCTACTTTAAAAGAATTCATAGTGACTTCTACCGTAAAACGGGTCCTTGGTGGTAAAAAATGGCAAAAACTGAAAAATTTAATGGTTTTTCATGAATTTTACAATGTTCCGGAAGGCTTTCGAGTTGGAAAAATTATATTTGTCATTACCACCTCATTATATACAACATATAAAAAAATCAGAACTGCCCGATTTGATGCAACTCAAAATGTACCAATTCCATGTATCAATAGATGGCGTAGTTTTAATTCCATACAAAATCGCGTTTACACTCTCGCTATCGAGCGCGTTTACTTTGGTTATCAACTCATGGTAGGGGTACTGGTCACATGACTGAAGTTTATATGAGTTTTTTTTATATTTCAACCTATGTTCCTTAGGGAAAGTTGTTCATTCTCATGAGTACTACCACTATGTTGTAGATAAACAACCAGTTAAATTTCACGCTGTATTTATGTTTGTTTCAACATTATTGTACCTATGTTATTTATTATAGTCATGTCATCATGTGTATATGATTGTAGTGATGTTCATCTTTTCTGTGCGCTATTTAGCTACTCTAAGGTTGCCTGGTAGAGATTGCTACCTAAGCTACCTTAGCAATAACCCCGCTTTTTGACTTTTGACTTTGTAAATTTCTATTGTTTCTTGCATGTTTTTTTGGTGTCAATAAAAAAATGTATTGTATTGTATATGATTGTAATGATATTGTGTATATATGGTTATAGTGATGTGTAGGTAGGCACAAAAGACAATAATAGTACTAACCCGTACAGAAAGGACACTCACCCCCCCGCGCTAAAATAAGTTCCCCGTCCGATATAGCGCCCCACGCCCCGCACCCCGCAGGCGCCGCGGGACTCCGCCGGTGGTGGAGGGGGTGTTTTACATAGCGCCTAGCGCCATTGACTTGTAGTTGATATTCAGTTGTTATTCAAAAAGAAGTAGCTTGTCAAAACGCGTTTGTTGTATGGAGTGACCGACCAGTGGTGTGTGTGTGTGTGTGTGTGTGTGTGTGTGTGTGTGTGTGTGTGTGTGTGTGTGTGTGTGTGTATGGTGTGTACACGCACCTGCCTCCGACCCAGTCCCAGAAGCCGAACATATTGTTTGCGTCGATCCCGAACGCCGTCACCTTCTCTTTGTTGGTCGACAGCGCCACGAAATGCTTCGCCACCGCGCTCGCCTGACATTTAGTCACAATTTACACATATAGAAAACTAGCGACCCGCCCCGGCTCCGCACGGGAGAATGGTTATTGTGGGTTATCCATAAGTATATTATGCATGTATTATACATATAAACCTTTCTCTTAAATCACTCTATCTATTAAAAAAACCGCATCAAAATCCGTTGCGTAGTTTTAAAGATTTAAGCATACATAGGGACATAGGGACAGAGAAAGCGACTTTGTTTTATACTATGTAGTGATATATGTAGAGCGTCGATGGCCAAGTAGCTAGGGCCGTTGACTTTCATTCAGAAGTTCGCGGTTTCAAGCCTCGGCACGTACCAATGTGTTTTCCATTTTCGAATTCATATGTACTGTGGCATTGGTCATGCCATCTCTTTTGCCTTTGGTACTGGCCGCATTGTTTTCGAATAAACGAATTTTGATAGTTCGAGTCAGTTTTAACGCGATTGTTCCTTGGAGCGGATATAAAAACGCTCCAGGAACCCAATTCCCGTAGGAATAGTTAATTGAATTGTTTTCCTAGTGATATTGTGTTATTGTGCTCGCGATTTATTATAATACAGAGTTTAAATCGTTTTTTGTGGTTATTATTTCATTGGTGGATGTTTATTCGACGCTCTTACGGTGAAGGAAAACATCGTGAGGAAACCTGCACATACCTGAGAAGTAATTCAAGGGTTGTGTGTGAAGTTGACCAACCCGTACTTGGCCAGCGTGGTCGACTAAGGCTTATTCACCCTGATTTCAGTTAACGAGAAAATATATGCAGAGTATATTATGTCAGTTGCCAGTTAACAGCTCGTGTGTAACCGACAACCTACTCTAAAATCAGGTAGTTAAGTCAGTTACATATTCTTTTGTGGCGAGTTCAGAAAGGCTGTCTTCTGTGAAGAAGAACTCGCCGGAAGAAACTCCACAGTAGGCCTACTATGTAAGTAGCGTAAGGCTCGAGAAGCTGTCAAACGCGACATATTGACAGAACTACTATGGCTCTAATGTCACTGTCAATGTTACATAGCAGGCCTACAGGTGTTGCAACTTTCAAAATTTAAATGACTTAACAAGTGATGTAACATCCAAAATATAAAAAATAAATTCTGACGAAGGTCCTGCTTGGCCCGCATCCAGCGCCTTCCCGCGACCCTCACCAGATCGTCGGTCCACCTCGTGGGGGCCTGCCCACACTACGTCTTCCGGCGCGCGGTCGCCATTCAAGAACCTTTCTGCCCCAACGGCCATCGGTTCTACGCGCAATGTGCCCAGCCCATTGCCACTTAAGTTTAGCGATTCTTCGGGCTATGTCGGTGACTCTGGTTCGCCTGCGGATCTCTGAGTGGATCTCTCTTGAACTCTTTGAACTCTTAAAAATATTGTTACAAAATTCACTCACGTCTTTAGCCTTCTCAAGGAACCAGGTCTTGGCCGAAGTGGCGTTGGTGATGGTCTCCTGCGTGGTGAAGGTCTTGGACGCGATGATGAACAGAGCCGTCTCGGGGTCCAAGCGCTTTAGAACCTCCGCCAGGTGGGTGCCGTCGATGTTTGACACGAAGTGGACCTTAGGGGTAGACGGTTACGGTTTACTTTCATTTAATGGTTCACGGTGAAATGTGCGGGGTTGTGGGATAGACGTAGTTTTGGACCTTAGTAGTAGACGGTTATGGTTTATTTTCATTTAATAGCTCACGGTTTGTGTGATAGACATAGTTTTGGACGTTAAGCCGGCACTACACTCTCGACAAAACCCGAGAGCCGAAAGGGATGCAGTTATGCGCAAGAGTGAGCGCGGTGTATTTGCATATTATATTTTATTATTTGGTGGCGTTGGTGATGGTCTCCTACGTGGTGAAGGTTTTGGACGCGATGATGAACAGAGCCGTCTCGGGGTCTAAGCGCTTTAGAACCTCCGCCAGGTGGGTGCCGTCGATGTTTGACACGAAGTGGACCTTACGTGAACACCATTACGGTTTATTTTCATTTAATAGCTGACGGTTTGCGTGTCAGACATTGTTTTGGATCTTAGCGTCAGTTCAGTCCATCAGTCTGGACTGATGCCAGAATGATGGATGAAAAACACGGTACTAAGACAAGGGTTACGCGCTCAGTCTGGCGTCAGTTCAGTCCATGAGTCTGCTCAGAATGACGAGAGAATTATCGTCTAACCGGTTGACTGACGGACTGATGGTTATTGTTTTTCATCCATCATTCTGGCATCAGTCCAGACTAATGGACTGAACTGACGTCAGACGAAGAAATCTTACCCCTTGATCTTACCTAAATACTTTAGGCATCAACTTGAGCGATATTTAAATTTATTGCGAACGGGTGCAAGTGTACTGCAAACCTTTACAAGGCAGTGTCCACTATATTGCCACCTTAATGTTAACCTTATACCCCTAACATAAAGTCGAAAACGAATGCATTTTACAAAGTTGTTTTACCTTATAAAGTGGTAATATAATATTATTATGATTGGTATAATAATATGTTATGTGATGTGTGCAGTGTACTGCGTTTAGGTACCTTGAGGTGGTTGGCGTATGGTTTGAGCGCTTCAGGTGTAGGTTATGTGATGGGCGCAGTGTGCGTATAGGTACCTTGAGGTGGTTGGCGTATGGTTTGAGCGCATCAGGTGTATGTTATGTGATGTGTGCAGTGTACTGCGTTTAGGTACAGAAGCCAGCACATGCGGTTGGACATTCGCACTACGAAATACACCCCTACCGCTACAGAATACGAGCGCTCTCAAGGTCAACATGTCCAGCCGCATATGCTAGCTACTGTACCTTGAGGTGGTTGGCGTATGGTTTGAGCGCTTCAGGTGTATGTTATGTGATGTGTGCAGTGTACTGCGTTTAGGTACCTTGAGGTGGTTGGCGTATGGTTTGAGCGCTTCAGGTGTATGTTATGTGATGTGTGCAGTGTACTGCGTTTAGGTACCTTGAGGTGGTTGGCGTATGGTTTGAGCGCTTCAGGTGTATGTTATGTGATGTGTGCAGTGTACTGCGTTTAGGTACCTTGAGGTGGTTGGCGTATGGTTTGAGCGCTTCAGGTGTATGTTATGTGATGTGTGCAGTGTACTGCGTTTAGGTACCTTGAGGTGGTTGACGTATGGTTTGAGCGCTTCAGGTGTATGTTATGTGATGTGTGCAGTGTACTGCGTTTAGGTACCTTGAGGTGGTTGGCGTATGGTTTGAGCGCTTCAGGTGTATGCTATGTGATGTGTGCTGTGTACTGCGTTGAGGTACCTTGAGGTGGTTGGCGTATGGTTTGAGCGCTTCAGTGACCATGAGTGGGCCGAGGTCCGACCCGCCGATACCGATGTTCACCACATCTGTTATACTCTTGCCAGTGTATCTGCATCACAAACAAATTAGATCAAAATGTCGTACAAAGTACGACAGTATAATAAACTAGCTTTATTCAATACAAACATACAAACACACACAAAAATACAAATCTTTCCTCTTTATAATATTAGTATGAATAGCTTTAAAATTCGATCTTTAGAAACACGTCCTTCTTTGAGTCACAGATTTACATACGTGTGTAAATAAAATAAATACAGTACCAAACATTTTAAATAATCGGTTTAGTAGTTTCGGAGAAAATCGGCGCTGATAGACGGACGGACGGACAAACACACAAGTGATAGTATAAAGGTTCCGTTTTTTTGTTTCTGAGAGTGCCAATAAAATATGACCCGCCCCTTCCATTGCCAATAAACAGCGACTCACCCCTTCCACTGTCCGTCTATGACCTGTGCGCTGAACTCGCGCATGTGTTGTAGCACCGCGTTGACGTCAGGCATGACGTCAGCTCCGTCCACCAGGACCGGCTTGTTGGCGCGGTTGCGTAGAGCGGTGTGGAGGACCGCTCGGTCTTCGGTGAAGTTTATCTTCTCACCTGTATGTTTAATTAATTTGTTTATAAAATAGTATTTATTTATTTATCTATATATTCATTTCGCTGTTACAGTTTACAACCTGATGCCCTATAGGTAACAATGTTCGCGGGGGCGCGGCCCAATCCAATATAGTTATAGAGGCAAAGCCGTGGAGCCCGCCTCTAGACATGTCGGCATAAGACTGATTCTAGTGAAGGGAATTCCAGTAAAAGGTATTCTAGTGGAGGGCATTCTAGTGACGGGTATTCTAGTGAAGAGTATTCCAGTGAAGGGTATTCCAGTGAAGGGCGTTCTAGTCTTCTTCTTATCGAGTGGAATTCGATGTTAACCTACCTCACAAACCCTGGTGTCGGAATTGTTGAGCCGCCTTAGGCTTCCGACATGGCTCCTATAACGACTACATCCGTAGATAGTACCCGGGATCAACGGTTTCTAGTGAAGGGTATTCTATTGATTGGTATTCCAGTGAAGGGTGTTGTGAAGGATATTCCATTGATGGGTATTCTAGTGAAAGGTATTCTAGTGAAGGGTATTCTTCTGTTAGTCCAGCAAAGCGGTCGTGTACGTACCAGCGAACATGGCGTCGCGAGCCTGTTCCACCTTGCGGCTCCGCGCCAGGTTAAACAGCAGCGCCATGACGGCGCCGTCCACGCGGTTCTTGGAGTAGTCCAGCAGAATGTCGCCATCGGACGGGGTCTTCAGACGCAAGCTGCACATACAAATACACTAGGGTAATGTACCAATAGCTAAATAAATTTTTATTCATGAGGTTATACTCGTAATTGTATGCTTTTTTTATTTATTTTTATCATGGCAAAGTAACGTTCGTCAATTAACTTTCGGAAGTCGCCTCCTATTGGTTGAAAAAGGTGGACATGTATTGTTGGTACATTTTGTCTTTTTCAAGTTTGATATGAAATTCCGTTCTTCCTTTTCATACATAAGAGCCGCTCTCTTGTCGGTGGAATTCTGTACCCATGTTAATTTTTTTATCATGGCAAAGTAGGTAATGTTTGTCAAAGGTGGTCATTGGTGCATTTTGTGTTTTATCAAGTTTGATAATTATACAATTCTGTACCCATGTTAAAGTCATTAAAATTAATATTCGCGAGGACATTTTCAACAGATAATTAGTTGTCACAAGGCAAAACTTTATGACCATTAGTAAAGAAGTATGATTTTATAATTTTTTTATACATTTGAAATAACTATTGGTGCAAGAAGCACCCTATGTCATCTTGTATAGTGCATCTGAATAGCATTTCAGGATAATTTAGGATTATTTAATTAAGACTAGCTTCCCACCTTGCGGCTCCGTTAGCATTTAAGCTGCACATACAAATACACTATGTCATCTTGTACAGTCCGCCTGAATAACATTTGTTTTTGATATCCTTTGATTCTGAGTTTTTAACCCATAGTTTGAAATTTAAAATTGATAGGTACCTAATTATTTTTGTCTCATAATTAAGAACACAAATCTTAGAGATTATTTCAATTGAGAGATTATTTACATATTGTTACAAAACATCTCAAAAGGTATTTCATCGTACATATATGTACGTACGTATGATAGAGTTAATTCCGACATCTTGCTAAACAAACTTTATAGCACTGGTATAAGGGGAAACGTCTATCATTGGTTCAAATCTTACCTTACAAATAGATCACAATTCGTCGAAATTGAAAACATAGACTCTATAAACGGTAACATCCACAAAGTAAGATCAGAATGTATACAAATCAGGAACTCTATCCCACAAGGTAGCGTTTTAGGCTGTCTGTTGTTTCTGATATATATCAACGACCTACCAACACTATTTAATGACCAATGCATCTTGTTTGCAGACGACATATCAATTGCACTTACCACTACAAATGACATCGAATTAAAAGAAACTCTCGACATAACTTTTGATAAATTATTTACCTGGCTCACTAATAATAATTTAGAGTTAAATTTAAAAAAAACTAATCTAGTACAATTTAGACCTCACCAAAAAAGGCCACTCCAAATTAACTACACATACAAAAACACTAAAATAGAGTTCGTAGAATCAGCCACACTATTAGGTATTTCTGTTGACACAAATTTAAATTGGAAAACACATATACAAAAATTAACAAATAAATTGAGTTCATTTATATACGCGCTGTCTCATCTAAAAAAGGTTACGAATCTCCAAACTGCACTCTCAGCCTATTATGCATACGCATATTCAAGGCTGTCCTACGGAGTCATCTTGTGGGGAAATTCAGCAGAAATAAATGACATATTTATCTTGCAAAAAAAGTGCGTTAGAATACTAGCAAATATAAACCAAATGGAATCCTGCAGATCTTACTTTGTAAAATACCGTATACTTACTTTAACGTCCATCTATGTTCTAGAAGCGTGTAAATTTGTTCGATCTCATATGCACCTGTATTCTCCTGAAAAAGGATCTCTAAGAAATAATCGAAACCAAAATAAACTTAAAAAGCCTTTTTCTAAATTAATCTTTGTTACATCAGGCCCACACTCAATGGTAATCAAGATATATAACCACATTCCGAATCATATTAAAAACATCAAGGAAAATAAATCTTTTGTGAAAATATTAAAAGAATATCTAGTCAATAAGTGCTATTACAATCTGAAAGAGTTTTTCAACGAAAATGATAAATAATAATTTTAATATCAATGTGCCATGTAATAATAGTATTATCTCTGCTAAGCAGACATAATGAAATAAATAAATATTAATGGGAAGTAATGATTAAATCTTACGACAAATTTTCTGTTTATTGTAATATACTATAATATGTTTTGTAATTTAACTAGCGATGTAAAGTCCTCATGTGTTGCTATGCCCCAGCGGGGCTTCACGATCAATTATTTAAGACCTTTAATGACATGTTATTATATGTACCATATTGATTGTGATAACTGCAATAAAATAAATAAATAAATAAATATAATATTGTGCAACGATTCTGCTATCATCAAGCACAGATTTCTATGAAAACTTTGCCTAACTCTTTTACTTAAAAATAAAATAATAAAAGTGAATTTTCTACATTGAATGTGAATATAGATTAGCAAAATAGGTAAATAATCAATCATAAACTAACAAAAAATGAATAATAGTTTCACAAACTGCCTAAAGTCCATTCCCTAATTGAAGTCAATTCGGTGCCACATCGACGTAGGTATTTTAAATACGTGCAATCAGCCACCTCGCCTTTCGAATAAGCTTTTGACCTCTACAATAACACCAAAACCGCGATGATATAACTTCGACGAACTATGCGTCAATACTGCATTATACTCTTAATAACATTCTGTAACTCTAATTAATATGATTTTAATACAAAAAATAACTAAAATTCAGTAAAAACATTTATTCCAAGCGGTAAAATGTAAATAGAATAGATACCTGAACTTATTGAAGCGGTCCGGGTCTTGTTGGAATAACTGCTGGATGTTAATTTTTTCCGAGTTCAAGGCGTAGAAGTCCTGTAGTTTTTGGAACGCTGGGTCCTGTTTTAAGCTGATCTTCGGCTCCATGGCTCTGAGAGAAAGTAAACGAACTCCAAAAGTGCGGCACGACGACGGTGCTATCAATGATAAGAAATGTCTTTTTGACATTTCTCAAAGGCATGTGAAGGTTATTTGCGTTTCGTTTTTGCTACTAGTATTGCCGGTCGGTCGGTCTGTCACATCACTAGAGAGGTGGGTGGGAGCCGCTTTCGCTTTAGAGAAGCGGATCTTCCAATCTCTCTGATAACGTCCTTGCACATCACACACACACAAGTTGACAGTGTGACACAACCACAAAGCCCACAAACAAACAACAACCAATGAAATGATACAAAATCGTCATTGCACAAAATACACAAATAATATAAATTACTATAGACTAGGCTGTATGGGCTTTGAACTCTTTGCCTTTCCCATAAGGGATAAAAGATTAAAAAAAAAAGAAAAAAAAAAAAGGCGGGCTCATTGTTTCGTCCTTTTTAGAATAGGCTATTTGACTGGTTTTTAAAATATATTTTTTATTATTCAGTAGAGTTTGTGGATCCCAGTAATAGTTGTATTTTTTAATTCTGGTACATATTTCCTGAAAAATATCAAAATAAAAATTCAATATTTAAGTAGCGCGCCAAAACGCTACTTTGACAATATGGCGTCGCAATGGCATCGGTGACGTCACTAGCCAGTACTACTACTACAAGTAGAAAACGATGTTTACTGGCTAATGACATAATATATGTCCTATACCCGACCAAACAGGAGCGTTTTTAGTCACGTGACAAACGCCAAAAAAAATACATTTTTATTTACGGATTTTTACATAAATTAATTATTATTTTCAACTTCCCATAGTAAATATCCATTTTTAAACTTACATTACATACTGATTACAGTAATTAACACTTTATTTTTCGCATTGTCAAATAGCCTATTAGTTTTTCAGACTTATACAGAACTTAAACGTATTATTCTAAATATCCACCACAACAAGATAAAAAAATCGACAGGGAGTGAAAAAAACAAAAGAGTGCGACGTTGTATTCAACAGCGTGGGGGATATTACGCTTTTGATAAAATTGATAAATTTTGTATTAAAAATGTTAAAATACATAGTCTTCCTTTTATTTCTGACACTATGTTATTTAGCAAAAAATAACCCTTATGATGGACTTGACAGAAGCGCGCCGAGTGAGTCTGTTCGAGATTTTGGCTTTTCCCTAAATAATTCGCCTGTTGTTTATTATTTTGTGTTGGTGGTGGTTTTTAACTGTTGTTTATAAAAGGTTTGTCTATATATTTTGAATTATGGAGGGTAACGGGAGACCTCCCGACCCTGGAGGTGGATATTACGATGATGTTAATTTGGAGGTTATGGATGTTGATTCTGTCGAAACGCGTAAGCGCTTGGCCGCTTCACATAGCGAAAATCAAGCAAAAAAGAGAGTCCAAAAGCCAGAGACAGAATCAGCATCCATTGCTCATAATTATATTCATCCATCGCTTGACGACACTCGCCTGTACGGAGAGGATGACAGGGGTCCCTATGTCGTCCATATCTCGCGAACGCAAGAGTCACCTAACTCAGGTATTTCTTTAAAGCCCCTTAAAATTGGATTACTTTTATACAAAAATAAAGTAACAAACATCACCAAGGATGGTATTCGTTCTATGGGACGTAACCGCATAGCTGTTGAATTTAAAACTGCTTCTGATGCAAACTCTTTTATGACCAATCAATCCCAATTACTCTCTCACCACAAACTTGTAGCCTCAGTGCCTTCGTACAATATTTCACGTATGGGATTAATCCGTGGCGTTCCTGTGGAGTGGTCTATGGAAGAATTTGTTGATGCCACTGGTCTAGTGGATGGTCCTGGAAGAATCTTGAAAGCTCGCCGACTACATCGGAAAATATTTAAAGATGGTTCTCCAACGTGGGTTCCATCCGAGACAGTTGTCCTCACTTTTGAGGGTCAACATCTCCCGAAAAAAATATACGCCTTTTTCTCCTCCTTAATTGTTGAAATATACCAATTACCCACAATCCAATGTCATAAGTGTCTAAGGTTTGGCCATGTTATGGCTAAATGCCGCTCCAACGCTTGCTGCTTCAGGTGCTCTAAAAGCCATTTGGGCTCTGAATGTAATGTGGTCCCTGATCAGGCTACATGTTTGTTTTGCTCTGGGAGACATTTTGCGACGGACCGCAGCTGCCCTGAATTTGCTAGACAGAAATCAATCAAATTAGTAATGTCCACGGAAAGTATATCATACATGGAAGCTGCTGCCCGTTTTGCACCTGTCCGCAGGCCCTACTCTGATGTAGTAAAGTCCACTAATTCTGGCTTTACTACAGTTCCTCTTCCTAATTCTCCTGTTCAATCCCCACTGCAGCTCCCCACTACTTCCAGATCATACCGTAAAACCATTCTTCGTCCCCCTAGACCCCTTTCTCCCCTTTCTAGTGGTTATGACTATCAAGCACACCAAAACATTACTAGAACCCCTTCTTCCCAACTTGATAATGGCTGCGCTTTAACTTTAAATTCAACTTTCCCCTCCTCTCAGAATGAAAACTTCTTAGAGCTCTTATTTAAAGTTTTAAGTAACATCATTTCTAAATGGAGTGATGTTTTACCGAACGACGTTGCCCCAACCATGTTCAAATTACGTGAACAGTTAGCATCTCTTAATGCCTCTTCCATCTCCCAGTCCCTCCCTGACCCAATTCCTTCAATGGAACAGTAGAAGCCTGTGTCCCAAAAAATCGGATTTAATTTATTTAATTAATAGACATTCAATCTCTGTAGCTGCCATCTCGGAGACCTGGTTTAGGCCGGGTTCCCGCTTCAGGGTTCCTGGCTTTTCATGCCTTCGAGATGATCGTAGCGACGGATGTGGTGGATCAGCCCTGTTGATTAAAAGATGTTTTCCTTTTTCTCAAATCCCTCTCCCCCCTCACTCTGAGGAAGTTAATGCCGTTGCTGCCAGAGTTATGGATATTAACTTCATATCAATATACATTCCCCACCCTCATGCTAGGCTAATTCCAGATCTCTCAACCATCCTCTTTTCTGTCCCCCCTCCTCTCATCATCATGGGAGATTTCAATTGTCATAATATTTCTTGGGGTTCAGCCCACTCCGACCAATTTTCCTTTTTACTCTTAGATCTTTTCAATGACATTAATGTTTGTGTGTTAAATGACGGTTCCCCTACACGACGTGTTCACCCGGGTCAAGATCCACGTTCAGCTGTGGACTTAACTGCATGTTCACCGCATCTTTCATCACTTCTCTCTTGGAAAGTTCTGAAAACTACCTTCGGTAGTGACCACTTTTCCATTATAATTTCTAAACCACTAACCACCATCCCCTTCAGTTCTCCTGAACCCCTTTTAAAACATAAAATTAAAGAAGCTGATTGGCCTAGTTACTCTTCACATGTAGATTCCAAACTCTCTAATTTAGATTTTTTAAATATTACTGATCCGTTCCGAGTATATACTCCCTTTATAGATACTATTTTGGAAGCTGCTAACATCTACATCCCTAAGAAAAAATGTCGTGGCCCTAATATCTGTTCACCTCCTTGGTGGGACGCCGACTGTACCAATATCGTTAAAGAGAGGAATAACGCGGAGCGTATGTTTAATATTTCTTCAACAACAGAAAATTTTTTGGCCTATCAAAACATTGCAGCCAAAACTAAACGTACCTTAAATAAAAAAAAGCGCGATGGATGGAAAGGGTTTTGTGAGAGCTTATCCCCTAAAACTCCAGCTTCCTTGGTTTGGAAAAATATTAAAAGATTTAGAGGTTCCCTTAAACCAGACCCTGTGGCTTCTTGTGATTTTTCATCTTGGTTGGAGGATTTTGCCGACAGATTAGCTCCACCATCAGTCCCTGAAAACATTTGTCTGTCTCCTGCGCCCGCTCCTTTTTCCTTTAATTCTTTTGACGAGCCTTTTTCAATTTCTGAATTAAATATAGTCCTTGATAACCTCCGAAATTCTTCACCAGGAGCCGATGGTATCCCTTACTGCTTTTATGCCAAACTTAGTTCCTTCGGCCGTCAGAATCTTTTACATCTTCTTAATATCATTTTCATTTCTGGTGAGATTCCTGAATCATGGAAAAATCAAATAGTGATCCCCATTTTAAAACCTGGTAAAGACCCTTCCGACGCTAGCTCCTACCGTCCAATTGCTCTATCCATCACAGTAGGAAAGATTCTTGAACTCCTCGTTAAAAACAGACTGGAGTGGTTCGTGGAAAACAAAGGTATCCTTGCAAATAGTCAATTTGGGTTTCGCAAAGGTAGAGGCACTTTGGATAGTTTGACTACTCTCGTTTCTGATATTCGTTTCGCACTCTCCAAAAACGAAACCCTTATTGGTTGTTTCTTAGATGTTTCAGCAGCATATGACAGTGTCCTCCTTCCTGTGCTCAGAGCCAAGATGCTTCAGCTGAGTATTCCTGCAAGGATTGTTCACTTCACATGTGGCCTTTTCATGGGAAGAACAATTAGAATCCGCTCTGGCAATACCTTTATGTCCCCCAGAACTTTATGGCATGGTATCCCCCAGGGGTCTGTACTCAGTCCCCTTCTGTACAGCATATATACCTTTGACCTTGAACAATCCGTTTCTCCTTTTTGTAACATCCTACAGTATGCCGATGACATCACTTTATATTGTTCAGACTCTGAAGTTGACTCCGCCTCTTCTCGTCTTAATGAAGCTTTAAGTTATCTGGGAGATTGGCTAAATGAACATGGTCTGTCCCTTTCCCCCTCCAAAAGCAACGTGGTGGTTTTTACAAGAAGAAGAAATGGTTTTGCAGATTCTGTGGCTGATATTTTATATGACAATGAACCCATACCCGTTAACAATTCAGCTAAATTTCTTGGAGTCGTACTCGACTCTAAATTGTCAGGCACCGACCATCTCACTTATATCGTCGGGAAATGTGAGAAGAGTATTAATGTACTTCGGGCTCTTTCTGGAGTCTGGTGGGGTTCTCACCCCTATTGTCAAAAACTTTTGTATAATGCGTTGATTCGTAGCCAGATCGACTATGGTTCCATTATTTTAGAGCCATGTAACAAAACTAGTTTAAAACAAATCGACCTTATCCAAGCGAAATGTCTTCGCATTGTCATAGGCGCTATGAAATCCTCGCCAAAGAACGCTTTGCAAGTAGAGTGTGTAGATCCTCCCCCTTTTCTCCGCAGACAACTTCTAGCCGACCGATTCATTTATAAAGTGATGTCAATGTCTAATCACCTTCTTCTCCCCCGTTTAGAATCTTTATCTACTGAAATTTCTTCTAATCGTTTTTGGTTTCACAAAGAATCACCAAGATATATCAAGAGTTATCTTAAAGCGAAAGATTTAACTAACCCTATTTTTCAAAGTAATATTAACCCTCTTTTTACAACAAATTATAAAGCTCTTGTTTACTCTCCAAGTGTTATATTAAATTTTGGTATTTCTGGAGAAGACTCTGAAGCTAATCATAAGTTCAATGCTCTGATGGATAATTGGAAAGACTGGCTAAGCATGTTTACAGATGCTTCTAAATCATCGCCTGATCTTTGTGTTGGCTCAGCAGTCTGGATCCCTAAATATGGTATAGTTTTAAATTGTAAATGTCCTCCTCAATTCTCGATTTTTTCTGGTGAAGCTGCTGCTCTGCTCGAAGCTATTTCATATGCTGAATCTCATAACATCTCTAAAACCATAATATTTTCTGATAGCAAAAGCTGTTTGCAAGCAATTATTGGCAATCCTTTTAAAATGAAACATATAAACCCATTGATTCTTAAAATTAAAGAACTTTTGTTAAAAAGCAAAGAAAAAGATCTCGAAATTGTTCTAGCTTGGATCCCTGGTCACGTAGGCATTGTAGGTAATGAACGTGCTGACTCATGGGCAAAAGATGCTATTACATCGGGTTCTCGGAGCCTTTCTAATAATTACTTCTCAGACCTTTTATCTTTAGCTCAATCTGATATGAGAAATTCTTGGCAGGAGCTCTGGGATTCTTCCAGACTTCATAAAGGCCGTTATTATGGTTGTACTCAACCGTTGATTCCTAGCAAACCATGGTTTTTCCGCTATCGCTCAGGCAGTAAGCAAACCACCTCTACTATTTGCCGTTTACGCCTTGGTCATGCTTGTACTCCGGTCTTCCTTAATAAAATCAGGGTTCGGGACCATTCTCTTTGCGAATGTGGGTTAGACGAAGGTACTCCTGATCATATATTTTTCAACTGTCCAAAATTATCTTTTTCTTTATATGAAGTTCTTCCAAAAGATATTCCCCGCCCTATTAATTTCCAATATATTCTCTCTCTTGTACACTCTCCTCTTGTCCTTCATCTAATTAAATATATCCAAACCCACAATATCAGATTATGAATCTATGTATGCACTCCTATGTATAATATATTATTTAGTCTATCATATTTATTGTATCAAAATATGTATCTTCATATATTTTTATTTTTTATTTATTTATTTTTTTCTTAACTACCCCTCCTTTCCCAATTAATATTTTTGTTTATTTATTGTGTTGTGGCGTCCATAACATAACTGTTTTATGTGTTGTTTTAGGTGCTCCCCGTGGATCCCTACCTGAAACCTACAAAATTCTGTGTTCCGAACACTTCTCGTTCGTGTGTATGTCGAGTCTCTACACTGACACTGGCAAAATACGTCATACCGACGTGAAGCCATAAAAAAAAAAAAAAAAAAAAAAACCCTTATGATGAAGCCTTTCGATTGGTATGATAAAACTACAATATATATTTTTTTCTCGTATAGCGGGTTCGATTCCCGGTTCAACCATGTAATTATTAAAAAATATATGAATGCAGTTTTAATATTTTTTAGAAATAAAATAAAGTCTTCTTTCAGTAAAATGCTCTATCTATAATATTTAAGGTACTTTCCCTCCATGTGGCATAGCCGTGGCGTGGGACGCCCTGTATATTATGTACGATATGATACGATACGTACGATACGACGACACGACAAAATGGAACTGAAGATTTCTTACTAAAGACTAGGCTGTATGGGCTTTGAACCCTTTGCCTTTCCCATAAGGGAAAAATAAACTTTGAATGATTGAATGATTAATGATTCATTCAGTCAGCTCCGATTTGTGTTGTGTGTGGTTGGTTTGTTTTTTCGCGATTAAGTGCAATTTCTTTTGCGACTCCTAGTTCGTTTCTCTGTGTGCATTACTCCAAAAACTAGATGCTGGGCTGTTCAAAATGGGCCTCGGCAAATACGAGAACGTGGGCTCGTTCATACGGAAATGCGGCAACAATACTCTGAGTTATGACGAGGCATGTTTAGAGGTTCTTACCAAGGAGAATGTTACATTTTGGAGCCAGTACGAAGAATGCGAGGGTTGCAGACTGCTGAGCACTGCACAGTTGCTGACCAATGGCTCAATAGTGCTAGACACACTCAGCCCAGTGCGATACAAAGTGACCAACGAAACTGGGGGGCAGATATGCAATGGTATGTTTTGATTCATTTTATACGTTGTTTACTCAGATCCTTTGTTTGGAATTTGTACCGCCGCTGCTCATGTTACGTCCATTACTGTTCTTGTTAGTCATTTCTGTGACCTGGTTGTCTAAAACAATGCATTTTTATTAGTTAAAGTACAGTAGGTACTTTGCAAATAATGTAATTCTTTGTAGTTTTTGTAATTTTGTATGTACTGTAGGACTACCTAACTTCTCTCTGACCCTATATTCTTTAAACCATTAAGCATGCATCCCACAAAGTTGACTCTGGCCCCATTTCCTTATTTTATTACACAGCTTTAAAATAATATGCTTTAATAAATAAAAATAAATAATAGCGAAGTATATTTTCCTTCTAAAATCTAATGATGTTTGAGTTACCACAGCGGCAGAGATAGATTGTGTCACTAAAATTACTGTATGTTATAATAAACACAAAAAAATACAAAATTACCCCAGCCAAATTTCGAAACTTAATTAATGAGGACACTTATTTTTAAAAACAACATCATTTCAATGTGGACAAAGATTGATAAATGTTTACATATAAAAAAGAATCACCCCTGTTGACAAGGAAGCCATACACATGCAATCCAGTTACAATAAAAATATACAATCAACTTCGTCAAACTAAAACCACCACTTTTGTGCAAAAAAGATCCTTATTGCAAGGTCTTAGAACACCATTATGCATGTATGTTTGTTAGTTAACCTTAATCTAATAATGTGAGGTGACCGGTCGAGTCACATGCATCATAATGATTACTGCAGTGCAGTCCACTGTTTAACAAGGAAACACTTTTCACATGTTTACAGTTATTTCTATCAATCTAATTAATTATTATTTCTGATTGATCATCAAGAGAAAGATATAAAAGAAATATTTTTTTATAAAAAACATTCAATAAGTGTGCTTAAAATTTTTCTTTATGATTCTACTTTCATTTATGTCTCGAAAGTTTAATTTAAATAAAATGGAGAAACCAACGGACTTAGAATTAAAGAAGGCGTTTATTGGGCTTCAAGTGAAAACGGTCGAGACAAATTTAGAAATCCGTGCCATTGATTCACAAACTAACGCTTTACAAGAAGCTTTATGTGGCATAGATATTACTCAGCATGATGTTGGTATGTTACAGTCTGGAACTAAAACTTATGAGCCCGTGGGCAGAATGTTTGTTCCGATAGATTTAGAAGAAGTTAAGGCCTATCTTAAGGACAAACAGGCAGAATTATTATCACAGACTAAAGATTTACAAAACAAGAAACAATACTTACAGAGGAAATTGAAGGAAAACGAAGATGAAATCAGAGAAATAGTGAGGCAAAGAAAACAAGCAAAGTGAACTGAAACCTGACAAGTTGGTTACAATGCAGTATTTAGTATTTTCACATAACACTGAAAAGAAGAAGCAGTGGTCATAAACATTTTAGAAAAGTTAAAAATACTTAAATATCTTAATTAATTATTGTTTTTTGTTGTGTGTGTTGTGGCATTAAAAGTGAAATTACAAATATATTGCAGTAATACTTAATTAATGTTGTACAATAAAAGCAGCTCAATCTGAAAATGTTAGACTTTGCACCATTCATAAGTCTGTTGAATTGAGGACAGAATCGCGAGACATATGTTTAGTAACTTGACCTACACCTAACTAATTCATAAGTAAATTAAATTCCATAGTCTTGTTTGTGAATAAATTCAGTCTTCAGCTAAATTCTTTTGTTTTTTTCTTTCTTGTATCCTATTAAAAGGAGTACATCAATGTAAAGCAGCATTGCATACTTTTGAATTTTATGTTGTTATAAAGGTGCTCCCTCACCGGGAGCATTCGCGTGTAATGTAACGTTACAGATTTGAGCATTACATCAGTGAAGGAGGAGAACCGAGCATTACAATGCGCACCTTGTAATGATACAAAACGGGGATACATCAGTGAAGGAGGAGAACCGAGCATTACAATGCGCACCTTGTAATGATACAATGTGTAATATCTTGATACAACTTGTAACATCAATGCGCTTCATTTCCCCTAGCCCCCCGCCGCTATGAAATGCTCAAAGTCGAATCTATAATGTTACATTACACGCGAATGCTCGTCAGTCAGGGAGGTATTATTGTAATGTAATGCTCAAAGTCGAATCTATAATGTTACATTACACGCGAATGCTCGTCAGTCAGGGAGGTATTATTGTAATGTAATGCTCAAAGACGAATCTATAATGTTACATTACACGCGAATGCTCCCGGTGAGGGAGCACCCTTAAATTGTTGCTTTATTTATTGTTTTCAATTAAATGTTGTACGTCAAACCCGTGAACGTGGTGCTGCTTGAGAGGACTGGTCTACTCTAGTTGATTGCGGGTTGTTGTGCTTGTGATAGATTTATTGGTTATATAGTTCAGTTTTTCTACTTTAACTGGTTGCCTTCCTCTAATTATATGTTTCGTTTGCACTCTTTGTTATATTAATAAAATTCTATATAATAATAATAATTTATAATTTTGTCTGTGGAGTTTCATCCGGCAAGTTCTTCTCCACAGAAGACAGCCAAATTGTGAACTCGCCTCAACGTCGAAAAATGATTTGTATTATGCCTTTATATTGTCCAGCCAGTTGATCCTCCATCTCCCCCTTCCCCCTTTTTCCATTTATTTTTCCTTCCAATATTAATCTGAGTAGATTTTATTTGCTGTTTCTGTATAGGTAAGGTATCGTAAAAGATACCTATTTCAAATTATTGCGTAAAGACCAGTATAAATATGAATTAATTGTTTTTTGCACACAACAACAGCGAACCCAAAGAAAGTACAGTAGCCAGCACATGCGGCTGGACCTTGGGAGCGCGCTCGCTCGAACGCCCGTATTCCGTAGCAGTAGGGGTGACTTTAATATATAGTGCGAATGTCCAACCGCATATGCTGGCTTCTGTACATTTAGTGTTTTAAGAACAGGTTAGTCTCGCTTACTACCTGCGTTATGTAGTACCGTGAGGTACCGGTCACACCCGTTGAATATGCACAAACAAACAGATTATGAAACTGTATTATTTAAAGCTACCTACTTATAATGTTATTTAAAAATGATTCTTAGTATTTAGACAGGAGTCGTATTGATTTTGAAGAACATCTGACTTTTAGCTTAGTGGTCCACTTTCTTATATAATACATTACTATAATGTAGGACTATAGAGAGCCGCCGTCGAGACCGTCGCGTCGGTGGCGAAGTGGCTAGGACCGTTGACTTCCATTCGGAAGTTTACTGGTTCGAACCTCAGCACGTAACGTACCAATGTGTTTTCGATTTTCGAATTCATATGTACGTTTATTCGACGCTCTTACGGTGAAGGAAAACATCGTGAGGAAACCTGCACACACCTGAGAAGTAATTCAAGGGTTGTGTGTGAAGTTGCCCAACCCGTACTGGGCCAGCGTGGCCGACTAAAGCCTATTCACCCCCAGGCCTATGAGCCCCTCGGTGGGGACATCTTCTTCTCCTTCTTCTTTGCCCTTTCCCACTTTATGTAGGGTCGGCTCTCCTAATATGGCGGCGCCAGGACAGTCGGTCCTGGGTTGTCGGGTCGGGTAGTTGTTTCTCCGTTATAAGTTTTGTCATGCTGGTCCACCAGGTAGTGGGCGGGCGCCCTCTGCCCTTCTTTTTCTCTGGCAAGCAAGTGCTTTCTTGACTACATGTTCATCGTCCCTTCGCATTACGTGGCCGTACCACCTGAGACGATTTTCAGTAAGTTTTTCTGTTACGGGGGTTACTTTAAAACTTCCCCGAATATAGTCGTTTCTGACTTTATCTAGCCTAGTCACCCCTCCAGACCATCTCAGCATTTTCATCTCAGTAGTATGAAGCTTCTGCAGATGTGTCTTCTTTACTGGCCAACATTCCGCCCCATACATCAGTGCTGGTGCATACATCGGTGGGGACATATGAATTGTTAATTATGATAGAGAGCCGAAGTATAATAATTTTACTGTAATAATGACCGTGATTGTTGCGTGTTTGTTATCACACATTTGAGATGAGTCATCGGGTATGTTATTACAGCGAAGAGTGCATGTGACTCATAAACCACAATTGAATGAATTCTGTTTGAATATAGGATCTGCTGTGATAGCTTCGATGGCGCAATGGTTAAGACTCATTATTCCCATTCAGGAGGTGCGAGTTCGATGCCTACCATACTCTTCATCAGCGATGCCTTTTTTTCGGGATTTATACTTATTTTGTGAAAATTAAGCGGCATTATTTCATCGAAAGCGGCATATAGGAAAGAAACGTAACTCAACAGAAATAATAAATAAATATAATGATGACAATTGGTTTCGATTCGTGAAAGATTTTTTGAAATCGGTTCAGTAGTTTTGGAGATTATTCGTTACAAACACACACACACACACACACACACACACACACACACACACACACAAATACAAATCTTTCCTCTTTATAATATTAGTATGAAGTATGATAGTAGCCAACAAGCAGTGGTGGTTGTACACACACACACAAACATACACACAAGTCCCCCGCAAGTCCGGTGAAGCTTGATTGGTCTTACCTTTTCGAAACTAGCGTAGGTCAATTAAAAAGATAAGAACACTCACACGTCTCATTAAACTAGAACTTCTAACTCCGAAACTATAGCCTCTATCAATGGAGTCGGTAAAGAAAAAAATTAAGTAAACTATAATATAAATAAATAAAATGACAAAAAGAATTGACTAATCTTTCTAGACTTTAGAAAATAAATAATCTATTTCGCGAATTCGAAAAAAATAAACGAAAATATAAATAAATTGACTTTTATTTTATTTTTTTAATTTTCTCGTCCTCAGGCACATACCTATTTGGCGAGTTCGGCCAGTACGAATTGGACGTGGCAGGCGCCACCAAAGGCGAATGCCCCCCTCGGATGGTGGCCCAGCCGGACGCGGCAACACTGCCGATCCTGACCACTGTGGTGGTTCTGTTGGCCATGGCAACACTCTGGTACATCGTCAAAGGAGTTGGCAAGAGAATGGCGGCTGGCAGGATGATCGCTAGTTATTTTAACCGGTGAGAATATAGCATTGTCATGTGGTAGCCCACTGCTGAGTATGCCGTGAAATTTGATTGGTTGAAGAGTCTTAAAGTATAAAACAAAGTCGTGTGTTTAAAAAAAAAAAAAAAAGAAAAGAACATCAGAATTCATATCCAAACCGGTTACCAAACTAACAAAATTTTAAAAGCAAAATAAGAATTAATTTCCCATACATTTTTTTTTAATTCAAATAAGAACACCATTGATATTAGTAGAGGAAAACACTTTTTTTTTCGTACGTGACCAGTGCATCTAGGTTTTGGGCCATTGGCTGAGTAAATCTTATTGATTGGCGAAATTATTCCTAAAACCAGTTAAATTTCACGGTGTATAGGTATACTTTCTCAGTCACGCCAAATGCACGCATGCTGCCACTTTGTGTAAATCGCCTTTTGATTGTTTTCCTCAGTGGTTCTCAACCTTTTTCTAATTAGGGACGCACTAACATTTTCTAGAGCAGTGAAAGGAACCTTTATATTAAAAAAAAATGTATTTTTAATTAATATTATTGAATACTTATACGAAGATTAGAGAAATTTTGACATGGTCTCTTTTATCATTAAAAGATTAAATTCAGATTGCCATGTGATGGAATTGTAATTAATAATGATTTCAGGTTTTAGTATTTTTTCAAGATATAGGATAAGATATTATTTAATCATATTTAGGTAATTCTACTCGCGTTCTTGATAAATATACAACTTCTTTCTTACATTTAGTGGTCAAGAAGGATAACTAGTGATCTACTAGGTTTGGAACCACTGATTCTATCCTTTTCGCTTGGCGCTCGCGGTTAGCTATTGGTACCATTTTTCATTTAGAACATTCCAGAACTTATCTAAAGCTTATCATAACGGCCGATCGTTGCTAGCACACACTTACAGAATTAATACAGTTCTACAGAAAGAAAGGTCCCGCACCAATTAGTGCCCCTACCGCGAAGAACAGCTGAAATATTTGCGATAGATACAAGGCTAGTATTATAATTGACGCTTATTTATTTTTAAGACTAGGCCCATGAAACTACCACAGCGTTACGAGTCTTGGACGTTTACATTTCAGCAACGATAATGAATAAGGGTCTGGCTACAGTTTCTGATGATGCGCGGTGCGAAATTCGAAGCGACCGGCGGCGGCAGTGCGAACGGCGGCTATGCGATGATATTCACAGCTCGCTTATTGTTCCTCGCGCCGCCGGTAGCTCCGCAGTTCGCGGCGCGGGTAGCTAGCTGCGGCATGCTTCATACATTTGCCTACGTTTGTTTATGTCGACGGCAATGCCGGCAAATGCCGATACATTCTGTAAAATGACGAGTGCTACAATTTGCCAATGACATTTACAAAGCTCGTCGCATTGCAGTTCTCGCCGCCGCCGCGCCGTTAGCTATAGCCAGGGGATAAGGGGGTTACAGCGGCACGGCGCCGTACCAGGCCCCGTCACTCCATGTACTTGCGCGCTATAACTACATACCGCCGCCCGTCCGGGCGGTCTCGGGCCGCGTGCGGACCAATTCCCCATTCCCTAAACGTGTTATAGTAGAGTGGCGCAATACAAGAGAGAGAGAGATGCAGCAACTACTTCTGCACGCCTAGCGCCGTGCGATCTGAACTGCACTTTGTTATAACGGAGCTAGGGTTGCAATTTATATGAATTATGTCGCCTAGTGCAGCTTCTGTAGGGACTACTATTTGGTATTCTGTGTCTACGGTGCGGCGCCGTACCGTGACACGGTACCGCGGACCGTTCGGCCGGGCGGTAGGTAGTTATAGCGCGCAAGTAGGTACATGGAGTGACGGAGGCCTGCCGTAGAGATGGGGACGCAGCCTTAATGTAGGATTGGTGTGTGTTTGCAGCGAAGACAACGAGCTGGGTGCTGAGACGCGAGCTCTGACGACCGAGGTGAGCGCGCGGCCGACCCGCTCCAGACTGCGCTCGCTCGACATCTTCAGGGGAACCTGCATCGCTTTGATGGTAATAATCAAGTATCAATAAGTCCGGTGAAGCTTGATCCGTCGTACTTTTTCGACTCAAGCATAGCGGTCAATTAAAAAAAAACAGTGTGGTCAAAAGCTCGCCTGATTTGAGAAAGCTTTCCGGGTTCGAATCCCGGTGGGGACTCGTCGAACAAATGTCACTTTGTGAGACTTTACCCGGTTTGGTTAGGACATTGCAGGCTGAATCACCTGATTGTCCGAAAAGAAAGATGATTCCGTGCTTCGGAAGGCACGTAATGCTGTTGGTCTTAGCTATGATCTACGGACATAGTCGTTACAGGAGCCATGTTAGAAGCCTTAGTCGGCTTAATAATTCTAACACCAGGGTTTGTGAGGTAGGTTTACCTAACCTACACGAAAAGCAAATCAAGCAAGCATTCAAATAATAAATTAGAGAAGATCATTTGATTTAGATATCACAATACTGAAAGCTAGACAAGGATACAAGCATAAAGCATTGTGTAACTAAATCAAATCAACTAGTAACGTTACACTCCTGGGTGAGGGCTGAAAACCAGTGTTGCCCTCTGGGCAAATATATACACTGAGCCTTGACCCTTTTACATCACCACACACACATGTGCATGTCTTTAGTTCGTAGTTAAATTGTTATTCTAGGTTAAGTTTACCTGTTTTAATGATATGTTCATGTGTGTTCTTGATGGAATAAACGTTTTATCTATCTATCTATCTATCTAGTAAGCAAGCAGCTCTATCGAAGTTATTCATTACTATTGCGGCAACACTGGACAGAAGATACCTGCGACCTGAGCGATACCAACGGACTATGTGCGACTGATTTGGCTGCAGCATTATTGGACCTGAGACGAATTAATCTTCTTCTTCTTCGTAATTAGATTAAGAACCTTCGTAATATGTATAATGTTGAAGTCGAATAAACATAAAAGAAGCATTTTTTAAAGGGCCTATAGGAGCTAAGTGGCGCTGCCACACTTTAAAAGATAATAACTCAAAGAATAATCATTATTTCACACTAGACGGTGTTCTGTAGGATATATAGAAGCCATTAACTTTATTTATTATATCTCGCTAATAGTTAAAGATGGACAGCTGCATTCTCCCGATCCTCACATATGGCGCACAAACATGGTCTTTGACAGAACATCAGAGGTCCCGACTTTCTGTATGCCAGAGAGCCATGGAGCGCAGTATAGGTCTGAAATTGAGTGATCGAGTCAGAAATGGTATACTGTGGTCCAGGACTCAGATTGCTGACGCCACCCAGGATGCTGCTAAACTTAAGTGGGACTGGGCCGGACACGTCTGCCGCATGCCTCAAGACCTATGGGCAAAAGAAACCACGGTCTGGAACCCACCAACCAATAGGCGTAGACGTGGACGGCCGCGTAGGAGATGGCGGGACGAGCTTGATAGCTACTTAAAAGACTGGCCAGAAGTAGCTCATGACAGGAAGCAGTGGAAGAAAAAGAGGGAGGCCTTTGCCCAGCAGTGGGACAGTTTAGGCTGCATAAGATAAGATAAAGATGGAACAATTGCGAAAAGTGGCCGTTTTCCCCTTAAACAAAATTCCGTTCCTTGAAGCACCTGTTTGTTGCAGATATTCGTGAACGCAGGCGGCGGCGGTTACGCGATATTCTCTCACTCGACATGGAATGGGTTAACCGTGGCTGACGTGGTGTTCCCTTGGTTCGCGTTCGCCATGGGCGAGGCTCTCGTGCTGTCCATACACGCCAGGTTACGCACTGCCCTGCCTAGGACCACTGCCTTTTACCAGGTCAGATATTTGTGGTAATTCTTTTAGACACCCCCCCACACCAGAAAGAAAGAAACATTTATTATTAATGACGCCACAACAATTAATAAAATAGAAAAATATTGCACAATACTAAAAGAAACAGAACAAATTAACAACAAAAAAGTGCCGAACGATGTGTCTTGACGTCACAATAAAAGGACCACATTCAGCATATGCCGCGATCGTGAACTGCGACGCTGGACACTAGTGTCTTCCGAGCGTCGTCTATGTGCGTCGCGCATACAATCATCCGCGTCCGTCTTTTGTTTCACCCACCTTGCTGCCTATGATTGTATGCGTGACGCACATAGACGACGCTCAAAAGACGCTTGTGTGGGGGGTCTCTTAAACTAAAACTGCTAAAACAAACATTTTAAAATGTATGAAATATGTCAAAGAAGATTTGAACGTGTTTTTAACTTACAGGGCGTAAAGTGACAATTCAGCAAATACTGAAACAATTCCAGTCAGTGACTTTGAGCAACTCAGTCAAAAATACTTTCTCTCGGAAACAAAATGTTTGACTTCCTTACAAATGGTTCTATCAAAATGGCAATTTTGTAATAGATGGGAGTGTCAAATTTATTTATTTTCCTTTCCGAGGAAAATTCAAGAAAAGTTGTTAGAACCATTGACGGAGAATGTCCTTTTAGTTTATACTAAGCCATTTGTTGCTGTTATAAGGTATATTAAGCCGTCTGTTACTGTTATAAAGGTATATTTTTGTATGGCAATAAATATTATTTCTTTCTTTTTGCCACTTTCACAACTGTTCAATGAACTAATGAGTTTGTAATTCTAATTTCTCTATTGTCAGGTCGCCCGCCGCTCGCTAATTCTCTCCCTGATCGGAATAGTGCTAGGGTCAGTGAACGCATCGTGGTTCAATGTTCGACTCCCCGGCGTGCTCCAAAGACTCGCCGCCATGTATCTAATAGTGGGAGCAGTGGAATGCGCCACGCACACTACTACTACTACCATCACGCCAGGTAACATACCGTTAATGCTGCTTACCCTTCAGGTAGGTAACAACGCCCGTACCGCCGGCGGGGGCGCGGCCATAACCAAAATTAAAATTGATAATCAGAGACCGTCCGAGCCCCTCAGGCGTCGTCTCCTTCAAGATGTTTTTTAGTATCAACGCGCTAGGCCGTGGTCCGAGGCTCCCTCGAGCCGCCCCTAGACGCGTTGGAATATTACTTTTTTTGGGGTAGAGTCTTCCACTCTACCGCAAGTCCGGTGAAACTTGATTGGTCGTATTTTTTCGACACAAGCATAGGTCAATTAAAAAAAATCGTTGATGCTGCTAATAATAAAGAAAAAAAAACATTTTATGATTAGGCTGTATTGCTCAGATGTTTTGCCTTTCCCTTTTGAAAGAGTAAAAAAAACGGTATGAGACAGCGTAGACGTTCCAAAACCACTGCTACGGCGGCGTAGCAATTCCGTAGCAGGAGCTACGAGATGTAGTATACTTGGTTATGAATACCAAAAATAATAGTTCCTAGTTTGTGTTCGTCCACTATATTGCCACCTTAATTTTAACCTTATACCCTCAACATAAAGTCGAAAACGAATGAATTTTATAAAGTTGTTTTGCCTTATAAAGGGTTAATGACCAAGACGTTTGTCGGTCTGTAAAGCGAAGTGGGAAGAATGTCTACGGCGTAGACCTTCCGTAGACCACTGCTACGGTGTAGCAAACCCAAGACCTGCTACTTTTTCTATCGTTAAAGTCGATGTGCAGTGTTTATATTTAATATGTCTGTTTATCTATATCAGTTTATTGATATTTGTCAATAAAGTTGTTCTAAATTTGTTTTAGGTCGTTCGTGGTTCCGCGATATCACCGCTGGCTGGAAACAGTGGCTCATAACACTCATCCTTGTTACCATTCAGGTACAGTTCAAATTCAAAAGTCCATACATACTACGTGTAGCCGGGACTTTACGTGCCGTCCGAAACACGGAATCATGAGCATCATCATCATTGAGTAGTCAAAAGCTCGCCTGACGTTACAGAGCTTCCTGGTTTGGGTTACTCGAATAAATATCACTTTGTGAGACTTTCCCCAGTTTTGGTTAGGACATCGCACTAGAAGCTTTAGGTGGCTGAATAATTATGTTGATAGGCTAGTCAAAAGAGCTTCTTTTTATAAATATATCATAAACAATATATATATTTTTTATGAAATATAAAAAACAATATTTTATATAAAAACTGAAGGGAATACTAGCTTATGACGTCACAAACTTGTATTGTCGTTTTTGTAAATCATGAAATTTGCAAAAATCGCCCTTATATAAGTTATACTGGAGTAATTTCAGATGTTTTATTTCCTATAGTACGGCTTGTTAACCTGAATTACGGTCCCATCTGGCAGAAAGCATGAAACTTAGCATACATGTAGCTTTTATATATGTGCTTCAATGTCGATATGGAAACACGCTGAGAAATGATTACCCCCCCCTTTTTCCCTCATTTTACCTCCCTCATTTTGTTTTTTTTTCATTTTCTACAAAAACGGTAGGACTGATGAGTTTACTTTTCAAGAACCAAATAGTTGTCGATAAATTACCTACAAAATGATACTACATTTTATAGTGCTACTAGCGACCCGCCCCGGCTCCGCACGGGAAAATGGTTATTGTGGGTTATCCTTCAGTATATTATGCATGTATTATACATATAAACCTTCCTCTTGAATCACTCTATCTATTAAAAAAAACCGCATCAAAATCCGTTGCGTAGTTTTAAAGATTTAAGCGTACAAAGGGACATAGGGACATAGGGACATAGGGACGGAGAAAGCGACTTTATTTTATACTATGTAGTGAAGATTAATATATTTCTATATACAGCCATCAACGTATTATGAAATTTTAAAAACAGGCACACTCTTTTCTTCCTTACTTCATTTATAGGAAAACGACAAGAGTGGTGATAAAATGGACTAAAGAAGTCAACTACCTTATACATTAAGCTAAAAAATGACATTTATTTCATAGTCGTAAAGGCATTACTTCTAGAGTTACAGCTCACCGCGTCTGACTCAAGTACTCTTTTTTTTACCTTTTTAGAATACATCTTTCTGTTAACTTTGTTTAGCGTAGATTAGATTCAGATTTTCCAATTAGAAATAAAACAGTCCATGTACTAATCCAGGCCACAGTCTATTTACATGTAAAACTAGCTGTCTGCCCGCGGCTACGCTTGCGTTATGTTTCGACATTTCCGTATTAATTTTTAACTATCCCACTTTTTTCCGTGATTTTAAAGTATCCAACATGTTGACCGAGTATATAAGGTACCACCATGCAAAATTTCGTTTCAATCGGTCTAACAGTTTCGGAGATAAGCCCGTAGAATATACTGCGCCGTATGAGTTACTAAAGTTTTTTAACAATCCCACGGGAACATTTTAATTTTCTGGGATTAAAAGTATCTAAGATGTTGACCGGGGATATAAGGTACCACTATAAAAAAATTTCATTCAAATCGGTCGAATAGTTTCGGAGATTAGCCCGTGCAAAGAAAAACAAAAAAAAAATCTATAAAATCTGTACATAGAAAAAAAATGCTATAAACCTATTCAAGGGGATGTAAGAAGCGATATAGTACATACCCAGTTTTTTTTTAAATATTTTTGTTTCCCTGTTTGTCTGTTAGTACGGGCTAATCTCCGAAACTATTCGACCGATTTCAATGAAATTTTGTATAGTGGTACCTTATATCCCGGTCAACATCTTAGATACTTTTAATCCCAGAAAATTAAAAAGTTCCCGTGGGATAGTTAAAAAACTTTAGTAACTCATACGGCGCAGTACATTCTACGGGCTTATCTCCGAAACTGTTAGACCGATTGAAATGAAATTTTGCATGGTTGTACCTTATATACTCGGTCAACATGTTGGATACTTTAAAATCACGGAAAAAAGCTGGATAGTTAAAAATTAATACGGAAATGTCGAAACACAACGCAAGCGTAGCCGCGGACAGAAAGCTAGTTTTACATGTGAATAGACTGTGGCCTGGATTAGTACATGGACTGTTTTATTTCTAATTGGAAAATCTGAATCTAATCTACGCTAAACAAAGTTAACAGAAAGATGTATTCTAAAAAGGTAAAAAAAGAGTACTTGAGTCAGACGCGGTGAGCTGTAACTCTAGAAGTAATGCCTTTACGACTATGAAGTAAATGTCATTTTTTAGCTTAATGTATAAGGTAGTTGACTTCTTTAGTCCATTTTATCACCACTCTTGTCGTTTTCCTATAAATGAAGTAAGGAAGAAAAAAGTGTGCCTGTTTTTAAAATTTCATAAAACGTTGATGGCTGTATATAGAAATATATTAATCTTAGCACTATAAAATGTAGTATCGTTTTGTAGGCAATTTATCGACGATGATTTGATCTCTGAAAAGTAAACTCCTCAGACGTACTGTTTTAGTATAAAATTCAAAAAACCAGAATGAGGGAGATAAAAGGGGGGGGAAAGGGGGGAAACAATAATTTATCGAAGTGTTTCCATATCGATATTGAAGCACATAATATGTTATATATTATATAACAGCTACATTCATGCCAAGTTTCGTACTTTCTGCCAGATGGGACCGATATCCTTATATTTTTTAGCTAGCAAGCCGTACTACTACATAGTGTAAGATAATTTATTTTGAATACAGTCAACATCCCTATTTATTCCAACACCAGTAGGCCTTCTATGTAAGTAGCGACAGGATCGAGAAGCTGTCAAATGCGACATAGAGCCATAGTAGTTCTGTCAATATGTCGCGTTTGACAGCTTCTCGAGCCTGTCGCTACTTACATAGTAGGCCTACTAAGTTTGTGAGGTAGGTTAACCTTGAAACCCAATTAGGAAGCAACTTTTTTGTGGTACCAGTGCTTTGACATTAATTTAATGATTGTGCGCAGGTATGCGTATCCCTTCTCGTAGCTGCGCCGGGCTGCCCCAAAGGCTACTTGGGTCCGGGAGGGCTGCATATGTCGGAGACTCTCGGCGACAAACTGAAGTACTGCACGGGAGGCGTCGCCGGATATATCGACAGGTGAACTCTTGTCATTCATTTATAACACTTCTTTTTAGAATAGAATAGAATATACTTTATTGCACACAAGAGAATACAACAAACATAATTAAAGCAACACAGGTGTACAAAGGCGGCCTTATTGCTAAGGTAGCAATTTCTACCAGGCAACCCTTTTTTTCTTCTTCATATTTAAGAGGTTTCTTTAAATTCATAGCCTTCCTTTTATTTCTGACACTATGTTATTTACCAAAAAATAATCCTTATGATGAAGCCTTTCCATCGGTATGTTAAAACTACAGGGTGCTTCTTTTTCTGGTGTAGCGGGTTCGAATCCCGGTTCAACCATGTAATTATTAAAAAACGTATGAATGCAGTTTTAATAGTTTTTAGAAATAAAATAAAGTCTTCTTTCAGTAAAATGTACTATCTACAATGTTTAAGGTATTTTCTCTCCATGTGGCATAACCATGGGACGCCCTGTATATCTATATAGACTACAGGCCCGTGTTAAAAAAATTATGGGTCATTTGAACCACCAGATGACCTATATAGAACGATATAAGAGCATAAAATAATAAGATTCAGCATTATGCCGTCACTTGTAAGCTGTCCAACTGAGTGCAGGTGAGAATTCAAAAGTAGGTAGGTAGAGTGAGTACATTTTGGTCATATATTTTTGTACGGCATTCTTACCATCGATAGATCCATGAAAAATAATAAGAAAATGCGTAGTGCCGTAAAAAAATGGTGCGCCAAAAAGTCGGATTTTTTTTTTATTTTCCGACAATTACCAGGGTGAATTTGGTCATTTAATTTTGTACGGCATCAGTTTCATACTATTTCAATACTGCTTCTAATCCATTATTTCGCAACGCCGTACAAAAATCATGCGACAAGGGGAAAAAGCCGAGGGTTGCAACCCCCTTTCTTTCACCTGCACTCAGTTGGACAGCTTACAAGTGACGGCATAATGCTGAATCTTATTATTTTATGCTCTTATATCGTTCTACATAGATCATCTGGTGGTTCAAATGACCCATATTTTTTTTAACACGGGCCTGTAGTCTACTAGTTGGTTGAGTAACAAAATAGTATATTTCATTACAAGTGCGGAATGGCTGTCATTGCAAAGAGTTCCGACAAATGTGTACCCGAGCCGAGGCGCAGCCGAAGGCGAGGGTAGACAGTCGGAACGAGTTGCAATGACGGTTCCGCACGTGTACTGAACGACTATTTTTAATACAGTTGCGAAAAAATGAAGCAATTTAATAAAATAATAAAAACATAATAAAAAAAATGACGCCAACCGTAGAATATAAGCAGAGATTTTTTTTCTTCACCCATTCTGGTAGACAAAGGGAACTATGCCCATACAGCCAAGTCTTCAAATTTTTTTATTGATATGAAATGAAAATGAAATTTAATAAGATGAATTAAAATGAAACCTAACCTAACTCATTCAATCAAATCATTAAATCTGATATTTAACAAATTAGTAGCTCCTTTTTGGAAATATACGTATTTGTTTGAATCATAAATACTTTTACGATTTTTTTTATATAGATTCTTTATTGTACACAAAATAAAATTATACATTTGGTATAAACGGAAGTATACAAGGGCGAGCTTATCTCTAAATAGAGATCTCTTCCAGCCAACCCGTAGCAAATGTGAGAGAACTATACAGACATTGCAGGGACAAGGCTGTGTACTTAATCGAAAATATAATACTTATCATTACACGCACCATACTTACAATACAAATAAAATAGTCATATAAACATACATACTACTACATGTATATAAACACATAAATATATATAAACATAAATACTACTACATAAATACATAAACATAATATAATAATTAAGACAATTGTGATAAAAAATGCTCTTTAAGTCTCTTCCTAAATGACGCAATAGATGGACTATTTTGGATACATGCGGGTAGTTTGTTCCAGAGCCGCGCACTGCGAACTGTGAAAGAATTAAAAAAGAATTTAGTGTTCGTTTTCGGATAATCAAGCGACGTGGTGGAACAAGGACGTTTGGAACGAGTAGGAGGGGGCAGATAACGGAACCGGGAGCGTAAGTATTCAGGAGAGGAGGGGTTATTAAGTAAATTATAAAGGAAAGACAGGATGTGCACATCACGACGAAGTCGGATCGGGAGCCATTTCAACTTGGCGCGAAATTCAGAAATGTGGTCATATTTTCGCAAACCGAAAATGAAACGTATGGACAGGTTTTGTAAACGCTCCAGTTTATTTAGCTGCTCCTCAGTTGCATCCAGGTAACAAACATCAGCGTAGTCAATGATTGGGAGAAGGAGAGCTTGTGCTAGCATGATTTTAGTGCGAAAGGGGAGGAAGTTCTGGAGTCGTTTGAGAGAGTGATAAGAGTAGTGCATGCGCCTGCTTACCTCGTTCACCTGTGCTGACCAAGATAGATCGCGGTCAAGTATAAGACCCAGATTTTTAGCCCTGTCAGAGTATGGAATACTCACCCCGTCATAACAAACTGTATGCAAATCTACTCCCACCAGCTTAGCTCTGAGCCTACTGCTACCAATGATCATAGCCTGTGATTTAGTAGGGTTGACTAAAAGACCGAATCTTTTAGCCCAAGATTGTATAGCAGTCAAGTCAGCATTAATACCATCGACTGCAGCCAAAAACTCCGATAAAGTGAAATGACGATATATTTGAAGGTCATCTGCATACAAATGGAAGGGAGAAGATATTACTCGGGAAATATTGTTAATAAAAATGGAAAATAGTAACGGAGAGAGTACGCCGCCTTGCGGTACACCAGCAGATAAGTTCGACCAGTCCGATGTTAAATCGTCAGTCTTCACACACTGCAGGCGACCAGAAAGATACGATCGGAACCAATCAATCGCAGGAGGAGCAACGTTAAGAGAGCGTAGGGAGGATAGGAGTACATCATAGTCCACAGAGTTAAATGCGTTACTGAAGTCCAGTAAGGTTACAATAGTCAATTTAGTGTTATCCATAGCATGGCGTATATCATCAGTGACATTCAGTAACGCACTCACCGTGCTGTGGGAGGGCCGAAATCCAGATTGATAGGGACATAGGAGGTTATTAGAAGTAAAATAGGAATAAAGTTGTTTGTGGACTATACTTTCAAGTACCTTGGAGAGAAGGGGAAGTATGGAAATAGGACGGAAATGGGAAAGGGAGGTAGGGTTAGAGGTTTTAGGAAGTGGTATCACAAAGGCTTTTTTCCACGCCTGCGGGAAAACATTAACCGTAAGGGAATAATTAATAATGTGTGAGATAATAGGTGTAATGTCATCCAGCAGCGGGAGCAGCATATCGAGACTCAACTCATCACTGCCAACAGCCTTTGTGGAAATAGAGAGGATGCATTTCTTAACATCGTCCTCCACGACCGGTTTGAACGAGAAAGGAGCACAATCAGGCCGAGCAAGGTTAGAAAGGAAAGAGATGGATGAATTTTTAGTAGTATCATCAAGCACCACGGGAGGTGTAGAAAAATGTTTGTTGAGTGAGTTAATATCCACGGAACCTTTTGAGATATCCATGGCCTTGCCCACGCCAAGAGACTTTAAAAACTTCCAAGTTGAACCCTGTGAAAGGTTTTCTAATGTGGAGTGAATATAGCGGCGCTTTGCATCCCTACACATTCTGTTGCAGATGTTACGTAGCTTCTTATATGCATCAGAGTTTTCGTCGGTTGGATCTTTCTTCAATCTTTTCTTGGCACGATCCCTCCTAGCCATCACTCTCCTGATAGTATGGGTAAGCCAGGGAGCAGGAGCATGCCTCACCCGCACTGGTCTAATCGGTGCATGTTTGTCAAACAATTTTGTGAGAAATTCGCCAAAAGTCGATACTTTGTTATCAATGTTACAAGATAATAAAACTGGTGACCAGTCAATCTTCCTAAAATCATCTCTCAAACTATCCAGATCGATAGCGCGAAAGTTGCGCTGAAATATGACTTTACATTTTAATTTTGGAGGGCGCAATTTATACGCTAGAAAAACTAAATCGTGATGAGAGAAAGGGGATATCATTTGTCCATGTGAGATGACAGAGTCAGGTTTAGAGACAATCATAAGATCTAGCAAGGAGGGTCTACAGTTGGGAAGAGTATGAGTGGGGGAAAGTGGGAGAACATGGAAATCAAATGAAGATGTGAGAGAATGTAGCTTATTTGATCTGGAATCGTCCTTCAAGATACATGTATTAAGATCACCCATGATGATGACGTGCTCATAAAGAGGAGCCAAATCACCAAGTAAAGAATCCAATATCGGAAAGTAGTTCACCTTATCATTGGGACTGTAAAGTACACCAAGCAGAATTTTTCTATGGTGAAGGACGACATCTAAAAACAAAAATTCAAGAGAGCCAGTGTATTCAGGAGGAGAAGAGCGAATCACTGTGGCCGGGATATCCGCGCGGAGGTAGACACCCACTCCGCCGCCACCCGCACCAACGCGATCATTTCGGATCAGCCGAAAGCCTGGCAGAGAGAACGATGTGGATGGAAGAGAAGGCTTGAGCCACGTTTCTGAAACAAGAATTCCATCGACTACATTGCTGTTAAAGGATGCAAGAAGATCATTATGGTGAGCAGGAATACTCTGTGCATTGATGTGCACTAGGGATAGGAAAGGAGATTTGTGGTGAAAAACAGATGCAAGTTTATCCTCCAAAGTATCGCAATCAGATATGGAAGAACAATCACTATGAGCACTTAAATATTCGTCGGAAGAAGAGCAAGACAAGTAATCATTGTTAATCATAGATATACTACAAATATTTACTAAATAAATAAAAATAAAATATGTATATATATATATAAGTATATAAGATTTATCAATTTAACTCAAGAAACTATAAATATTTAAAACTTTCTTGGTTTTCCTCTCTCACAGCACCAGTTGACACAAGAGAAATCATCACAAAAATAATCGACCAAAAACAATAATTTCAGTTACATACTACATAAAAAACTAATTTATCATCAGAAACTAGATATGGCTGTACGGCATAATTCAATTGCCTATTCTTTTGATATTAAAAAAAAACAAAACTACTAAAAACTGAACGCAGCCTTACAAATTATGTCAAGTTGACGTAAAGTAAACAAACAGAGAGTGATTTTATTTTCATAATAATAGTGGGCAGAGTACAAATTACTCCGATATACCTAATAACTAAGTTTAAAAGTAACGAGAAGATAATGACGGTCACAACGAAAGTTACGAGAAACACAAAAATGGAGACGCATCTCGAGCACTTCACAACTGCTTATGACTCGGAGATTCTCGTCGTTCGGGGTACTTAGATAACAACTGCTGGAGCTCCGTCATGGTCACCACCTTCTGTCTGGTTTTATCGGGCAGAAGAACAATTATGACCCCATCCGAAGACCAGCAATTCTTCGTGCCAAAACGCTTCCTCGCCGCGGCGAACACGTCCTGCCTCGATTTCGTGAGGAACTCCGAAACAGACGCATTGGAGCCTTTCAATTTGGTTTTAGCATTCCATACCGCAGATCTGTGCTTGACAGAGGAAAAACGCACAAGGATAGGCCTATTCTTATCGCTCTTTTTAGCACCTAGACGATGGCATACCTCTAATGCTTCATTGTCAATAGATGACAGCTTCATTTGACCTTGAAGTATGTCAAGGACTTTGCGAGACGTGGCTTCAGACTCTTCCTCGGTTACTCCATGAATCAGCAATACCTTCCTGCGGGAGTGATTCTCAAGACGATCAAGTCCATTGACCAGCAGCTCAACCTGCGCTTTCAACATACCAAGTGCCTTCCATACAAGAGTCTTAAAGCTGAGATAGTCTGCTGATAAGACCTTTACTGTTGGTGTCCCTGCTGAAGTGCCTTGCTGCTGATTAGACTCATATTCAGTCATCCTTGAGTCCATCCACGACGCCAGCTCCACCATGCTCTTGGCGAGTTGTGCAGCATTATCCATGGTGGTGAGATTAGTGATGATGATGTGTTAAAGTGAGAATTTAATGGGTGGTGTCAACTAGTACACTGTGGTAAGCTTTTAATACATTAAACTGTGAGATTCAAAGTAATTAAGTATTTTATTTTAAATAAAAATATGGAGAGCTAATTTTAGATGTTTACACTATCCTGTCTACCCGAAAAAAAAAAAAAAAAAAAAAAAAAAAAAAAAAAAAAAAAAAAAAAAAAAAAAAAAAAAGTTTTAGTAAAAACTTCATGGTTGGTTTTTCTTATAGACATTATTTTGACAGTTGGGAAAGAAAACGCACGTGTGCGGGAAAGGTAAAAAAAAAGCACGTGTGTGTAATAGCCCACTTCCCGAACGCCATACCTCCCTGCAATACGCCACTTTTTGAGCAACTGTATTAAAAACATCTTTTCTTTTTTGGCAACTGTAGCGAATATCACTTGCCAATGTGGCCGGAGGGAATTTGCACAACACACTTTATCACAATCAATATTTTAATTTCCAGGATGGTATTAGGCTCTTCCCATCTCCACAAAAGAGGCACATTCCACGACATGTACAAGACTGTGATTCCCCACGACCCCGAGGGTCTGCTGGGCATCCTCTCCGGGACTTTAGTGGTGCAAGCAGGAGCCCACGCGACCAGGGTCATGCTGGTCTATAACCACGCCAGGTGAGACACCTCTTATACACTCCTCACAGCCTGGTACTTCCCATCTCCACAAAAGAGGCACATTCTACGACATGTACAAGACTGTGATTCCCCACGACCCCGAGGGTCTGCTGGGCATCCTCTCCGGGACTTTAGTGGTGCAAGCAGGAGCCCACGCGACCAGGGTCATGCTGGTCTATAACCACGCCAGGTGAGACACCTCTTATACACTCCTCACAGCCTGGTACTTCCCATCTCCACAAAAGAGGCACATTCCACGACATGTACAAGACTGTGATTCCCCACGACCCCGAGGGTCTGCTGGGCATCCTCTCCGGGACTTTAGTGGTGCAAGCAGGAGCCCACGCGACCAGGGTCATGCTGGTCTATAACCACGCCAGGTGAGACACCTCTTATACACTCCTCACAGCCTGGTACTTCCCATCTCCACAAAAGAGGCACATTCTACGACATGTACAAGACTGTGATTCCCCACGACCCCGAGGGTCTGCTGGGCATCCTCTCCGGGACTTTAGTGGTGCAAGCAGGAGCCCACGCGACCAGGGTCATGCTGGTCTATAACCACGCCAGGTGAGACACCTCTTATACACTCCTCACAGCCTGGTACTTCCCATCTCCACAAAAGAGGCACATTCTACGACATGTACAAGACTGTGATTCCCCACGACCCCGAGGGTCTGCTGGGCATCCTCTCCGGGACTTTAGTGGTGCAAGCAGGAGCCCACGCGACCAGGGTCATGCTGGTCTATAACCACGCCAGGTGAGACACCTCTTATACACTCCTCACAGCCTGGTACTTCCCATCTCCACAAAAGAGGCACATTCTACGACATGTACAAGACTGTGATTCCCCACGACCCCGAGGGTCTGCTGGGCATCCTCTCCGGGACTTTAGTGGTGCAAGCAGGAGCCCACGCGACCAGGGTCATGCTGGTCTATAACCACGCCAGGTGAGACACCTCTTATACACTCCTCACAGCCTGGTACTTCCCATCTCCACAAAAGAGGCACATTCTACGACATGTACAAGACTGTGATTCCCCACGACCCCGAGGGTCTGCTGGGCATCCTCTCCGGGACTTTAGTGGTGCAAGCAGGAGCCCACGCGACCAGGGTCATGCTGGTCTATAACCACGCCAGGTGAGACACCTCTTATACACTCCTCACAGCCTGGTACTTCCCATCTCCACAAAAGAGGCACATTCCACGACATGTACAAGACTGTGATTCCCCACGACCCCGAGGGTCTGCTGGGCATCCTCTCCGGGACGCTGGTGGTGCAAGCAGGAGCCCACGCGACCAGGGTCATGCTGGTCTATAACCACGCCAGGTGAGACACCTCTCCTATACTCCTCACAGCCTGGTACTTTTGGGTTG
Organism: Teleiodes luculella; assembly: GCA_948473455.1. Classification (NCBI taxonomy): domain Eukaryota; kingdom Metazoa; phylum Arthropoda; class Insecta; order Lepidoptera; family Gelechiidae; genus Teleiodes; species Teleiodes luculella. Next base: position 1,082,749 of record OX419603.1, read on the forward strand.
GTGGCCGTTCGGGTATGCGGCCCTTCAAGGAAAAGTTTGGTGGCCGTTCGGGTATGTGGCCCTTCGAGGAAATGGTTGGTGGTCGATCGGGGATGTGGCCCTGCGAGGAAATGGTTGGTGGTCGTTCGGGGATGTGGCCCTTCGAGGAAACGGTTGATAAATGATCTGGACGTTGAGGGAAGTGGGCGTTCGCAGAATTGGACGTTCGGTGCCGGATTGGATTGAGATGGTCATGACAGCATATCGGGACTCTCAACAGAACAAAAAAAACGTAGTAAGCCCGTTAAATGGCTTCTATAAAAAGGAAAAGATGTTAACAACAAACCGATAATATGTCGAGATTTATATTAATATAACGGTCGCTTGCGTGACGTCACCAAAATATGTCGACCGGTATAGCAAGGCATATTAATATAAATCTCGACATATTATAGGTATTCCGTAAGACAACGCAGTAAAGGTGAAAATATATAATTATTTCAATATAGCTACCGTGTGTGGTGGCGAGATATAATGTAAGTTAGAGCTGGGCATATTAATATGAATATAGCTGCGTGTGAATTAGGCTTATGTAAGTAAGTCATATTAAGGCGACTACAGGTGATAAGTGGCGCCCCCACATTTAAAAAAATAATAACTCGAAAAATAAAAATAAAAAACAAAAATCTAAAACGGCGAATATATCTCGCTAGTAGTTATTGATGGTAAAATTGCGGAAAACGGCCACTTTTAGCAATATATCCTACAAAACACCGTCTAGATATTCGCCGTTTTAGATTTTTAAAATTATGATTATTTATCGAGTTATTATTTTTTTAAATGTGGGGGCGCCACTTAGCACCTGATAGGCCCCTTAACTTGTTTAATTTGTTCCTCAGAGCGCGTATAACCCGTTGGGTGGCGTGGTCGCTAGTGATGGGCGTGGTGGGCGGAGCGCTAGCCGACTTCTCCCAGTCCGGGGGCGTGATCCCACTCAACAAGAACCTGTGGAGCGTGTCCTACTGCCTCGTGACGTCATCCGCCGCCATGCTCATACAAGCCGTGTTGTACTTCGTGGTGGATCTCAAGAATAAGTGGGGCGGTCGCCCGCTGTATTACGCTGGTGAGTTTTTTTACAAAGGGTATCTAAAACTAGATTTCCGCCGCGGCTCCGCCCGCGTTAATAGTTACTCGGTGAATACAGCTTTCTAATGGTGAAATAATTTTTGAAATTGGTTCAGTAGTTTTTGAGTTTATTCATTACAAACACAAACATACACACAGAAATAAAAATATTTCCTCTTTATGATATTAATATGAGACACACACACACACACACACACACACACACACACAAAAATAGTAGTTTTTCTCTTTATAATATTAGTATGATGTTAATAATAATGAGTTTCAAATGAATATTTCATTTCTAAATCATTATTTACCTTTGTCAACAGGCCAAAACGCGTTGTTCCTATACATCGGCAGCGAAGTGCTCAAGAAGAATTTCCCCCTCCACTACGCGATCCCCAACCCCACGCACGCGCAGCTGTTAGCCACTAACGCAGCCGCCATGCTCATGTGGCTGGCTGTCGGCATCGCTCTATACAAGAAACGCGTCTTCATATCACTCTAGGACACTTCTGCTGCCCTGGTACCGTAACTTCAAGTAAATGGCATGTTGAAGCCTCTTTTGCCCCGAGGCAACAACGTGCAACAGTGTCGCATGCCACAAATAAAGTAGACATTTGGGGAAAGTTTACATTTTGGGAAATAGACATTTCGGGAAAGTGGATATTTCGGGATATAGGCATTTTGGTAAAGCGATCGTTTGGTAAGGTGGTAATTTTGGTAAAGTGGACGTTATGTACCGGAGGGATATGTATCATGCACAATGTTTGCATATTGTTGCCTCGGCCTATTAGGCATTAGCAATAACCAACGCGGCCGCCATGCTCATGTGGCTGGCTGTTGGTATTGCTTTGTACAAGAAACGCGTCTTCATATCACTCTAGCACACTCCTGCTGACCTGGCACTGTAACTCCAAGTGAATGGCTCTTAAACACATGTTGAACTATTGTCTAAAAAAATATGCCTTTTTTGCCCCGAGGCAACAACGTGCAACATTTCGGGAATGTTGACATTTTGGGAAGTAGACATTTCGGTATTACCACCTTACCAAAATATAATATATATATTTTGGTAACGTGGTAATTTTGGTAAAGAAGACTTTATGTACCGAAGGGATTATGTATCATGCAATGTTTGCATATTGTTGCCTTGGCCTATTAGGCATTAGCAACTAACGCGGCCGCCATGCTCATGTGGCTGGCAGTTGGTATCCCTTTATACAAGAAACGCGTCTTCATATCACTCTAGGACACTCCTGCTGCCCTGGTACTGAAACTACAAGTAAATGGCTCTTAAACACATGTGGAACGTTTGTCTAAAAAATATTTTGTGAAAAATGTCATAGAAGACTTTATACCTTCTTTTGCCTAGGCAACAACGTCGACAATCTTGCATAATGTTGCCTCGGCATTAGCAACTAACGCGGCCGCCATGCTCATGTGGCTGGCTGTCGGCATCGCTCTATACAAGAAACGCGTCTTCATATCACTCTAGGACACTTCTGCTGCCCTGGTACTGTAACTTCAAGTAAATGGCTCTTAAACACATGTTGAACGTTTGTCTCAAAAATCTTGTATGAAAAATGTTTAGTCTCTTGCCGAGGCAACATCGTCGACAGTGTCGCATACCACAAATATGTATCATGCGACAATCTTGCATAATGTTGCCTCGGCATTAGCAACTAACGCGGCCGCCATGCTCATGTGGCTGGCTGTTGGCATCGCTCTATACAAGAAACGCATCTTCATATTACTCTAGGACACTCCTGCTGCCCTGGTACCGTAACTTTATGCATATTCATTCAACTTAATTCTAACTTGCTTTCTATTTCTATACTCTCTCGTAAATAATGCCTAAAGTTTTAAATAATTCATATATGTATAAATTCAAATAAGTTTTGTATATAAATGTCGTTGTAATAGGGGGGGCATTAGAAACACTGCAATTAAACTCAGTGATATAACTAGATTCTAGCGTAGAGGATTTTTTTAAAGCCAAATTAATATTATTCCATGTTTTTGATATTATTAATTTTCTCGTCTAAAATATTTGGCGACAGTAAGTTCCCTTCCTCTATAGAACAAAAACTTTATATAGACTGCCAAAATCATATATAACACTTCCTTTTGGTTTCGCCGCGTTTGGGTAAAAAGGATACTGTTCGTTTATTATAAAATACTACTTTTGTTTTCTTTTTTATTTCTTCGAACTTTCTTGAAGTGGTTCGAAATATTTATGTACTACTTTCTTTCTTTTTATTTCTTTGTAATCGACTTGGTTTACTTATTTTATACATTATTTTATATTACAGTCCTAACACGTGTTTCTGTTTGTTATTACAATAAACTTAAAATTAATTTTGCACTAATAAACTCCGTATTTAGAAATAAGACATAAGTAATTTTTTTTGGGGTTTGTTAGGCAAGATAATATTGAAGTATACTCGAGAGTAATGAATGACTTCGGGTCTCAAATAGATACTTAAAAAACTCAGAAACTAAGAATGCTAACTTACTGAAACAAATCGGTGTTTAATACATCTTTAAATTCACATTACCTGTAAGTAAATTAAAAAGACTTATGTTTTAATACTCTAAACAAAAAGTTCAAAAAAAGTATATATTTTTTTTAAATTATATTGAACTTTTTAATATCACTTAGATCAAATTTACAAAAGGTAAAGTGCAGTCCAAAATTATCTGATAAACAATTCATTCAATATGCTATTTAGCTTACTTAATTTTAGAGGCTTTCGTGTATTTTTATGTGGCTCTACTAGCCGAGCGTCTTCGGGCGTCGTCTATGTGCGTCGCGCATACAATCACAGGCAGCAAGGCGAGTGAAACAAAAGACGGACGCGGATGATTGTATGCGCGACGCACATAGACGACGCTCGAAAGATGCTAGTGTGGGGGGTGTCTTAGAGCCACATAAAAATACACGAAAGTATCTGAAACTAAGTAAGCTAGCTTATTGAATAAATTGTTTATCAAGTAATTTTAAACTGCACTTTTGACTTGACTAAGTGATATCAAAAAGTTCAAAAATAAATTCTTTGAACTTTTGCTTAGAGTATTAAAACATGGTCTTTTTAATATACTTTTTAAAACTTTCACGGTTGTTTCCATAACCATTAAGATTTAAAACGGGATATTTACCGTTGTATTTGTTTGCATATCGGGCACTCACACACAATATCCCGTTTTAAATCTTAATAGTTTTAAGTCTTTTTATCTATATACTTACAGGTAATGTGGATTTAAAGATTTATTAAACACTAATTTGTTTCTGTAAGTTAGCATTCTTAGTTCCTGAGTATTTTAAGTATCTATATGGGACCCGAATTCTTTGCTCTCCAAGTGTATGTAATTTGTTAAGATCTATTCTTGGGCGTCACGTAACAAACCTAAATATCGTTATTAGATCTTCATATCATTTAATTATAGCCTTTAATATGTTTATAGGAGTGTTCACAATAGATAGTTGGACATTTTAGTTTGAATTTATTTCATTGTCAACCAAAATTAATTAGATCTAGTCTGTTAGAAAACAGTCTGTTTTTCCACCAAAGATGTGCTAAGATTATGAGTCTGAATTCTCACCTTTTTCATCGAATTTTTATATTTTTTTTGCATATTTGTTGGAACGAGGTGTGGACGCCGGGATCATACGACGTTTAACGCCTTGTCTTGTTTGACGACACAAGGATGTTAAAAGACTTGTAACATCCTTGCTTGCGTTGACATGATTTGAAGTGATACTATTGGTGGATATTTTTTCTCCAACGCCGCTTGTTATTCTAACACATCTATGGTGGAAAACAGTCAGTCTGTATGTCACCAATCTAATAATTGTGAACACAATATAACTGTATAGCGTTAAAAAGAGTATGGATAAATTTACAGAATATTATTGTAATGGTAACACCGATTGGCTGTGACACTGAATTCTGTTCTAGCAACACTAAAATAAAGATCTCGCCTGTCTTTTTCGGTTCTATATGTAAAAAAATAAAAGTGACGGAAAATGAATAAGTAAGTGATGTATTGAATATAAATTTAAGAAATTTCTTTCAACAAACTTCTTTAGGCTTACAGTGGGGCCAAAACAGTGAAAATTAATTCAGTTAGAAATAAGATGTTTATTCTGTGACACTTTTCTTTGTATAAAATGTGAAAAGGACAGACGAAACTAATTTTAGTTTAAAGATATACTCTTTTAGGCGCACTTTAATTTTTGTATTTAATATTTTAGTCTTATAATACATAACGTAACCTGATATAGTTTATTTTCAAGTGATTAAACATTATTTAACAAATAAAGAGGATATAAGTTACTTACTATTTTTGTTTTATTTCCATAAAAAGTCTGAATAACAGAGTTACATACATAGGTTTACAAAACAATATTCATCATGAATTATTTATTATAAAATTGTTAAAATAGGTAGGTACTTAATTATACTACCGTCACATCAATAAGCGAGTTCTTAAGTTACACATAGATTTCATATTTCTATTACTTAGACAGAATTCATGACAAGTCAAACCTCAAGAAAATCTTTAATAGTCTCAGTAGAGACACGTAAAATTCCTTCTGCACCTCTTCTGGTATGTCCATTGGTCGTCCAGTGCGGACTGCGCTCGCGTGGTCGGCGTAGAACCAGGTCGGGAGCGGCGACGGAGGCCGAACCACGAAGTTCCAAATTTGTCGCTCACACGTAATTGAAATCACGCTGTAGGCGCCTCTGAAGTATACCTGGAAAAGTTTGTTAGTTTGTAAAGCCTGACCAAAGAAATAAAAAACCTGCTCTGGGGGCGTCACGTGTATATATTATATTTTACAATGCATGTGCTCGAAAAGAGCGTTTTCTAAGCAGCCGAACAGTGCGGAAAGTAGCACTTTTCCGCACTAGTGCTTTTTACTTTTCAGTTTTTTTTTTATTTTTTCTCAGCCTGTCATTCAGCCAGTCAACCTAACATTTCAGTATTTGAGATATTTTTATTACCAGTTGTTACTAATATAAAGGGAACAATAAAAATAACAATTCAATAAACGCGTTTATAATTAGTATAATTACTTTAGAAATTGATTTTTATTGATAAATTACGTTTAAATATTAATTAAAAATTTGCGTGGCTGAATAAATTTTACTTATTGCCTTATTGCGATTCGACAGCTTTGCACATGCGCAGTAGATGTTTTTTTCAGCGCGAATGTGTTTTGTTTATGAAGCCCGTCATTTTATACGCCTTTTTAATATACCTAACTGTTTTTTTTTCTTGCACAATGCATTGTAAAATCTTGTATGATACACGTGCGAAAGATGATTTCCGACTCGTGTCGGCTTATACACTCGCTCGCTTTGCTCGCTCGTGAATAAAATGACACTCATCGGAAATCACATACTTTCCGCACTAGTATCATAAATAACTATTTCTGGTCAATTTAGTCGTAGTTGAGTCCTTTTGCAAACAAAAATGAAAAACCTTTCTCTTTATGATTTTTAAATCTTCTTACGCTATGTGGCTATACCACGTAAATCAGAATATCCAAGCTATTCCCTCCATACTTGCTTTTGCATCTGTTTCGTGCAAATGCGTTGAATGTGCGAAAAGCAAAAATAGGTACCGGAGCGCCTATATGTGACTTACCGTGACTGTGGGGTTCCTCTCTTCTTCGAGAGCATCTGCTAATTCCTGTCCGCGTTCTTCTGTCGCTGATACGCTGCACAAAAAAAACACGTCAGACTGCTTCTTTGAGGCGAATCAACGTTCTTGCTTTTTTTTTCTCGTACAGTTCTTTACTAGCACATGTCTTGTTGTGTGGTTTCGTTAACAGTCCATATTGTCCCCGCGCTGTTACGCAACGTAATCTAAGTATTATAAGTACTTAGTTTACGAGTACCTATTATACATATACAATGCTATCTTGCCAGTGCCACCGACCCGCATAGATCTTTTCTTTTTAACTCTCCTAACCCTAAGGTTGCCTGGAAGAGATTGCTACCTTAGCAATAAGGCCGCCTGTTGACTTGTGTATCATGAATTTTTTTTTTTGTGTTTTCCTTGGGCGACACATAAGCCGAAATTACAATACAATACAAATATGCTATATTGGAATATTTGTATTGTATTATAATATAATTTCAGCTTATTTGTCGTCAGTAGGTAATTCAAATAGCATTGTAGGCGTAATCATACCGAACTTCGGTCGCGTAAGTTCGGCATAGTGTTAGACACTTACACGAATTTGTTGACCATCCTCAAGATTTCGTTAGCGGCTTGTCGTTTATCCACAACAGGCGACTGAGTACCACGCTGTGACGTCACGCGGGGGCCTTTGGCGCGGCGATGATTGGAGCTAAAACGCAAAATATCGAGTTATAGATAGGTGGAATCTATGAGCGTTTAACATGTATGTGCTTGAGATTCCTTCATGAAAGCTCGTTAGCACGTCCAACAAATTTGAATTACCTACTTACATGTAAATTCTGACAAATCACCCTGCTCTGGGGTCGCCACACATATTTTTATGAAATGAAATGAAATGAAATGAAATTTGTAATATGATTTTGGGCAACAATCGCCGTTGTAAAATTATTTCCATTGAAATTCCGGAATGGCAACATTGTTTATTTTTCTGATTAGGCTTTACAAGTACCTAAGTAGAGTAGAAGTAGTTCAGTTTGGGACCCAAACACCAAAACCCACATCGTGGATCGCACTTGTAATTGTAAATTACTGCAAAAACAATTGCCTTGCAGCAACTTCAGAAGCTTACTAAGCTTGAGCGCGCTTGTGTGTGTGCGTGTAGAAATAAAAATAAATATGTGGGACATCTCACACACGGTCATCTGACCCCAAACTAGGCAGAGCTCTACTACAGCTGATATACAAACATATAGGTATACAACATCCAAACACAAGGTAAACACAAGTGCTTATCACACAAATGTTTGCCCTGGTGCCTGGGCGGGATTCAAACCTGCCACCTTGTGCTTTGAAGGCAGTCGTACATACTATCAACTAGGCTACGGCGACCGTTTATTCAAACAGCAAAAATGTTGACAGCTAAAACCCCTCACATTAACACGATAGGCTCAACAATGTCTTGGAACTGCTGCGTCTCGCCGTCGCTGGCAGCCCTCAGCCGCAGAGCATGGTCCAGGTCTACAGCCGTCACCGGCGGCTGCTCTGCTGGCACCACCACCTGGTGCGAGTGGTCGTGGTCTGGCTCCGAGTGGTCTTCCGTCGCGCTGGGGGCAAACAGGATATCATCATCTCAGCCGAAAGACGTCCACTGCTGGACAAAGGCCTCCCCCAAGGATCTCCACAATGATCGGTCCTGCGCTGCCCGCATCCAGCGGCTTCCCGCGACCCTCACCAGATCTTCGGTCCACCTCCTCCGGCGGGATATAAGTATGAAAAAATAAGGGTATTTCTTTCTTTCTACCCTTCATCATCATCATTTTCATCTCAGACTGTCTACAGCTGGACAAAAGCCCCCAAAGACCGGTCTTGCTTGGCCCGCATCTAGCGGCTTCCCATGATTTTACCCAGGTCGTCGGTCCACCTTGTGATCTATAGCTCAGCTAGTTTCTACCCTTAATTAGGCGTAGTGAGCTTCGGTGGCTAGTGGTCATTCGGGACTACCGACCACCAACCGGGTCGGGAGACGCTTGTCGCAATCGCCGCCGCCCCACCCCGTCGAGACTAGGAATACGGTAAAGAAAACATCGTGAGGAAACCTGCACATAGACACCTGCGTAGAAATTTAAAGGTTGTGTCTTCAAGTTTTTTTTTATTTTTTTTATTGACCTATGCTTGAGTCGAAAAGTTACGACGGATCAAGCTTCACCGGACTTGCGGGGGAGCGGAAGACTCTACCCCAAAAAAAGTCATATACCAACGCGTCTAGGGGCGGCTCAAGGGAGCCTAGCACCACGGCCTAGCGCGTTGATATTGAAAAACATCGTGAAGGAGACGACGCCTGAAGGGCTCCGTCTCTGATTATAAATTTTGATTTTGGTTTTGGCCGCGCCCCCGCCGGCGGGTGCGGGCGTTGTTACCTGAAGGGTAATTATTACCTGAAGGGACCAACTCGCACTGGGTCAGCGTGGACGAACGACTAAGGCCAGTACACCCTGAATGGATCTCATAAATTAATTAAGAAAAAGAGCGCCACATGAAAAAAGTAGGTATTAAAATAATACTTACGCATTGAAGGTCTCAAGGTACCAGAAGTCCGGAAACTCCACGAGCCCAGGGCTGGACCTGCCGAATACCGATAAGAGACACACCACAACCAATTTGACAAACATGGTTACTACTAGCAGACGCTACTACAATAGGTACTTGATGATAAATTACCTGCTTATTTGAAAAACTGTGTGTAAAATTGGTGACTACGGCTGGTCTAGTTTTGAATAACCTGGGTTGTTATAACTCCACTAGAGAAATTATAAACTTCGGAATATTGTCAAAATCCCATTTCTATTAAACAAATTGTAAATAAACAAAAAACATTTTTGGTTCTTCTCGGAAAATAATTTTTATCATTGTTGTTTTATACATTTTAATAATTTAATTTTTATTATTAATCTAAATTATTTTTCATTCTATTGTTTTTATAAAGACATGCGTTTTTTTTTTGGGTTTATTGCTTAAAATAAATGATTTTATTATTATTAATACCTTATTATTATATAGACTGGCTGGAGCCGCTAACATGATATGCAAATAAATAATGCCTTTAGTCACGGGGTTGTTTGCAGCTAATATGCGTCACAGAATAACACTTGTACAATCTCACTCCATTATCTAGTAGGTAAGTATATTTAAACAAAACAATATTATTAAATACAATGCAAAACTATTTTCCTGAGTATTTTTTGAAAGCCTGACCGCAAAAATAAATATCCTGGCTCTGGGGGCGCCACGAGTATATCAACATGTTTATGATATATCTCCATTATGAAATTAGTTCCATTGAAATTTCGCTATATTGCGAGATTTTTTATTTTGGCTTAACTGAGGAGACCGAAAACAATGGCTAATTAAGTACACCACGTACACCACCATAATTACCGAATTACGTGATGCTGAAATATCAGCGACAGAGAAAAATGTTTAAATAAAAAGCCTGCTCTGGGGACGCCACATGTACATTTTTATATTTATGGCAACAACGGAATTAGTTCCATTAAAATTCAGCAATATGGCGGGGTATTTTATTTTTCTAGTCAGGCTATACTAAGATTTGTTTTGCTCTATTTTAAAGTCTGTTTATGAAATCGTGAACTATTAGGTAACGCAGTCGCCACTTTTGAATTGAGCGTTTAGGGTGGTTTAGGCGGCACACATTACACTCTAGCAGAGTCTAGCATCTATCAACCGTAGCAGTCCACTGCTGGACACAGGCCTCCCCGCGTTTGCGCCACAATACAAGATCCCCCGCTGTAGGCTTACTACGTAAGAAGCGACAAGCTTGAGAAGCTGTTAAACGCGACATAGTGACATTAGAGCCATAGTAGTTCTGTCAATATGTCGCGTTTGACAGCTTCTCGAGTCTGTCGCTTCTTGCGTAGTAAGCCTATCTCACCAGCCACCGCCAGCCACTTTGCTCAGGTCGTGGGTCCACCTTGCAGGGGGCGACTCGGAGCGTCCCACGCTACGCTAAACAACATGTGGTCTCCATTCGAGAACCAGAGAGTCCAACCACAGAAGACTAGAACAGAAAGTTATCTCCATACCAGCTGGCCGCATCGGTTTTAATGTGAGCGCGCCGTGTAGACAGACACGCGTTACATATCGCCTAGCGCCATTGACTTGTAATTGATATTCAATAAGAAGTATGTTGTCAAAATGCGTTTTCTGTATGGAGTGACCGCCCAGTGCCTATACTGCCGCCCCCTTATTGTATGCTAGTGTGCGTGACAGCGCGTGCCTACTCGGCGCGCGGCGCGGACGCACACAATCAAACCGACAGCGGCACGTTTGTATGAAGATAACTCTGGTTTCACTGTGGTCCAACGCTCATCCGTTCTGCGACAGATGTGACCAGCCCACTGGCACTTCGGCTTACTACATTTTTGGACGATATCCAACACTTTAGGAGATAATTTATGAGCACGTAAAGCAAAACACAATAAATTAAAAATAAAAACTTTATTTAAATCTTTTGCCTTATATACAGTAAAATCTTATTGATCAAATGTTACCTTACAATTTAGATAACTTAATTAAACATTTAATAAAGTTTAGGAATGGATTGTCAAAACAAATCTCATTATTATTGTCATTATATAAATTAATAATGTACTTAGTTCCCACTCTAGTATTAATATGACGCACATTAAACAAACGTCTATAAATTTATTGGAGTCCCCATAATGTTAACAAATAACTTTAATCATGGTGCAGGGTGTAGATCAGCCTTCCAAAATCACTCTCGACGGTGCTTTGCTTGAAGTTGTGGATCATTTCTGCTATCTTGGCTCAACCACTACATCTTCGTTCTCGAATGACAAAGAAATAGATACTCGGATTGGCAAAGCGGCGACTACCTTTGGTGGGCTTTTTGCGCGCGTTTGGCGAAACTGCAAGCTATCTACCAATACTAAGGTCCTCGTATACCAGACTTGTGTTCTGAGTATATTGCTGTGCGCTGCGGAAACGTGGACCACATTATGTTAAACAAGAACGCAAACTTAACGCCTTCCATATGCGTTGCCTGAGGACTATACTCGGAGTCACCTGGCGAGACAAAATGAGCAATGAGGCAGTTCTCTCCAAGACAAGATGCTGAAGAAGATGTTTCGTTGGCTTTGCCACGTCCATCGAATCGCCCCTGAGAGACTGCCCCGTCGAGTCATGTTGAGTTAAATAGCGAACGCAAAGAGACAAGTCGGACGTTTTTTATGCGATTCAGAGATGTTTGCAAAAGTGATATGAACGACTTTGAAATTCGGGTGGGAAAAACGCGCCGAAATGAGACCTGAATGGCGTAATGACGTCAAACTGGGAATGGCAAGACACGATGAAGTCTGGCTCGAAAGTCTGAAGCAGAAAAGACTTCGTCGCACTTTACCCTCTGCTCCGGATTCACGGTTTGTTTGCGATCGATGTGGCAAGAAATGCCGAGTTGCAATTGGACTTTATAGTCACAGACGGAGATGCGGATTCCCGTAAACCCACAAGCGCTGAAACTAACATCTTTTTAGATGCTGTGGCCTATGATGAAAGGTGTTAGTAGAAAGGACCGAATAGCGCGATAGAAACAGAGGCAGTTACTTCGTGTTTTTAGCTAGTGCCGTGCGATCTGAAAACATTTTGATTTTGATATTTGACTCAATTATGATGTAAAGGTGCACCAAAGAAATAACTTTTAAGTTTTTTTTTGGTGAGCGGTTCGTGTACATTATAGGGACTCTGCTATATTAATAGACTGTAAAACTATAGAGCCTAACCAGAAAAATAAAAAACCTGCGGGAGTTTTTTTTTGTTTCTGGCAACAATTTCTATTATAATATTAGTTCCATTGAACTCCGCAATATGGCGAGGGTTTTTATTTGTCTGGTCGGGTTTTACAATAAATATGTGACTGTTTGAACATTAGTTTTAAAATATTGACTTGTTGAATCCCCCTAGCATGACCGTTCACGCGTGAGACATAATTTTGTCGCGCGTATACTGTTATCTATTGGAGGATATTTCAACATGGCGGATTTTTTCTGGTATTTTGACAGCTCGGTAGGGGATAGTTTGTCTTAGTGTCATGCTAGGGTGGCGATTTGTTGTACTGGTGTCGTGTTGTAATGCTAAGATCAAGTGGTAGCGAAGAGGTAGAGTAGTGACGTGGCGAACTGAACGATTTCTGAACCTCCAAGTTTGCTCTCTCCGTACACGCGGTCTACAAAAGTTATACCTACCTCGCCCACTGAGTAGCCGAGTTCACGGGCCCTGGGAACAAAGAAATTACTTTTAATTATTTTTTTTAATTCACCTATGCTTGAGTCGAAAAAGTACGACGGATCAAGCTTCACCGGACTTGCGGGGGAGCGGAAGACTCTACCCCAAAGTAGTCATATACCAACGCGTCTAGGGGCGGCTCGAGGGAGCCTCGGACCACGGCCTAGCGCGTTGATATTGAAGAACATCGTGAAGGAGACGACGCCTGAGGGGCTCCGTCTCTGATTATCAATTTTGATTTTGGTTATGGCCGCGCCCCCGCCGGCGCGGGTACGGCGTTGTTACCTGAAGAGACTTTTAAAATTCATTAAACAAAGGAGTGACGTCGCATCCTAGTGTACCGTAGCCCATATATGTCTCCTAGGGTGAATAGGCCTTAGTCGACCACGCTGGCCCAGTGCGGGTTGGTCACGAATACACAACCTTTGAATTACTTCGTAACTGTGTGCACGCACGTTTCCTCACGATGTTTTCCTTCACCGCAAGAGCGTCGACCATATCAATTCGAAAATCGAAAACACTTCACACACAACTTTTGAATTACTTCGCAGGTGTGTGCAGATTTCCTCACGATATTTTCCTTCACCGCATGTGCGTCAAACATATCAACTCGAAAATCGAAAACACATTGGTACGTACCGAGGCTTGGACCGGCGAACTTCCGAATGGAAGTCAACAGCCCTAGCCACTTAGCCACCGACGCTTTTGGCACAGTTGACAACAAGTTAATATTAAGTCGCGTCCTGTTGCGTACAGAAGCGAGCTAGCGTGATCCCGCCTCTGTGTGTACGCGGCTTTATAGTACTATAGACACTATGGTATAGTGTAATATGTGTTCTTGTCACCTGATAATCATTTCCATTTGGAACACGTATCCTTTGGATACACAGCTCTCTACCAACTTCTGTAACACCTCCTTTTTGTACAGCCTGAAAATAATATCAAGTTTAAATTAAAACATCACATATTTTAAAGAGGAAAGTTGTGTGTGTGTGTGTTTGTAATGAATAAACTCAAACACCACTATGCCGATTTCAAAAATTATTTTACCATTAGCTACATTCACCCTGACTAACACCGACCTGAGCTACCTTTTACCACGGGAAAATGACCCATTCCCACGAGAAAAAATATTAGTTAAGTATTTGTATTCTGTTTTGTGATGTCCAGCAAATAAACGTATATTATTATTATTATTATTTTCAAATTTCTTTTTTTTTTCTCGGTTTTCACCGGTTTACCAATACGCACAGGTCTAAGCCAAGTGCGTATCGGGACAAGAGTTCGAGAGGCTCTGTGGGTTGGTATAATTCGTGTTTGGACAAGGAAGAGTTTGTGAGGTTAGTTGTGGGATAGGTTCTGTAGTACTAAGTTGTGAGGTATGGTTTGTAGTGGTATGTGTGGATGGCGCGGTTGTGGATGATGTGATAGGGTGAGGTAAAGGTGAGCAGTCTGGTTCATTTTGCAGGAATTTTCTGACAATGCGACATGTGTTCATAATTGCAGCCTTTATTATACGCGGGCGGAGCTACGGCGGAAAGCTAATCACTAATATAATGAATGCAGAACTCTGTATTTTGCTACGCAGTTATAGTCCGGTCTCTTATGGGAAAAGGTATAAATTTTGGGGTTAAGCAATGCCCTTTGGTCCGAATGTTATACACATCCACCTGAGCTGAAATCGCCCGGTAGCCAGTCATAACCCCGCGACAGGTGGGGGGGAGGGGGGGTCAAAGAACAGAGCTCCCAGCGCTCAGAAAAAAATTTCTGGCCGATTTGTTTGGAGCTTTGAGTCAAGTTTGGTGTCGTTATCAGGTAACTAGATGATGCCCAGTTCATTCCCCATACCAGTTTTTTAGGGTTCCGTAGCAAAATATGTCGTAATACTTAAAATTGTAAACTTTTAGTACTAACGAAATCCAAACAAACCTTCATATTTTAATTTTTTTTGTAGGAAACATGGTTTATAAATAAAAACCGGCCAAGTGCGAGTCGGACTCGCGCACCGAGGGTTCCGTACAAACCTGCAAGGTTTACAAAGTTCTTTCATTACGACAATCGAGTCATAACTATGGTAATCTTATTGCAAAATGAAATTCATAACATTACAATGGGGAAAGATGGAGGAGCATAAATTTAAGACAAAGATCTCTTTATCGTTTAAGTAACTAAGTACTAAGTAAGTATTTCAACTTGATAGCTCTACGCGTTCATGAGGAAAAAAGTAATAAGTTTATATTTATTAAAAAATATATATTTTGTAATGTAACTAAAAATTTAAGGTTTTCGGAATTTTTCCTTTATGTGTGCTATAAAACGTTGCTTCATGCCAAATTTCAAGATTCTAGGTCGACTGGAAGTACCCTTTAGGTTTTGATTCCCTTGCGAGTACTTGCGAGTTTCAAAATATGCAGCTTAAATTGCTGTTTCTTTTGATTGCGTTGACATAGAAGTTTGATTTTGTTACAGCTTAAAGGTATTATAGACCTGAGTATTTGGTATGAATTTCAATTTAATACCTCTACGCGTTTATGAGGAAATGGGTAGTAAGGTTAAAATTATTAAAAAAATATATATTATGTGATGTAACTAAAAATTTATGGATTTCGTAATTTTTCCTTTATCTATGCTATAAGACGTTGCTTCGTACCAAATTTCAAGATTCTGAGTTCACGGGAAGCACCCTGTAGGTTTTGATTCCCTTGCAAGTGTCGAAAATTTGCGGCATAAACGGCTGTATCTTTTGATTGTGTTGGCTTAGAAGTTTGATTTTTTCACAGCTTCAAGGGACAGTAGACCTGAGTAATTGATATAAATTTCAGCTTCATACCTCCACGCGTTCCTGAGAAAAAGGGTCTTGACAGACGGACAGACGGACAACAAAGTGATCCTATAAGGGTTCCGTTTTTTCCTTTTGAGGTACGGAACCCTAAAAATACTGTCCGAAAGCCCATTTAGTTCTAATTCTAAAAACATTAACATTAAATATAAATTTGACTATTTTTAATGTACAATTAATTATTTAAAGTTCAGCAACGTTCGTCAGCGCAACGTAGGGGACGGCAAAAAAACTCGAAAAACAAACACTACAAAAAAAAACCGGTAGGAATATTAGTAAGTTATGGTTTTTTTTTTAAAAACCTCAACGGAGCACTCGAAGTACTGAATGCTCTTAAACAAAACCCCTCAAAAAAGTAGTCATGTGCATTCCATCTCCGCAACAGTCGTATTTTTATTAAAGGCTATTTAATTTTTCAAACCTTTTAGAAGTATACACTTGGTATGTCATTATCATTAAAATTCTGACCTCCCAGGTGCTCCTATAGCCGTAGAAAGAGAAGAAATCCACTAGGAGCGAGGTCCGGTGAATAGGGTGGGTGCTCCATCGTTTCAAAGCCAGCATCTTCAATGGCAGCCATGGCAACTTGGGACTTGTGCGCGGAGGCTTTATCTTGATGAAAATAAAAACATCTTCTGCGAGTTTTTCACGCCGTTCCTTGCGTATTTCATCAAGAATTTATATAAGAGCCCGTAATAGTGGTTTGGCTTCATGACTGACGTATTTGATCATTACTACCCTTTGGCTATCCCAGAAAAGAGAGCCCATAATTTTGCCGGCGGATTGAATTACCTTAAATTTCTTAGGATTTGGAGAAGACGGTCTCTTCCAGGTCACAGACTGTTGTTTCGTTTCAGGATCGTAATGGTGAAGCCACGTTTCATCCATAGTTACTAATCGAGCCAAAAAGTGATCAGGATCTTGTTGTAACAGATCTAAACAGCTTTGTGAAATTCTTAGTCTGCACTCGTAACATGCAGTTCTATGATAAAAGCTTGTCGCACAAGAAACCCGCCATATTGAAATATCCTCCAATAGGATGAGAGAATATGCACGACAAAATTATGTCTGTCACGCGTGGACCGCGCATGTTAGAGGGGGTTTGTTTCTGCGCGTCCGTAAGCATTCTAGGCGTAGGCACCCAGAGCGCTGACACTTTTCATGCCTAAATAGTCGTGTATAATATTATGGACACTTCCTTTATCAGCAATAAAACGAACGTTACACGACGATCGGATAAAATATTTTTTCAACTTTTTTAACCATTTGTTCTGTTACTGCTGTCGCAGAATGTCCCGAGCGTGGGTCGTCGTTGGTGGAAGTTCTTCCTTGCTTAAACTAAGCACACCAACGTGCCACTGTAGAATATGGAGAAGCATAAGCCTTCAAGTCATGATTTATCTTCTCCGTACTGAAATGTTTGATACACACACAGGTATTTAATTATCGCGCGTACTTAAATTTTCTCCATTTTCGAGAACATGTGGTGCCACTCCGCACATGCTAAGCAGGTGGATGTAGCCTTACACGAGACGTGCCGGATTATCACTGGCTGCCTTAAGCCGTTTCTGGTTCAAATGCTGCATTGGCTTGCTGGCAAAGCTTCGCCAGATGTCGTAGAAGCGCAGCGAGTGCTATGGAGAGAGCTAAGTTTGAAATGGACCTAAGGCACCTAATGTACGATTATTCCCCGTCCAAAAAGGCTGAAAAGCTGTAGGAGCTTCTACAAGTTCATAGCTCCGATCGTTCGAGAGAAATCCCAATTTAAAAGTGACCCCTGGCGGGCGCGGAGCTCGCCGCCTTCCTCCTTTGTCCCACTCTCGGAAAGTCTCCCCCCTACTACCTAAGTACTTCCAACGTCCCTTTGGACATCATTAAACAGGCTTCGAACACAGGTTGGTCGAATCAAACAAAATCGGTTAAGGTGGGGTCTTTCTGACGGGACGGAGCTCCAGTACGAGTGCGGCCTGTCGCCGCAAACCATGGATAGGTGGGCCATGGTTTATCGTATTCTGCATGCCCTGAGTCTTACACACCGGAGGAGCTCATAGAGGACACAGAAAGAGCAATCTGCGTGGCAGGGTAGGTATTAGGCAACAAAAATTGAAACTAGCCATTATCGACACGACAGAAGAAGAAGGATATTGATTTTCTTGCGAGTAGTTTAACGAGTACTTATATTTCTACAGGTTTGTACAAAACCCTCGATCGGCGAGTCAGACTCGCACTTGGCCGGTTGTTTTTTTGTTAGTAGAGCTTGTTTTGCGAATTTTTTGTAGTCCCCTACGCTGCGCTGACGAACGTTGCTGAATTTTAAATAATTAATTGTACGATAAAAATAGTCAAATTTATATTTACTGTTAATGTTTTTAGAATGGGAATTAAATGGGCTTTCGGACAGTGTTTTTTATAAACCATGTTTCCTACAAAAAAAATTAAAATTTTAAGGTTTGTTTGGATTTCGTTACTACTAAAAGTTTACAATTTTAAGTATTACGACATATTTTGCTACGGAACCCTAAAAAACTGGTATGGGGAATGAATTGGGCATCATCTAGTTACCTGATAACGACACCAAATTTGACTCAAAGCTCCAAACAAATCGGCCAGAATTTTTTTTCTGAGCGCTTGGAGCTCTGTACTTTGACCCCCCCTCCCCCCCACCTGTCGCGGGGTTATGACTGGCTACCGGGCGATTTCAGCTCAGGTGGATGTGTATAACATTCGGACCAAAGGGCATTGCTTAACCCCAAAATTTATACCTTTCCATACAAGCATGCCCATAAGAGACCGGACTATTACGGCTCCAGACGAATGTGTCTTCGTCTACATAGCTGCCTTTATGCTTATTTGCTTGTAGCCTTATAACTTGGTGCATACAGAGATCAGATCAATGGTTAATCTAGTTGTTAAAGATGGAACAATTGTGGAAAACGGCCACTTTTCGCAATTGTTCCATCTTTCACTACTAGCGAGATATAATAAATAAAGTTAATTGCTTCTATATATCCTACAGAACACAGTCTAGTTCCTCGCCGTTTTACGTTTCTGAAATATTATTTTTCCAGTTATTATTATTTAAAAAGTGGCGGCGCCACTTAGCTCCTGTAGCAGGCCTACGTCACTCTATGTACTTGCGCGCTATAACTACCTACCGCCCGGCCGAGCGGTCTCGGGCCGACCCAGGACCAATTCCCCATTGTCTAAACGTGTGACGTAGAGTGGCGCAATACAAGAGAGAGAGAGATGCAGCAACTACTTCTGCACGCCTAGCGCCGTGCGATCTGAATTGCACTTTATTATAAAGGATGTAGGGTTGCAATTTATATGAATTATGTCGCCTAGTGCAGCTTCTGTAGGGACTACTATTTGGTATTCTGTGCCTGTAGGCCCCTTAAAGCCAGTGGAAGAAATTTCACAGCAATTCCAATTTTAAAATTAATGTTGCAATTGCCAAAAATAATGTTTTTTTTTCTTTTTAACTCTCCTTACCCTAAGGTTGCCTGGAAGAGATTGCTACCTTAGCAATAAGGCCGCCTGTTGACTTCTGTATCTTAAATTTAATGTATTTATTTCTTTTGTGTTTTCCTTGGGTGTCAATAAAGCATATTTGTATTGTATTGTATTGTTGCCAATACCTAAATGAGCCGGTCAAGTCGGTGGCTCCGGGCCTCAACAGCAGCTGTGTGAGGAAGTTGGCCCCGCGCGAGATGAGCTTCCTCTGGAAGTCCCAGCCGTGCACGCCACCGCCGAGCGCGTAGCGAGTGCCTGATACTAGGTCATAGTCATGCGCACGCTGTAGCGCTATGAACTCGGGGATGAACTTTGGCTGCAAGAAAAATCTTTTAATAATTTCTTAAATTGACCTATGCTTGTGTCGCAACAGTACGACGAATCAAGCTTCACCGGACTTAAAAATAAAAATCATACAGATATTACTTTCTAATAAAATTCAAAGGATTTTTATACAAAGATTAATAAATAAGACAAAAAGAATAAATACTATGGGTAGTCTCCATGGTATACCTTTTTAATATTTGGCACTAACATCAAACAAAAACCACTGTATTTTTCTAAAGAACTGTTTTCCAGCATCACCTTGCATATTGGCTAAGACTTACATAGTAAAATAACCAAACTTTGAAACAAAGTTATCAGTTAGATCTCTTACATCTACCCCTCCCTTTCTGTTATCGTCAAATTACTTTTTAAGTTTTTAGGGCATGTGACCAAACACTTACATATATTATTATTCAAATTGCATTTTTTTCAAATATTTGTTATAACTTGTGATCAGTCCATAGGGACTATTAGGGACTATAAGCAGATGTTAAGTAAGAGGGGTATTAAGATGTTGATACTAACATGATGGCTTAGGTCTGCATCCATGATGATGACGAAGTTTCCAGTAGCATGCTTGATTCCGTGTATGTACGCTGTCCCCAGACCTAGCTTTCTGTCTCTTGGTCGTAGCACTATCTTTGTGGCACCATACAATGATTGCAGTTGCTTTGCTACGTCAAGTGTGCCGTCCGGGCTGCCATCATCAATTACTATGATTTCATAGTCATAACCACTGGAATTTTAGAAGCATAGTGAGAATCATAGGTAGCACACAAAATAAGTACCTATAATATGCAATTATGGATTGTAGCTGGTTTTAGTACAGGGATGTTTAGCTTACATGCTGAAACAGTTGCACTGATTAACATGTGGGTTATTTTTTAAAATTCGGGATATATATTGTTACCACAGGATGAGTAAAGATATATTAAAGCAAGAATTTTAAAAAGTTTGCAGCTACATGTTTGTCAAGTGCTAGGTAGTTCAAAACAATGTGTATTTTAAAATATGCATTTTTATATATGCATACAAAACAGGTCATAATTTTTAATTTAATAAGTAGTTTTCTCGCATTAACGTGAAGGTCTTCACATAGGTACCTGTGGCACACGATCTATGCTACTTTAGCCTAGCTAGCAAGAGCTGAAAGGATTCAAAACTTTTTTTGGTTAGGAGTTATGTTTTTCGCTCTACTTCTGTACAGAATACATTAAGCATATTTTAAATAAATCTATCGAACATTAAATCACTTTTTATGAACCGTAAACCTCACAGAAGCTTTTCAGATTATAGAATTATTGCAAAATACTTAGTTCACGTCGGCAATTCTAGTGACTAAGAAATCTAAGTATTATATTTAGTAAGGGACTTACGTTTTGTCCATATACTTGACGATGAGCCATATTATGATTGGGAGGTTCTCTCTCTCGTTATAAGTCGGCAACAATATGGAATATTTATCACTTTTCATTATTTCAGAATCCAAAGCCGAAGCCATTGTTGTTGACGATAACTGTACTGCAAAGTCGAAACTTCAGAATCTTCAAATACACTCAATAACAATAATGTTGTAGTTTTAAATATTACCATGCATAAAAACTACCCAATTTAATCAAAATACATCGAAGACGAGACGTTACACACATCTTAATATTATCGTCGAAATCTGGCTATGTTAAAGATAATTTTTTGATATTGTTTTGTATAACATTTAAGAAAATATCAATGATTTAATAATATTAGTAATCCAAAGATTGAACACTTTGCAACACCAGCCGTAAAGATGACGTTTCTAAATACAGAGCAGCGCCATCTACAAAGTCTAATAAAATCATAAATGTTTCTATTGGCCACTAGATGTCAGTAATTTGAACGCCATCTCTTATCGAGTAGAAAAACTAAAAGTTTAAAGTTGTGGGCTATAGAGGTCGCCCTAACCATCATAATTATATTTTTACATACTCATTGGACATAGGAAATTTTTACGGTAGGAATTAATTAGCCGATAGGAAAGAAAAAAGTTATTCTGGTTTATTTATGTACTTAATTAGGAATTGTGAAACAAAAATGCTTTTACCAAAGATAGCTTAAAATATTAGACATTCGGGCGGACAAATTGCATAAAAATTAAATGCAGTCAAATCAGTCCAGTCCAAGTGAAACAAAGGTATTATCGATCATGTTGACCCGCAAACAACTTACATTTTAAAGATTCTCTTACAATACAATTAACCCTGTCTAATAGACCATTAAAAAACGACCCACAAATCATCCACAGACATAAAATTACGAAATTCCCCGAAAGAACGTCAAATGAATACATATTTGGTCGTAGGCTATGATTATGTGAGTCAGGCAGGCGGTCAGCGGCGATAGTATCGACTATCGACTATCGAACGTTGCTTTTAATTCCCCGTGTTCAAACTCTGTCATTACATTACGGCGCAGATGGAGATAGCGGACACAGCTATGTGATTTATAATAAGCTTGGATTATCTTTGCTGTTTATTGGCGTTTTGGAGTCGTTAAAGTTGGCCAGGTATAATCCTACCTATTCATATATTTGTGATTTTATGATATTGTAGAGCGTCGGGAGCCTAGTGTCTACAGTTTATAGCATGAAGGAAGAAAAAATTTTACGCGCCCAAATTGGATTTTTTTTTCCTTCATGGTTTATAGGCCTAAATTGTGAGTTCAAGCCACGGCACTTATCAATGTGCTTTCGATTTTCGAATTCATAATGTAAGTTTATTCTATAAATGCACTTACGGTGAAGAAAAACATCGTGAGGAAACCTGCACACACTTGCGAAGTAATTCAAAAGATGTGTGTGAAGTTGACCAACCCGCACTGGGCCAATGTCGACTAAGGCCTATTTACCCTGAATCAGGGTAGGTTCGAGCTTCTCGGTAGGCCTATAACGAATTAGAGCATAAGTGAAATTGTTCAAATTCAAATTAATGTAGTTTTTGTGGTTATATGAAATGTGTTCTGTCTATCTTTCTTTCTTTCTATCTATAACTACGGATATGCCATCTGTGGCATATAAAATACTAGGACAGTAATAATTTTGGTAAAATAACGCCAGTTTCAATAAGAAAAGTAACACAAGAATCGTTTTATGAACGTTTTAGTTACGTTTTAATAGTTAATCGTTTTATAACTTTAGTACCAAAGCCCATTTTGTTTAGGGTGCCCGTCACACCACACCGTGACGAAAAAGATTATACTGATAAAACGATTAACCAAACAAGTGGTTGGCTCAGTCATTTAAATATGCAAAAGGGTGATAAGGATAATTTGGTTATCGTGATGGTAATTTAGAGCTATTTGTTGTTGGACACGGTTTTACAAACACGATATGCATGGTATCTTGTATTGACTTTATGGCAAATAAGACATGAAGTCATCAATTCAGCTGAAAGAAGTTTTACGCTGGGATATCTATTACGTATCATGAGGTTTTACATTACCAGTGACAAGACATAATTTTGTCCTGTCTATACTCTCATGGAGGCAAAAAGGCTAGTTCTTCACAAGATTTTCATTGTTAAATATAAGTTTACGTACTATTATTTATTCTGTGGTATTACCGCACTCAACCTCCGGGTGGTCAAGTCAATCAAGTATGTATAGGGTTTGAATCAATTTGGCACTCTTCGCCCATTTCTCCGTTCGTTACTTTCCCGGTTTGTCCATTTCACTGATTGTATTTTTCATGCATGCGTACTACGAACTAAGCTAAGGCTTTCAAAGAGTCGCCAGGACTCTACATCGATTTTTGATAGCAAAATGCGGTGTAACAAACAAGCACGCAACAGAACATTAAACTCAGACTTGGCATTACTTAATGTTAGCCTATTATTTCCCTACCCCTAATTATAATAAATATTGCTAATGTTGGACTCTACTCTTTTCGGGCGAAGTCGTGACTTTTCTAAAGTAAAGATTATGGTTTTGGGTGTGCTTCAAAGTCAGCTTGAGGTTTGGAAGTGGGATGGCGCCAGAGTAAGATTATAAGGTAAGGTTGCTTGATAGATAGACGAAGTTCTTCATATCTGGCTGTTTATAGTGTTTATTAGTTACTCATTATGATTTTTGTTTTCTTTTCAAATGTTTATGGTATTAACCTCAAAGAGTCAGGGTGCAAGTCAGGTGAAACTTTTTAAGTCCGGTGAAGCTCAAGTACGGTGAAGCTTGATGATTTATCGTACTTTGCGACAAAAGCAAGTCTTTTAAAAAAAAAAAAGAAAAGAAAGAGTCAGGGTGTTCTATAAGGCCTGGTCACCCTATTAAGTTATGAGCTCCAGAACCCCACAGTGGGGACGTATTTAAGGACTGTTATTTTTTTTATACTATAGAATTCATTGTACCGGTTTTATAAAAAGAACTCGAAATCTTCTTTCTGTTCCATCCGCCGCGTCGTCGCCCGCGGCCGGCTGCATCACCGGCGCGGCGCGGGCGCAGGTGCCGGCGCAACAAGCATCGTGTCCCGCGCATACCGACTAATGGCTGAAACTACATCTAACATTATGTTACGCCGTTTGTACTGGCTGCTAGATAAAAAATATTAGCATTTAAATAAATAGTGATAATCCTGGGTATAATAAATTAAACATAAAAAAATAGATTAAATAACAATTTCTAAACTTTAGACACAAATGAAATGAAATGAAACATGTTTTATTCGAAGTAAGAATTTACCAATCATTTTTCGACGACGAGGCATAATTTGGCTGTCTTCTGTGGAGAAGAACTCGCCGGAAGAAACTCCACAGGCGTTGCATCTTTACAAAATATTTTACAAACTTATTATTTTATACAATTTGATTAATATATAACAAAGAGTGCAAACGAAAATATGCAATTAGAGGAAGGCAACCAGTCAAAGTAGAAAAAACTAAACTATATACCTAACCAATAAAACAACCGGCAATCGACTAGAGCAGACCAGTCCCCCCAAGCAGCACCACGTTCACGGGTTTGACGTATGGGTCAGCCATCACACATAATGTAGGTTCATTTGTACCCGTAGCTACGTTTATTCGACGCAACGCTCTTACGGTGAAGGAAAACATCGTGAGGAAACCTGCACACACCTGCGAAGAAATTCAAGGTTGAAGTCGATCAACCCGCACTGGGCCAGCGTGGTCGACTAAGACCTACTCACCCTGATTCGGGGTAGGCTCGAGCCCCTCAAGGGGATATATATGGGAATTTATGGGATGTTAAAGACGACGAAGATGATTTGTTAGTTAGTTACTTTCACGCAGTTATCAATAGAGCGATACCCAAGGTTGATCTGATGATGGATCTGACGTAGATCAGCTAGAGGTGTAATTATGAGCGCCCAATCGGCGCACGCGACTGATTGCTTTGTTAGTTTAGCGTTGACAGCTGCCTCGAGGCAGGCCGTGTGCAGACCGGGCCCCCGAACTAGAATCCCACTAATATTGAAAATGGAGTATAAATAAAAAAAAATGTGGTAGGCATAGAGCACGCCTTATCGAGTAGGTATGCACCGTAATTGTTCGGGTAGGTTCAGCGCGTTCGTTTATTAGGAAATGGTTATCGGAGTTGATTTTTTTTCCCAGTGAAAATAAGTAATTTAATAGGAGAACATTCTGAAATGTGCAGTGATAAGTTACAAACATGACTCGAGGGACAAAGCCAAACAGAAAAATGTTATTTATTTCACCGCCCATAGAATATTATTACGCTTGGCATAAAGGCAGCGGAGCGGTGCGCGTGCTCTATGTTTATCATACTAATATTATAAAGAGGAAAGATGTGTATTTTTGTGTGTGTGTGTGTGTATGTTTGTAATGAATACATTCAAAAACTACAGAACGAATTTCAAAATTTTTTTTTTTCACTATTAGAAAGCTACATTCACCCTGAGTAACATAGGCTACTTTTTACTGCGGGAAAATGCCTCATTCGCACGGGAAAAACTGTAAACGCGGGCGGAGCCGCGGCGGAAAGCTAGTTATTTATACTCTAAGATGCGAAAGTAACTCAATTCCGCGGGAAAAACTGTTAATACTGGTGGAACCGCGGGGCGGGAAGCTGTAGGATACAATAGAATTGAAGCCGGCGAAGCCTGACACGAATATTAAAAAAGTATTAACTTTGTCCGCTTGAAAGTTTAAAATTCATTATTTACGTTACACGTGTTTGGGTCACTGGTTTATATAAGTTTGGTTAAAGAATTTCGCGTGTTTAACTCTATCTACGGTTTTATTTATTAACTCTTACTCATCTTACATTAATTGATTCGATCTCCCGGTTCGTGTTCGTTTACTTGGTCTGTACAAACACGGACTAAAAACTCTAGTTAAATCTTGCATTAAATTCGATCAGGTGATAGGCCAAAGGCAATATCTAGTAAAATTTATGTTAATAAAGTATCAAATGTGATCGGTTTCATTGATAGCAAAAATATTTCATGTCGATAAAATTAAGATTTCTTTATTTGTTATAAATGCTGTTTCATTTGTGACAAATGTTTATTTTTGATGTGGGCAATAAAGTAAAATATAAGATTCGTGGTTACACATTTTTTGCATCACACAGAATTTTAAGTCCTTATCATACGAATGTTTGCCCTGGGCGGGATTCGAACCCGCGACACTGTGCTTTGTTGGCAGACGTACTACCAACTAGGCTGCATTACCTTGAGTATTAAAAACGTCGGTTTTTTTTTTATTTTACCTATGCTTGTGTCGAAAAAGTACGACCAATAAGCTTCACCGGACTTGCGGGGGAGCGGAAGACTCTACCCCAAAAAAAAAACAGTCGGAATTGTTGGAAAAATGGAAAGGTTTTTTTTTATTTATAAGATAATTTCTTAAGTTTTGCTAAAACCATGGCTGGCTCTCGTCTCCCACTAATGAAGAATAAACTTACAGAATAAACTCTTTAAAATTTAGAAGAAAGTTTTTTTTTCTTTGCAAAAGTTGTGACTGAGTTGGCCCTCCCAGTTTTCGCTTAGCAGTCACCCCTGTACTAAGCACGATACCTAAAAGTGAATTTTCCCAACCCTTGTTTATAGGATTTCCTTTCCAACTCCATATACATACATATATAAATATATCGTGTGGATTACTGTGTGTAGATAGATATTCGCCTGAGGTGGCACGTGGCACGTGGCGCCCCCTATATTAACCGCACACTTGCGGACGGTTGGTGAATTACAATCGGAGGGAGATTTCATAAAACATTATTGACTCTTCTCCAATACTTTACTGCTACCACCACTGCTACTCATAGCGTCGTTAACAGCTGTATGTCCCATGGCACAGAATACCAAATAGTAGTACTTAAAGAAGCTGCACTAAGCGACATAATTCAAATAAATTGCAACCCTAGCTTCGTTACAATAAAGTGCAATTCAGATCGCACGGCGCTAGGCGAAAAGACGAAGTTGCTGCATCTCTTTCTCTCGCGTATTGCGCCACTCTACTAACACCTTTAGGGCTGTCGTCTTTGAGAAAATAAAACATCTTATTTATTAACCTATAAGGTACCTACCCTTTACTAGTAATAGTATTAGTATATAATAAGCTCGATCGCCAGGGTTGTCAGCTAAGTAAAATAAATATTAACACAATTTTATGAAATACATATTTATTCTATTTACAATTGTTTAACTTTAATATTATGTTGTATTTCTTACCATCTCTAAAGTACCTACCTGTTATTAATTCCTAAATCTCGGAATAAAATGAAAACATTCTTCACTTTTTTAGTGAACAGTCATGAAATATAGTCACGAGTCGCCTCTGTATATAATAGTTCGTTCGTTAACAGCTCATATATGTCCCCACCGAGGGGCTCGAGCCTACCCTGATACCAGGGTGAATAGGCCTTAGTCAACCACGCTGGCCCAGTGCGGGTTGGTCAACTTCACACACAACCTTTGAATTTCTTCGCAGGTGTGTGCAGGTTTCCTCACGATGTTTTCCTTCACCGTAAGAGCGTCGAATAAACGTACATATGAAATATAATATAATAGTTACACCTAATTATAAAAAAATAACTCATAAAAACTACGTGTAAATCGTTGAACTATTATTAGTAATAATAACTCAATGGTGTAGGTAACTAAACAAAATAAGTAACAGTATTCCTTACCTATCAGTATCTTTGGGTAAAGTGAAAAAAGATAACTTTAAATCATTTTGTTTATTGCGCGGCTGTCCACGCAACAGTTATTTCGATTATAATTACGATTCTCCATTATTACTATTTATAATGTAACGGAGAGAAAATAATAATATTATAATGTAGTAGTACTACGCAACCATGCGTCGTCGTCGCGTGCGTCGTGTCGTGGCGCGTCATCGTCGTCGGGTAGCGTGTGATCTCCAGCGCGGCGCGGCCCCGGCTGATTTGTACGTTCAACGAACAGCGCACTGTAGGTACGAATCGCGGTAGGTATAGGCGAGTGACGGAGGCCTGCCCATGGTCCAAGAAAACAAGGTCTAACAATTAGACCACGTGACTGACACAAGCCTACGTCATTTCTACGTCATTTTACCTATTCATCCTTGTCGAATGCGTGTAATAGACAAGGATGAACAGCGCAAAATGACGTAGCTTGTGTCAGTCACGTGGTCTAATTGTTAGATCTTGTTTTCTTGGACCATTTGTATGTCCTGTAATGTCCTAAACGAGCGACTCGAGCCTACCTTGAAATCAGGGTGAACAGGCCTTAGTGTAGCACGGGTCCAGTGCGGGTTGGTCAACTACACACAACCTTTGAATTACTTCGCAGGTGTGTGCAGGTTTCCTCACGATGTTATCCTTCACCGTAAGAGCGTCGAATAAACGTACATGAATTCCAAAATTGAAAACACATTTGTACGGGCTGAAGCTTGAACCTGCGAACTTCCGAATGAAAGTCGACCGACCCTTGCCATTTCTCATCAGGTCATCGACACTCTACTAACATTAATAAAGAACATTATTATTATTATTATTACTATCCATAGTACTACTTAAAATATAATATACGTTAGCTTTGCGCCCCGCGTCTCCGCCCGCGTGAACATTGTTTCCCGTGGGAATGAGGCATTTTCCCGCGGTAAAAGATAGCCTTTATTTCTCTCCATCCTCTCAACTAACTCTATGCCGAAAATCAAGTCGATTGGTTGCTTATAGTTAGGGCGTGACGGAAGGACAAACAAACACACTTTCGCATTTATAATATTAGTAGAACTTAGGCCTCGCCCACTACACCCAACTTCAAAAAATATTCTTGAATTTCAAATAACAATACCAAAAACAAATACAGAATTAGCTCACTCCAAATTCATAGGGCAGTAAATGTAATCCCGATAAGTATGGGAGCGCGCATAGAAGAGAGCAGCGAGTGAGGTGACCGCGCGGATCCCGAGTGTCAACAACCGCTCAATATACGAGTGACACTTGACGTCCCGGCTAATCCCGGGACAGGAGCGGTAAGGGGTGGATGCGGCATTTTAGCACTTTTTTATTATTGTTCATTAAATAGGTAGATAAAGTACTTAGGTAGGTACACATTATAATTTCGCCAAACCATCATGGTTTAGTATCTCCTCCATAGATAGGATACTCCATACTAATATTATAATTGCAAAAATGTGTGTGTTTGTTTGTCCTTCCTTCACGCCCTAACAATACAATACAATACAATATACTTTATTGACTGAAAGAGACACAGTATACAGAAAATAGAACAGTACAAACAGAAGAGTCAAAAGGCGGCCTTATTGCTAAGGTAGCTAAGCAATCAATCGACTTGATTTTCGGAATAGAGTTGGTTGAAAGGATGGAGAGTAACCTAAGCTACTTTTGGCCTTGGAAAAACATCATACGGGAAAATCATAAAAAAACAACGCGGGCGTAGCCGCGGGAGGACAGCTAGTATTACATATTTACATACAAATTTAACACTAGGCAGAGAGATACAAAGAACGGCTGATAAACCATCCAATCATACTGGCCAGCCAACTGACTAAACCTACATTCACAAGACGTCTAAAAAGTCGTGAAGTCATACACCTTGCCTTGTAAAATGGCCAAGTTTGAAGAAGAGAAGCTCCCACTGTAGGCCGCCTCTGAACGCCCTGTAGCTTACAACCAATCTAATTATAGTCTAAGGAGTGATTGCAGATACAAATAAGAAAAAAGTAAGAAAACATATTTACATACTTAGTTTTCAATCAAACTAATATACCATATTCGACTACTTTCTAACCTCCGTCCCATCCCAAGCGAACAAACTGCGCTGGAGTGTTGATTTTTGTTCTCAGCGCTAAGCCCTGCATATTGTCGCACACTGCATAGTCAACAGGGTGTGGCCGACAAATTGTGACATCAAAAATATTTGATTCAGATTATTGTGAAGTCCTTTAGATGTTACTAAAGAAAAGAAATAATAAATTAATATTTATTAGATTTTCTTTCGTTACCAATTTACATACTTAATATTTTATGTAAATGAAAAAAAGGAATTTACGAGTTTTAGCAGCACGTATTAGAGAGTTTACATAGGTAATCCGCTGTAAATAACCGAGCTTTGTATTTATTTATTTAGCGTATAAATACTTGGTAGTAATTGGTATTTAAGCAATAAGGCTTACACGTACACTTTGTTTTTCTTTTGTAAAACTGTAATAATGTAGGTACTGTATGTCCTATGGTCTGTTTCATATAAATCCGGACAAAAGTTCATTGACCTCTTTCTTTTATAGAAAGTTATTAAAAAGGCAAACTCTGTCAATAACACGCTCACCCCGCCTTCTACTACGGTATGCCAAATTACGTATTTTGCGATAATTTCCTATAGTTTTAACGTATCGTTTGAAAAAATATGTGCGCGTTGTCCTTTTCGATAACCTTTTGTCCGGATTAATTTGAAACAAACCATAGTGTGCATTTATAATATTTTAAATATTATTTTACTGCATGTATGTACAGTAGCCAGCACATGCGGTTGGACATTCGAATTACGAAATTCACCCCTACCGCTAAGGAATACGGGCCCTTTTTAGGTCAAAATGTCCAGCCGCATGTGCAGGCTTTTGTACTTCATGTAACACTGCATTAGTCATCAACATTTTTGCTTACCATGCAAAAAAAATAAAACCATAGCACCCTATACTTTTCCATATTTCTCCCACCGCGTCCCGTCTTCCCACAGTTGCAGGACATACTAACGGGATCTCGGGTCCCGCGGGACGGCATAAGCCAGTTACCGTCCCGCACTTTATTATTTTATCGTATTTCTGCTGAGCTCAAGATTCCAAAATTGTGTTGTGGGAAGCCGGGGTGGTTATCAATGAGGGTGGTGTTGTTCGCTGGTAAAGTGTTTGATTCTCGCTTCGGAGATATCAGGTTTTTCATTATTATCATCATGATCAACAGGCATGTTATACTGTGTATTCAAATTTTTTTCGGAGGTGGTAAAGTCGTCTCATTATTAAAAACTAGCTTTCCGCCGCGGCTCCGCCCGCGTTAACAGTTTTTCCCGTAGGAATGAGACATTTTCCCGCGGTAAAAGGTAGCCTATGTTACTCAGGGTTAAAGTAGCTTTCTAACAGTGAAAGAATTTTTGAAATCGGTTTAGTAGTTTTTAAGTTTATTCATTACAAATATATACATACATACTATCACGACGGCTGGATCACGTCGTTGCGCTCGGAGAGCGCTATCCTACTCCTCAACAATTAAAGATGGAATTTGATAAGGAGATTATTTATTTCTTCAGGACATAGAGACCAGCTCGTAGCTGGAGCTACGGCCGTCCGCGTTGGCAGCCACTCAATTCGAATTCATTATCGCTTTTCATAATTAAATGGCTCAAACGCGGAAAGAGGCTGCCAGCACGAACGCGGTGAGCATGTAGGATGCATGCACACCACAATACACACACACTCACACAAAAATACAAATCTTTCCTCTTTATAATATTAGTAGTACGCCCGCGTTGTTTTTATTATTTTTTTCCCGTAGGAATGAGATATTTTCCAGCGGTAAAAACTATCAAAGATATTGACCGGGGTTATAATAAGGTACCACCATGCGAAATTTCATTTAAATCGGTCCGTCCATTGAAATGTCCCCAAATATTATGAATATGAATATCTGTAGCAAATATAATAAAGTTCGCAAATGAGGTTCATTTGCAAATCGGCATGGCGCGGTGGTGTAGTTAATTGCATTGCGGTCTCCTGTCGCGCGATCGATTCCCGGGGGAGCGCTAGTTATACGCTCAACTAGATACGAGGGGTATTTTTTATCAATGAATAATAGATGTCTTATATTAGTATCATTCTAAATCAATTTTTTTGTTAGTTTTAAATTCATCTTTTTTTTTACTTCATGTCGGGTCTACTAACTGTTTGTTTTTTTTTTTACAAAATTCGTTGCCAAGTCTAAGTCGTTGCTTAGTGTTATTTCATTCTATCTATCTCAATTCTAACCAAAATTCCATAAGAGCATTATGAATGAATAGACCTGCTCACTCCGGCTAGTCACGTCATTGCCTATCTGCAAGTCCATCAAACTGTAAATCATTTAAACATATTCCAGTCAACTTATGATACAAGATAGGGTATTTGCATGCACCCTACAACCCTCTAAAGGTTATTGTGTAGGTACAGTCGCACGCAGCCACATATTCTTCTTAACTTTTTATATCCTTCTGCTATATGAAAAAAAAAACATAATAAAAAAGAAAGAAGAAAGAAAAATACTTTCTTGGCCAAAAAAGAATATTTTAGTACAAAAGCACATAATAAAAGTAGGTAATGTCAAATATTCAGGAACAATTTATAAACTTTTTTCTTTTGTAACGAATTATTTTACTACAATAGCGATTGAAAATGACTAATTTTGATAAGTAGATATTCAAAATATCTATACCTAGTGTGGGTAAGGAAATTAAACACTTGTACTTATGGGTTACCTTAATGTCGATGAAACCACTCATCTCTTTCTGTCGTTGTCATAATAGGCAAAAAAAGAAGGGAAAGGGCATTGTTCACTTGTGTAACACAAATAACTGCAATCCTCAACCCATTTGTCAAGCGTGTGGATAAACTTCATCTCCTAACTAAAGAGAAATGTGATATTCTCAAAACATTATACTTACTGTTACTATTAGGAGCAATCGCAAAGCGTCTCTTTTTCAGCTTGGTCATAAAATGCTTTCGTTTATCTGTCTCCTCTACAGATCACATTTTCCTACTGATTTTGGTGGCAATAAAGAATATTGTATTGTATATTTCATGACCTGTTAACAACTTATATTATGGAAGGGCTCGAGCCTACCCTGAAATCAGGGTGAATATGCCTTAGTCGACCACGCTGGCCCAGTGCGGGTTGGTCAACTTCACAACCTTTGAATTTCTTCGCAGGTGGGTGCAGGTTTCCTCACAATGTTTTCCTTCACCGTAAGAGCGTCGAATAAACGTACATATGAAATTGAAAATCGAAAACACATTGGTACGTGCCGAGGCTTGAACCTGCGAACTTCCGAATGGAAGTCAACATCACTAGCCACTTGGCCAGCGACGCTCTTATATCCGATATTTCGTGAGCAGATACAATAATAAATATATACTAGAATAATATACATAATGTGCATTAGAGTGTACAGAACCAGCGTCGCTAATTGAGCCATTTCACGGATAAGCAGATAGACCACGGAGCCCTAAAATTATGCATGTTATTTGCATATAATAACTGAGGGGAGGCGAGGGGACACTGGAGTGCCGAATTGAGTTTTGATAGTCGGGTATTTGAGTATCTTTATTCAGATATGCATAAGAGGGCAAGATAATCTTAGCCCCTTCTCAAATGAATCTACTATATAGTTGCTTATAGTGTGGGTTTCGAGGTTAGCCTACCTCACAAACCCTGGTGTCAGAATTATTGAGTCACCTAAGGCTTCTGACATGGCTCCTGTAACGACTATATCCATAGATCATAGCCGGAACCAACGGCATAACGTACCTTCCGAAGCACGGAATCATCTTTCTTTCGGACAGGTGATTCAGCCTGCAATGTCCTAACCAAACTGGGGAAAGTCTCACAAAGTGTTATTTGTTAGTCAAAATATACAGAAACTAGTTTGTAATAACAATATACGTTTTTATGTCAAACATTTTCATCGTATTAATCATACTAAGATTACAAAGAGGAAAGATTTGTGTGTGTGTGTGCATGTTTGTAATGAATAAACTCAAAAACTACTAAACCGTTTTCAAAAATTCTTTCACCATTAGAAAGCTACATTCACCCTGAGTAACATAGGCTACCTTTTACCGCGGGAAAATGCCCCATTCCCACGGGAAAAACTGTTAAGTAGTTTTGATAATAAAATAAACTATCAACTAGAGCTGCAAGACATTAAAATTTAACCCTATACTTACCAATTTTAAAAACAAATCCGTGTTCCAAATTCAGAGAACATAAAGCACACACGTTTTGGCGGCAAAAAGTCGTAAACTTGCTAAGTATAGTCCGCGGCATAATGACAGGGCGGCAAGGGTCAAACGACGGAATATTCCAGAAAAAAGGCGTAATTAATAGTTGTAAAGTGATCAAACCATAATGTGGTGAGGGAAGATAGTTTTAAGTCGCAGGAGGTTTGAATATTTTCATTTGGGTGGCATTCAGTTTAAGGGTCAGATGAAAAAAAAATTCGAGCAGTGGTAGATTATAATTTTTAATTAGTACAACGATTTTTGAAGTTTATTTGTTCGTACAATAACTGCAATAAATCACAAAACGAATTGAATATCATAATAATATAATAAAACTCATTATTAAAAAAAAAAAAAACTATAGAGGTCAAAAATCTGTACATAGAAAAAAAAATTAAAAGCCGAGCCAGCTGGATGTAAAAATAGATATTGCTTTTTTTGTTTGTCTGTTTGTTTTGTGCGGGCTAATCTTCGAAACTGTTAGACCAATTTGAATGAAATTTTTCATGGTGGTTCCTTATATCCCCGGTCAACCTCTGAAATAGTTTTTACTGCGGGAAAATACCTCATTCCTACGGGAAACTGCACGGAAAAGTAAAAAAACAAGGCGGGCATAACCGCGGGCGGACCACTAGTACCTACATTAATAAGACGACAATTATTTGTTTGTGACTTTAACTTGCTGTCGACTGTAAGTTAAAGAATGGTATTTGTATGTCATCAAATCAATTTGCGCAAACATCAAAAACGTTATTGAAAAGTGTCGCTACTGAAAAGTGATTTTAGAAAATAATACATTGCATGGTCCTAACAAGAAGACCACGTGCCTTGACACAAGCCTACGTCATCTGCTGTTCATCCTTTTCGAATAATACGTATCCGACAAGGATGAACAGCATGATGACGTAGGCTTGTGTCAAGTTTGACAGTCTGATTGTTAGACCTTGTTTTTTTAGACCATGATACAGTATATCGATTTCACAAACTCTTCCATAAATCCTTGCGGCTATTAGCAACACTAAACTCTTTTTGTATTTATCATTTCAGGGAAGCGTCATCGGTATCGCCAAATCACCACGTTTCGGACGAGGCGCCACGTCTGAGTATCCACCATAAGCTGAACTGAACCCCAACCTCTTTACTAATTTGCTAATGTACACAACGGACTCTGACTTTGAATACTACATCACAATATGTGATTCTTCCAATGGTGTAATGATTCGTCACCGAGTATTCGTGCGTGCTATCTAAAAAAAAAACAATAATTATTTATTCTTTATAGGCTAGTCCCTTAGGACACAATGACGTCATTTCTGTAGTTCATAAGCTTTGCTCTGCCCAAGACCGGCTCTCGTCTCAAACAAATGTACAAGTCTAAGCAATGAAAAAGAGATCAAATAATCTTAAAGAGGTGATGCGGTGCGGTAGGTATTATTTGAACATAACTGACAGGACAGGTTCACGCGATGTGTGCGCGAATATTACTTTCAAGTTCCATAGACATCTAGTATTTATACTTTGAGTTTAAATGTAAAAAATATTTACTATGGTGCCAAAATAAAATATTATTTACCTAAGTAGTAAATTACTTTACTCAGTAATAGCGAAAATAGTATTATAATACTTTACTTTCAAGTTCCATAGACATCTAGTATAAATAGTGTGTGCGCGAATATTACTTTCAAGTTCCATAGACATCTAGTATTTATACTACTTGATATTTAGGTAAATAATATTTTATTTTGGCACCATAGTAAATTTTTTTTACATTTAAACTCAAAGAAAATTAATTGCAAATATCATCTCTAAAATAAATTACACAGATTTAAATTTTTAGCTATATTTGTCATTTCCATATAACTCACAAAAATAACACATTTTAGTCAGTCAGGTCAGTTCTCTTAACACTGGTCGTCAAGTCTTTGAGCGTACGGTCCGACGCGCGATAAATTACAGCCCTTAATCGACGCTAATTGGTGGTTGACCCGACCCCAAGACCAGGGTCAGAACATGGCCGAAAACACCTAAACTGTACCACCATAATGATATGTGAGCGATACCCAACGAGGTAGAGCTGAGAGGGTTCTATGGGAGTACGCATTGAGTAATATTTGGACCGAGTGCAGGCGAAGGGAAGAGTGTGGAGTTTCTTCGGCGAGCTCTTCTCCACAGAAGACAGCACATGTTGCTTTGCTGAACTCGCCACTAAATGTAGTTAAATGATTTTAACTAAGTAATGTTAAGTCCAAGAGTTAAAAATAAATAATTTTGATTTTATTTGAAAAGGCGAAATTTTAGCTAGGTTAAAAATGCTTTCGTATGTCCATTTTAAAGAATGTCATGACATTCTTTCTTCTTTTCGAGTTTATTCGTACAACGGACAAAGTCACTAACACATTTCGAATAAGTTGTCGTGTGACGACGTGTTTTTGTAATTAGAATATAATTTTTCATAGAACCAAGCATTGTAGCATAGTTTTTTAAATATGTAGTAGCTAATGCTGACAGACCTAGTACGAGAGATGACAAAAATGTCGTAGCCCAGGCACTTGAACATATTTATTTTACACTCACTTACTCTAGACTATTATATACTTCTGTGCAATAGGAGAGTTGACAAAAACGTCTTCTGCAAGGCACTAGAACTCTCTCCTACAGACCCTTTCAGCTCCTTTAATGTACCAACTCTTTTAATATCGGGACCAAAACGCGTTCAAAAACCGTAATCACAGTCCCGACTTAACCATACGATAGAGATATTAATGGCACCGCCGACTGTGTGTTTTGAGCGTGTTGTTTTATTATTTTTTTGTAAGTTTCCATACCTTTCCTAAAAGATTAGCGGGCGAGGTGAACTCTTAATGATTATTAATGTTTTTGTTTGAAAAACGCGGTCACGTTCGTGTGATCGTTTTGTTTTGATTGTTTTTGGTTTATTGTTTTTAAGGAAAATAAAGGTTACGGAACAAAAAGCTAGGTGTAATTATGTACTGAGCTATCGTCTCGGTGGTGGTACAATCAAGAGCAAGGTAATCTGAACACGCGCATCACTCTCCCTTATTTATCACACTAATATTATAAAGGCGAAAGTCTGTGAGTGTGTGAGTATGTTTGTCACTTCTTCATATCTAAACGGCTGGAGCGATTTTAATAAAAAATTGGCATAGAGTTAGCTGATACCCTGGGTTAACACATAAGCAACGTTTTACCACGGGAAAATGCCTCATTCCCACGGGAAAAACTGTTAACGCGGACGGAGCCGCTGGGCGGAGAGCTTGTTGGATATAAGAACTCAAAAGGTGCTAATTCCAAGTCCGTTTATCTGCCTATCTATCTCTTGAATGTGGCCAGCTGTTGAGCTGTAATCAGGGGTGAAACGGAACCGAATGGAGCATACCTTGATCAGAAAGTACCTATTTCAATTCAAAATATAGCCAAAATTCTCGTTAAAACGTAAAGCTCAGTAATTTAACAGACAGATATACAAAAAGACGCGCGGTAGATCGCCAATGCGCTGGACTGACCAAGTGAAGTCTGCTCTGAATGGTCCACTTCACGAATGTGCGAGGAAAGCTTCGGTACGAGAGGAATGGCGACGAATAGTAATTAAGCTTGCCACCACCCCTGCTATGACAAACACGACCAAGCTTGATTGGTCGTACCTTTTCGACACAAGCACATGTCAATTAAAAAAAATAAAAATAATAACCACTCTGCCAAGAGTGTAACGATAAAGAAGAAGAATACAAAAAGGCAGAACTTCGCATTTATTGTGTTTTCTCTTAAACCTAGCCCGAGGTCATTACTAACAAAAAAAATCTAAACAACTATGTCAAAAACGCAATTGAACTATAACCGCCGCCCAATCGTCGCTCGCGTCGATAGCTATCGATCGTAACGGCCATCGATCGGCGCTGCGCCGGAGTGGACGTGGGCTCATAATTGCGGAGTGCACACTCGGACGCGGCTATTACTTGTTATTAGTGGACCGGCGCGTGCGCGGGCAAAGGCTTCGGGCGTTGTGCGGGCAGTTCGGACTTGGGACAATTTCGTTTCACATAAAAATAAATCGCGTCGATGGCCAAGTGGCAAGGACCGTTGACTTCTATTCAGAAGTTCAAGGGTTTAAACCCGCTCGGCACGTACCAGTGTGTTTCCGATTTTCCAATTCATATTTACGTTTATTCCACGTTCTTATGGTGAAGGAAAACATCGTGAGGAAACCTGCACACACCTGCGAAGTAATTCAAGGTTTGACCAACCCGCATTGGGCCAGCGTGGTCGACTAAGATCTATTTAACCTGAATTTAGGGTGGGCTCGAGCCCCTCGGTAGGGACATTCTATGAGCTGTAAATGATAAAAAAGTTGTTGTAGACATCCCATACATGGCTATCTGGCCAGAGCCTGTACTATGGGCATAGAATACCAAATAGTAGTAGATGACAGTATACAAAAAGACGTAAATTTCTCTTATAAAAGACATCAACGCGTTCTATTTAGGAAAATTTGTTTCTTAAAAAAAAATTGGTATATTTACATATGGTTCGTCGTTAACAGCCCGTACAAGTCCCACCAAGGGGTTCAAACCCACTCTGACATCAGGGTGAACAGGTCTCAGTCGACCACGCTCCAGTGTGGATTGATTACGAACACACAACCTTTGAATTACTTCGTAGGTGTGTGCAGGTGTCCTCACGATGTTTTCCTTCACCGTAATAGCGTCGAATAAACTTATATGTATTTTAAAACACATTGGTACGTGCCGAGGCTCGAACCCGCGACCTTCCGACGACGCTCTCGTGACTCGTGCGTGATGTGACGTAGGCGCAAAATTGTACTTAAGTCCACATTCACCGCGTCCAATCACTCAATGTTTCCGGAATGTCTGTGGGCGAACAGAAACTTTTCTATCGATTATCTAAGTTAAGCACTCGTAAGTACATAGTAAGTGCTTAGGTGCGTCCTATTTATAGATGTTTAACTGCGATAAAACTGTTTGCATCAAACCAAGTGTACAATTATAGTGAAATAATAAGGTAGGTATTTCGTTTGAATATGTTTTACTTTAAGCTTTCTTCATGTAAATGTAAATTTGTGGAGGAAAAAACTTGCCTTAGCAAGTTATACTCTCGTTAAGTACACAGGATATGTAACGTTAAAATTTTGTACTTCAAAGAAAAAGAAAAATCAAGTGTTTTGAATTTTTAGCTGAAAGTTGTTCGTCGGTTAAATCAGTTTTCCTAAACAGAACGCGTTGATGTCTTTTTTAAGAGAAATTTACGTCTTTTTGTATACGAAGCGAGTAAAAAAAGGTTGGACAATTTTACTGCGTGTATCTAGGTTTAGGTCATTTTACTTCTCGTTAAATTCAACTTGTTACAGAAAGTGGCCGGTCACGCGACTGAAGTTTATATGAAACTAGCGACCCGCCCCGGCTCCGCACGGGAAAATGGTTATTGTGGGTTATCCTTAAGCATATTATGCATGTATTATACATATAAACCTTCCTCTTGAATCACTCTATCTATTAAAAAAAACCGCATCAAAATCCGTTGCGTAGTTTTAAAGATTTAAGCGTACAAAGGGAGGGACATAGGGACAGAAAAAGCGACTTTGTTTTATACTATGTAGTGATAGTGATAGTGAAGTTGAAAATAATTTGAGATTTCAACCTATGTTCCTTAGGGAAAGTTGTTCAGTTTCATGAATTCTACACCACTATTATCCGGATAAACAACCAGTTAAATTTAACGGAGTATTATGTATGTGAAAAGATAGATGCGTGGATTAGATTTGTAGTAGATTTATAGAATCGTTATAACATGTTTGAAGCCACTTTCTCTTCGGATAGTGATTTATCGAACATTAATATTTATTATCATTAAGTGCTCACGTCCAAGTGAAGTTTCAATGTGTTATTTTTCTTGTTATTCAATGGGCGTATTTTTGTTACGCCAATAGTAATTAAGTTAAATGTTCATAATAATAATGCTTATACGAAAAAGCGAAGTAATTCAAAGGTTATGGGCACCTGGAGCGAGTTGGGGCGGGGTTTTAGACTAATAAGGACTAAGGAGTTTTTCTGTCACCAATATTTGACTTGTAACAAAAATGTAGCTTTAGCGTACCCCCGACGAAAAAGAGGGGATTTATAAGTTTGACGTGTGTGTCTGTCTGTCTGCGTCATCGTAGCTCCTAAACAGATTCGCCTATTTTGATCTAGTTTTTTTTGTTTGCAAGGTGTCACAATAGAGTGTTCTTAGCTATGATCCAAGAAAATATCTTCAGCCATTTGAAGATTATCAGCTCTTTTCTAGTTGTTGAAAGGATCAAGTAACGGTTTTGTGTCGAGGGTTATTAAATTTTTTAATTTAGTGTTATAAATCAATAAATTATTCATAGGATTCAAAGGTTGTGCGTGAAGTTGACCAATCTGCACTGGGCCAGTGTGGTCGACTAACCCTTTATAAGGCAAAACAACTTTGTAAAATTCATTAGTTTTCAAGTGTTCAAAGTTCAAGTTCAAATGTGTTTATTCGAAGTAAGATTTTACAAATCACTTTTCGACGTCGAGGAGTTTTCGACTCTATGTTGAGGGTATAAGGTTAAAATTAAGGTGTCAATATAGTGGTCACTGCCTTGTAAAGAGCTAAGGCCTAGTTACTCTGATTTCAGGGTAGGCTCGAGCCTCTCTATTCGATTTGATTTGATTTAGTAAGGATTCCAGATAGCACCATAAAAAAACACCTGAATATTTCCACAACATTTTCAAAGGCGAATGATTCAATAATTACACCTTTGCCGAATGCCGTGCACGTCAAATTGTGCTTTAAATAATTTGTAAATGCTGACAGTTAGTCATTACAGAATTAGCTAGGCATTACGCTCCGACCTAGGCTTGTCATTAAGACCTAGGTATTAGGGTGAGGGCAGGGGGCAAATGATTGGGTTGTAATGATTTAATAGACAGGTTTTATTAAGTTTTGCGAAATACGTAGATCTTTTAGATTTTTTATTAAAGCTAGTAAATCTTCGGAAAGATGGGCAAAACTGGCCACTGACTTCATACCGGAAAATAGTCGTCTAGAAGACTAGATTTCCGCCGCGGCGCCGCCCGCGTTAACAGTTTTTCCCGTGGGCATGAAACATTTTTTCGCTATGTACTATGTTACTCAGGGTGAATAAAACTTTCTAGTGGTGAAAGAATTTTTGAAATCGGTCAGTAGTTTTTGAGTTTATTCATTACAAACATACACACACACAAACATACAAATTTGTCCTCTTTATAATACGAGTATTAGTATGATGTACTAGCTTTCCGCCGCGGCTCCGCCCGCGTTAACAGTCTTTCCCGAGGGAATGAGGCATTTTCCCGCAATAAAATGTAGCATATGTTACTCAAGGTGAATGTAGCTTTCTAATGGTAAAAGATACACGTACACACATTATGAAGTGGGACAATGGAACATAATACGAATATCAACGGTTATTTTATTTGTTTTCTTTGTATGTGTTATTTGTCTGTGTTTCTTGGTGACAATAAAGAATATTTGTATTTGTATTTTTTTATTTACTTTCAGGCAACTAGGCCCATAGATACTATAATGCTATACATTACTCGTACATCCCAGCACACCTTTCCCGACCCAACCTTCCCCTGCACCTAAATCCGAGTCGTTTCGAAAAAAGATTGAAATAAACTAAACAAGAGTTCACCCTCTCTACCCGGATCATAATACACTATTCACCCGACACTCAAACAAAATGAGGGTAGTTTGTTTTTAAACTTAAACACGTGTTCTGCTTTTAAAATACATTATTTACGCCATGCAAGAAACAAAGCGACTTTAGTAACTCTGTGTAATGTGTTTGTGGTTTCAATAGATATCTCAACAGATTTAAAATTTTCTTTAAAATCGAACGAAAACCATCAAATTGCTTACCGTATTCATTAATTTTCAATACAACATCGTGCAATTTTATAATACAGGAAACAAAATATGTTCAAGATTACACCAAATGAAATAAAATAATGTTAAAGAAAATAAAAGGCTACATCTGTAATAATACCTTTATCGAAAAACATTACAATTTATCTTCAAAAAAATAGTAACAAGCTATTTATTTTTACATAGATACCTATTTACTCGTAAAAGTTGTACGCGGTAGGGTACATTTTTCTCAAATATTTTTTCAAGTTAGGTTAGCCCGAGGATATTTGCGCATGTACTCAGAGAGCACGGTGGCGCATGGCGGTACGTTAGGATTAATACTGGATTATTCGGATCTTTCATTAGGTAATGCTTGGGGTGCATTCGGTTTCGTAGGGTAGGCTTATTAAATGAAATGAAGAGGTCTTTATGTATCTATTTATATCTGAGATGTACGTACGTACAGTCTGTAAATGATAGGCGTTTGACATATATAAATAAAGTCTGTATTAATATCTAATTGCACAGTAAAACTTTCAATACAATTCAATATTTTATTTCTTTTCAAATTCAGAAGGTTCGAAGTATGATTTGACAACTTCCATTGTATGACGTAAAAGCTAATTTCTTATTTTGGCGAAAATTTTTTTGGCAAAAGACGACTATGTGAATGATTTTCAATGGAAATAAACCCGTGGTCTCAATTTTAGACTTTCAAAGAAGTAAATAATTGATTTACAATTCCAAATACAAATACCTAAGCGAGAATGTATAAGTACTCATATCACGTAAGGGTATATTTTCAAATAATTCCAAATTTAGAGTCATCAAAGCATACTCTATTCAAACTTCCTTTATTTGCGCTACCTACCCACATGTGTCCACTAATTCCAGAATATTGATCTTCTATTGGATTTTACGCGGGAATCGAGAGGAAATGGCGGGATCATTGTTTCGTCATTTTTAAAATTAGTTTTTCATGGTAATTGTGGTGTTAATATGGTGGAATTAGTGCGATAATGTGCCGTTAAAGAAGAACTATTCAATGAAAGTGAGAAATAATGAGTGGTTAGTTGTTTCTGATTTGATACCCCGCGTTAAACTTCAGTATCATTGGAATGTAAGAACCACCCTTGCATTTCAATGATCCCGTAACAGGGAATGGAACTACTGAAGACGTTTAACATGGATGCAAGAAATGACTAAAGACGACGAAATGAAACTGAAGAAATAATGACTTAGGATGAAGACATTAAACTTGGATAATGCAAGAAACTACTAAAGACTAGGCTGTATGGGCTTAGATCCCTTTGCCTTTCCCTTACGGGAGAAGAAACTAAAAAAAAAAAAAAAAAAATTGATCTTCTATTGTTTTCGCCGCCTCCCGCAGCGACTCTACCAATTTCGCGCCATATTTCAAATGAAGAACACCGCGCTTTTTATATTTTTAATTGGAACATATTCTGGCAGTTCAATCGTGGGTTCTTTATAGTACAAACTTGGGGGAGTTGTCGCCTGGAGGTATGAAGGGTGGGATGTTGGAGTAAGACAATCTGTCCCCCTAAAATAACTTGGCAACAATGAAAGCGTGCATGTATTTGTATATAAGTATGTATGTATATCATAGAAAATCGATGTATTGTTCAATTTTGTGGCACGGGTTGTAGTTTAAATACTGCTATGAGATTTATTTTCTCTTCAAAGAAGACTCTATCTTCAACTTACTTG
This sequence comes from Teleiodes luculella, assembly GCA_948473455.1. NCBI lineage: Eukaryota > Metazoa > Arthropoda > Insecta > Lepidoptera > Gelechiidae > Teleiodes > Teleiodes luculella. The sequence goes on from OX419603.1 coordinate 1,126,651, forward strand.
ATATTATGAAGTACCTGCTCCTATTAAGTTCTTACATTTTTCATATTTTATGAAAAAAATATGTTGTGTGTGATTGGCTTGTAGTTAATAACGGCGTTTGTTTATTTTATAAAGTACTTTTAATATTAAAATTATGTACTAATGAAAAAAGAAAAGAAAAGCCACTTCAATTTGACATTTAAGCCAATTTATCTACGAGTCTTAGCAGCGACGTTCCATTTTACAACCGCGAATTCGTACTCTATAATAAATAGTTAGTAAGGAAGGAGTAAGTATGGCAGTAAAGTGCAGTGCGTGTGCCTTCGGGCAAGCGGTAGGATACAGAGTGGGCCCTAAATCCATACAGCCACGTCTTGGCGCCAAACGTATTAAGCCATAGACAACCAATGCGCGCTTGGTACCACAGATAGTCTCTTGTCTGTGGTTTATAAGGGCGGTGGACAGCGTAGAGTTATTTTTGTAATGTTGTATCGAGGGGCAGGTAAGTTGCAGCGCGGGGCGGGCAGGGAAGGGCGGGATGAGCTTGAGGCTGTCACGACGTCAAGTTGGTATCGCTAAGGGTTCATGCAGACCCAGAAAAAAGATGAAAAATAGTTAGATTTTTTATTTTTTTCTTTTCGCTAGAGATTATTGTTCTATGATTCGGATCTTTTGGAGCATAGACTTGCACTTGGTCATCCAAAGAAAAACTATAATATTTTTTGGTGTGTTTATCAGCATCCACGTTCCACTGTTTTTTTTTTGCTCTTTGGTTTATAGTTATCTGTCCTTTTCTAGAGAACGAATGTAATTGTGTTATACTAAAAACTTAAAATATTCTTACTGTAAATATTTTTTGTAAGTTATTTTTGGTAAACTAATTCTAAAGTTGTGAAAGGTAAATCGCAATGTGTATTCGCCCTAGCAAGGCGCGCGACCGCGCTCGCGTGCCAGTAATTGCCCGCGTTCCTTTTTTGAATAACTATCACGACTTTTTCCGTCCCGAACTCTTTTCTTTTCTCTCGTTTTAAGAGTTTTAAGGCATTCCTTGCATACAGCCAGGCAATTTGGCGCGTTTGGAAATCTCAAGTATTCTGCGTAATGACGCTGGCTGCAAAAAAACGTTTTTTAGTGTACTTTATGGCGTCCGGTGATGTATGGCTAAATGAGGATTGGTGGGTCATCTTGATATGCTATACCTTAACGTATGATCGACTAAATGAAGGGCCTATTATAGGTTTCAAACTTTGACTCGCGTCATGCCTAACCAGGCTTTCAAGAGACAGACGATTCAATTTAGATAGGTAGCACTTATCAAAAATTGTTGATCAACGTGTTATGCATGAAAATTGAAAATTTCAGTTACATAGATTAGATCTTAACTGTTTAAGGCGACTACAGGAGCAAAGTGGCGCCCCCACATTTAAAAAAATAATAACTATTTGAAATTTTGATTATTTTTTGAGTTATTATTTTTTTAAATGTGGGGGCGCCACTTAGCACCTGTAGGCCCCTTAAAGAGCACTTATTAAAAGTTAAGTAACGTTTATGAATACGGCTGCTAACAGCTGCTAAAGACACTCAAAGAAAAAAAGTCATTTGACGTACGGAACACCAAAAAACGCTTTTAAAATTTTCCCTATTTTTTTTACAATAACGGAAATGGAAATTTGCATTCACTAAAAATAACTATGTATTGGAAATTTATATATAGTAACTAATTTTATGCTTAAGATTTTATAACATAATCATATTATGAATCGTCATCGTCCTTATTTCTCTGGTCTTTGGGCGAGTCCACTCTGTGCAGCCCGTGGAAGTCGTCGCCGGTCACTCGCTGCGTAAAGATGCACTCGCTAACGCACTCGTACTCGTCCCGAAACATGTTCTCATTGGGCTGGCAACCCCTGGAACAGAAACAAATTGAAGATCTTCAGAATAAAAATTTCATTGTATATAGTACGGGCGACAAAAATGGCCCACTTAAATTTTTAGATATTTTGTTTCCCAAATAAATAAGATTATAATTTCCATTATGTTTTTTCTTTACTTTACTTAACTGCAAAATTTTACAAGGATTTGTCTCTGTATATTTATTTGCGAAACAAAATATCTAAAAATGTAAGTGGGCCATCTTTGGCGCCCGTACCCTTATATCTATATACACATCTGTGTATCCTTCTCAGTGGCGGATTTACATATTTGCCGCTAGTAGGCTATTAAAATTTTGCCTCCCCTCCCGATCTCTATCTAACCAATGTCAGTTCTAGGTTAATTTCAGCGTAGGGACTGGCTCCTTCCGAATTACGATTTTTAAATGCCTATAGATTTGAATTTGAGTGAAAAAAGAAGGCAAAAGGGGGTACACAGATAACTTGACACTGGGCGAAAGCAGCTGAAAGAAAGGTAGGTAGCATAGCAGCAGTGGTATTGAAAATATACTGGACCCGACTTTATGTGTATGAACAAGAAAATAATTACTCCTAATTGGCCACCCTCTATAATATTATTATATAGGTATTATTATTATCTGCCGCCCTAGGCTTCAGCCTACTCAGCCTGTTGGTAAATCCGCCACTGATCCTGCCTGTCATAACCTACGGTGCACAGACATGGTCATTGACAGAATCGCAGAAGTCCAAACTCAAGGTCTGCCAACGTGCCATGGAGCGTAGTATGTTGAGTGTCAGAAGAATTGACCGTATAAGGAATACAACTCTACGCTCCGAAACAGGCATAACAGATGTCGGCTTAAAAACAGCAAAGCTGAAGTGGGACTGGGCGGGACATGTCGCCCGCATGCATCCCGAACGATGGGCTAAACTGGCTACAGGTTTTATACCAGAAAATGGACGCCGACGACGAGGCGGGCCTCGGAGACGTTGGCGGGACGACTTGGACGCGTATGATACAGACTGAACCACAAGTGCGCTTGATCGTGATCATGGTCCAAGAAAACAAGGTCTAACCGTTAGACCACGTGACTGACACAAGCCTACGTCATTTTGCGCTGTTCATCCTTGTCTATTACACGCATTTGACAAGGATGAATAGGCAAAATGACGTAGAAATGACGTAGGCTCGTGTCAGTCACGTGGTCTAATGGGAAGACCTTGTTTTCTTAGACCATGATCGTGATGCATGGCGTGATGGAGGGAAGGCCTTTGCCCGGCAGTGGGAAATTAAATAGGCTATTAAAAAAAATTGAAAATGTTAGTGATAGTACAGTCACCACATAATATACGTACTTCCAGAGGCCCACATCGCACCGGGACCCCTTCTTGTAGTAGTACGCCACATATTGGGGGGGTTTTCCACAGTCCTGCCACTTGAACGGCTGGCGACACCGCGATGGAAGCTCTGCACGTTTGTTTATGAAAGTGACATTGGGTATAACAAAATTATAAAAAAACTAGCGTAGCGTTGTCAAAACAAAGGATTTTAGCGCGCTTACACATTTGCCGCGCGCGGCAGCGGCACCGCCGCCGCGGCGGCGCCGCACGCGTTAGTTTTGTATGGATTTGTATTACGCCGCGGCGGCGGCGGCGAGTCTATGCCGTCGCCGCCGCGGCAGGCTCCATACAAATCCCGGCGGCGCCGCTGCCGCTGCGGCAAATGTGTAAACGGCCTTAGAGTTTTGTAACCCACTACGTGGGCACACTTCTGATGATTACCATCAATCACCATTATCTAGAGGTCGAAAATCTGTACATAGAAATTTTTTTTACTAAAAACCAAGTCAAGGGGATGTAAGAAGTAATATAGAATGTATCTAAATGTGGGGTGGTACCTTATATCCCCGATCAACGTTTTAGATAGTTATTTATTACCGCGGCAAAATAACTCATTTCTACGAAAAACTGCACGGAAAAGTAAAAAAACAACGCGGGTAGGACAGGTAGTAGAAAATAATAGATTAAAGATAACAGCCATCTTTATATATCGTTTAAAGATCAACTTACCCGAATTAACCTCAATAACATATTTTAAGTTTAGGTGCTGAAAAACTAAAAATATAAATAAATTAGAAAGTATAACTAACATGTTAATTTAATAAACAAAGAGTGATTATGTCAACGTTTCATCCAATCGTAGATAAAAATATTATAATTGAAAAATATAATTGATTATACGGTCGTTCCAAGCGTGCTAATTGATTTTTAACGAGATCTTTGGTTTTATTTCCTCGGTATCAACCAATGTGGCATATACTTTTTCACCCCAGCCTGACCAAGAACGAATGTTTATAATAATAATATTTTCTTTCAGATCAAAGGACATCCATAGTGCTAGTAAACAGAACAAAAAAATCTTAAAATACAGGGTTAGTAGAACTTTATAACTAAAACTAAATAAATAACCCCAGCCACAAAACTGTTACTAGAATCTTTCAACAACTAGAAAAGAACACTTTCGATTGTGACACCTTGCCAACAAAAAAAACTAGATCAAAATCGGCGCATTCGTTTAGGAGCTACGATGCCACAGACAGACAGACACACACGTCAAACTTAAATAACAACCCTCTTTTTCGTCGGGGGTTAAAACACAATCTAACAAAACATGGAGATCCATCCACTTTACATAATAAGTATGCTATTGTAATAACAAAATAGCTTTGGTTTTTTTACCATATCTTTTTATAGCTTTTTTATACCGGGTTACTTTTCAGTACACTTTTAGTGTCGTTAGTACGATGATCAAATTAGACGAAAAAAATTTTTTATACAAATTTTGTCAATTTTTTAATGAGTAATTTCAACTCCTACCCTTATTTCAACTTATGGGAGCTTTTATGGGAGTTACTTTTAAAAAATCCTGAAATGCGTATTCCTAATTATAAAATAAATAAGTTAAAGAGTAACCGTGCGAAGTTTCAATTTAATATCTGTTACTAATATTTTTTCTTCATACTATTACATATTCTATCCCTTATTTTACTATGACCACAGCTTCGCGCGGCGGCGCGGCGGCGGCGCGACCTGCATCGCGAATCTTGCCAGAACGTTAGTATTGTAACTTTTTACGTTATTTTCGAGCCCTTTGCGTTACTTTACGCGTCACATGACATAAAACTTTACTTTTACGTATTTTTAATCTTATTTGTGCTACATTACAGTGTTAAAGTCATTTTTTAAGAAAAATAAGATTAACGGTACTTTTGCATGAAAATAGAACTTTTTTGCAAAAGTTGTATATAATTTCACGCCTTTAAATCAATTTTTTAATTTCGGTGGTACATTTACTAGCATGTATCTAGAAATTAAAAAAATATTCTCTCATGATAGGTAATTTTGACTTGGTCACTGGGAACACTTCGCAGGTCGCAGGTCGCGCCGCGCGTCGCGAGAAGCTGTGGCCAGGCCCAGGGGTTGAATTTTGAAAAATCTTACATTAGATGCCTGCATCATAAAAGGATAACGTACCTATGTGAAATTTTAAGTTTCTAGCCCTAATGGTTTGGCCTGTGCGTTGATAGATCAGTTAATTAGAGTGAATAAGAGAGAGCAGATAATAATAAAATAAGATCATTCTTTTCCTTTCATATAAAGGAAATGTACGGTCCAGTTAAACTAAATACGTTAGTTAAGTTGTTGTCGTTAAGTTGATGGAGAGCGCAGAGAAGAAACACACGAAGTCAAGTTATTGGATATAATGAAATAAAATTGTATAAAGTAAATAATGAATAGAATAGAATAGAAAAAAAAATATTTGCAAGAATACATGAAATGTGGATCTTAAATATAATACAGTCTCAATGTACTCTACTGAATTTTTTCAGTGTGCAAATATTAAAATTATATAGGTAATACATGTTTGTCCAGAGGACAGCAGAAATGCATTTACACATTATGACAATGTACACATAAACATAATTCTCTTCGTACTCAAGAAATTGTTTTACAGTATAGAAACTATTTTTAACTACGCAGGATGTCAACTCGGATTTAAAAACATTTACATTATTAATATTTTGTATCTGTGCTGGTAAATGATTATATAATTTTGTTGCCATATATGCTTTTTTTTCTGAAGAGGGCTGTATTGCAAGGTGGGACTTCTCTCTGTGACGTATGAACGCACTCTGGTAAGTAATTAATAAAAATGTGGAAAAGACTGCGCCAGCCAAATGTGGTCGCAGCGTAAGCGAAATGCTATATAAAATATAAGGTGTTAATTTATGTGCGGTCTTAAACCGTACAGGAAACGTATGAATAATTTTATAAAAATATAACCAAAAGACACATTCATGAAAACACAAATAAGTAAACTTGAAACATAAGCTATATTTTTACTGTGCCTGATCCTCTACTTCATTATTATTGTCAGAAAACATTCCTACAGATGACGCAAGATTTGAGGGTGGCGTTTGTTCAGTAACAGCGCCCTCTGTGCCAGCAGCATCATCCAAGCGTAACTGCACTGAACCAGCAGGTTGGTGTTGGGATACCTCTTGTAGCCTCGTCTGAGGAAGAGCGTACCGCAGCTGACTCCAGAACCACGGGTCACCCCATCGCAGGTAGGTGTTTAATCGGACGTACAGCCGCATGTCTTTATTCAGGTCTTCTGACTCCAGCACATCATCCAGTACAACCATTATGATTCGAGCGCGTCTTTCATCCATACTAGCTGCGTACGCAGTTTCAAACTCCATGTTACTCCATATAGACTTAGTAAAGTTTTTTGAAAGTATTACCATTGTTCTCTTTGAAGCTTTTACAGATTTTCGAATATTTTCTGGAATCATTTCTCCTGGTATCCAATTTCGCATATGCATACAAACCGTGTAGTCTTGATCTAGTTTTGGCAGCAACTGGCCGAGCACCAATTCTGTGTCTTCGTGACAGAAGGAGAGGAAGATGTCGTAGAGACGATCTTCATCCGATGCTTCCTTCCGCATGAAGCACAGACACCATCCGCGAGAAAACAGAATCATTTGTATCGTTTTCCGGTAATATACAGCTATTGCGAGCATCACTAGTGCTACCAATAATACTAAGACTGCAGATATAATGATAATATTTAACTCTTTTTCGCGTTTATTTGCCAATCGAGCCTCATCTTCTTTGGTTTGCTTCACATTTTCTAAGGAAACGTTGAGTTTCTGTGATTCACAAGTCTCTGATAAAGCTTTGAATCGATATCCATTGACGCATTCAGTATTGTCGTAGTCTTCTATCTGTATGGAAAGAAATATAAACATTATTATCTATAGAAGTGAATAAGAATTATTGTTTTCGAACACTCTACCTTTTATCTCCGACTCATCATCATTATCATCAATCATGGATCCAGACCGATTTCGGGCATCGTGACCTCTTATATGGAACTCCTAACTCTATTGCCCTGTTGACTAGGCCCAGGCTACGGAGCCGTCAAATTAATATCAAAGGTGTACTTGCCTGCTGAGCTCGGTTCCTTAACATATCCAGCAACGGCCCGTTGTGACAGTTGCAGGATATTGGGTTACCAGACAGTCGCCAGCGCATGTCCTTTATTGCAAAGAGTGCGGGCCTGTTCAGGTCTCGAATGTTGTTTCCTGATAGGTCCAGCAGCTGTCAGAATAAACCGAAACATAGGAAATGATATTGACATGATAATCTCGAAACTGAAAAGTGTGGATATTTACACATTTTCAAAATTTAAAAATAGAAGGTGAGCTTTGGGGTTAAAATTTCTAAAAACATGTGCGCTAACTTGTGTCCTAATAATAGTCAAACCTAGGTGGCAGTGGGTGTCAAACCGACGCGACGGCAGTTAGGACTGAAAGTTTTAATGGCGCCAGAAGGCATAGCCTGTGGCATAGCGTGGGTAGGCCCCCACAAGGTGAACCAAACATCTGGAGAGAGTCGCGGAAAGTCGTTGGATGTGGACAGCACAGGATCGATCGTTATGAAGATCTGTGGGTGAGGCCTTTTTCCAGCTGCAATAGTGGTGGTCTTTTCATAATCATAATCATAATTCATTTATTTGCTTAAAACATGGTGAAAGACAGATGGTAGAAAGATTACTAAAATATAGTGCTTACATGTTTTGCCAACTTAGAGTCAGCATGCAAATGTTAAATTATAGGCATAATCAAATCTAATTTCAATCAGACAATTTTCTGATTGGGCCCAATACGCTTCCCTGAGGCACACCCCTCAAAACAGGTTTACGTTCGGAAGAATATGACGTCATTTCACTTTCTACAATTCGGTCTATCACGACGTATTGTTCTCTCGTAGTTAAGTAAGATGCTAGCCATGCTTTGGCTGAATTGATGATAAACTATAAACAAAAATGCTTACTTTGAGACGACTCGGCAGCATTTCTGGCAGCGCAGAGATGCTGTTGTTGGGTGCCAGTAGTTTGGTTAGGTTCTGCAAGTTCAGCAGGTTGTCCGGTAGGGCGCTAAGGCCGACGCCGCGGCAGTCCGCGACCAGCTCATCCCCTGCCCAGCAACACAAGCACGGAACATATTCCACGGCGTTTGCGGGATACCTGTACAGATTCTCGAATTAATTGTTGTAAATATCCTTCGTCTCGCACTAGTAGCATTCAGGCGGCAAGGAAATTTAAGAAATCTTGATTTAAGCCTTGGAGAATTTAACGTAGCTCCACTTACCAAAATTATACATGAAACAATACTAACCTTTTACAATCTATGTGTTCATAAATTAATAATTCGTCAATACTTGTTCCATTTCTGCATTCCAATATGAAATTTTCAGTTATAATCAGGTTTTCTCGCAAAGCCTTCACGAGCCAAAATATGTCTGCGCATTCAAAAAAAAGTTTCGATTTGCCGTTAAGCACGTCGTTATAAAAAAATATTTTTGCTCCTTCAGTGTCACTATATATCTGGAAAATCACAAACAACTATTTCAAAAACTAAAACATCACTATTGATGTGAGGGGTAAAATCGATTTATTAGCGTGGCAAAGACGCGTCGCCTATAACCGGCTTTAACCCTCAGCTATGGAGTTCTGATCCTCAGTCGGACATGGTGTCACTCTCGTACAAACACTGCAACACCCTTGATACCTACATCGGTAGACGATTTAGCACCTCTGAAGAAACCGTAGCATTGCCCAAGTCTCAATCGAATCGAAGGCCTTCTCATAGTCCACAAACGCTCAGCAAAGTGGCTGGTTATATTGTTCGATCTTCTGTATAACCTGCCTCCTGCCGCAGTGTGTCAATGTGGTCAATAGTACTTCGTGACTATAACCTTTTCGAAAAACGGCTTGTTTGGCAAACACACAACGTAAAATGGTCAGCTAGAGTTTGGCAAATCAAAGTAGACAATCGATGAAATTGGAAAACATTGTAGGTACTGGCAACAAACTTACATAGAAAAAAAAAGTTTCAAATTAGGTAAATCCATAGAATAGGGGTTGCCACGATGATTTTTTCAAATTTGCCTCGTTTTTTCATTGTCTACTTTCATTTGCCAAACTCAAGCAAAATTGGGCCCGATTCCACATATCACGTTCTAACTTAAATTAAAAAATCATATTATGTCTCTTTCACATTCTTAAGAACGAAAAGGGACAGGTGATTGCCAACCTACATTTAGACTCGTCAAACATCGATTTTACGCGTAATTTAGTAGGAATTTAAAAACATCCCGACTAAATTAAGCTGAATTTGACAGCTGCGCTGCTTATTTTAAATATCATTAATTCAAAATTAAATTCATTCATCACCCATCCTTTTCGATTCCTATATGAATGAAAGAGACCAAAAACTTAAATTTAGAGATTTTAGCGGTCATGGCAGGATTGAGCCCAATATTGAAAATCCCTTACCTTCAGTAAAGTCATGTAGTCGTTGCGACTGAACGTCAGTAGGGGAGTATTGGGCATTCTAAAACAGTTTTCGGATCATCGTTCACTGGCACTCCGTTCATCTCGCCTCGCTATCGCTCCGCTCGTTTCACTACGCTTAGTGAACAATGATTCGAAAACAGTTTTAGAACACCCAATACTCCGTTATGAACGCAACAGGTGTAGAAAGTGATCAGTGTAAACGAGTCGTGTTAAATACTCACCAGAAGTTTTCTAAAACTCTCTCACACACATCACATCACATCACATCACTGAGGGTTCTGAATTGCTAAGAGTGCTCCCTCGACACTGACATCGGTTGATTGGCTGTAGTTCGCTGAATTTAAAGAATTATAAGTTTCGTTCATTATCAGCAGAGCCTGGCTGGGATTCGTCTTGGTATACAAAACTGACTTGGACCATCATCCGTTGATTGGCTGAAGTTCAGAAAACTTCCTTCAACTTCAGTAGTGACAAGTCAAGTTCTGGACCAAAACAAAATTCCCGACAATGACATCAAATGAGTGGTTGAAACTTATAGAAGAACTACTTTCAACCTCAGCAGTGTATGGTTGAGGGTCTTAGATTGAAAAAACTTCCCCCGTCTAGTGGTGATGAAAGAATAATGAACAATACGTCAGTATCTCACCACGACAACTTGAAAAGTACAAAACTGCTTACAGTAACATCAATCTTTACCCTAAGTATAAACTGTAAGCGATTAGCGGAAAAACTGACAGCCTTAGTAGCATCTTCCAGCCGACCTTAGAACAAGAAGAATACATATATGCAGTGATTTATTTATTATATTTATTGGGTGTTGAATTTTTATAAATTTACTGTATAGTTCCATACTCTAAACAAGTGACAAATACAGCAGTAGGTAAAGGATGAAACACATGATAAATAACAACAATTTAATAATTTAAAAAGCTTTCATTTAAATTTATTAATTAAGTTATTATTATTATTCCATGACAATTTATTTGTCACATGTATTATTTCTTAAAATATTTCGTAAATGACATAATGAATTGAGGAAAAAGTGATTTCAAAGATCTTCTGATGAGGTCTGATGAATAAGTTTCTTGTTTACATTAAAACCAAAATTGCTTTTTACGTTTTACCATGCCAAACATAGATTTCGTTTATTAGAGTTCTAACCGGCCCTCAGTGAACGGAGCGTGATAACATATCCGCTATAAGGCAATAACTTAAACCCAATACCTTTAATAAAGTTCGAATTAAATTGATGGGATCCGTACAAAATAAACATAGAATTACATTCTACGAACAGGTTTTTTTTATGCTTATAATTTAAATGTAAGTAAGACGTATATAAATATTTGAATTAAGAAAATAAGTCGTCACGTACCTTACTCTCTTAATTATAGTTATTGTTGTTGTT